>CM061066.1:15953078-16553078 GCA_030762895.1 Sophora flavescens
TGAAGACTATAAATACAGAAGTCATTGAAGTTGAAGATAGATAATACATAGAGAATACACATAGCATTAAAGAGCCATTACTCTGTGCATTAATATCTTCATTATTTCATTATGTATTCTTCAATCATTTGAAGTTATTACACAGACTTTCCTAAGCTTTACATTTAAACCACTCTCTGAGTGTTAATGAAAGTTGTCTATCTGAAGTTGTATTTATTACAAACAATTTAAAGGAGGAACAAACCAAGTATTTTCTGAATTGCTTGTGTTACGTTCACACAGCATAGAACTATTCTATTTATACACTAGAAGAATTAAATACAACTGATAATTACAAGACAAATAAATGAGGCACCTATTTCCTATAGACATTTTCTAATTTCATGACTAGAGAATACATGAACCTCATTAATTTACAATTGTTATTTCCTAAACTATTAATGACAGTCCATGAACCTTTGGGCGGTGGATTCCAACATTAATGACAGTCCATGAACCTTTGGACGGTGGATTCCAACACTCCCCCTCAAGCTGGGGAAAGGATATTAATCATTCCCAGCTTGCAAGTAAGTTGGTTGAATCGATCCATTGGCAAACCCTTTATTAACACATCTGCTAGCTGCTGCCCAGAGGGAATGTAGGTTGTTGTTATCAACCCACAATCTAACTTTTCCTTGATGAAGTGTCGATCTATCTCAATGTGTTTTGTCCTGTCATGCTGAACAAGATTATGAGCAATACTGATAGCCGATTTATTATCACAAAACAATTTCATAAGACCTTCACACTTTATCTTCAAGTCATCAAGCACAATTTTCATCCACAACAGTTCACAGATTCCTTGTGCCATAGCTCTGCTTACTTCTCCAAGTAACAAGGTTCTCACATAGGAACATGCAATAGCCTGATGTGGATCTTCTATTACTTACTGAACTTGCACAGTCTGCATCTGTATAAGCCTCCATAGTCAAGTTTCCACCTTTTTTGAACAAGAGTCCTCTTCCTGGAGTAGCTTTGAGATACTGTAGTATATGTTCTACAGCCTTTAAGTGTCTCTCCCTCGGATCATGCATGAACTGAATCAGAACACTGACCGCATATGCTAGATCTGGTCTAGTGTGTGCCAAGTAAATCAACTTCCCCACAAGTCTCTGGTATTGGATTTTGTCAACCTTGGCACTCTCCTCTTCAGTGCTCATCCTGTGATTTTGCTCGATGGGAACACCTGTAGGTTTACATCCAAGTTTCCCTGTTTCCTTCAAAAGATCAAGCACATACTTTCTTTGAGAGATGAACATGCCTTGTTTTGAGTAGGCCACTTCAATCCCCAAGAAATACTTCAGTTTCCCAAGGTCCTTCAACTCAAATTCTGCAAATAATTTTTCCTTTAAGCAGTTGTCTCTCAACTAGGTCATCTCCTGTAATAATTATATCATCAACATAAAAAAGAAGTACAGACACTTTTCCTCCTTGTGAATGTTTGAAGAAAAGTGTATGATCTCCTTGGCTTTGCTTGTAACCCTGCAACACCATAGCTTTTGTAAATCTTCCAAACCATGCTCGGGGAGACTGTTTTAGCCCATATAAAGCCTTCCTCAATCTGCAAACTTTGTTTGTTCCACTTGTAGGACCAAACCCTGGGGGAATCTCCATGTACACCTCCTCCTCTAAGTCTCCATGCAAGAAAGCATTTTTTACATCAAACTGGTGTAGTTCCCATCCAGAGTGGGCAGCAAGAGAAAGTAAAATACGAACAGTGTTCATCTTTGCCACTGGAGCAAATGTCTCTTCATAATCAATGCCATAGGTCTGAGTGTATCCCTTTGCCACTAGTCTTGCTTTATACCTGTCTATGGTACCATCTGACCGATACTTTACAGTGTAGATCCATCTACTCCCCACTGGTCTCTTTTATTTTGGTTTCTCAACAATTTCCCATGTTCCATTTCTTTCCAGAGCTTGCATCTCCTCATTCATGGATGGAACCCAATTCTTGTCCTTCAATGTTTCTTGTACTGTTCTAGGGATTCTGATAGAGTCAATGGCTGCAATAAAGCTTTGGTGCTGCAAAGAAAGGTTTGTGGTGGAAACAAAGTTGGAAATAGGGTACTTAACACGAGATCTTTTCCCTTTTCTTAATGCAAAGGTAAGTCATCATCAATGTTAGGATCACAATTATCCAAAG
This sequence comes from Sophora flavescens, assembly GCA_030762895.1. Taxonomy (NCBI): domain Eukaryota; kingdom Viridiplantae; phylum Streptophyta; class Magnoliopsida; order Fabales; family Fabaceae; genus Sophora; species Sophora flavescens. Next base: position 15,955,264 of record CM061066.1, read on the forward strand.
GAATAGGTTCAGAATGAATGAAAGGAATAGATTCGACATGAATGGGACTAGTGTTTTCAGTACTTACCATGGGTTCAGATATTTGGGGTTGTGGCTGGACCAGGGAGGGGTGTTTCTTCCTTTGATAGACCAGTTTTGGCGAGCTTGCTCTAGTCTGAGGAGCTAATTCCTGTGTATCAGAGGGCATATCAGAAGATTGGAACAAGGGAATATTGCTTTCTTGAAAGATCTCTGCTTCCAAATCAGAAGTATTATTCTCCCCCTAAAGCTGAGAAGAACGGAAGTATGACTGATTTTCTTGGAAGGTGACGTCCATGGAGACATACACTCGATGAGAGGCAGGGTGATAACATTTGTATCCCTTCTTGTCAGGGGCATAACCAATGAACACGCATTTAATAGCACGAGGGTCAAGTTTGCCCCGGTGCTGACGATGGACATGAACAAAAGCAACACAATCAAAAACACAAGATTCAAGACTTTGCATAATAGGAACAGATGAAAAAAATGTTTTCATGACATGAACAGGACTCAAACCAGCAAGGATTCTAGAGGGTATTCTATTTATTAGATAAGCAGCAGTTAAAACAGCTTCCCCCCAATATGACTTTGGAACTAACATTTGGAATAACAATGCCCTAGTCATTTCAAGTAAGTGTCTGTTTTTTCTTTCAGCAACCCCATTCTGTTGGGGAGTATCAACACATGTGAGTTCATGAATAATACCTCGTTCTTTAAGAAAGGTAGAAAAACTTTGATTGACATATTGTCTACCATTATCAGACCTCAAGCGCTTAATAGTTTTTCCAAATTGAGTATGAATCACATGATAAAACTGAGTGAATAATTTTTAAACTTAAGATTTATCTTTCATCAGGAATATCCAAGTGACACGATTGCAATCATCAATGAAAGAAACAAACCATTTTGCACCAGAAATATTAGGAACGGTAGCAGGACCCCAAACATCAGTATGAATAAGAGAAAAAGGTTCATCACTTTTCTTAGCACTTGAAGGAAAACTTACCCGATGATGTTTGGAAAATTCACAAACATCACATTGAAAGGACTCAACCAATTCATTCAAAAACAAAGAAGGATACATGGACTTAAGTAGAGTGAATGGGGGATGCCCAAGACGACTATGTTGGAGCCAAATTTGGAAGGAACAAGACTTGGATTGATGACAGGAATATTGCAACTTCACACCAGATCCACCTGAAGTTTCCATCTCAAGGTAGTACAACCCTCCCCGTTCCTTGGCAACTCCAATAGTCTTCCCCGTAGTAATGTCCTGGAATACACAATGACAAGGGGAAAATGTTACAGCGCAATTAAGGTCTTTAGTAAGTTTATGTATAGAAAGAGGTTAAATGACAGTTTAGGAACATGAAGCACATTTTGCAAATTTACAAATGGACTAAGTTTAACGTTACCAAATCCTGCAACTGATGTATGAGAGCCATCAACTAAAGTTATGTGATGACTACCTATGGGGATTTGATGGGATGAAAAATGAGAAGAACAAAAGGTCATGTGATCGGTGGCACCAGAATCAATAATCCAAAAATCCTCGGGGACAGTACCAAAAGCATGACAAAATAAAGAACATAGATTCTTACCATTTACACCATTTGAAGAAGTACGAGACTGCTAACTAGAATAATGGGTGATAGCTAAGATGTTGGTAATCTCAGTGTTAGACATGATGGTTAGACGTGATAACAACCAAGAGTGCGATGAAGGTGTAAAAACCACAAGCTGTAATGAAGGCAGCAACAAAGAAGAGGGTTTGCGGTGAAGATGACTTTGGGTACTGTAACTAAGAAAGATAAAGCACAATGAAGGTGCTGAACATGTAATGAAGGCACAAGACAAAACAGGTCCTGCAATGAAGGCAAGGCACCTAAGGTCACTCAGTAATGAAGGCTGAGGCAGCAGAAAAGCAAAGGCAGAGACTCCCAGGATCGGGAGCTCTGATACCAAATTGAAAGGAGGAACAAAACAAGTATTTTCTGAATTACTTGTATTACTTTCACACAGCATAGAGGTATTCTATTTATACACTAGAATAATTAAATACAATTGATAATTACAAGATAAATAAATGAGGCACCTATTTCCTATAGACATTTCCTAATTTCATGACTAGAGAATACATGAACCTCATTAATTTACAATTGCTATTTCCTAAACTATTAATGACAGTCCATGAACCTTTGGACGGTGGATTCCAACATTAATGACTGTCCATGAACCTTTGGACGGTGGATAATCTTTGAACGATGGATTATCTTTGGACGGTGGATTCCAACACAAACCAAACCTCTCAAACAAACCTGAGTGAGCCTGAAGAGGCTAAGTGTGCAAAGAATACTTGTCTTTGAGCCTGAAGAGGCTAGGTGTGAAAAGAATACTTGTCTTGGAGCCCGAAGAGGCTAGGTGTGCAAACAATACTTGGAGTCTGTAACCTGATTAGTTATAGTGGATAAATCTTGGTGCTGCCAAGGACTAGACGTAGCTCTTTGCTTTGAAGAGTGAACCAGGATAAATAACTGGGTCAATCTCTCTTTCCTTATAACCTCTTTAGTTGCTTTAGTTTTATCATACGTTTATCAAGTGGTGTGTTTGCCAAAGTCACTGTTTAAATTTTATCAGACAGGTCACCTGTCTGTCCTGTATCTTTCACTCCTCTGAACCTAGCTTCTGTATGCAAAAAGATTTCAACTTTGTTTAAATTCTGATAAACACAATTCAACCCCCCATTCTCGTGTTTATAGTTGTCTGTTTCAAGAGGTACATGCAACATCTTGATCAGAAACAGTTTCAAAAACAGGTTCAACAACCTGAGTGATGTTTTCAGCAGCATTCTGAAGCACGGAAGCTTCAGTAGATGCTTGGGTAGATGACTTAGCAGTTCTTGTCTTTTTCCTCTGCAGTTGAGGCCTTTCCTCTTCAATAGGCTCCACAAAGGGTTCAGCCTTAACAACAGGAATAGTAAGAGATTCTTCCATTTGAGCAGGTGCAGCAGGTGCTGATGATGATGCTTCAGTAGTTGGCTCAGTGATGGGGGTTAGGGTAATCTTCATCAAGACAGAGTCTTTGTAGTGATCTCAGTGCAGAGATCAGCATAAACAACATTTCTCAAATCCAACTTGCTTTCCCTAAAAATCCTAGTCATGATCATACCATATGGATAATCCTTATCCTTTCCCTTCACAACCTTCTCCATGTGTACGAAAATCAAGTCAGTGATATCTATCCTAATTTTCTGGACTAGATGAAAGAGAGCAAACTTCTCTATTTTACTGACATGATTGCTAGACCCAGTTCCTGGCATAGCACAATTTATAATAAGGACATGAAGAAATCTTGCCTTAGGAGACAAATACTTGGAGACTTTATTTGCAGTTCTTGCAACTCCATACAGATTAGATTCACATTTGCTTCTCCTTGATCTTTGAACCAATTTTGTTACTTCAGCAAGTAACTCATGAGTTATGAAAACGTGGTCCTCACCCACGTCTCCAGAAATCATGGAGGTTGTGTTGTCCTTGGTGATCTTCGCAGTGGTCCAGAAATCTCTGACCAAAGCAGGAAAAACAAGTTCTTGCAGTTGAAATAAGGGTGGCCATCCAGCATGGTTGAGTTCAAGAAGAACATCCAAACCCTTGGTTCTGAGTTCGTCAAAGTTAGGGACCCTTCCAGGGTGCACCTTTTTCAATTTAGAGATTGATAGCTTGGTTTTCTCAGCCAGAGTTTCAAGAAGACTTTTGGGTGCAATTGATACAGAGAAGTAAAGGTTAGGGTTCTGAAGAAGAAGGGTTGAAGATGAAGAGAGTTCAGAGAAAGGGTAAGACTTAAGAGAAAAGATTGTGAGTGGGTAGTTTTCCAACAACACGGGTTGTTTTGTTAAAATGCTTGAGTGTTTTTTGCGTTGGGAACAAGGAGAGAGGGAGAGAGTTGTTGTAAACAGCAATAAATTTCGAAAAGACAGTTGTTAACATAATGAAACGTTTTTAAGAAAGGGAGGGAAATTGCAATGTACACGTGTCTCAGCCAGGGTTTAGCACTAAGTGCTTTTAGCCACGTCATCAGACGCTTGGCTAAAGTATACGAGTGAAGCATAGTGAAAATAGACGAGTCAACCATATACAAAATTTAGACAAGTAAATTTTCAGACATATCAGCATGCACTCATTCAGACACATTATGCATATTAAGATTCCTTCTAATAAAATCAAATCTATCTTCACTTAGAGGTTTAGTAAAGATGTCTGCTCGCTGATAATCAATGTTCACAAATTTAATTTCAAACACTCCTTTTTGAACATAATATCTAATAAAATGATGCTTTATCTTTTGGGAATTTGCTTATAAAACAAAATAAAACGCAGCGGAAAAATTCCCATCGAAGGATCCATGCGAATGGTCATGATTCATGATTAGAAAGTTTACCTCTTGAAGCGATGGCTGTTGGTTGAAATTCGTCTATCACGAACACCGCACGAACGGTGTCTCCAAAGGTATCCACACGAACGGACTCCGTGAACGTCCAACGTCACGAACCTGAAGCGTCTCTGTCTTGCAGTGCTAGCTTCAAAACCGAGGCTTACTGTTCACTCTTACTCTCTCTGTGCGGCTAGGGTATCAACCTTGTGTACACAACAACTTAAGTGTTCTACTTATAGTAGCGCCTCCTTAAGTGAGTTAGTGAGCAGCACTTGACCTAAGCCCATGTACTATGCGCTAGGCCCAATAGGAAAGTCCAACTCTCCTTTTAATGCTTCTTTTAATCCGCTCTTATGTGTGTGACCCTATAAGTTCCCAAAACGTTAGTAGTAACATTAAATCCCATTTAATATTACAAACAGTGAGCGGTATCTAGCAATACATCACTGCTACCTAAGTAGTGAGAAAGTCAGTGATTTGACGAAACCTTTCTGTGACAAATATTCATGTGCATTATTATCCCTTTGTCCATATATCTATATTGAACACAAGGCATAGAATGTGTCACCCTTGTATGGTTCAATATCATGTTCCCTGATACCCGAGTAGACTTAACAACAAATGAGGTCAATATCTCATATTGACTCATTTCAAAGATGGCCATGCATTTTACAGATCTCACTCTATCGTGGGGCCCACAGATATTACTCATGTCATGTAGGAGGGACAAATTCCATCTAGGTCACTCACATCCCTCTGCATGGCTCGTGGTATGCCCAATGACCGTCTTTATAATCATCCTATTACAGATGACGTTTGACGATATTAAAGCACACGACTCCTCATGTAGGGATCGTAGTGATTTCGGGTCGAAGGATTGTATGCACCATTGTCACTATGAGAACTACTTATGGCACTCACATAACGCTCCATGTAGTGTTCTCATGGCGGGTCAATCCAAAGACATCATTACTCTAATGTGTACCTATGTGTCGACTCGATATCTCATATCCATGACCCGTGCTATATGGTCATCGATCTGCACACATAATAGTCTCAATTGTATTATTATTGTCCTTATTAATAAAATACTTGACTACCGATATTTAAGAATAGGATTTCATTGTTCAATAGTGTCTCACGATCAAGTCATATACTTGATATTCTATTAAACTGAAATCCCTATTCTAAGGACTTTATTATGTTTAAACAAGTAACACAATAAATGGAATGTCATATCATATATATATATATATATATATATATATATATATATATATATATATATATATATATATATATATATATATATAAAATAGCAAGATACAAATGTAAGTCTAAAGAAATACATTGGCCTCTAGGGCTTATACCAACATTATCTCTATATACTTTGCTCTAGAGTTCTGTATGGGATTTTTAGACAAGTTGATAGAACTAGTATTATCACACCAAACAGGTATATTATGCTTAAACATTGAATAATCTTCAAGTTGATATTTTAACCAAAGCAGTTGTGAACAAAAACTGGCTGTAGATATGTATTCAGCTTCAACAGTTGATAGAGCAATGGTACTTTGCCTTTTACTTAACCAAGAGATCATATTTGCTCCAATGAAATGACATCCTCCATTGGTACTTTTTCTATCAATTCTATCTCCAGCAAAATCAGCATCACATAATCCAACTAACCTGAAATCTTCAGATTTCTTATATAGTAAACCAAGGTTAGTGGTTCCAATCAAATATCTGAAAATTCTTTTAACAGTCTTTTGATGAGATTCTTTGGGATCTGATTGAAATCTAGAGCATAGACAAACACTGAATTGAATATCAGGTCTGCTACCAGTTAAGTATAGAAGAGATCCAATCATACCTCGGTAGATAGTTTGATCTACTTTTTTACCTTCCTCGTCCTTGTTTAGAATGACTGATGGATGCATAGGAGTACTCATAGGCTTTGAATTTTCCATTTTATACTTTTTCAGAAGCTCCTTGGTGTACTTTTGTTGATGGATATAGATCCCATTACTTGTCTATTTTATTTGAAGACCAAGGAAGAACTTCAATTCTCCCATCATACTCATCTCAAATTCATTATGCATCAACTCAGAGAACTCTTTGCATATATTTTCATTAGTAGCACCAAATATAATATCATCAACATAAATCTGTACTACTATGAAATCTTTCTTTGAGCATTTCTTGAAAAGTGTAGTGTTTACTTTTCCTCTAATGGAATTATTTTCCATTAGATATGTGCTTAATTTATCATACCAAGCTCTAGGAGCATGTTTGAGTCCATATAAAGCTTTCTTCAGCTTATAGACATGGTGAGGATTTTCAGAATCCTCAAACCCAGGAGGTTGCTTGACATAAACTTCTTCCTCAATTATTCCATTTAGAAATGCACTTTTAACATCCATTTGATAAAGAGTTATATCATGTTGTGCAGCATAAGACATGAGAATTCTAATTGCTTCTAATCTAGCTACAGGTGCAAAGGTTTCAGTGAAATCAATACCTTCCTGTTGATTATACCCTTGAGCAACTAGTCTTGCTTTGTTTCATACCACTTTTCCATCTTCATCCAGTTTGTTTCTAAATACCCATCTGGTTCCAATAACAGATTTATCTTTGGGTTTAGAAACTAAAGTTCAAACATCATTTCTCTTGAACCGATTTAGTTCTTCTTGTATGGCTAGAATCCAGCTTTCATCTTGTAAGGCTTCTTCAATCTTTTTGGGTTCCAAATCTGATATGAAGGCCATGTTGTTGTTTTTATTGAAAGCAGATCTGGTTCTAAATCCTTGAGATGGACTTCCAATGATAAGATCTTCTGGAGGATAGGTCTTGAATTTCCAATATTTCTTCACATTCTGAGTTTCAGACGTATCAGTACTTGTCTGATTTTCAGACACGTCTACTTTTGACTTGTCTGAAGATTCTTCTACTACAGGATTAAGGTCAATACCTGCAATATCATCCTCTAGATATGATAGTTCCATATCAGTCTTCAAACCATCATTAAACTTTACATGAATTAATTCTTCTACAACAGAAGTTCTAGAATTAAAGATTCTGAAAGCTTTAGACATTTCAGAATATCCAATGAATATACCTTATCTACTTTAGAGTCAAATTTACCAAGATAGTCTTCTGTGTTAAGAATATAACATTCACATCCAAATGCATGAAAGTATGATATGTTGGGTTTTCTACCTTTCCACAATTCATAAGGAGTCTTATTTAGGATAGGTCTAACCAGAATTCTATTTTGCACATAACAAGCAGTGTTAATGGCTTCTGCCCAGAAGTACTTAGGAAGATTATTTTCATTAAGTATTGTTCTACCCATCTCTTGAAGAGATCCGTTCTTTCTCTCAACCACTCCATTTTGCTGTGCAGTTCTAGGTGCAGAGAAATTGTGAGAAATATCACTTTCCTCACAAAACAGTTTAAACTGCTCATTTTCAAATTCTCCTCCATGGTCACTTCTGATGGCAGAGATACAAAAACCCTACTCATTTTGTACTATTTTACTGAATACTGTAAAGACCTTGTAAGACTCATCCTTGTGGGTTAAGAAGAGTACCCATGTAAATCTAGAATAGTCATCAACTATGACAACCATATTTCTTTCCACCCAGGCTAGCTACACTGACTGGTCCAAACAGATCCATGTGTAACAGTTGCAAAGGTCTAGAGGAGGTGACTTCTTTCTTAGATTTGAAACTTGATTTTACTTGTTTACCTCTCTGACATGCATCACACAAAACATCTTTCTTAAAGGAAATATCAGACAATCCTCTCACAAGATTATGCTTTTTCAACTTAGAAATTTGTTTCATGCTAACATGTCCTGGTTTCTTATGCCACAACCACTTTTCATCCTCTTTAGACATAAAGCATGTCACACTTTGATCTGAAAGTTCAGACAGGTTAATCTTATACAGATTGTTTTTCCTTTTTTACAGAAAATAGGGTCTTTCCACTATTGTCATTGACTATGCATGCATCCTTAGAAAAAGATACATAAAATCCACTATCACATAATTGACTTATGCTAAGCAGATTATGTTTCAGCCCTTTCACATATAAGACATAACAGATAATAGGTAAAGGAGGTTTACCACCAATTTTACCTACACCAACCGCTTTTCCTTTCTGGTTGCCACCAAAGGTTACATGTCCACCTTTCTTAGGTTGGAGGTCTAGGAATATAGACCTTTCTCATGTCATATGTCGCGAGCATCCATTGTCCAGGTACCATGATAGGTGTTTGCTTTGTCCTGTTAAGCATGTCTACGACAGGAATGATCATGGACTTAGGTACCCATATTTTCTTGGGTCCTTTTATGTTAGTATAAGGAGTCTGTGAATACTTCCTTCTCTTTTCGAGAATACACTTAGACGTGATATGTCCAGCTTTCCATAGTAGGTACATATAGGTTTTTTTAAACTAACTGACACAGATTTGACAGTTATTTTTGAGAACTTTGTTGATCCTTTATGATGTTCTTGACTGGAATAGCCTATACCTTCTTTGTTAAGGGAGTGCCCCTGACTTCCCAAAATTTTAGTCAGATTATCTCTACCATTAACAAACTTGGAAAGATCTGAGGTGAGATTTTCTACTTTCTGTTGAAGTTTAGTCACTTCTTCAGAGGGTAGAGTTTCAACTGAGATCTCAACTTTAGACTTCTCGGTCTTAAGTCTACTATTCTCTTCAGCTAACTTCTCACACTCTTGAGATTTCTGTGTACTCATTTGAGAGTTTAACATACTGTCTCTTGAGGGATTTGAAAGCTTTAGATATATAGTTGGATTCTTCCAATAGTTAATCATAGGCGTCATTCAATTTCTCAAGTTCAGAATATACCTCAGTTTCTAATTCAGAATTAGTATCTGCCATAAGACATAGATTTGCTTCAAGCTCATCTCGTTCACTTTCAGTGGAGCTTTCATCAAGATCTTCCCAAGCAGCCATCATTCCCTTCTTATTTTTGTTGAAGAATTTCTTGGGAGGCTGCTTCTTGATTTGAGGCCATTCTGTCATGATGTGGCCATGCTTCTTGTATTCATAGCACACAATGACTTTTCTGTCATTTGATCCACCATCTTTGTTGTGTTTTTCTTTGTTGAAGTGCCTGAAAGGTTTGTCCTTTCTGAAGTTTCTTTTCTTCCATAGCTTTTTCATTTTCCTGGTGAAAAGAGAAAGTTCATCATCTTCATCATCAGAGTCATCCTCATTGGATTCCTCAGATTCTTCTGAAGATTCTTCTACTTTGAAACCTTTTGAGACTACTCCTTTCTATGACTTCTTGTCAGCCTTAAGAGCAATGGATTTGTTTTTCTTCCCATTATTTTCTTCAATCAGCTCTTGCTCATGGATTTGAAGAGTACCAAAAAGCTCATCTAGCTTCATTGTTGTTAAGTCCTTGGCCTGAGATACAACAATTACAAGTGGTCTCCATTGTTTTGGAAGACTTCTGAGGATATTTTGAATATGTTCCTCAGTCTTGTAAATTTTTCCCAGTGACTTCAATCCATTGGTTATGGTTTGAAATCTTCCATACATTTGGCCAATAGTCTCTCCTTCCATTTTGAACAATTCATACTTTCTAACCAACATGCTGACTTTGGTCTCTTTGACCTTACTGGTTCCTTCATGAGCAACAGCTGGTGAATCCCACATTTCTTTTGTAGATTCACAAGCACGGAATTTTTCAAATTCTTCTCTGCTCAAAGCACATATGATTGCATATCTAGTTGTGGCATTTAACTACCATTTTGTTCTTTGATCAGTGGTCATGTTTGCTTTAGGAACTTTAGCTCCTTTGTCATCTTTAGGAACAAAAGGACCTTCTTCAATGATATCCCAAAGATCAGAGTTAATGGATTGTAAAAACCACTTCATTTTGTCATCTACATTGAAGTATGGAAGTCTCGATATTGGGGATCCTCTCCAAAGATGGTTCTTGCTTGTACTGGCTTCTCCTGCCATTTCCAAGATCTTTTCCTCTACACTTTTAAGTGCTCAACCCTGAGGCTGAGCTCTGATACCAACTGAAATCACCAAAGTTAACACAAGAAGGGAGGTTGAATTGTGTTTACCAACTTTTGAAGTTACTTTGAAAGTTATTTTCGCAAGCACACAAAGCAAAGATAAGACAGCAGAAGATTAGACAAGTGACACGTTTAATTTTGAGACAAAACACACAAGCATACAGAGAAAGGTAAAACCGAGTTTGATATTCACAAAATAACTCCCCAAGTTAAAAGCTTAAACAAAGCATTACTTAAGCAAATTAAATAGATAAGGGAAGGGAAATATCACTCGAGAGTTTTGTACTGGTTCACCCCAAAATTCACAGGGATACGCCCAGTTTCTTGGCAGCACCAAGTTTCCACTATAACTGATCAGATTACAGTACAAGTATTCTTTGCTCACCTAGCCTCTCCATGCTCAACACTCAAACAAGTATTTTTTGCTCACCTAGCCTCTTCAGGCTCAACATAGTAAGGGATAAAGGTTTTGAGTAATTAATACAACTTGTAAATCTTTCGGATGACACTCAGAGAGTGAAATAAATATGAAGTGTGAAAGACTGCGAATTAATATCAAATGATTGAAGAAGTATTCAATGAAGGAATGAAGAAGTTAATGAAGTAAGTAAATGCTTCTTGCGCAGTGTTCTTAATGATAACTTCCTTTCGTCATCTTCATGGTTTGGTCTGTATAAAGACTTCAATCAATTTAATCCGTTAGGCATGGCCTCATAAAGTGTATTCTTCTAATTTGAGCTTCTAGGACACCATTAATGCCAAAGAGTCGTTCTGTGTAGACATTAAATGTTTAGGAACGTTGAGCTTTGATAGGGTTGTCCAAGAGTACACTTTATTCTGAGCAGCTGTTGTTTCAGAGTTGCAGCAGCAGACTTCTTGTACTTGCAGCAGAGATCTTTCCTCTTTCAGTGCAATACTTAGTTCACTTTCCAGAAAGCACTTTTATTTTGTACTAAACACTAGTGCAATAAGTGCTTTTTACGTCAGTTAAAATTGATTTTTTACGTCACAATACTGACTGACGTAAATACAACTGACGTTAAAAGTTAAAATTTTAACGCCGATTGGAATCGGCGTTAAATATAAAACTATTAACGCTTTCGGTTCTTTAACACAATCGACGTTAATTTTGTAAAAATTAACGCAGTTCTTTAAGACAAGACGTTAATTTTGTAAGGCTTTAAAGAGTTTGATACAACTAACGTCAGTTGTTATAAAGAACTGACGTTAAAGGTCTTAATTTTAACGTCAGTTGTAATAAACAACTGACGTTAATAGTGTACTGTATATTTTATAAAATACTAATAACGTCAGTTGTTTGATACAACTGACGTTAGTAGTATTTTATTTTTTTTAAATTCAGTTTTAAAATATCACTCCCCTCAGCTATCCCTGCATTCAGTAAATATCCCAGTAACACAGAATATCACACACATTACAGAATTGCAAAGGAAAAATGGAACAATGATCCATATGTATGCCTGTTCAGAAACAATATATATTTATTAACATAGGTTATAACTCAAAATAAATACAGAAATAAAAATAAAAATAAATGTATACTAAGTTTAAACTACCTATATCAATATCCCTTCGTGATGATCATCGCGAGTGGCATGTACATCGTCCACCTGTGTCTCCTCGATCATAGTAGGCATGTTTGTTGAAAAAGAAGGAGTCTCGGGAATATCAAGATTTGAATCTTCATTTTCATCACTACCATTATACATGCTTTTTCCTTGGAGAACCACGGACAACCTTTTGTTAGAAGGATCAGTGATGTAGAACACTTGTTTTGCTTGGGAAGCCATTATGAAAGGCTCATTTATATGACCTAACTTGTTGAGGTCTACCAATGTGAACCCCAATTCGTCGGTTTGTACACCACCGTTACTATCAACCCACTTACATTTAAATACCGGCACCGTAAGCTTAGTGTAATCGAGCACCCAAATATCTTCAATATATCCAAAGTAAGGTCTCGGTGCTTTAACGGGTTTTGTGTCCTTTGCACTAGAGAAGTGCATTGCTTCGGCCACGATCATAACCCCACTATTTTGCATGGTACTCTTGTTATCTTGTTCCTTTGTATAAAAGGAAAAGTTATTTATGTCGTATCCGCTCCAACATATGACGTTGAAGCTAGGCCCACATGCTAGCCATCTTACGTCATCAGAAGCAGTACTACCATCCTTAAGCATTTCTTCCTTGGACCATGGTAAGAAAGTCTTGTTATGCTTGTTCAACAACCACCTTTCGCTCATTCGAGGGTTTTCTTGATTGACTTTTCTTTTATGTTCAAATAAGAAAGGCTGAACACATTCGATGTTGTTCAATACATACAAATATGCTTGAAGCACTTCCTCCCGATCCTTCCTATTAATTCTTAAGCCATGTGTACCCTTACCTTGACATCTGATCTCATCATGCCGAGGCTTAGGAACCCCTATAGGATCCGTGTTATGAAGTTAGTACGAACAAAACTCAATAGCTTCTTCTGCAACATAACTTTGAACGATAGATGTTTCCGGGCGATGAGGATTCTTCACGTGCCCTTTCAAGATCTTCATGTAGCGCTCAACTGGGTACATCCATCTCAGAAAAACCGGCCCACATAATCTAATCTCCCTCACCAAATGAACAATTAAGTGAACCATTATGTCGAAAAAGGAAGGAGGAAAATACATCTCCAATTGGCACAAGATTGTAGCAGTCTCAACTTCCAAGTCATCCAACATACGGGGGTCAACGACTTTGCTACATATAGAATTGAAGAATGAGCACAACCGAGTAATGGCATGTCTCACATTTTTTGGAGCAATACCACGAATAGCAACGGGCAGAAGTTGTTGCATTAAGATGTGACAATCATGAGACTTCAAGTCAACCAATTTAAGATCACTAGAGACAAGCCTCTTCACTAGTGCGCTTACAAACCATCCAACTATGATCCATAACCATAACTAGATAGGTCCTGTAGATATACAAAACATATATCCAATATAAGGACAATACGGGAGATTGAAAACTATAGTTTTTGAAGATTGACAAGCACTGGTCACGGCCTGGCAGTGATGTCCATCACGGCCGTAACGTGCCAACTGAACCAGACCATCACAGGCAGAACTGATCACGGCCTAGCCGTGATGAGTATCACGGCCGTGACAGATCAACCAACAGAGCAACATGCACTAAAAACCAAAAATAGAGACGTACATTGCAAACAACTCAAACTCACGGTTTCAAGTTTCAACTATTGAGACTACAGTTTCAACATACACTCAAAACCAAAAATAAAAAAATGTGCCCTAAAGACTCACCAGAAATAGGTGCTTGCATGGTGGTGGGGAGGGGAGCTCGAGTGGTGGCCAACGTTCGATATGGTTACTGAGAGCAGAGGGACAAGGAGAGTTAGTGCGCGGGAAGGGGAAAGAGAGATGTCAAGTTATTGCAAGGAATGAATGGAAAGACAGAGTTAGGGTTAATAGTGTACCTCACGATGGTGGCGAAGAAGCCCTCGCGGTGGTTGCGGTGGAGATGAGCTCGCGATTAGGGCAGAGTAGAGTGAGAGTGAGGGTTGAGTGTGATCGAGGGTTGAGCGTGATGAAAAGAGAAAAGAGACGTACAGAGTGAAGTGCAGAAGGAGCGCGGGTGTAAACGTTATAATCAAAAACCAAAAATAAAACAACATTTAACGTCAGTTGTCTTAAACAACTGACGTTAAAAGTCATTGTTTAACGTCAGTTGTATTAAAAAACTGACGTTAAATATTAATATTTTTTTTATTTAAAAACACTTTTAACGTCAGTTGTTGAATACAACTAACGTTAAAAGTGATGTGCAAAAATCATTCCTTTGACTGATGTGCTACTTACCCATGACTATTGTGCCTTACCCGTGCACATTGTAACCTAATCCTCTTAATGAGCATTAAGTTTATATATCAGTTTTCAAGAAAATCAGATAGTTTCTCTTCTCTGTATAAAGTACCATTCTTCTATATCAGTCTGTAATACAACCTCTTCTTTTCCTCTATATTTTGTGGGTATTCTATTCCTTCACAAAATGGCTCTGAGACTTTTGTTATTTCTTCCTATACCTAGACTTAAAGGTCTCTGTCTTAATGGTCAAAAATCTTCTGAGGTTGTGTAAATCACTAAATCACGTAATGTGATTCCCCCACTTTATTTCATCCCAGTCATCCCTTTCACTCTGCTTTGGCTGCAAGTGACTGTGGATTCGAGATGATGCATCAAGGAATTCCAGTGAAGGAGGTGATGCAAAGATCCCTTTCACTTTGCTTTCGCAGCTAATGACTGTGGATTAATCACGATGCATCATGGAATTCAAGTGAGGGAGGAGATGCATCCATTTGAATTTCTGAGGACAGGACTGAGAAGGAAATGATGTGAAGCAGAAACTTTTTTATATTTTAGGGCTATGTTGCAGAAATTTTTTATCTTTTAATCATGTAATTAATTGTAACTTATGAATCGCTTCAATGAGATACATATATAACTTGTTTTATGTTAAGTGTTTATTTATCTTAATTTGCACAAGAATTTGTTTACTAATTCAAGCTAATTAATTAAGATTAAAAATAAACTTGTTTAAACAAAAAAGTTTAGAAATAAAATGCACTATATATGTGGATTGACCTGTGTTAAGAGTGACAACAGGGCATTTCAGATAGGGATATAGGATTATTTACGTCATCTATTTATTTAACGGAAGTAAAAATTACATTTTTAACGTCAGTTGTATAAACCACTGACGTTAAAAATAAATATTTTTTATTTTAAAAACACTTTTAACTTCAATTTTATTCAACAACTGACGTTAAAAGTGTATAAGTTTCTGCAAAAACATTCATTCCTTTGACTATTCTGCTACTTACCCATTGACCTGTGTTAAGAGTGACAACAGGGCATTTCAGATAGGGATATAGGATTATTTACGTCAGCTATTTATTTAACTGAAGTAAAAATCACACTTTTAACGTCAGTTGTATAAACAACTGAAGTTAAAAACAATTATTTTTTATTTTAAAAACACTTTTAACGTCAGTTTTATTCAACAACTGACGTTAAAAGTTATAAGTTTTTGCAAAAGCATTCATTCCTTTGACTACTTTGCTACTTACCCATTACTGTTGTGCTACTTACCCATGCACATTGTAACCTATAATCCTCTTTATGAGCATTAAGTTTATACCTAGACTTAAAGGTCTATTTCTTCCTATTCCTTCGGGCGTTTTCTTTTCTACACGTTTATAATATATGACTGCCAACTCCCAATGCGCCTTGGAACCTAATGCTCTTAATGATCAATTTAATTTTTTAGCAACTTACGACGCCTAGTAAGTTCATCCCCTGCTCCTATAAATAGCTTCCTTCCTTCCTTTTATTTTTCTGCTTCACAATATGGCTCTGCCATGGAGATTAACTTCATCACTATTTCTTCCTATTCCTAGACTCAAAGATCTTTGTCTTAATGGTCAAACAACTTTTGAGGTTGTGTAAATCACATTACATGGGTGATAAGGGTGTGTAAATCACATTATGTGAGTTGCTCACATTATCATCCTTTCGGAGAATCAGCAGCTACAGTTCCAAAACCTCAGCTTTGGAACCAAGTGACTGTTCCAAGACCATTGCTGAAACAAATCGAGTGCACCCTTCACTCTGCTTTGGCTCCAAAGTGACTGTGGATTCACATGGAGCATCAAGAACTTCAAGTAAGGGAGGAGATGCATCCATTGGAGTTTCTGAGGACAGGACTGAGAAGAAAATGATGTTGAAGCAGAAACTTTTTTATATTTTAGTGCTATGTTGCGGAAATTTTTTATCTTTTAATCATGTAATTGTAACTTATGAATCGCTTCAATGAGATACGATTTGATTATACATATAACTTGTTTTATGTTAAGTGTTTATTTATTTTAATTTGCACAAGAATTTGTTTACTAATTCAAGCTAATTAATTAAGATTAAAAATAAACGTTTTTTTAAAAAAGATTAGAAATAAACTGCACTATATATGGAGTGATCTGCGTTAAGAGTGACAACAGGGAGATGACAACGAAAGAAAGATAGGAATGAGTTGATTATTTACGTCAGTTATTTATTTAACTGAAGTAAAAATCACACTTTTAACGTCAGTTGTATAAACAACTGACGTTAAAAGTGTTAATAATCACTTTTAACGTCAGTTCATTAAACAACTGACGCAAATAGTGATTTAATATTTACAAAACTGCCACCGCCTCATTTTTAATGTCAAACATATAGTCAACTGACGTAAAACGTTCCCGTATATTACATTATTTCCACTAGTGAAAACATCTAACAGGTTTATGTCGCGGTTCAGAGATTGCGTGTTTATTCCTTAAAACTTTGAAACAAACATTCTTTATTCTTTATCCTTTGTGCTATTCTCCAGAGGTCTTCGAGATCCTTAAGGAATGCATCTAATTTGAATAAGGTGACTTGGACTTCATTTTTGACATACTGACATTGTAGCAGTGTTGGAAATTTAGACGGATGCAAAGCAATCCAAAAAGTAGATGGGTGCTTGTGCAGTCCAAAACTAGACGGGTGTTAGTGTATTCCAAAAATTAGACAGGTGATCCACAGAGTCTTCTTCAGACATATGCTTCTTGCCATGTCAGCAAGTATATTCGAGTCTCGACTGAGCGTTGACTTGGTCTTTGATTGTGTTGACAGAAATATTAGACGAGTGGTTTTTAGACGAGTCTAAAAACTGTGCTCTACTAAAAAGTAGACGAGTTATAAAATATACGAGTGTCTTTAACTCTATTTTCCTGCACACTTATTAGACATGTCAGTACTTTCATATGGTTCAATATTATCATACTTAATCTATTTAGAATCATCAAAACTTAGAGAATTTACACATGGAATGTGTCTCAGACTTATAAGGTCTCAACATATTTTGCTTCATAAAAATAAAAAAAAATCAAAAGCTTCAATTTTCAAACCCTCTCACTCTCATCACATCCCTACTCACTGTCTCATCCATGTCTCTCAATTCTCTCAATTTTAGGCGTGACTATTTGGTATGAGATATTGTTTGTGATAAACTCGGTTAGTAAAAATATGCAATCAAAGGATATATGTATTTATGTTGCTATTCAACAATTGAAAGATCTTATTTCATTTTGGGAAAAATATAGTGAATAAGAATTTGAAAATGCTATAGTTTTTGTCAAAGAAATTGCTATAGAAATTAATATAGAGCCTAAGTTCTGTGAAAAACATATTATTCATAGAAAGAAACAATTTGATGGCATTATTGACAATGAAATTGTAAAATCTCTAGAAGAATCATTTAAAGTTAATTACTTCTTATACATAATAGATAAAACAATCACTTCATTTCAAAGTAGATTTGAACAATTTAAACTGTATCACGATATTTTTGGTTTTCTATTTACCATTGAGAAATTAAGGTCATTGGATAATGAAAATTTAAAATAAAATTGTCTTAACCTTGAACGTTTATTAAACACAATGACAAAGAATATTGATGGATTAGATTTATTTACAGAACTAAAATTTTTAAGAGAAATTATACAAGTGAAAAATGATACACCAATTGACATAATTATATAATAAGGTTTGATTCTTTTCGAAATGCATATATCGCTTGTAAAATAATGTTAACGATTCTCGTAACTGATACTTCGACAGAAAGAAGTTTTTCAAAATTAAAATTAATATAATCTTATCTTAGATCGACAATGTCTTATTAAGAAGATTAGCTTTATTATCGATCGAAAAGGAATTGTTAAATGAAATCTATTAAAATAATTTAATAAATGATTTTGCATCCCAAAAATCACAAAAAATAAACTTTAAATAAAAATATAATAATTTTAACAAAATTTTATTATTTTTTTTTAAAGGCTTCACTTTAGAGTTTGTTTTAGGCCTCTAAAAGTGTTCGGCCGACCCTGCTTGTACAAGACGTGAGTATAGGTCCGATGTTTCTTTGCAAATGAAATTTCTGTAGATTGACCGCAAATCAGTCTCATGTATGCCATTTGGGCTATTGACATTAAAAATTGCATAATCATGATATCTGAGGATCAAAATTGCATAATCGTGATATCTGGGAGGACTCAATTGACACAATTGGAACCTCGAGTACCAAAGTTAAACAATCATGATATTTGTGGAACCAAATCGACACAATTGAAATCCGATGGACCAAAATTGCACAATCATGATATTCACAAGAGTACAATTATGCCTATATTCTATTAATAAAATTATTAAACAGCTAATTTTAAATTATAAAGATTTATATTTTATATTTTATATTTTAAATGATAATATTTTAAATAATTTAATTATGCTGTCTCATAAAGTAAAAATTACGATTTTATGTATTCGTTATGATATAAATAAATAAATAAATAAATAAATAAAATTCCTATAATTTACCCCATGCGTTCACCAACATGCAAGCCATTCACAAATACTTGTGGACTGTGCTTCTACCAATCAAATCCGAAGATCTCTTTGAATTCAAAGTTATCAAGAACATTTAAGATGCGTTATGTTTTTTAAGCAAATCGCAAAGAAAAATTTAGAAGGGCAATGCTCCTAAACCCTTGACAACATGTGGGTATTGGAACTCATAACATTGCATAAGTGACAAGTGGATTATAAAGTCATTTTTTTATTATTAATTATTTTAATATATAGATTTCTTTTATTGCATTTAAGTCCCTGTTAAAATTTTTTTATTTATTAATCAGGGATCAACTACGAAGCAAATTAAAGTAGCAGCCTCACCTTTTGGGTTTGTCTCTTCTTACAAACATGGGAAAAATGAGATTGAAAAAACCTTATTTGATTCACCTTCTTTGTCGACCAAAAATGAATTAGGGGATGCTCAATCAAAGGGTAAACAAAGTAAAGGTCTTTAAATTGTTATGTGGAGGAAAGTCGGCCTCCAGAACCATTGAAGAAAGCAGTGGTGCAGACAAAGTTGAAGAGGAAACCATTTCGGACTTTGTTTCAAAGGAGCAGAGAGTGGGTCATGGACTAGCATGCAATTCCACTGAGCCAGCAGCTGGAGCATTACAAAGATTGCCACAATGTATTGGTGGGAATAGCAGGGCAATCAACTTCATCAATTATATATATCTGGTGCTATATATCTTATCAATGCTGGGAACAGTAACTTTATTCAGAACTATTACATAAAATCATTTGCTTTACAAGGTTAACACAACTAATCAATTCTCAGACATTCTAATGCAACACTGCCATTTTCATTCAGGCAACCTTGACATATTGCCTTAGTAAACCACGTGGCCTATAAGATGTTTAAATACCATTAATAAAAAATTACCTGAGAAAAAAAAAGATATTTATTTATCTTTGGTAAAGAACTTTGATGGTTTTAATTTTCATTTCTAAATTCCAAACACGCATGTGACAGAATTTATATGCACTTACAACTTAACCTCCAATGAGTTCCCTGCCAGCAGCCATCACTCTCATGGCACATGTAGATGCCCGTGCGAATAGTGGTGATGCCTCCTCATCTTGCCAAGGCGGCCTATGAATTCTACTGCGAATAGTATGTATTTATCAACTTATATTTACTAACTCATTCATGGTATATGTAGATGCTTGATTTATTGATTGTGCATATAATTCATATGGTTCAATCTGCAGGAAGTTTGAGGTTATCATAATATTAGTAAGATTCATATTTAACAAGTAGAACATAAATCTTTCAGACAATGGCGGAGATGTAAA
The DNA here is from genome assembly GCA_030762895.1 of Sophora flavescens. Classification (NCBI taxonomy): domain Eukaryota; kingdom Viridiplantae; phylum Streptophyta; class Magnoliopsida; order Fabales; family Fabaceae; genus Sophora; species Sophora flavescens. The sequence goes on from CM061066.1 coordinate 15,975,579, forward strand.
GTAAGTGATGCAAAATAAAAGTAGTCTAACAACTATAGTACTTGCTTAGTTTGTTGTGATTTAATAAAAGGATAAGACTCAATTCAGAAAATGTACAGTTGGTGTTTTATGATTTGTTTGGACAACTATATATTAAATCGTACTAATATTATAAAGAGAGACCTTAAAAATAGTGGAAAGCAAAAAATGCAAATCTGTATTACAAATGAGGAATGCGTTATCGTTGCTTTCCCATAAAATCCTGAATCTACATGTTACTTTGTCACACGGAAATTTTCATGTACCTCATTTATCCATCTTTTAGCATGTTGGATAAGGGAAAACAATTGAAATTACCCATCACTTGGTCTCATTCTTCTTGAGTCCTCCATTGAGTAAGTAAGTTCAATCTATTCATTCGCTTTGATCTGTATTTAGATATTTTTATAGCTCTTACTTTTAGAGTTTAACATGCTATTATTTTATTTTATTTTATTTTGTATCTTTTGAATTAGAGAAGTACATGGACTCGGCCACGATCATAACCTCATTATTTTACATGGTACTCTTATCATCCGGGGACTTTGTATAAAAGGAAAAGTTCGTAACTGCTCCAATATATGACATTAAAATTAGGCCCACTTGCTAGCCATTTTAATGTATCAGAAGCAGTACTACCATCCTTCAGAATTTCATCTTTAAACCATTGTAGAAAAGTCCTGTTATGCTTGTTCAACAACCACTTTTCGTTCATTCGAGGGTTTTCTTCCTTGACAAGCCTTTTGTGCTCAAATAAGTAAGGATGAGTTTCATCAGTGTTATTCAATATATACAAATGTACTTGAAGAACTTCCTCCCGGCCCTTGCCTATAACAGTTTCACCTTGTGTACCCTTACCTTCACATCTTCCATCATGACGAGACTTAGGAATCCCTATAGGTTCCATTTCAGAAAGGTAGTCTGAACAAAACTCAATAGCTTCTTCTGCAACGTACCTTTGAACAATAGATATTTCTGGACGTTGTGGATTATTCACATAGACTGTCAAGATCTTCAAGTATCGCTCAACTGGGTACATCCACCTTAAATAAACAGGGCCACACAATCTAATCTCCCTCACTAGATGAACAATTAAGTGAACCATGATGTCAAAAAATGAAGAAGGAAAAAATACATCTCCAATTGGCAAAAGATAATGACAGCTTCTTTTTCAAACTCATCCAACTTCCCGGGATCAACAACTTTGATGCATATAGCATTGAAGAATAAGCACAACCTAGTTATGGCATGTCTAACATTTGTAGGAGCACAATCATGAATAGCCACGGGTAGTAGTTGTTGCATCAAGATGTGGCAATCATGAGACTTTAAGCCAACTAATTTCAGATCGTTCATTGAGACAAGCCTCTTGACATTTGAACAGTAACCTTGTGGCACTTTGACGTCCCGTAGACACTCACAAAAACTCATTCTTTCCTTTTTTGACAAAGTATGACATGCTAGAAGAAAATATGTCCGCTTACCATCCTTTGGCTGTGGATCTAACTGAGATCTTATACCTATCGCAACCAAATCTGGACGAGCATTCACACCATCCTTTGTCTTGCCCTGAATGTTGAGAAGTGTCCTGATTACACTATCACACACATTTTTCTCCACATGCATCACATCAATACAATGTCTGACATCAAGTTTGCACCAATATGGAAGATCAAAGAAGATAGACCTCTTCTTCCATATGTTTTTCCAAGTAGCCTTCTTTTGAGTCTTTCCGAAGATAACATTGACGTCCTTCACTCGTTGATAAACTTGTTCTCCATTTAAGGCCAGCGGAGCAAGTTCCTTGTCCTGACTTCCGTTAAAAGCTTTTTTAATCTACGATACAGGTGATCACGGGTGAGAAATCTTCGATGCCAAAGATAAACTGTCTTCCTCCCATACTATAGTTGAGTGAAACATGTGCCCTCTTCACATATAGGGCATGCTTTATCCCCCTTAATACTATACCCATACAAGTTACTGTATACTGGAAAGTCATTGATGGTACAAAATAACATGGCATACATCTTGAAAGTCTTATTAGAATACCCATCAACTACATCAAAACCTTCCACACACAACTTTTTCAAGTCTTCAATCAAAGGACTTAGATAAACATCTAAGTCATTTCCTGGTTGTTGGGCCCGAAATCATCAAATATAACATCATGTATTTACACTTCATGCACAACCAAGGAGGTAGGTTGTAAATTACGAGGAGAATGGGCCATGAACTATGAATACTACTTAAGGTACCATACGGATGCATTCCATCCATAGCAAGTCCAAGCCTAAGGTTTCTTGGTTCATTTCCGAAATCCGGAAACAAACTATCATTTCGCTCCCATTGCACAAAATCAACCGGGTGACGAAGCATTCCATCACGTTTCCTATCATTTGCATGGCATCTAATGTTCTTTGTGTCGTCTACATTAGCGAACAATCGCTTGAACCTTGGAATTATTGAAAGATACCACAACACCTTCGTAGGAGGACCCTTTGTGATCACATCGCAACTTGAATCACCATCCTCCACTTTGTATCGTGATACCCCACACTTGGGGTAGTTGTGCAAGTCTTCATACACACCCCTATACAATATGCAATCATTAGGGCATGTGTATATCTTCTTATACTCCATTCCGATCGGACACAGTACCTTCTTCACCTCATAGTTATGATCTGGTAATGTGTTGCCTTCTGGAAGCATGTTCTTCAACAACCCAAGCAATTCAGTGAAGCTTTTATCACTCCACCCATTTGTCGTCTTCACACTGAACAATCTTAACACCGTTGACAACTGTGTATAAGTAGTGCACCCCAGATACAAAGGCTTATTTGCATCACTGCACAAAGTATCATATACATTTGCTCACTGAAAAGGATGGCTTATTTGCATCACTGCACAAAGTATCATATACATTTGCTCACTGAAAAGGATCTTGTCCAATATCACGGATCATGTCCTCTAGTTGATCGTGCTCCATATCTACGTCAACTTCCTCAGTTTGGGAAACACTTGGCTGGTTTAACAAGACATCACCATGTCATATCCATCTTGTATAATTCTTTCAAATCCCTTCACAAATAAGATGAGAACGTATTTCCTTAGCTTCAAGTTTTCTCATATTCACGCATTTGACACAAGGACAACAAAACTTTCCATTACTTTCAGGAAAATAAATCACAATAAACAGAAAGGGAGAGAGAGCTTACGAGGTAGCGGCCGGAATGAGAGAGGACGAAGTGGTGGAGGATGAAGAGACGGAGGACGAAGGAACAATGGTGGTCACAGTGGCGTCAGTGCGGGAGGACGAAATAACAGGGGTTGAAAGAAACAGTATGTGTTAGGGCGCGAGAGTGAATAACTAAACCTGAGTTTTCATATGTTAATATAAAGACATGTAATAGCGGTCGCAATTCCAATCGTTGTTATATGTCACTTGTAACGGCGATTGTATAACAACCGCTGTTATAATTCTTTCCCTCCACCAAATATCTGGGGAATTACTCACTTGTAACGGCGGTTGTTGTAAAACCGCGGTTTCAAGTCACTTATAACATCGGTTTTACTGCAACCGCTGCTACAAGTGTTTTAAATGATCCACATATTTACGATATTGCCACCGCCTCTTGTGCAACATCGGTTTTCATCCAATCGATGTTACATCCAGTCGTTACAGGCATATTTTTCACTAGTGCAACCACTTACTGATTAGCTAAATAAAAGATAGAAAGATTAAGGTTTGATTTTGAAGAAAAGCAAACTTATGTTATGGGATGGTTGAGGACTGATTTTATGATTTTTCAATTCACAGGTGTCCGGTTTTTATATTCTTATTTCTGTCTTTTTTTATATATTTTTTCGTAAATTTTGCTTTGGATTATCTAAGTTCTTCTCCCAACTCAATTTAAATTATGAATAGATTATGTTATGCTTTTCTAGATTTGTTCTCTTTGATGAATAAATGATTCTAAACATATTTTAATTAGGAGGGATTAGGAAGAATTCAATTTTATAAATAATCTTGGAGGAGTTTAATGTATTTTTATTTCAGTGCAAGCCTTGAAATTATCATTTTCCCACTTGATGTGTCAAGGAGTTTTTTTTACTTAGTTACCTAGCTACCTATTTATGTTTTTCATCTATTTGTTGTAGGGCTTTTGACGCAAGAAATTATTGGGTAAAAAACTTAAACATAAGCTACTATTTATAGATTACGTGGGTAATCATCCAAAATGCATGTGCAACAGATGACATTGAAATTAACAATACTGTTAGGAACCCAGCAATTTAGAGATAGAAAATAAGTAAAAGAGTATTGTATTATTGAAGTTCCTAGCCTGTAACAAGTGGTTACCGGAAGAAGAAAGAGAGGAATGTCGCAAGGAACACATACCAGCTTTTGGCAAATTAATGTAAATTGTAAAGAGCAGTATTTGTTTCAAGTTTTTGGTAGTTAAATAATGTGCTAATTTTTACATGTAATTTTGTTAGGTTCTAGGAATAGTAACCCTGGTTTGTTAATATGAGTTATTGACTTTATCTACAAAGTCATATGCTTTTGGAATACAATTTATATTTTGACAAGTTTTGACATTTCTACTTATTTATACGTTGGTCCAACATTGTATTCATTGTTACTTAAATATTCAATGATTTGGTTAATTTTTATGCTATTTATGCAAGTAATAAGATAATCAATCCTTTCATGATATAAGTGTAGATTCATTTATTTTCTATTTTTCTTGGATCAACTTCATATTCGAATATAGTTTCACGGTTTTTGTGCTGGACAACTTAAAAAAATAAAATAAAAATCAAAGTAACATTTGTTCATTGTATTTTTTCAAATTGACATCAACTCAATTAAATTCTTCTTATTGGTTAATTTAGTGATAGAATTTAATGAAAAAGTATATTGTATGTTATGAACCAAATTGTCTTTTTATCTAAAATCAATTGAATTCCTCTTTACTCAATTTTTTTTCTCAAGTTTGGTTGGGAAAGTATAGTGAAAATGTTTGACAAACTACTATAAACCTAGTTGGTTTTTGTTTTGGTGAAGGAGGTAAAAAAACAGAAAACAGAAAACGAACAAATGACATTCTTTGGTTGTCCTTCAACAGAAGAGAACCCAGGAGCATCGACGGTTCATCCCAAAACTTCCAGACAGAGTTCTGGTTCACACCATGCTTGGCTAGAAAATCAGTGCAGGAATTCGCCTCTCGAAAGACATGCTTGATCTGAACGGACCACTGGTAGCACATGAGCTCTATAATATTACGAAGGGTAGCCGCATATTCATTTTGCAGCTTGGAAGAAGGGTGGAGGTGTTTTTAACAAATTTATTTGTGTACCATATCTCACACAATGAGAAATGAATTAAAATTTGTGACTTCTTAATTTGTCAAAACAAATTAAGAAATGATATTGGTTCCTATTTTAGTTATTTTATATATTGATATTAACATAAATAATACATGTATCGATATTCATGTTTTGATGAGATACGCTCAAAGACATCCATTCTTTTATGATCAGATCATTTTAAGACATTGAAAAAATATATTTATGTGATTAGTACCCGTACGTGACACACGGGCAACTACACTAATACAGACTATACATTAGACATGTTTAAGCTAAATAAGACGACACAAATAATTTTCCAGAATAAAACCTAAGATTTCATCCATCAGTTATCATAATTGACAAATACCATCCTTGTTGCAATATCCTCAAACCAAAATTTCAACATTCAAAGTAGATCAAAAGTGTTCATAAAAACATTCAAAGTAGATCAAAAGTGCCCAAATTAGTCCCTAGAAAATTTTGGGGACTCGCTTTTGGTCCTTGAAAAAAATAAATTAATCATTTAGTCCTTCAAATTTACAAACACGGTAGTCCCCCCTTCCACTTCCAACATCCGTTTACTTTCCTATGTGTCATGTTAACCATTCTGCCTGACTCGTTAATGATCCTGCGTATAGGTGTTCATATCCAAACTGATCCAAAAGAAAACTGAAAACTCATAAAAAAAATAAATAAATGAAAACCGAACAAAACCGATGTCTATTGGATTTTTTTGGATCTTGTTTTGTGAAAGCCAATTGGTTGAGATCGAATTTTAGATCCTGTTTTTAAAACTGAACCAATCCAAACCAAACCGCATATATAAAATTTAATATATGTTTATTCTATTTTTTACATTAATTTTTTTTATTTGTTGGTTTTTTGCTCATAATATTTACTATTTTGATTTGACGTATTTTTTATTATTTCTAATGTTTCAGACATAAATAAAAGATGTTTTGAAACTAATAAAGATATTTATTTATTTTATAGATATTTTATGAAATATTATTACATGAATTTTCACCGTGAAAAATGAATAACAAGTAAAAAAAATTACACACAACTTTAATTCATGTATTTGGGTTTTAAAATCTTGCATTTTTTCTTACTTTCGTTCATTTTTTACGGTGGAAATTTGTCATGAGTCAGATAGTACCACTAACGAGTCAAGCAGGATAGTAACATGATACATAGACAAGTAAATGGACATTGAAAGTGAAGAGATGGACTATCGTGTACCACATTTATAAATTTGAGATACTAAATGATTATTTTTTTTAAGGACCAAAAGTGGATTCCCTAAATTTTTCAAGTGCCAATTTGGGCCTTCGGTCTACATTTTATTGTTCTGGAATTAAAAACACAAAAAGGTAAAAAAAAAAAAAAAGAGAAAAGAACAAAAACAACCCTCTGACGTTCTCTATTTTTAATTAAAAAACTAAAAAAGGTTGTTATTTTTAAATTTTAAATCAATTTTTGCAGAATAAGATTATCAATCAAGTTTTTTTTAAAAAAAAAAAACAATTTCCAAGAACAGTAAACAAGATGAAAGAACCACTTTCCGACCACACGCCCGAAGCATCTGTTATTAAGTTGTTATTCATTTAACAAAAATGCTAAATGGACACAGTTTTCCGGACATCATACGTTGACACCGTATGAACAGTATCACACAGTATGGTACTGTAGCAGCACTGTGCATCACTGTAGCAGAGTTTTTTTTAAAAAAAATTAATTTTTTTTTTAAATAATTTTTTTGATTAAGTATGTATCAATATCTGGTGAACCGGGTACAAATATCTGGTGAATTCAGTTCATTATCTGGTGAATGGGTTTTTTTGAGAAATAATTTTTTTGATTAAGTATGTGCAAATATCTGGTGAATCCGGTATAAATATCTGGTGAATTCAGTTCATTATTTAGTGAATAGGTTTTTTTGAGAAATAAATTTTTTGGTTAAGTATGTACAAATATATGGTGAATCGGGTATAAATATCTGGTGAATTCAGTTCATTATTTGGTGAATGGTTTTTTTTTTATAAATAAATTTTTTGATTAAGTATGAGTAAATATCTGGTGAATCGGGTACAAATATCTGGTGAATTCGGTTCATTATCTGGTGAATGAGTTTTTTTGAGAAATAATTTTTTTGGTTAATTATGTGCAAATATCTGGTGAATCCGGTATAAATATCTGGTGAATTCAGTTCATTATCTGGTGAATAGGTTTTTTTGAGAAATAAATTTTTTGGTTAAGTATGTGTAAATATCTGGTGAATCATGTACAAATATCTGGTGAATTCAGTTCATTATCTGGTGAATGAGTTTTGTTGAGAAATAAATTTTTTGGTTAAGTATGTGCAAATACCTGGTGAATTCAGTTCATTATCTGGTGAATGGGTTTTTTTGAGAAATAAATTTTAGTTAAGTATGTGTAAATATATGGTGAATCAGGTATAAATATCTGGTGAATTCAGTTCATTATTTGGTGAATGAGTTTTTTTAGAAATAATTTTTTTTTAAAAAAAAGTCAAAATTTAAAAAAAAAAAAGTTACTGCTACAGTAGCACTACAGTGTGCTACTGTAGTGTCGCGTATGTTTTCCATTTTTCCGTGTCTGTTTAGCACGACTGTTCATTTAATGCCATTCAATTATAACAAACGACCTCCTACACTAATCGCACTCACATCACAGTTCCGCATCTTGGTTCTTGTTCTTGTTCATTTTAACAATGGCGAGAAATGATGATTCTGCTGCTGTGGGTAACAATGGTGATTCAGCACGGGGTAACAATGCTGATATTTCTGCTGCGGGTAACAATGATGATCCAGAACTGGATATGAAGACAGACCAAGATGATGATTCAATACTATTCATATAAGTCTGATGATGATGGTAAACCTTATATTCTCTATTCTGAAGACTATTATTATCGAAAAGATCATTGTTGAAAATAATAATAAATAGGGGACTGCTATAGTACTTAGGGGTGTAAATGAGCTGAACTATTCGTAAACTATTTGGGTTTGACTCGTTAAATGCTCAATCAAGCCTGTTTCTTTAATTAAATGAGTCAAGCTCAAGCTTAAGATTGAGCTTGATTATTTAAAAGAGCCAAGTCCGAGCCTTACAGGCTTGACATTAAATGGCTCGTGAATAGCTCGTTATGTGTTGTGGTCTTTAAGTTGTTGTAATGTGTTTTTGTTAGGTGAAGTTGCTCTGCTAACATTGGACTAAATATCTCATTAAATAGATTATAGTCATTTTTTTAGACTCATTCTTTTGTAATGGTTAAACTTAAATTGTATATTTGGACTCATGCTTTTGTAATGGTCAATCTTAAAATGTATTTGGCAAGGACATGTTTTAAGGATGTTTTGGTCAAGCTTTTGAAGTTTTTTTTTTGTAGTAGTCAAGAAATGTTGAATTTTACATACCATAAATATTTCTATTTTTATAGATTATCATATAATATTAAAATATTTATTAAGTTTTAAATTGATCAAATTAAAAAGTAATTCATAAATTAAAAAAAAATAATTATAAATAAGCTAAACAAGTCAAACTCAAGCTTTGTTAATTTTAAACAAGTCAAACTCAAGCTTTTAGTAGAATCATTTAAATAAGTGAGCCAAGCTCAAGCTTTACTATTTCTTCACAAGCCAAGCTCAAGCTTCAAGTGCTCAGCTCGGCTCGACTCGTTTACACCCCTAACGATACCCCAACAAATTCATCGGGTTTGGTACCGTTGGTTTTTATTATGGATAATTTCAACTACTTTTTTAATGAAGTATTTCTCATTATTCTATCCAAGATTCTGTTTCAGTAATCATTACTTTTATTAATTCTATTTCTCTATCATATTATCTAAAATCACAATATTCACAGTGATAATTCATGTCTTTCATATACATTGGTAGCTTCAGCTTTTAATTCTTGTGCTAAATTTTTTAAATTGTTTTGCCTAGTTAAATCTAACATACTTAACTCATATACAAATTTTTATATATTTTGATTATCCATTTACTTGCTTAGCTCCGATATCAAATCGCATCAGTGAGTGCCCATACACTCGTGACTGGGGACTGCACCTTGTAACAACCTGATTTTTTAGTTACGTTGTTTAACCGGTTAAAATATAATTAATTATATTTTAATATGAGAGTTATAAAGTGATTTTAAATAAAATAAAATCATATTCATAGTCTCTCTTATGGTAGAAGGTTACGGTGAAATTTTGGGTTTAAAACTCAGACGGAAATCGGTCTCCGTTTTTTTTACTGACGGTATAATTTTATACCGGCAAAAAAACCCTAATTTGACCCGAAATTGAAATTTGTAGATTTTTTATATTTTTTCCGTTAGGAATTCTACTTTCCAAATTTCTGATCAATTAAAATATTATGTTGATTCGGACGAATTTTGGTAAAAGTTCCGATGGAAAACAGTCGGTGTTTTCACTGACAGTAAGATTTTAATGATTAGAAAATCTAATTTTGACTCATGAATGAAATGATTTATATTTAAATCATATTTCTCATGAGTTTGGTTGTTTTGAAAATTTTCAACCGAAAACTAAATATTACGCTTTTACGTGGGCTTAAAACCCTAATCGGGAAACCGACGAAGTCGAAAACGGAACTGCAGAGACCCGTCAAGAGATCGGGACAACGAGTCATACATAATGACTCATGGAGGATGAGTCACCAAGCATTTATGAGCATTAAATGCTAGTAATCATGACTTTTGGGTAAAATGACCAAAGTACCCCCAAGCTTTCACGGTTATTAACAAGACACATCTACGCACTCTTAACCACTCATTTTACATGGTTGTAAACCTCCCACATCTCCTCAATTTCGTGCAGCCATATATACTAAATCATACCTATTTCATTTTGCTTTCGTTTCATCATTTTCCTCTCAAAAACCGAAATCGGGTAACTGACGGAGCTGCATACGGGATTTCTGGAAACCGCTAATGGATGGGATCAATGAGTCATGTATGACTCATTAGATGTGGCCCAAAATCAGTCACACCTACTTTAATTGTGAGCCACGCACTTTTTAACCCTAGTTAGTAACATAACCCTAGTTAAGTTAACTATTAACTATGGTTAAGCTTATATTAATTTAATATTCACAAAACACATTAAACCAATTACTTATAACCAAACAAAGCCTAAATCTAGCCTATAAATATTCCTCAAAACCGTGGCCTCCCTCCCCCATCACTCACTTCTTCATCTCTTCCATTTCTTCTTCATTTTTCCTTGAAAAATTCCATTATTGTTCTTGGACAACTTGATCATTCTTTCACTTTCTTTCATTATCTAGAGGTAAACCCTCACTTATATGATCTTAGTTATCTTCTTCATCTTCTTAACTCTCTTTATCACCCACTACTTCGGATTAGAGGAGAAGAATTGAGAGAGAAATCTCAATAGTTACAAGAAGCCTTTGTTGGAAGCTTTGAAACCTAGTTGGAGCAGTCTCAGTGAGGGAGTCTCTAAACACTATTTAACCGTTGGATCATTCCCAAATTTTATAAGAAGGTTCAAAACTTGTGTTTATTCATATCCAACGGTCATAATTTGTAAACAACAAATAGTATGAGATATGAAGCTCGGACAGTAGGCCTAGGAGGTGAGAAATTCAACCCGGATACCATCTAAGCTGTCACCAAGGAATTATGATCTGAGATGTTTTAACCGTTGGATCGGGCTGAAACTTTGTGAGATGATTTAGGAAGGATGTTTCTTCATTTTCACCGTTGAGTTTTCTAAATAGATCTCTATGGCCAGAGGAATGGAGTTAGAACAGTAGCCCTGTTTTGGTAGTTTTTCCCTAGGATTCATGAGCTTATTTTGAATCCGATTTTCCCTAAGTCCAGCCGTTATTCTCGTAAGTTTTTCCATCGATTTTATATCTTGATTCAAATAGATTTAGTTATTTTAAACCCTATTGTTGATTCGTTTGGTATTTTGTATTTCCGGTGAATTGTGTTACTCGTACGTGTAATCGGGACGCAAAGCAGAACGGTGGATGTGTAAGGATGGATGGTGGCAGATTTGTGGATGTTGTTGGACAGCGTGCAGAGGTTCTTGGTAGTAGAGTGGACGCATTCGGTGCTTGTACGGGAAAGCACAAACGTCAATCAGGTGGGGGAAAGAATCAACCTATCGTCGGAATCGATAAGTAGTAGATTATCTGATAATTGTATAGGACGACCTAAACCCTACTAGTAGTCGAGTAATCGACAAGACCAAAATCTCATTGGAAACCTTTTCTGTTAAACCAATGGTGATTCAGGGATTGTAGGTTTATCGACGTTAGGATGATTTTATCTTATCTGAGGTTGATTGAATTTATGATTAATATCGAATTACTTATGTGATATATTGTGGTGTTGGAATATTTTTTGATGTTATGTTATGCATGATCTGCCGGGTTGTTAATATTGTGCTTAGTGGATTTTAAGCCAAGATATATATGTTGTTCGAGAGATAGTTGTTTGTTGTGGGTGTGAGAATAATGGTGACTTAGAAGTGTCTAACCTAGATGATGTATTTTAATGCGGTATGGTGACCTATAATATGTGTTGAGTTCTAGTGGAAGGTTAAGGCACTAGGATGTTGTTAAAATGGGTTGGTGAGATTCACATGTATTGGTAATATAATGCGCAAGGTCGGTGTTGAAGTTCACAACCGTGTATTGGTAATATAATACACGAGGTCAAGAGTTCTCGCTAGACCGTTCCACCTTAGAAATAGGTTATGCAGCTATAGTGTCATTGAATTTCATTGAGCACCCCTGGGAGTGGATGGGGTGTGCACCGGGAGCATCGTGCAACTATAGTGTCATGCTTTGCATGAGCGTTCTCACCATGGAAGAGAATATGCATCGGGAATTTGGAACATGTCGCTTGAACAATTGACTGACATTTCCCAAGAGGAATGCGTGAAAGAAATCAGTGGTGACCACATCAGTATGAAAGTTTAGTTGTACGAGTTTGGGGTAGAGGATGATACATTAAATTGAGGATGCTTTGTTAGTTAGGTGTTGGATGGTGTTTTGTCTGTGACGATTACTGTATAATTTACTATTACTCATTTCTGCTTTTTGATGATTGAATTGCTTCTTATCCCCTATGTTTCTGTATTCTTGTGGGTTACTTTACTTACATTAGAAGACCCGATGGAGGATTATGTAGCTGAGGAGCTGGACTGAGCTCTGTATGAAATGGAGGTTGCTGAAGAGTTGTATGGAACTCCTTACGAATCAGGCGCTGGAGGTCGAGCCATGATCCAGGGCGATTAGGGTATAGATAGTATGGCCAGTGTGTCTAAGAAGGAGTATTTTTTTATATGTCTCCGCTGAGGATGACTTTTATTTTAAGTTTATGCCTGTGAGGGATCTTACTGAGAGGATGCCCTCAACAGTATTTTGGTAATGTAATAAATAAATAGGTGTGTATTTATATACTACAACCTTGGTGTGTTTAATTTTTAGAAGTTATATGATTGTTTAAATAGAGTTTAAATTTTTACGCACTTTTCACGCTAAGCGTACGATTAAGGAATTAATTAATAAGGTTTTAAGCTAATAAAACACCGGGGCACAACGGGGTTACCTCAAAGCATATTTTACTAACAGTCCTCTCGGAACTGCAAACTCTCTGGTGACTAACCAGGAGCCCCTATAAGCCAAGAGCCAATGCCTCGCCACAGATCACACTGTGAGAACGCTTACTAAGTGTCGAATGTTTATAGTCTTCTTCAATATGCTCTGATACCAACTCGGTACCACCCTATTAATTTTGAATTTTTTTATATTATTCATTTCTAAGGGTAGTATTTTAATCTTCTATTAATTCCAAATCGTATTTCCATCTATAAAAAACTTAGAATCATTAAATAATTCAAATTCCCATAAACAATATTTAGGATCTCTACATAATTCAAAATAATAATATGGATCATTGTATACTTCATTTCCATATTCCCATTGTATTCTTTGTTGTATATTTTTTAGATATAATTCTTCCTGTTTATATTGATTCTTTAAACCAGGAGCCCCTATAAGCCAAGAGTCAATGCTTCGTCACAGATCACACTGTGAGAACGCTTACTAAGGGTCGAATGTTTATAGTCTTCTTCAATATGCTCTGATACCAACTCGGTACCACCCTATTAATTTTGAATTTTTTTATATTATTCATTTCTAAGGGTAGTATTTTAATCTTCTATTAATTCCAAATTGTATTTCCATCTATAAAAAACTTAGAATCATTAAATAATTCAAATTCCCATAAACAATATTTAGGATCTCCACATAATTCAAAATAATAATATGGATCACTATATACTTCATTTCCATATTCCCATTGTATTCTTTGTTGTATATTTTTTAGATATACTTCTTCCTGTTTATATTGATTCTTTAATTTATTAATTATTATTTGTTTACAATCTTTTGATAGATTCATAACCAATATATTTAGTATTTCTTTATCCATTTTTCTGAATACCAGTATTCATCATCAGAATATCTTTGTTCTTCAATAAATTTCATTTCTTCTAAATATTCAAATTCAATTTCTATATCTATGTTATGTAGATAGAATTCTTCTTGTCTATATTGTTCTTTTATCTTTTTTATTATAATTTGTTTACAATCAACTGGGAGTTTTAATTGTAATACACTTATTATTTCTTTACAGGTTTGTTCATCTAAATCCATTCTTATTTTAATCGCTGTCTTCAAAAGATAGGGCTTCTATTCTAAAATAATTGGCTGGATTTGAAGAGGAACTTGATGGTTCAAGTTTCCATTTGTTCCTTATATATATCATTCCATATTCTATTCCTTTCCTAAATTGTTTCTTTATTTTTCTTTCTTTATTTTCTAGATCAATTAATTCCTTTTCTTTTCTTATTATTGTTAGGTCAAAGCAACCATCACACAAGGAGGGGGGGGGGGGTGAATTGGGTGATAATAGAAATTTAAAAAATTTACTAAACAACAAAACATAAATCAGAGTTTTTCAAATAAAGAGAGTGTAGATGGATAGAAGAAGATAATTTAAAAACCATCTAACAAAACTAATAACATATTTTTAACCAGTTTGGAAAAAAGGAAGATAAAGCATTTCACTTGTCTAATTATCTTAGACTAAACATTAACCGGTTAGACAACATCTAGCTGATAAAAAAATTTGAAAATAGCTTAGAACATAAAGCTTAAAATCAGTAAGAAAACTTTGTTGAAAATATGGTGTAGTCATAAAGCTCAAGATTTATCCTGGTTCACTCATATAAACGATGAGCTACATGCAGTCCCCAGTAGTAGCTGAGTTTTTCTCCACTATCACATCAGATAATTACAATGAGTAGTCTTTGCACACCTAGCCTCTCCAAGCTCAATGAGTATTGTTCTTAACTAGCCTCTCCAGACTGTTGCAAGTATTATTTGCACACCTAGCCTCTCCAGGCTCATTGAGTATTATTCTTAACCAGCCTCTCCAGACTGTTGCAAGTATTATTTGCACACCTAGCCTCTCCAGGCTCATTGAGTATTGTTCTTAACCAACCTCTCCAGGCTGTTGCAAGTATTATTTTCACCTAGCCTCTCCAGGCTCACTGGATTTTGATGAAGGTTACATAGAGAAAATCTCACAACACCCATGGAGTGATTTTACAATGAAGTACAGAGATGAGTTCTTCCTACACTCACAAGAGTAGATATATTTTTAAGCACTTCAGAACTGATAAAAGAAATCTCTCATAACACTCACTTGAGTGAATATAGAATGTTTACATGGAGGATGATTTCTACTGAGATGAAGATGCGATCCTCTCATTTTTCATCAAGTGTAGCAGAAGTAGTAGCTCCAGCAACTCTCACATCTTCATCTTCAATGACTTCTGTATTTATAGTCTTCAAGCAGAACTTCATTAAATGCAATAGAGTCGTTCTGGGCAGCCATTAATGCAATAGGAACGTTGGTTGTACTCTAACATGAAGGATCATGGCTTTATGCATCGTGATACAGCCATATCAGAGTTGTGCAGAGAGCATTTTGTACTTTGCTGAGTACACTTCCCTTTTCGTGTAAGGACCAGATGTACTAGGGAATAAAGCATGTTGAAAGCATTCTTCAACTGGTCTTTGCTTCTGATTATCCAAGGTTGCTTGAGAGAGTAACTTCTGAATTTTCTTGATAATCGTGAAACTGAGTAGGAGAGAAGGCTTCAAGTCTCTTTCTGGTTCTTGAAATACGATTCTGATAATCTTTATAGAATTCGCGTCTATAAGATAAATGCTTCCATCTTGAAAATAGCTGCATCTATCTATCCATTTGAGTTTTCATTCGGGCTAGTAGACGAGCTCCATATTAAGGACTTAGCAAGTCCAAAGACTTGTGTGGACGAGCGCTTCTGTCACCTTTAGTGGACGAGAGCCTCTGTTACTTTAGTGGACGAGAGCCTCTATTACTTTAGTGGACGAGAGCCTCTGTTACTTTAGTAGACGAGCTCCTCTGTTACTTTAGTAGACGAGAGCCTCTGTTACTTTAGTAGACGAGCCATTCTGATACTTTAAGTAGACGTTGGCTTTCATCACTTTAGTGGACGTTGGATTTCATCACTTTAGTGGATGCTGGCTTTTACTTCAGTGGACGCAAGTTTCTATCTCTTGTGTTTTGGACGTGCGCTTCAATCACTACAGTGCTGGACGTTTGTTTCAATCACTTGTGTTTGGAAGGATGATTCTTTCATTTAATCTGCACACTCGATAGACAGGTTAGCAACCAACATGAAGGTTAATTAAACCATTAACCAATGTTTAGTTCTCATCAAAACTTAGAGAAATGCACATCAGACATTTTATAGACTTAACAATCTCCCCCTTTTTTATGATGACAAACATTGAGATAATTTAATGAACCTCAAAATATCAACAAAGAAAATAGCATATATAGACAGGTTGAAATTTTCTTAAGCGAACAGCTCATATCATATTCATTCTCCCATTCTCCTATAACACATTTCTATCACAAATCTCAATTTCTCCTATTCTCCCCCTTTTGTCAACATCAAAAAGGGTTATCAAGTTTTATTTATGAGATATGTTAAGGGCAAGATAACATGTTAAGAAGATCATAGTAACGCAGCAAGCATAGTAGACATACTCCACTTAAACTATTGTATCATTACTCCCCCTGAACTAATGCTTAGTTAAAAGAACATGTATATAGGAGTAATGACAGATTTAGCACAGACGGGTTAACATTCATACATGTCATTCAACAATGCAATACATGTTTAGATTATCTCTAATAACTAAAAACCTTTCTTCTGCGAGGGGTTTAGTGAAAATATCAACCCATTGATTTTCAGTTTTAACAAACTTAATATCAAATATGCCTTTCTGAACATAATCCCTAATGAAATGATGTTTGATTTCAATATACTTTGCCTTAGAATGATGAATTGGATTTTTTTTTAAGCATATAGCACTGGAATTATCACACCATACAGATATGTTATGTTCATAAATAGAGTAATCCTCAAGTTGATGTTTTACCCATAAGAGTTGAGAGCAGCAACTAGCAGCAGAGATGTATTCTGCTTCAGCAGTAGACAGGGCAATGGTTGTTTGCCTCTTGCTTGACCATGAGACTAAACTTTCTCCAATGAAGTGGCATCCTCCACTGGTGCTTTTTCTTTCTATTCTGTCTCCAGCAAAGTCAGCATCACAATATCCCACTAATCTGTATTCTTTTGATCTTAAATACAGTAAACCAAGATTAGTAGTTCCAAGCAAATATCTAAATATTCTTTAAATAGTCTTAAGATGAGATTCTCTAGGATCAGATTGGAATCTAGCACACATACAGACACTTAATTGAATGTCAGGTCTGATTGAAGTTAAGTACAGTAGAGAGTCAATCATACCTCTGTAGGCAGTTTGATCTACCTTTTTACCTTCACCATATTTGCTTAGTTTTGCATTGGGTTGCATAGGGGTTTTCGTGATCTTTGCATTTTCCATTTTGTATTTCTTGAGTATCTCCTTGTTATATTTTTATTGATGAATGTAAATTCCATCACTTGTTTGCTTGATTTGTAATCCAATGAAGAACTTCAATTCTCCCATCATGCTCATCTCAAATTCAGCTTGCCTTTTTTCTGACAACTTTACCATCTTCATCTAATTTGTTTCTGAAGACCCATCTTGTTCCAATAACCGACTTGTTTTTAGACTACGTTAATCCTCCCTTGATTGCAATGAAATGGTTAATAACACAATTCCTAATTCAATTATGACAATCAAATCTTCTGAAATACTCAAACCCTAATGTCTTAGGTGGAATGAGCCTAAAACCCCAAATTAAACCCTAATGTCTTAGGTGGATTAACATGAGATTTTGCATAAAGAGCCAAGACTTATAAGATTGCAAGCACTGATCAGCCACTGGCTCATCTAGTTTTATGACTAGTATGACCGTGGTTTTGTGCTAATTATATCTCATTTTCACCCAAATTAGACTAGATTGTCCTTAAGCAGCATTTTGAGTCGTTTAAGTATTTTTGAGTTAATTTAGTTGATTTAGAGTCAAATAAAGTACTTACTGTTAATATTTGTTTGCAGGTAATAAAAAGAAATAATTCTGGAGTTCTTCGCCCCGCGAGAAGGCATTCGCCTCGCGAACCTGAGGCATGACTGTGCCAGAAATTGCAAACCTTTCTGTGTCGCCCCGCGAATACAAGACTCGCCTCGCGAGTAATCCAACCCTGAAGACCAGAAGTCAGCACGGCTTATCCATGTTGAAGGTCACGGGCGTTACAGTTTGGAATTTGAAGAATCTCGCCTCGAGAATGATCGGCTCGCCTCGCGAGAGAGCCAAACACTGAAGACTGTTCGCATTATTCGCCTCGCGAAGGTGTGCTCGCCTCGCGAGAAAGCGGAATTCAGAAACTGTATTTAGGCCTGTTTGAAGGCAGAACTGGGCAGTTTTTGGTTTTTGATCTTTTGTATTCTCTTTAGTTTAGATATGTTTTGTTTTTCCTTTGTAATAGAGAATAGTCTCCTTGATTAATCTACTGCAATTGGTTTTCATTTACACTTGAGGTTCTGTAATTTCTGTTTTGTTTGCTATTCTCTTTTCAATGTCATGCTATATATTTCTGTTTGCTTAATTCAGGAGTGTATAGTGTTGTATTGATTTATTTTGGTGATGTTATGTTTCTATATTTAATCGCGTTTGCTTAATTCGCGTGTGTTCAATTCGTGTTCGATTAGTTCACGAAGGGCTTAACTCTGTTTGCTTAATTCGGGAATAGGAACATATATCTGTAGTAGTGATTTCGCTTCTTAATTTTTGCTACAACCGAAAGGGGATTAGAATCTGCTTAGGGCTTGGAATTTGCATGAACCAATGATAGTGGGAAACCGAGAACAGTAGGTTAATCGCTGTAGTTTATTTGTTTATCTCTTAAACTGCTCTGTTTTATTACTCTGTTTTTGTTTTGTTTCTTTATTTTATTTCATATCCAAACCCCCCCCCCCCCACCCAAAACTGAACTTGTGTTAATAACAACAACCCAAGAGTCCTTGTGAGACGATATCCGAGTTGTCGCCTAAACTACATTTTTACAAACCGCTCGCTTTTTGGCGCGTTGGGACAATATGACCAAAAATTGGCGCCGTTGTCGGGGACTCTTGTTGTTATTAATAGAAAATTACATTTAAAAAAAAACCTTTTGCATTACTGAATTAGTTATGGCTGCTTTGTCTGGTTGTGAATCTTAGTGCTTTCCATGGATAATTACATGTATGGGTATTTGCCTAATGTTGATTATAAACCATCACCATGCATATATTATCCTAATTCTGCTGGAGGTTATGTGTTTAGCAGTGGTTTTGACATGATTGGAGTGAATGAGGAGCAACCTTTCTATCATAGCCAACATAGTGGAGGACAGGGCATCTTGGATGAGATAGCATCTTTGGTGAATCAAACGACACGCGAGCTACAATATCAGCCTGACCTCACAATATGCCAACTCAGTCTGGAAGAAATGATACAACAAATGGCAGAGAACAATCAATGGATGGCAGAGCAAAATCTTGAATCCCAACAGAGGATAGAAGCTGATTTTCAGAAGATGGCCATTCAAATGGATCAAAGCCAACAGAGGATAGAAGCTAATTTTCAGAAGTTGGCCATTAAAATTGATCACATTGTCTCCACCTCGGCTACACTGCAAACTCCACATTCCCTTGAAGAACATACAGATTCACAAGCAGTTATTCTTGACAATACTTTTGAGGATAATTTTGATAATGATGTCAAGAACACTTCTGTTGACGAACTGTGTGTTGAATCTCCAGATATTCACACCTCCCCTGATTCTATCTATTATACTTCATGTGCTGATTGTACTGACACTGCTTTGTGTATAGCATGTTTTGAAAGGTATGAAGAGCAAAACATCTATATGGAACATGAGACATATGAGGTTGAGGGCCCTGTTCGGCCAGGAAACATAGAAAATGAGGATCAGGAGGATATCTGCTTCACCATGCTTGAGGATAATGAAGAACCTTTGGAATTAGATGCATGTGTTGAAAGTGATGTGGTGGATGAACTTTGTGCTGAATTTCCAGACATTCTAGCCTTTACTGATTCAGTTTGTTGTACTATATGCACTGACTGTACTAACACTAACCTTTGTGTGGTGTGTGCTGAGATTTCTGCAGGTATAGCAGGTGATGGATTTGCTAGTGCAGTGAATGAAGATCGTGCAGAAGCTGAAGCGACACCAGTAACCCTCTCTACCTGTTTGTCACCTCCCACTGTGGAACAACCGGTGATGGAGTTCAAGCCTCTGGATTTTGCACCATGGCCAGTCCAAGAGGTTGAACCCCGATTTTATTGGGAGGACTTTATTGAGAAAGAGATCAACCTTGACCCAAGAGGGAGTGAGAAGTCCGCCGCACTTGGCGAGGTCACCATAATTGTCAAATGCTCACCTCCATATCAAGGCTGCAAGTTAGGGGACCATGGAACAAGCTTCCATCCCTTGTATATCACGTGGGCATTATGCTGCATGCCGTGGGATCCGGGAGGATCATACTGCAATTTGAGCATTCTGTGACCGCTGTATCACAGACAGTGGGATTCTGGTGGAACCGCCCCCAATGAGTTTTCTTAAACCCTTTCTCTTTAGTTTACTTTCATTTTCTTGTTAGTTTCTGCCTTGCTTTGTTTTTGTTTTGTTTTCTTTTTGCTCCTGAATAATTTGAGAAGATCAGGAGTATTTGTGTGTGGGTCTTGTGTCGGCTAGCTTGATGGATTTTAATTGAATTTGCATAGATGGATTGCATGTTATGTGTTGACTGTTTTCCCCCTAGGTTTCGAAAATTGAAAATTTAATCCCCATGTGAAAAATTGAAAACTGAACTTTGAGATTTTGTTGTGATGGCATGATTTATGATAAGTTTGGGGTGAAGGGAAGGACACACTAGGGATAGAATCTCGGTCAAACAATTTGCAAAAAAAAATGTCCAGGTGAGGATTTGAGCCTCCAACATGTTTTTAATTGTGTGAATCACTTTCAAGTTGCACTTTCCCGAATTTGCTTGAATCTCTTCTTGGTTTGCATGTTTATGTGTTTGCTTCAAATGATTTAGGCATTTTCTTTGTAAATAGCTACTTAGCCTAAAAATAATCATCCCTAATGCATGTTCCTTAGTTAGCCCTTTTGAGCCTAATTAGCCTATTGTTTCTTGTTGACCTTATGTTATGAGCCTAAAATTTGAAAAACCATGTTAACCCGATCTTAGGATTAGGAGAGCATGGAATCTTAGCAAGAGAATGGTTGCAAGAAACTAAGTTTGAGGTGGCTACAAGGTGATGTGTTGTTTGGGATTGAGAAAAAGAAAAAAATAATAATAAAAAGGTTGGATCCAAAGGCAAGAAAAATTGAAAAAAAAAGGGCAAGAAAAATTGAAAAAAAAAGGGAAAGAAAGAAAGAAAAAAAAATGTCAAAAAGGCTATTTGAATAAAAAGGCTGTAGTCACCCAAGGCAAAGGAAAAATGAAAAAAAAAGGAATTTGAGTGGAAGTTCAATGTATAAACTGTTTCATGCTCTCTTAGTTCCTAGGGACTTAAGCCTAGTACTTTGTATATCCTACCCTTAGCCAGGCCCCATTACAACCATAAAAGACCTTTTGATGTTGCATGCATGTTTTCTGTGGTAATCATTTTGAGATGAAAATCAAATTCATGGGAAGTGTTCTTAAAAGTGAAATTGAGTGAATTGTTGATTGCCTGACAAAAATTGAGCGATGAGTGAAATGCTAAATGCCCTTGTGAGGAAGGCGATTGTTTGAATTTGGTGATCTCCCTTTTGTGCGTAACTTGGATCACCTGCTTAGATTAATGATTGCTTGAATGATGACATTCTAAAATGTTCAGAATAATGGATTGTGGGGATTACTTTGTTTGAAAGGGGGGAACATTGAAGGAAAAAATTATTTTGATGAATTGCTTGAATTTGTGCAAAGTTGATTGAATCTTTTTAAGCTTGCCATGTCTTGAGTCTTTTTAAGTTTTTGAGTTTTAGTTTGCTTGGGGACAAGCAAAGTTTAAGTTTGGGGTATTTTGATCAGCCGCTGGCTCATCTAGTTTTATGACTAGTATGACCGTGGTTTTGTGCTAATTATATCTCATTTTCACCCAAATTAGACTAGATTGTCCTTAAGCAGCATTTTGAGTCGTTTAAGTATTTTTGAGTTAATTTAGTTGATTTAGAGTCAAATAAAGTACTTACTGTTAATCTTTGTTTGCAGGTAATAAAAAGAAATAATTCTGGAGTTCTTCGCCCCGCGAGAAGGCATTCGCCTCGCGAACCTGAGGCGTGACTGTGCCAGAAATTGCAAACCTTTCTGTGTCGCCCCGCGAACACAAGACTCACCTCGCGAGTAATCCAACCCTGAAGACCAGAAGTCAGCACGGCTTATCCATGTTGAAGGTCACGGGCGTTACAGTTTGGAATTTGAAGAGTCTCGCCTCGCGAATGATCGCCTCGCCTCGCGAGAGAGCCAAACACTGAAGACTGTTCGCGTTATTCGCCTCACGAGAAAGCGGAATTCAGAAACAGTATTTAAGCCTGTTTAAAGGCAGAACTGGGCAGTTTTTGGTTTTTGATCTGTTGTTTTCTCTTTAGTTTAGATATGTTTTGTTTTTCCTTTGTAATGGAGAACTAGTCTCCTTGATTAATCTACTGCGATTGGTTTTCATTTACACTTGAGGTTCTGTAATTTCTGTTTTGTTTGCTATTCTCTTTTCAATGCCATGCTATATATTTCTGTTTGCTTAATTCAGGAGTGTATAGTGTTGTATTGATTTATTTCGGTGATGTTATGTTCCTATATTTAATCGTGTTTGCTTAATTCGCGTGTGTTCAATTCGTGTTCGCTTAGTTCACGAAGGGCTTAACCCCGTTTGCTTAATTCGGGAATAGGAACATATATCTGTAGTAGTGATTTCGCTTGTTAATTGTTGCTACAACCGAAAGGGGATTAGAATCTGCTTAGGGCTTCGAATTTGCATGAACCAATGATAGTGGGAAACCGAGAACAGTAGGTTAATCGCTTTAGTTTATTTGTTAATCTCTTAAACTGCTCTGTTTTCTTACTCTGTTTTTGTTTTGTTTCTTTATTTTATTTCATATCCAAACAACCCCCCCCCCCCCCCCCCCTAAAAAAAAAACTGAATTTGTGTTAATAACAACAACCCAAGAGTCCTTGTGAGACGATATCCGAGTTGTCGCCCTAAACTACATTTTTACAAACCGCTCGCTTTTTGGCGCGTGCGCGACAGCGCGACCAAGCACCCCAAGACCTATGTCTAGATTCATGAACTACTTGGCATTTGATTCATGAGCATGCCTTAACATCAATTTTTCAATTGTCTATCAAAGCAACAATTCATTCCAAGGGTGATCAAGCCCAGAAAAGCATTAAGCATGGCATCAAATACTCATAAAGCTATAGGAATTTGTATTACAACCAAATCATGAGACAACCAAGTTCAGAAAAGCCTTCATCTAACCTCAACAAGAAGGGGGTTTAGCTACACATAATCATAGAGAAAACCAAAAGAAAAGAAATAGGAATAAAGGAAGTAAAGAACTCCATGGAAGGTCTCCACAGCAGCCACAGCAGCCCTTGGTCCAGAGAATATGTTTTAGGGTTCAGGATCCTCCTTCTGTTCTGCCTAGATGCCTATTTATAAATTAGGCGCGTGTCACGACCGTGATGGCCATCACGGCCAGGCCGTGACGTGTTCTGCCTTGGGCGTGCCTTCAAATTTTGATCTGTCACGGTCGTGACACTCATCACGGACAGGCCGTGATTGGTTCTGTCTGGTTCAACTAGCAGGTCACGGCCGTGATGGGCATCATGGCTAGGCTGTGACTAGTTCTGACTTTTGGGGGTCTGGTTCAGCTGACAGGTCACGACCGTGATGGCCATCACGGCTAGGCCGTGACCAATTCTGACTTCAGGCTTTCTTCCTTTTTAGCTCTGCTCGATCATGGCCATGATGGGCTCTGTTTGGTACATTTTCTTCACTTTTCAAGCTCTATCTTCATCCGAGCTCCATCATGGTCAATCTTGAGCATTTGACCCTAAATTCCTGCAAAACAACACCACAAAACCACCTTACCCGTTCCAAGGTAAAAACTAACTAAAATCAAATTAAATATGCCTAAATTATATGAAAAATGCATGCAAAATGTACATGAATTAAAAGATGAAATCACACTCATCAAATCACCCCAAGCTTAAGACTTTGCTTGTCCTCAAGCAATCACCAAGGCCAGAAGATATAAATAATCAGAGCATGGATAATGAACCAAGAACCCGAGCAACTAATCCAGGTAACAGGCATTTTCAAATAATTCAGCAAGAGACGATCAATTTCAAGTCCAATTAGATGCTTAGGTTTCCTAGACTCACATTCTCACTGATTCGGGCACTCCTCACCTCACTTAAGTGTTAAGGATATATGACAATTCGCTCAATTTCCTCAAGGAATGAATTCTACCATAAGCTTGACTATCAACCAAATCTCTACTTTATTAATGAAAACACATTAGAATCAAAAGGTCTTTACTTTGGTTGTAACGGGGCCATGGGATTAATCGTTAGGTGGGGAAATCAAGAAAAGGAATTTTCAAGAAGGCTAAACAAAATACCAAGCATTGCAAAACATGACACCTTCTAAAATACCTTTTTGGGTTTTGATTCCTTTTTCCACCTTTCTTTCTTTCTTTCTTTCTATTTTATTTCTCACTTCCTTTTGTCATCACCTTCTCCATATTTATTTTCTCTTTTTTTTTTGATTTGGAGAAGGGGAGATTTTCAATTCAAGAGAAATATTTTTCTGACTTTTCTCATCCCATACTTTTTCAACTACCTTTCTACCTTTTTTGTAATACTTTAGAAGGTCTCCTATCAAGCATCATTCATCCAAATTGGGCAACTAAAGGGTAGCAATTAGTCAATCAAAGCTCAGAAGGCCGAAAAAATACCTAGTGCCTCAATCATTTTCAAAAATGTTTTAAAAAATTTTTAAGCTTCAAAACGGTTTCAAGTCAAGTTCTAGAGAATACAATCCAAGAGGAAAACAACACTCTATCACAAGGAATGGGGTATATTTAGAGAGTACCCCTTTTGGCTCAAAAATCTCACATTTAGTAGTTCAGAAATCAATGAGAAACACAAATCTTACGAAACCACATACTAATTATCAACTATCAAAGATCATCTCAAGAATTTTTATTTGTAGCCTTATCACAAGAATAAAAAAAAATTGGGTTCAAAAATTCACTATCTCAAATTATTTGGCACTCAGTTCTCACACTTGGATGCATGATCTAAGAAAGGGGCAATCTAATCATGTGATCATGCAAAACTATGCCTAAATGAATGCAACATGAAAAATACAAAAATACAAAAAATTTCAAAAATTCGTAAAAATACCCCTACCCCAAGCTTAAAAACTTATATTGTCCCCAATGTAAATAATCAAGTTGGAGAGAGGAGAAAAATGGAACAAGTCACCGAGGTGGTAGCAGGTGTTGGCTCACATGCCTAGTCAAAGAAATGGTGGAAGATGTGTCACGGCCGTGACCAGTGTCACAGCCAGGTCGTGATCAATTCTGGTCCATAGGAAGAAGCCTGTCACGGCTGTGACCTCCATCACGTCCAGGCCGTGATAATCTCTGATCTTCTGGGTCCTCTCATCACGGGTAGACCGTGATCCTTTCTGTTCTTCATGGTTGGCTCATCACGGTCGTGACACGTGTCAGGGCCTAGGCATGATGGTTGTTGACTTTGCTTCTCCCTGCCCTTTTTGCTTCTCCTTCCTTCCTACCCTGAAAACACTTAAAAAATATATTAATTTATTTTCCTCTTGATTTTCTCAAATTATTCAAGAGTTAAATTCAAAAACAAATGAAAAGGGAAAAGAAAACTTGGGTTGCCTCCCAAAAAACGCTTCTTTAACGTCACTAGCTTGACAGGCAGATGGTCTCTAAGAGGGTGTTTTAAGAGGGATGGAGACTGTTTGACGATCAAAGTCTCCTCCAAGGTAGTGCTTGAGCCTTTTCCCATTAACAGTGAAAGTGCATCCGGACGCTGGATCTTCCAATTCAACCGCACCAAATGGAGAAACTGACTTGACATGGAATGGACCCGACCACCTTGATCTCAACTTGCCCGGGAATAGCTTGAGACGTGAGTTAAAGAGCAAAACTGATTGGTCTTCTTCAAAATGCTTTGGAAGAATGTACTTATCATGCCAAAACTTTGTTCTTTCCTTATAGATTCTTGCACTCTCATATGCCAAGAGTCGAAATTCATCCAACTCATTCAATTACAACAGTCTCTTGTCCATAGCCAGCTTCGTATCAAAGTTCAAGGCTTTCACTGCCCAAAAAGCACGATGTTGGAGCTCTACCGGAAGGTGACATGATTTTCCAAACACCAATTGGTAGGGTGACATACCAATAGGTGTTTTATATGCAGTCCGATAGGCCCAAAGTGCATCATCCAGCTTCTTTGCCCAATCTTTTCTTGCATTATTCACTGTTTTCTCCAAGATCCTCTTCAATTCCGGATTAGACAACTCCACTTGCCCACTAGTTTGTGGGTGGTATGGTGTGGCAACTTTATGATTGACCCCAAACTTGGCAAGCACCGCATTGAACTGTGTTGCAGAAATGAGTACCCCCCATCACTAATGATGGCTCTAGGGGTTCCAAATCGGGTAAAAATGTTCTTCCTCACAAAACTAATCACCGCTTTTGCATCATCTTTCGTAGTTGGGATAGCTTCTACCCATTTACTCACATAGTCAACCGCAACCAGAATATACTTGTTGTTGTAGGATGATGGGAAAGGACCCATGAAGTCGATCCCCCACACATCAAAGAGCTCCACCTCTAAAATACCCTTCAAAGGCATCTCATTTCTCTTGGATATACTTCCGGTTCTTTGACATTTATCACACTTCATTTCCCAAGCTCTAGAGTCTTTAAAAATGGTGGGCCAAAATAAACCACTTTGCAAGACTTTCATGGCGGTTCGCTCACCACCAAAGTGTCCTCCATAAGGTGAGTGTTGCGTAATTTTAGAATATAAAGGCAAGTGCACCTCGTCGCAATCAAGTAATACGGTGGTGAGACCGGTTATCGTATCCACAGGGATCGGTTGTCAATTACCAATTCACAAACTTAACAACTATCTAGACTAAACTATGGTATGAGATATCAAAACAGAAAATAAAGAAATAAAATATTTTTTGTCTTTTGGGAATTTTATCGAACACTTGGTATGCAAACAGAGATGTGGCTAAGATTGTTAGGGTTAGACTACACTAATCCTCCCTTAATTGCAATGAAATGGTTATCAACACAAGTCCTAATTCAATTATGACAATCAAGCCTTTTCTAAAATACTTAAGCCTAATGTCTTAGGTGCATTGAGCCTAAAACCCCAAATCAAACCCTAATGTCTTAGGTGGATTAATCTGTGATTTTGCATTAAGTCAAGACTTATAAGATTGCAAGCATTCAACACCTATGTCTAGATTCTTGAACTACTTGGCATATGATTCATGAGCATGCCTTAACACCAACCTTTCAGTTATCTATCAAAGCAACATATCATTCCTATGGGTAGCTAATCCAAGGAAAGCATTAAGCACGAAATCACATACTCATAAAGAAATAGAGACTTGCATTAAAACCAAATCAAATACAAACAAGTTTAGAGAAGCTACATCTAACCCCAACAATGGGGGAATTTAACTACTCATATACAACGAAAACCAAACCAGAGAAATAGGAGAAGAGGAGAGGAGAGGCTCCATGTGAGCTTTCCTTCTTCTTCAAAGCAACCTCTCTTGGCTCCCTTCTAGGGTTGAAACCCTAGCCCAGCCATAGCCTCCAAGTGCCTCCAAATGCCTCCCTCTAGACCCTTTTTTAGGTTAGAAGTCAGTCCCCTTTTTCTTGTTCAATGCCCTTATTTATAGATCAGTCGCGCGTCACGGCCGTGATGGCCATCACGGCCAGGCCGTGATGGCTTCTGGAGTGGACGAATTTACACAAAATGGGTTCTCGCGAGGCGAGCCCTTTGTTCGCGACGCGAATCCTGAATTTCTGGTAGGTCACGGCCGTGATGCATATTACGGGCAGGCCGTGACGATCTCTCGACTTTGCCTTCTCGCCGCTTGATCACGGCCGTGATGGTCATCACGGCCAGGCCGTGATGGGCTCTGTTTGGCTCATATTCTTCACTTTTCAAGCTCTATTTCATCCAAGCTCCACCATGGCTGATTTTGATCATTTTTACATTGAATTCCTGCAAAACAACACCAAGAAACCGCTTCACCCGTTCCAAGGGAAAATCTAACTAAAATCAACTAAAGAATGCCTAATCTATATGAAAAATGCATGCAAATATGTACAGGAAACATCATGTAAAATCACACTATCAAATCACCCCAAGCTTATTCAATTGCTTGTCCTCAAGCAATCACTAAGGCCAGTAGAATAAACAGAACATTGATAGTGAACTAAGAACCCGAGCAAATAATCCAAGCAATAGGCAATTCAAACAATTCAGTAAGAGACAATCAATTCAAGTCCAATTAGAGACTTAGGTTCCTTAAACTCATATTCTCACTGATTTGGGTACTCTTCCTCGCTTGAAGCTCACCCCAAGCTTGTTCATTTGCTTGGCTCTCTTCCTCACCACTCAAGTGTTTAGGGGATAAGACATTTCGCTCAATTTTCCTCAAGGAATGGATCCTACCATAGGCTTGACTATCAACCAAATCTCTACTTTATTAATGAAAACAATTAAGAATCAAGAGGTCTTTATTTTGGTTGTAACGTGGCCATGGGATTAATCGTTAGGTGGGGATAACAAGAAAATGACATTTCAAAAGGCTACATAAACATCAAGCATTGCAAACATGACCTTCTAAAATACCTTCTTGGGTTTTCAATTCACTTTCCACCTTTCTTTGCTTTCCTTTTCTTTTTATTTCTCACTTTTCTTTTTGTCATCCCCTTCTCTATTTTTTTTTCTTTTTTTTCTATTTTATTTGGAGAAGGGGAGATTTTTTTTCAACTCAAAAGAATTTTTTTATTTATTTTTTATTTTATTTTTATTTTTTTCTGATTCTTTCATCCCAAATTTTCAACTACCTTTTTCACCCTTTTGTAATACTTTAGAAGGTCCTATCAAGCATCATTCAACAATATATTTCAAGGTACCAAGAAAAGCATTTTATTCATTCAGGCTCAAAATTTGGGCAACTAAGGGGTAGCATTTCATCATTCAAAGCTCAGAAGGCCAGAAAAATACCTATTGCCTCAATCATTTTCAAAAATGTTTTCAAAAATTTTCAAGCTTCAAAATGGTTTCAAGTCAAGTTCTAGAGAAATTCATCCAAGAGGAATAACACTCTAACACAAAGAATGGGGTAGATTTTAGTGAGTACCCCTTTGGCTCAAAATCTCACATTTTAGTTCAGAATCAATGAAAAACACAAATCCTCAGAACCATATGCTAATTATCAACTATCCAAGATTATCTCAAACATTTTCATTTGCAGCCATATCACAAGAATGAAAAATTGGGTTCAATAATTCACTATCACAAGTTATTTGGCACTTAGTTCTCACAATCGGATACAAAATCTAAGCAAGGGCAATCTGATCATGTGATCATGCAAAGCTATCATGCAAAACTATATGAATGCAACATGCCAAATGCAAAATATGAACATATGCAAAAATACCCCTCTACCCCACGCTTAAAAATTTACATTGTCCCCAATGTAAACAATCAAGTTGGAGAAAGGAGAAGAAAAAGAAAATAAAACAAAAAATTGGAACGGCTTACCGAGGCGGTAACTAGTGTTGGTTAACATTCCAGTCAGAAACTGCCTGAGAATTGGGTGCTTTTTTCTTGTCATCTTGCTCTTCCCTTCCTTCTTTCCCTGAAATCACTTGGCAATTTTATTAGTAAAAGAAAACTCTTGAGCTTCTCAAATTATTCAAGAGTTTAAAATCAAAAATCAAATCTAACTAAACAAAAAGGAAAAAAGGAAAATGAAAAGAAAAATTGGGTTGCCTCCCAATGAGCGCTACTTTAATGTCACTAGCTTGACTTATTAAAAGGTATCCTAGGATCCTCCTCCCGGATCAAATGGAAATTGGGGTGGTGATTGCAACAGTAATATAACTTTATTCTCAATTCCACCCAACCATTGGGTGAAATATCCATTGACCTTTGCAATTATAAACTCACTTCCTCTTGGGTCAAGTGGAATTTTCAAGAGGAAGTGTGACATACAAGTGGAAGGGGCTAACTTACCATTGTCCACGCATGCATGCAAGCCAACATATTTTTCTAATGCAGTAAAATCAGATTGCTCAGCATGCATGGTGGAAGGAGTGCTATCTAGATGCCCTGCCTCCTCACTTGTTGTTTCCCAAGGATTTGTGGAAGGTAATTCCTCTTGTTGTGGTTCACTTACCACCCCCACTTCATCTTCAATTTGATCCATTCCCACAACCAGATTCTGCTCAAATTCTGCTTCATGTGGCTCTATGGGAATCATACATGGTGGTGGAGGTGGTAAATATGCCCAAAAGGTTTCCAAATCCTCCTCGGAGTATATATATATAAGCTCACCAGTCATAGGATCGACTCGTGTTGGGATGTTATGAGATAGAGAAAACTCCTCGAAGAATTCTCCCAAATTTATATCGTCTTCCCAACACAAGTTGTCCTCCAAAATATGACTGGAAGCTTCCTCATCAGGTGGATAATAAAAAATTTTCATGATTTTCGTCCACCTTACAAAAACAAAACTCAAAACAAAAAATGAAATATACACAGAAAATAAAAATAAAAAAATAAAAATGTCTAAATTAGTTGCCTCATTTGTTACTAATGATATTGGCAAAACCAATCCCCGGCAACGGCGCCAAAAACTTGTTGCGTAATTTTAGAATATAAAGGCAAGTGCACCTCGTCGCAATCAAGTAATACGGTGGTGAGACCGGTTATCGTATCCACAGGGATCGGTTGTCAATTACCAATTCACAAACTTAACAACTATCTAGACTAAACTATGGTATGAGATATCAAAACAGAAAATAAAGAAATAAAATATTTTTTGTCTTTTGGGAATTTTATCGAACACTTGGTATGCAAACAGAGATGTGGCTAAGATTGTTAGGGTTAGACTACACTAATCCTCCCTTAATTGCAATGAAATGGTTATCAACACAAGTCCTAATTCAATTATGGCAATCAAGCCTTTTCTAAAATACTCAAGCCTAATGTCTTAGGTGCATTGAGCCTAAAACCCCAAATCAAACCCTAATGTCTTAGGTGGATTAATCTGTGATTTTGCATTAAGTCAAGACTTATAAGATTGCAAGCATTCAACACCTATGTCTAGATTCTTGAACTACTTGGCATATGATTCATGAGCATGCCTTAACACCAACCTTTCAGTTATCTATCAAAGCAACATATCATTCCTATGGGTA
This sequence comes from Sophora flavescens, assembly GCA_030762895.1. Lineage (NCBI taxonomy): Eukaryota > Viridiplantae > Streptophyta > Magnoliopsida > Fabales > Fabaceae > Sophora > Sophora flavescens. The sequence goes on from CM061066.1 coordinate 16,007,107, forward strand.
GCTAATCCAAGGAAAGCATTAAGCACGTAATCACATACTCATAAAGAAATAGAGACTTGCATTAAAACCAAATCAAATACAAACAAGTTTAGAAAAGCTACATCTAACCCCAACAATGGGGGAATTTAACTACTCATATACAACGAAAACCAAACCAGAGAAATAGGAGAAGAGGAGAGGAGAGGAGAGGCTCCATGTGAGCTTTCCTTCTTCTTCAAAGCAACCTCTCTTGGCTCCCTTCTAGGGTTGAAACCCTAGCCCAGCCATAGCCTCCAAGTGCCTCCAAATGCCTCCCTCTGGACCCTTTTTTAGGTTAGAAGTCAGTCCCCTTTTCTGTTCAGCGCAGCCTTATTTATAGATCAGTCGCGCGTCACGGCCGTGATGGCCGTCACGGCCAGGCCGTGATGACTTCTGGAGTGGGCGAATTTACACAAAATGGGTTCTCGCGAGGCGAGCCCTTTGTTCGCGACGCGAATCCTGAATTTCTGGTAGGTCACGGCCGTGATGCATATTACGGGCAGGCCGTGACAGTCTCTGACTTTTGCCTTCTGCTCTGCTTGATCACGGCCGTGATGGTCATCACGGCCAGGCCGTGATGGGCTCTGTTTGGCTCATATTCTTCACTTTTCAAGCTCTATTTCATCCAAGCTCCACCATGGCTGATTTTGATCATTTTTACATTGAATTCCTGCAAAACAACACCAAGAAACCGCTTCACCCGTTCCAAGGGAAAATCTAACTAAAATCAACTAAAGAATGCCTAATCTATATGAAAAATGCATGCAAATATGTACAGGAAACATCATGTAAAATCACACTATCAGTGAGTTGTGGCAATGAGTCAGAACCCCATTAATCTCTTCTTCTGGAATACATCTTCTAAGAATTCCATCCGAACCTCTTTTGAAAAGGTAAGGTTCATCCCATACATAGTATTTAGCATCATGGACGAGCTTCTTCCTTTGTTGTGCATTGAAGTCCTTCGGAATCTTGTTGGCGACCTTGTAATTTGCAATGTCTGCAAACCAAGGTGCCACTTGCACCATAAACAACCTCTCATCCGGAAATTCTTCTTGAATTGGCAACTCATCCTTTGCTTGAATATCTGCTTGTGGAAGCCTAGACAAATGGTCGACCACCACATTCTCCACTCCTTTCTTGTCCTTTATATCTAAATCAAATTCTTGGAGCAATAGTACCCACCTAATGAGCCTTGGCTTGGCATCCTGTTTAGTCATGAGATACTTCAAAGCGGAATGGTCAGTGTACACAGTAGTTTTAGAGCCAATCAAGTAAGATCTAAACTTATCAAATGTAAATATTACAGCAAGCAATTCTTTCTCAGTCGTGGTATATTTTAATTGAGCATCATTCAGCACACGACTAGCATAGTATATAACATGCAGCATTTTATTTTTTCTTTGACCCAAAATGGCTCCCACCGCATAGTCGCTTGCATCACACATTAACTTAAATGGCAAACTCCAATCTGGAGGTGCAATGACCGGTGCGGTGGTGAGTTTTTCCTTCAAAAGTTGGAAAGCATGCATGCAATCATCATCAAACACAAAAGGAGTATCAACTACCAAAAGTTTGCACAGGGGTTTCACAATCTTTGAAAAGTCTTTTATAAATCTCCTATAGAAACCCGCATGCCCTGAGAAGCTTCTAACACCTTTTACATTTATGGGAGGGGGAAGTTTTTCGATTACTTCAATTTTTGCCTTATCAATTTCTATCCCCCATGATGAAATCTTATGACCAAGAACTATACCTTCCCTAACCATGAAATGACATTTTTCCCAATTTAGAACAAGGTTAGTTTCTTGGCATCTTTTCAAAACACATGCAAGATTTTTCAGACAATCATCAAAAGAATTACCAAATACGGTAAAATCATCTATAAATACCTCAATGAATTTTTCAGTCATATCAGAAAATATGGAAAACATGCACCTTTGAAAAGTGGCGGGCGCATTACACAACCCGAATGGCATCCTCCGATATGCATAGACGCCATAGGGACAAGTAAAAGCGGTATTCTCTTGGCCCTTTGGGTCAACCACAATTTGGCTATACACTGAGTATCCATCAAGGAAGCAATGAAAGGCATGGCCCGCCAATCTCTCTAACATTTGATCAATGAAAGGCAGGGGAAAATGATCCTTTCTTGTAGCCTCATTCAATCTTCTATAGTCAATACACACCCTCCATCTGGAAATGGTCCTTGAGGGAATGAGTTCATTTTTATCATTTGCAACCACCGTCATCCCCCCTTTCTTAGGAACAACTTGGACCGAACTCACCCATGGACTATCGGAGATTGGATAAATTATACTGCATCCAAAAGCTTCACAACCTCCTTCCTTACAACTTCTTTCATGTTTGGGTTAAGTCTTCTTTGGGGTTGTCTGACCAGCTTGAAGTTTTCCTCCCAAAGGATTTTGTGCTTATAAAATGAGGGACTTATCCCTTTCAAGTCGGACATAGACCACCCAATTGCGGATTTGTGCTCTCTAAGCACTCTCAACAGCTTCTCTTCCTTTAAGGAGTTCAATTCGCTACTAATGATCACCGGGAATGAAGAATTCACTCCAAGGAAAGCATAATGGAGATGGGATGGGAGCTCCTTCAACTCTAGCTTAGGTGTATCACCCTTGTCTTCAATCCGCACATCCTCCACAACTTTGTCTTCATCATCATTCAGAATTAGACAAGCCTCAAGGGATTTAACCATGAACTTAACTTCTTCCTCACATTTCTCTTCTTCTATATTCTCAACCATAAGAGCCGCTTCCAATGAATCTTCAAAAGTTTGTTGCACACTCTTGTCAGTCAATGATTCCACAAGGTCCACACTCATACATGTATCTTTGTCACTTGGATGTCCCATTGCTTCAAAAACATTGAAGGTTACCTTTTCATCTTGGACTCTAAGCACCAACTTCCCTTGATTTACATCGATCAAAGCCTTACCCGTGGCTAGGAATGGCCTTCCAAGAATCAATGGAGTCTCACTATCTTCCGCAATATCCAACACCACAAAGTCTATCGGAAAGATGAACTTGTCTACCTTTACCAATAAATCCTCCACTACATCATAAGGGTAATGGAGCGATCCGCCAATTGGAGAGAAATCCCAGTTGGCTTGACTTCACCAATTCCCAACTTCTTGAAGATGGAGAGAGGCATAAGATTGATACTTGCACCAAGATCACACAAGGCTCTTCCAATGTTCAAATGACCAATAGTACATGGAATAGTAAAGCTACCCGGATCCTTCATCTTCACCGGTAACTTCCTTTGGAGTATGGCACTACATTCTTCCGTGAGCATGACCGTCTCCTCCTTCCACTTCCTCTTGTTATAAAGAATCTCCTTCATAAATTTGGCATAGGAAGGCATTTGTTGAAGAGCTTCGGCAAAAGGGATGTTAATTTGCAACTTTTTGAACACATCCAAGAACTTCGAGAATTGTTGATCCTTTACCTCCTTCAACCTTTGAGGATAGGGTATCTTGAAATACGGTGGCAACTCCTTAGGATTGTCAACTTCTTCAAGAATTTGCTTTTTAGTCTTCTTTCTTGCAAACTCTTCATCCACCAATTTTTCTCTTTATGGCTTTTCAACTTCAACAACAATAGGACTAGAGGTAGTGGCTTGGGAAGTCTCTAGTTCTTCATTGGTGGCATCTTCAATGATTACCTCATCAACCCTCTTTTCTTCTCTCTGTTTTTATTGGGGAACTACCATCTTCCCACTTCTTGTAGTAATTGCCTTGCAATCCTCCTTTGGATTCTTCTCGGTATCTCCCGGCAATTTTCCTTAAGCTATCTCCGTCATTTGCTTTGCCAATTGGCCTATTTGGTGCTCTAGATTCTTGATGGAGGCATCTTGATTCTTCATCATTGCTTCTTGACCCTTCAAAATAGCTTGAGTTACTTGCATGAATTGGGCTAGAATATTCTCCAAATTACTTGAATTCTCTTGAGAAGGCTTTGCTTGAGAACTTGAGCCTTGCCCTTGTCTCAAACCAAAGTTAGGATGGCTATGCCACCCCGGATTGTAGGTGTTAGAGAAAGGATCATGCTTAGGCCCTTGGTTTTCCATGTAGTTCACTTCTTCTTTCACCGGACCTCCAACCACACTAATTTCACAATTGTCGTTGGCATGGTTACCTCCACAAAAGTCGCATACTGAGACGGCTTGAACTTGGACCGCTTGTAATTGAGAATTTTGTAGTTGAATGGCCCCCAATTACTTGGTAAGAGCGGCCATTTACGCCTTAAGAGCACCATATTCATCAAGCTCCAAAACACCTCTCTTGGTCAATGATCGAGAACTAGGCATTTGATAATCATTATTAGCCATAGTTTCAATCAAGGCCTTTGCTTGATCGGGTGTCTTTTCACTCAGTGTTCCATCTGCAGCCGCTTCAATCATACTTCGAGAATTTCGGTTGAGACCATTGACAAAGGTTGAAACTTGTTGCCATGTTTCCAACTCATGATTTGGACAAGCGGTAAGCAAAGATTTGAACCTCTCTCATGCTTCATAAAGTGATTCACCATCCTTCTGTGCAAAGGCATTGATCTCCGATCTCAACTTGATCATTCTTGATGGAGGGAAGAAACGAGATAAGAACTTGCTCACCAAATCATTCCAAGTGATTATGCTCCCATGAGGATGGGATTGAAGCCATGACTTAGCCCTATCCCTCAAGGAGAAAGGGAAAAGCCTTAAACGAATAGCCTCATCGGAAGCTCCATTCAGCTTGATAGTATCACACAACTCAATAAATGTGCCAATGTGAGAATGAGGGTCTTCACTCTTTAAACCTCCAAATTGATTTTGCTGCACAAGATTGAGAAGTGATGCCTTTATCTCAAAGTTGTTACATGCCACTGCAGGTCTAACAATTGGAGCTCCACATCTATCAACTTTAGGGGAAGTATAGTCCCCCGTTGTCCTCCTTTGTGCATTGTCATCAGTCATGGTGACAATTGATACTTCAACTTACGATTCTTGTACACTTGGTACCTGAACTTGTGGTTCTTATACTGTAGAAGATGCTTCTTCTCTATTCTTTCTTGCTTTGGCTTCCTTTCTATTCTGTCTACAAAGCTTCTCGATCTCAGGGTTGAATTGAAGTTCACCTGGGTCAATTGTACCTCGCATACAAGGAACAAACAGAGCAAAGCAACAACAAATATAGCAAGTACAAATCAAGCTTCAAGAGGACAATCCTAAACAGCAAAAAAAAACAAAAAAAGCAAGTAGGAAAGCAAAGAAAAAATGCCTAAATTAGGAGTCCCCTTTGGTACTCGTGATATTGGCACACCGAGCCCCTGCAAGAACGACGCCAAAAACTTGTTGGACGATTCTAGGCAAGTATACCTAGTCGTACAAATGTCTGATGGTGAGACCGGATATCGTTCTCAGGGATCATGGACAAGTACCACTTCACAAATCGGACTACTATCTAGGCGATTGTTTGGATGGAAGGGAGTTCTAACATGTAACAAAACAAACAAGAATAAAATGTTTTTGGTCTTTTAGGAATTTTTCCAAACACTTAACAAGCAAAAGAGATGAGGTTAACAAATGAATGAAATTGTCAGGGTTAGACTATGCTAATCCTCCCTTGATTGCAATGAAATGGTTAATAACACAATTCCTAATTCAATTATGACAATCAAATCTTTTGAAATACTCAAACCCTAATGTCTTAGGTGGAATGAGCCTAAAACCCCAAATTAAACCCTAATGTCTTCGGTGGATTAACATGAGATTTTGTATAAAGCGCCAAGACTTATAAGATTGCAAGCACCCCAAGACCTATGTCTAGATTCATGACCTACTTGGCATTTGATTCATGAGCATGTCTTAACATCAATTTTTCAATTGTCTATCAAAGCAACAATTCATTCCAAGGGTGATCAAGCCAAGAAAAGCATTAAGCATGGAATCAAATACTCATAAAGATATAAGAATTTGTATTACAACCAAATCATGAGACAACCAAGTTCAGAAAAGCCTTCATCTAACCCCAACAAGAAGGGGGTTTAGCTACACATAATCATAGAGAAAACCAAAAGAAAAGAAATAGGAATAAAGGAAAGAAAGAACTCCATGGAAGGTCTCCACAGCAGCCACAGCAGCCCTTGGTCTAGAGAATATGTTTTAGGGTTCAGGATCCTCCTTCTGTTCTACCCAGATGCCTATTTTTAAATTAGGTGCGCGTCACGACCATGATGGCCATCACGACCAGACCGTGACGTGTTCTGCCTTGGGCGCGCCTTCAAATTTTGATCTGTCATGGCCGTGACACTCATCACGGGCAGGCCGTGATTGGTTCTGTCTGGTTCAACTAACAGGTCATGACCGTGATGGGCATCACGGCTAGGCCGTGACCAATTATGACTCTAGGCTTTCTTCCTTTTTAGCTCTGCTTGATCATGGCCGTGATGGTCATCACGGCTAGGTCGTGATGGGCTCCGTTTGGTACATTTTCTTCACTTTTCAAGCTCTATCTTCATCCGAGCTCCATCATGATCAATCTTGAGCATTTTACCCTAAATTCCTGCAAAACAACACCACAAAACCACCTTACCCGTTCCGAGGTAAAAACTAACTAAAATAAAATTAAATATGCCTAAATTATATGAAAAATGCATGCAAAATGTACATGAATTGAAAGATGAAATCACACTCATCAGCATGCAGCACTGGAATTATCACACCATACAGATATGTTATGTTCATAAATAGAGTAATCATCAAGTTGATGTTTTACCCATAAGAGTTGAGAGCAGCAACTAGCAGCAGAGATGTATTCTGCTTCAGCAGTAGACAGGGCAATGGTTGTCTGCCTCTTGCTTGACCATGAGACTAAACTTTTTCCAATGAAGTGACATCCTCCACTGGTGCTTTTTCTTTCTATTCCGTCTCCAGCAAAGTCAGCATCACAATATCCCACTAATCTGTATTCTTTTGATCTTAAATACATCAAACCAAGATTAGTAGTTCCAAGCAAATATCTAAATATTCTTTTAACAACCTTAAGATGAGATTCTCTAGGATCAGATTGGAATCTAGGACACATACAGACACTTAATTGAATGTCAGGTCTGCTTGAAGTTAAGTACAGTAGAGAGCCAATCATACCTCTGTAGGCAGTTTGATCTACCTTTTTACCTTCATCATCTTTGCTTAGTTTTGCATTGGGTTGCATAGGGGTTTTCATGAGCTTTGCATTTTCCATTTTGTATTCCTTGAGTATCTCCTTGGTATATTTTTATTGATGAATGTAAATTCCATCACTTGTTTGCTTGATTTGTAATCCAAGGAAGAACTTCAATTCTCCCATCATGCTCATCTCAAATTCAGCTTGCCTTATTTCTGACAACTTTACCATCTTCATCCAATTTGTTTCTGAAGACTCATCTTGTTCCAATAACCGACTTGTTTTTAGGCTTAAAGACAAGAGTCCAGACATAATTTCTTGTGAACTGGTTAAGTTCTTCTTGCATAGCAAGAATCCAGCTTTCATCCTCAAGGGCTTCTTCAATGCGTTTAGGCTCCAAATCTGAAATAAAGGCCACATTGCTTGATTCTCTTAATGTGGATCTGGCTCTTACTCCTTCAGAAGGATTTCCAATAATAAGATCCTTAGGATGATGAGTATTGAACTTCCAATCCCTTTTGAGATCATCATGAAGATCTTGACTTGTCTGCTGACTCGTCTGGTCCACTTGTCTTTCAGCCTCAGGCACAGGTTCTGTTTTGGTTAGATCGGGTTGTTGACTTTCTGGCATGTTTATATCAAGACCTGCAAGATCATCTTCTAGATCTGATAGTTCTTTATCAGTCTTTAAACCATCATTGAATTTAACATGAACAAATTCTTCATAATACAAGTTCTTGAATTGTATACTCTAAAAGCCTTAGACTTTTCAGAATATCCTACGAAAATACCTTTATCTACCTTAGAATCAAACTTTCCAAGATTATCTCTGGTATTCAGAATAAAACATTCACATCCAAAAGTATGTAAAAAGACAATGATATCATATATGCAGTCACAACTTATGAAAGCAACATGTTTGAACATTAAACATCATACTATCCAGGATAATTAGACATTACAATAATATTGGGATAGAGATACTTATTCAAGTTTTTGAGGTGTGATGCTCCATAATTGAGATGAGTCATTGTGCTTTCCTTTTGATCACATGCTCTTGGAAAATTTCAGCTTTAGCCTTTGTTCTTCCACTTCATTTCTTTGATTTGAACATTAGTGCCATGAATATATTCTTCAATATCCATTTATCAACCAACTTTCCATCTGTGATAGTCTTCTCAGCATCTTCTAAGAATGGTTCTTGGAAGTGGTCTAGAAGGGTACTCAACATTTTTCTCCATTCATCTCCTTTTGTCCATACTTTCTTTGTTTTTCAATTGCTGTATACAAAACTTGCAAAAACTTCTCTAATACTCAGATTAGCAATATATAATTTTCAAGCATAACAATGCAAGCATTTTCAATCATTTAATCTTTCAGTAATTATAATGATGACAAAAATAATCTCTTATGCATTGGACTATTATGATTTCAACTCATAAAAGCATTTCATTTCAGATTGATACCATTTCAACATAAGTTGAAGCACAAGAAATATTTAAGGCACACATTTGATAACTTCAAGTGGAAAGAATCTTTATCAATATAATTCTTCCAAGTATGCATGTTGAATCATTTTAACATGTATAACAAACATTTTATGAGAATATTCAAATTCATGCGAGGGATAAGCAAATGCGAGTTTAGATTAATGAAAATTAAAATCATTATCTTATTTTAACATGAATGCACTTTAGCACACACAAAAAAAAACATGTGTAAAATAAATAATCACAAGTTAAACAACAACAACAGATAAGGAGTAGATATCACTGAGTTTGATTCCTTTAATTTTTCAGCAGTCATGTTGTTCTGAACTTTTCAACAGGGAATAGGATCAAGTAACTTTCGATGTAGCTTCTCAAGTTTAATAAACTCAACTCCAAAAGTTCTTCTTGAGTTAGATCCTTCATGAAAAATTCTTCTTCATCCATATCTTCTCATCTCACAGGCTTCTTGAGACGAAGAGCCACTAATTATGTTGTGTTCTTCCTCTTGATGACATTTTTATAATCCAACTTCTATCAATGATCTGCATCTTCTAATTCAAGGATATAATTTTACACAAAGAAGCATTTTTGGTAACATAAATAGTATTGAACAGAAATAAAATATTTTAAGATTTGATACACCTTTTGGGTTTGTCAAAAACAACAATTTTAAAAGACAAATTTTTTAAAAACATTTTTCTAATGTTAAAAGAAAAAAGTATCTTAACAAAATCAATCCAAATGAATTTTGGTTTAGAAGGGAAAAGAGTATAAAGAAAAACATTACACAAAACAAAGTTAACATCTTATAAAAACAATTCCAATTTGAATTTTTGTGAAAGGAAATTCAAAGACATGAGGTTTTTCAAATTTAAAATCAAACATTTTTTAAAAAAAAATGATTTTGGTTGCTAAGATAATAAGGATCTTTAACTCTAAGCGGTTAAGCTTCTCTACAGAGCACATGGCTCTGATACCAATTGTTAGGTCAAAGAAACCATCACACAAGAGGGGGGTGAATTGGGTGATAATAGAAATTTAAAACTTTTACTAAACAACAAAACATAAATCAGAGTTTTTCAAATAAAGAGAGTGTAGATGGATAGAATAAGATAATTTAAAAACCATCTAATAAAACTAATAACATATTTTTAACCAGCTTGGAAATAAGGAAGATAAAGCATTTCACTTGTCTAATTATCTTAGACTATACATTAACCGGTTAGACAACATCTAGCGGATAAAAACATTTGAAAATAGCTTAGAACATAAAGCTTAAAATTAGTAAGAAAACTTTGTTGAAATACATAAAACAACAAAGATAAGGAGATAAGGGTAGAGAGAAAATAAACAACAAGATTTATCCTGGTTCACTCATATAAACGATGAGCTACATCCAAATTCCCAGCAGATGAGCTGAGTTTTTCTCCACTATCACATCAGATAATTACAATGAGTAGTCTTTGCACACCTAGCCTCTCCAAGCTCATTGAGTATTGTTCTTAACCAGCCTCTCCAGACTGTTGCAAGTATTATTTGCACACATAGCCTCTCCAGGCTCATTGAGTATTGTTCTTAACCAACCTCTCCAGGCTGTTGCAAGTATTATTTTCACCTAGCCTCTCCAGGCTCACTGGATTTTGATGAAGGTTACATAGAGAAAATCTCACAACACTCATGGAGTGATTTTATAATGAAGTACAGAGATGAGTTCTTCCTACACTCACAAGAGTGGATATATTTTTAAGCACTTCAGAACTGATAAAAGAAATCTCTCATAACACTCACTTGAGTGAATATAGAATGTTTACATGGAGGATGATTTCTGCTGAGATGAAGATGGCGATCCTCTCATTTTTCATCAAGTATAGCAGAAGTAGTAGCTCCAACAACTCTCACATCTTCATCTTCAATGACTTCTGTATTTATAGTCTTCAAGCATTTAGGATCCGTTAGAGACATTCCTTCAGATGTTGGCTTCAAGCAGAACTTCATTAAATGCAATAGAGTCGTTCTGGGCAGTCATTAATGCAATAGGAACGTTGGTTGTACTCTAACATAAAGGATCATGGCTTTATGCATCGTGATACAGCCATATCAGAGTTGTGTAGAGAGCTTTTTGTACTTTGCTGAGTACACTTCCCTTTTCGTGTAAGGACCAGAGGTACTAGGGAATAAAGCATGTTGGAAGCATTCTTCAACTGGTCTTTGGTTCTGATTATCCAAGGTTGCTTGAGAGAGTAACTTCTGACTTTTCTTGATAATCATGAAACTGAGTAGGAGAGAAGGCTTCAAGTCTCTTTCTGGTTCTTGAAATACGATTCTGATAATCTTTATAGAATTCACATCTATAAGATAAGTGCTTCCATCTTGAAAATAGCCGCGTCTATCTAGCCATTTGAGTTTTCATTCGGGCTAGTAGACGAGCTCCATATTAAGGACTCAGCAAGTCCAAAGACTTGTGTGGACGAGCGCTTCTGTCACCTTTAGTGGACGAGAGCCTCTGTTACTTTAGTGGATGAGAGCCTCTGTTACTTTAGTAGACGAGCTCCTCTGTTACTTTAGTAGACGAGAGCCTCTGTTACTTTAGTAGACGAGCTCCTCTGTTACTTTAGTAGATGAGCCATTATGATACTTTAAGTAGACGCTGGCTTTCATCACTTTAGTGGATGCTGGCTTTCATCAATTTAGTGGACGCTGGCTTTTACTTCAGTGGACGCAAGTTTTTATCTCTTGCGTTTTGGACGTGCGCTTCAATCACTACAGTGCTGGACGTTTGTTTCAATCACTTGTGTTTGGAAGGATGATTCTCTCATTTAATCTGCACACTTGATTGACAGGTTAGCAACCAATATGAAGGTTAATTAAATCATTAACCAATGTTTAGTTCTCATAAAAACTTAGAGAAATGCACATCAGACATTTTAGAGACTTAACAATTATTTGTTTTTCAATTAATTTTCTATTTCTATTTTCTGGATCTCTACTTAGGTAGTAATCGAAGGCTCCTGTAAGATCCTCCAATATCTACTTTAGTTCTATCTTTCTTTAGTTTAAATTCTTCAATGAATTGTTTTAATTCTTCTCTATTGCTCATATTTTATTTTTTCAGTATAATGTTAAATCTTTTACTTGGTTTGACAATTTAATAATATCATTTTCTTCATTAGGTCTTTTCTGTTCTGGAAGAATAATTGGTCTTGGAATTGATTCAATTTCGAGAGTTCTTGGTTTACTTATGAAAGTTACTAATTTTGTTATTTCATTTTTCTTTGGATAGTAAATTTTTCCTATATCTTCAAATAATCTTGGAATATCTATTCGGTCGCTATTTCTGAGAGTAATACTATGGTGTGAGTTTGTTAATGCATAATTTACACAGTATGTTATTGAAAATATTTTATCTCCTAGTTTCATTAGGTTTTCTCTTAAAATCTATGTTCGAGGGTTAATGCTTGATTTAATCTTTGAGTATTTAATGGAATTCCTATATTTAGTCTGATTTCAAATTTTAATTTTACATAGGCTAGATTTCCTTCTATTACTCCTAGTATCTTGTCTTTTGGGTCATTTATTCTGTTATCCTTAGTACTAATTCAATAGGTGAATTTATTCCTTCTTGAAAAGTTGCATTGATTAGAACTTGTACCGCTCCTATATGGATATATCCTAATTTCTTTGTGTTCTTGGTTCTTTAGATTTCTTTTTAATTCCGAAATTTTTTCTTTGCTTATTAACTGAATACTTGTATTTCCTCGAGTTTCTGATATGTCTATAGGAGATTCATTCATTATTTTTCCATAATATATTATATTTTCTTTTTGATTGAATTTTCTTAGTATATTCATAAACTTTTCTTTCTTTCCTATCATATTTGCTGCTTCTACTAAATCTAGGTCTTCTTTATGAATTTTCTTAAATAATTTTGGATTAATTAAAATATTTCCTTCATAATTTCCATCTTCTTCAGTAATTTGTAAGTGCTCTATTTCACTAGTTTCGATTCTTTCTATTTCAGACATTATTTTTATGGATAAAACCTAGTTTTAAGAAGAGTGACTTAGTAATCATACATAATCTTTGATTTTTTAAGATTATATGCTTCTGCCCACTTCTACTTCCGTTGTTTGCTTCTTTTGATTCTTGCCTTGAATAAAGTAATTTGTCAGACTATTTTGAATAAAGAGAGATTTTATTTAGTAATTGGTTATTTTACATGAGGGGGTTGGACGAACACTCAATCATCCGAGCTATACCACGAAGGTGTAGCAAACCTCTCCCTAGGAGAGATCACACAAGTGAGAATAGAAACTAAATTCTGAATTCTGGTTTGCCTCAACATAAGAGGTCTTATTTATATCCTAAACACACAATACTAATTTACATAAATAACCTTGTGATTGCTTCACATCTGGTTCAATAATTCAACTGATGACGTCAGTGCTTACATCATTGTTTAATAATTCTGCTTGATGACGCTCGTCTTACGTCATTCTTCAATTATTGCATCATCTGAGTCCCTGTCTTCTTCCTAGTGCTTGCTAGTGCTTTCTGTCATAATTTGTCTTTTCGTACATCTTTCGCATTCATGATTTCTGCTTTTTTTAATTAATGCACACAACTGGCTTAAAACAGTTGGTCCGTAATTCATTGATTCCAATGCATAGAATGGGAATTCAAAGTGTGTTAGGATGGTTAAATCATTTTCCTTTATTGCTTTGCCGATTGTTTTGCTTAGAAGCAAAGTATTTGGACCTTTATATAAAGTCTTGACAAAGGAATTTTGTCCTATTTCTTGACACTGTCCATAGATGCTTGCCAACTGGTTAGTTATTATTATTGTCATGTCAACTTCATCATATGTGGTTTTCTTTGCTTCGTCCATTAATGGAAAATTATTGTTGCTTATGCCCATGTAGGCGAAATGCTTGGCTGGCTTTTTTGTTTGAAAGTCTGGATATGCTGAGTAGAACTTTAAATAAATAGATCTTTCTCAAGCTACCTTCTGCTTGTACAATTGAACTGTTTCTTTGAAGTAATATGGGAACAGATTAATCTCTTTGAGATTCTTGCTTAAATAAAGACACTAAATTAGTCCGAATTGGAACATATTGAATGCTAGAGCAGGGGTTGCTCCTAGAGTAATTATTTCTTTAATTTCATAGATTTTTCTATCAACCATGTAGAAACAGTTGATTTTTTCTTTTTCATTCCAGTTAGTTAATCTTCTGAAGTTTTCATGAAACTTTTCTTCAGAAAATTGAACTAATAATTCATGGTCTTTTCTGGTAATTATTGGGTAATTGTCTAAGGAGGATGAAATTCTCCTTAGAACCTTCATTGGAGTTTTTGTCTCAGTTTTTATTATTTGTGTTGTTTCTGAGCAAGTTCTTGGTCTGAGACAGACTTCTTTACCTTTTCTTGCTTTTTCATCTTCTTGGTCTTTTTTCAAAGCTTTCTCTGCTTCTTGTTTGGTTGGAAACGACTGATGTCGAACTCCTGATACTTTCGTGCAGTGGGGGGCTGCTTTATACCATTCATCATAGATTCCTGGCATTGATTTATTAAAGACAACATACCATTTGTTTGTTTCTTTTCGAGCTTCTTCTTTGACCGTATTTGGAATTCTTCCTTCTAAAAGTTTCTTCGCTTGCATCTGGAATTTCAGTACTTTTAAATCTGATTTGATTAATTCTAATTCCTTCAGCTTCTGCTCTTCTAGTGCTTTCTTAAGTTGGTATTGCTGCTTTAGTAATTATGCTGTGCCTCGCTCCATTCTCTTGATAGAATAGCTGCAAGAACGTTCTTTTCTCCTTCAATATGAGAAATTGAATAATTATATTTAGATAACTTCATTTGCCATTGATTTAATCTCCCTTGCTTATAAGTTCCTTTGTGATTAATATTTATAAAACCTGCAACATAAGTAGAATCCGGTGTTTTTCTAACATTCAGATTAGTGCTAGAGTTTCTTTTTCATGTGTTGGATAATTAATTTCGCTATCTGAAAAAGTTCCAGATGCGTATTGACATAGTAATTCTTTCTTTTGCCCTGGAGGCTTTGCTTTCATAACTCCTCCCCAACATTCATTAGATGCATCGATTTCAATAATAATTAGATCATCATCCGATGGATCATATAGCTCAGTAAGATCCTGGCATATTAATTTCATTTTTTCAATAATTGCTTCGTCTTCATTGGTCCATGACCAAAGAGCGTCATTCTTTAATTTTTGTTGAAGTGCTTTTCTTTCAACTGCAAGATCCTTTATAAAACATTCAATGGAAATATATGTTAGTAATCCAAGAAATCTTTGTAATTCCTTTTTATCTTTTAATTTGGTTGAAAAATTTCGTAATTTTTCTAATACATGCTTTTGCATTATTATTTTTCCTTTTTCAATTTCTAATCCTAAATAATTAATTTTATTTTGAGCTAATATCGCTTTTTTCTTGCTTAACACTACTCCATGTTCTAAACATTTATTAAGTATTAATTCTACTTTGTTCAAGTGATCATCTAAATCTTTATTAGTAAAGACCAAGATATAATCAATATATATAAGACAAAAATCTTAAAATTCTTTAAGTATAGAATTCATTATTCGTTGAAAGATTCCCGGCGATTGCTTCATTCCTATTGGAAGTACATTCCATTCATATTGACCTCGAGGACAACTAAATGTTGCTAATGCTTTTGATTCTTCAAATAATCTAATTTGATAAAATCTCGATTTGCAAACAAAAGTACTAAACCAATTCATAATTCTAATTCGTTCAATAATTAAATCATTTCTTGGAAGAAAATAAGCATCATCTTCCATTGCATCATTTATTTGTTTATAATTAATTATCATCCTTCTTTTTCCTCTTTTTATTTCATTATGATTTTCTACATAAAAACGGGTGCCGAGTGCCTTTTGATGGCCTAATTAATCATTTTTTACACATTTCTTCAATATCTTTTGCAAATTCATCTCTATCTTGCTTTGTATAAATCATAGGTTTACATTTTACTTCTTTTGTTGGATCTTTTAATTTCAATATAGTTAATTCAGTATTTTTATTATTAATATTTGGATCTAAAGGATTTTCACTACATACTTTATCTAACAGATCTTCTATATGCACTGGAGTTCTTCTGTTTGGTTCTAAATTTAGTAATACATGGCGAATTTTTAGACATATTTCTCTAACTAACTCACCACGATTCAGCTTGCTAAGCTCTGATTTTTTAGAATAAATACATTCAGAAAAATAAATAATTGAGATATTGATTATTTCTCTGTGTTGTTTTTTATAAATATATGATGTTTTTAAATATATATTCTAAATACTGGGAGAATGGTACATATAATCGTAAGAAATTATTTACGATGATCATATCTAAGCTTGTATCTTGTTGATATATTGTAGGTACTACAAATAATTTTTCTTGTATTATTAGAGTTATTATTGTTACTACCCAAAATAGTGGATGGATGGATCCATCTGCTATTTGTATTTTGATTGGTTTCTCTAATTTTTCTCATTTATCGAATAATGCTTTTGTTGCTAAACAAATACTTGCTCCAGTATCTATATATGCTTCAGTTTCCCTATGACTTTTTTTTACT
This sequence comes from Sophora flavescens, assembly GCA_030762895.1. NCBI lineage: Eukaryota > Viridiplantae > Streptophyta > Magnoliopsida > Fabales > Fabaceae > Sophora > Sophora flavescens. The sequence goes on from CM061066.1 coordinate 16,023,399, forward strand.
ATTATTTTTATATAAGTATTATTCGGATTCTGTTTCTTCTGAAGATAATTCATCTCCCATGTATTCATATATACTTCCTTGAGTCGACGCTTAATTCTTCTTCTAATGGTTCAAGTTTGTATATTTGATATACTTCCTTTATTAGTTTTGATTTTTCTTTAAAATCTTGTTCTTTTCTTTGAGGACATTCATTTGCATAATGACCTTCAAGATTACATATCCAACAAATACATTTCTTTTTTCCTTTTGGACAATATTTTCTTGGTGTTGATTTCTTTTTTCTAAAATATTTTTTCTTATTATTTTTATAATTAATATGTTTTTCTTTTTGGATACCTTCTTTTTAACTTCGGTTTTTTATAGAACTTCATTTTTCTTGTTGGCTTATCATAGCCATAATTCCCCGGTTTTTCCATTTTCTGGAATATCACAACAAATTGCATTACTTCCTCTATTTAATTGTCTTATTGTTTCTCTTGCTATACATTGTTCTCTTAATTCTTGGTATAGGATTTGAATAATTCCTCCTAAGGTGTCAGCTGTTTGATCTTGCCTAGATTCCCATAATTTCTTTATTTTAGAGTTAAGGGGATATGGTAATTTGTCTATAAAAGTATACTTATATATCTCTTTTGTTTCTTCATTTATTTGATAATAATATTTTTGGTATTCACAAATAAAACATTCTATCTGACACATATCATATATTTGCATTTTATTTAAATGAGTTTTAGCCTTTTCATGTAAGAATTTACTTGTTTTTTCTTGTTGTTCGAATAGATTGTATCCTATAAATTCTTGATAGATTAAAGTTATAACTAATTTGGTAAAATCTTGATTATTACTTACTAATCTTGCATGTTGTTGCCAAGTTTCATCCTTAATACTTTGTAAAAAAAATTGTACATTTCCTGTTGTTTTAAATAATAAAAAGTTTTTTACATCTAACATATTCAGTTTATTAAATTTTTCATCACTTGCTATTAATAGTATTATTTCATTAGTCCATTGTAATAATACTTCTTCTTTATTTCTTGCACAATCAATATTTAATATATTTCCTGATCTTATTGATTCATAATGAGGTTTAAATTCTTCTTGAATTTTTATTCATTTATTATGTTTTTCTTGCACATCCTTCACTGTACATTGTTTCTTCTTTATATTTATCCCATGCTCCATTAGAAGTATATTTATATTCTTCCCATTTTCTTTTAGGTTTTGTTCCACTATATTCGCCTTTTTCCATTTTTATATAATTTTCTTTAGATTCTGAAGACGAGATACAGTTTAAAACTATTTCTTCGTTTTCATCATTTTCTTTGATTACCTAGTATATTGGATCTATTTTTTGTATTTTGTCATGTTCTTCTTCAATTATTTTTAGTTGTTTTAGTAATTGTTGAATTTCTTCTAAATCATTTGATTTCTTTAGTGTTTACATATATTCATCTTTTATCCTCTCCATGAGGTTATTGGTTGAGATAATTTTGAGGGTTCTAAACTTGATTCTTGCTTTATTATCATTTTGTCTAAATCTTTTGATTTTAACAATTCTTCTAAATCTTTTATTATTATACATCTATTCTTTTCTTCATCTTCTAAAAGATTTTCTAATTGTTCAAGAACTTTTTTAATTTTTTCAATATCTTTATTTTCATCTATTTCTTTTCATTTACTTATATTATTTAGTGTATCTCTTATATTATTTATTTCACTTTGTCCTTTTTGGAATCTATTATAAGTATAATTTGTAATTTTATTAATATTTTCTATTAGTTGAAGAATATTTTTATTAGTTTCTTCCATTAGTTTTTGTTACTTCGATCGAATTTTATTGACATTTCATCATATAAACTCATTATTTTAATATTTTAAAAAAATTGACTATACCAAAATCCTTCAAAATAGAGAGGGTACGATAGAATTTCCTTAATAAATATCTCATGTCTTATATATAATTCTGAAATATGACTTGACTTTGTAGTTGATCCATGGAATTCTGGATTACAAGCACCGTTTGGTACCTTTGTTAATATGCTCTATGTCGTGAGGAATCACATGCTCGAGCTGGTTCTGCTCTTTTCTCTCACTACAAGAAAATATGTATTTACCAATAGAATTTTTCTGACGGACTCCATGACCGTTGGTAATTAAGACATTACTAACGAAATTTGTCGTCGCTAATAAAAAAATACGAAAAGTTTTCGAATTTACCGACGGAAAGCCCGTCAATACGGTTTTTGTTTTCAAATTGTTTTGTTTTGTTTACATTTTAAAAAAAAAAACTTGGTCATATAATATTATAATTATTGCTCCCTTTCAGAGTTGTTGGTCCCAAGATTTCGAATGCAGTTGACGAGATGTCCCAAGCTGCTGAAAATGGCGATATGGAAGGGTAATAATCAGACTTAACCTTATTGATATATCGTGCATGTGGTGTTCATATATATATGAATGCTGATTATTAAGCTTTGAATTGTGCAGGGTCAAATCTGTTTTTAAACAGATGAAGGTAGATATTGAAAGTCTGCGAGTGGAATTGGAGAATTGTTTTGGGGTATGTCAATCTATCTCTCGTTAACGTACCAACACACACAAGTATAACCTTCTTGAAAAAACTTGAAAAATGCGTATCTAAATTTTATGAATATTTTGCAGCTGATTCGTCTATTTTATGACGAGGTGCATGTTACTGAGAAGAGAGCAACAGAACTTGATGCATCTGCAAGAAGATCTGGGAATGTAGACGACCCGTTAAACAAGTTTTGCAAGCTCTAGTACATGGGTCCTAGATTCAAGTGCTACTTGTCATATAGCCTGCACATTGCATAATTTTGTTTCTCACACACCCTTACACCATAAACTTGTGACACTTCCTTATGTTTTTAAAATTCCTGTCTCTGCTGTTGGTACTGTCCAATTGTCACCATATCTCGTTTTGCGGCGAATTCTACGGTGCACAAAGAGTTCTAGCCGTTGGATTCCGCAGGACTACAGATCTTAATCCATACCATCCACACCCAATCACTATATTCAAAAGCATCAATCAAAGTATAACATATTTTCTTAAAAAAAGAGGGAAATCTTAGTTGATAAGTTTTTAGAGCAATTCTAGAAAGTGGGCAGTCCCAGAGAACCAAAACTTTCTTTTTGTGAGAATTGAAAAGTCAAATATATATCGAATATTTTGTGCTTGAAATTAATCATGGATGGTTCAAAGGGCAAAACTTACTATATGACGGCAAATTTCCGCTGAAGCTAACATAAATAAAAATAGGATGACAATTTGGATTATGTCCTATAGATATATACAAAAAAATATTCATAACGAGTAAGATAATTACTCGTTCTATAAGTATGGACTCGAGTATGAATAATTACCCGCAAACATGAGTTGGTATGGATGCAGGTACGAATGCTCTAGTGTCCACCCCGCCTCGCACCTGCATGTATATATATATATATATATATATATATATATATATATATATATAATTATAATAATATATAAATTTTTATGAATAAAATTATTGTAAAAGTTCTAAACATATGGCTCATTAGTATTTTTCCCTCTGCAGACTTACAAGTTCATGAATTTATTGTTTTTATGGTTTAGAAGTTTTTAATTAGTTTAATATTTGGTTATTTGTAATGTTTTATGAGTAGATTCGAAAGATATTTGGATGATTTTCAATTTAGTTATAATGTTCTTTATGTTATTTATTGTTTTTTCTTAGTTAAAATATGAATAACGAATGTGTATCTGAATACTTAGATATCCAAAAAATATGAATAATGATACTAAAATGGCTATCCATACGAGTGCGAGTCCGGGTCTTAATAAATTTTTCAAACACAAATACTGGAACAGATACTTAGCATCCGTTCCAGAGCCTACCCATTGAATAAAGTGAGAGACGGAGAATACTTCGGCCCGAATTAACACAATTATACAAATGTGGTCGACTAGGCTTAATTGATCCAAGGGTAGGGGTGGAAGTAGGCCAGGTCGCCCGACAGGGGCCTATGGCCTGGCCTGTTTATAGCCTGGCCTGGTCTGGCCTATTTAATAAAAAGGTCGGATAAAGGCTTTTTCAAAAGCCTTTTTAGATAAATAGGTCAGGTTTGAGCTTCAGAAAAAGCCTACGAAGCCTGATAGGCCGGCCTGATTAATATTACTTTTAAATAAATATTAAATATATATATAATATAATATATAATATATAATAATAATCAAATTAGACAAAACATAAAGTAGAAAGCCTATATTAAGGCTTGTGGCCTTATTAAGGCCAAGAAATAGGCCTATTTAGCACCAGGCTTGTGGCTTTATTAAGGCCTTCACAAGAAATAGGCCTTTAAAAGAGCTTTCAGGTCAGGCCAGGCTTTTAAAAAGGTTGGGTCAGGCCTTAAAAAAAACTTATATCAGATAATAGGTCAGGCTTAAGCTTGATATTTTTGAAACAGGCCAGGCCTATTTAGCTAAAGCCTGACCTGACCTACTTCCACCCCATCTAAGGGGGACGTTTTATGCACCAGTTTTTTTTTTCTTCACGCACCCGGGGACTTTTTTTTATTATATATTTGTTGTTTCAAAAATACCCTTCGCATCTAAAGCTTCCTTCCTCTTTGCACCGTATATGCTTTGTCGCATCTCCATATTTAATTTTCCGAACGTTTTCGTTTCTAGGCCTCCTCGTTTTAATTTCCCGAAATGTCCGGATTTTAATTTCTATAATATTTTGGTGGTGTCCGGAAATAATCTTCTGCATGTAGTGTAAAATAAATTTGATTGAAAATTTAGGCAAAATAGATACATTTGTCCTATACATTTATTTTATTTTTCATATTGGCCCTATAAGTATTTTATTTTTCAAATTAGTCCTACACGTTACATTCCGTTTTCACATTAGTACTTTCCATCAATTTTGACTTTACATCATTAGTTTTGATCTGACGTGATTATTACCTTAGTCCGACACATGGCATCAAAACTGGCGGCGTTAGGTCAAAATTGACGAAAATGACTAATATGAAAATAGAACGTAACATGTAGAACCAATTTGAAAAATAAAAAACTTATAGGACCAATATGAAAAATAAAATAAACGTATAGGATCTATTTACCTATTTAGCCGAAAATTTATGAGGTCAAGATATCTCAGATGCAAATTGCTTTTAAATTATGTTTAAAAAGAAATTACCAAAATCTGAGACTCTTCTATTAAGAATAGGTGGCATCTAGCATGAGGGGGCAATTTAATCCCTCACTCCATGAGGGGACAGAAACGGATTCCCGGCCTTTGAGGCGAGAAAGGCATGTGCCTTTCCATCCTTCTGAGCCGTCGGATCAATCCGACGGCCCAGAAGGCAACACGTGGCATACCTTTTCTTTAAAAAATAATAATTAAGACTCAAATAATTCATTCAGACTATAAAAGTTCGCAACAGTGCCTCCTGAGTCTCTCCCCTGCTGCCGTCGCTCTGACCATTGGTGATAACTTCTAAAAAAACTCAGTTTATTTGTGCATAACTCAGCAATAGTCCTTTCATTGCAACCAGTGGGAAAGACATGCACAAAAGTATTCTGGAAAATTAACAGTTGCTATTAAACAAAGTCATCCTTAATTTGCATGTTGGAACTTGGAAGACTCAGATACTCAGTGTAGGCTTGCATCAATTGTTGATGGTCCCACCCCTAATTTGCATCGTTGGAAGACTAAAAAACCATTGAACTGCCATGGTAAACTCATACCAATGAAGCAAAATCCCCCCCCCCCCCCCCCCCCCCAAACCACCACCACCAAATGAATGTTTTAATAACAGATCTTGGAAGAAAGTAGATCAGCCATTTTTAGGAATACAAATGCACAACCACTCAGATGGTTTCCGACGGGGCAGACTCGAGGGAGCGGAGACAGACCCATGGGTGGCGGCAGTGGGATTCGGACCATGTGAACGACGCTGTGATTCGGATTGCTTGGCAGTCATCGTCATCGACGGTGACTGGTGGATGTTGGTTGCAGAGTGGTGGCATGTCGGGCGACAGCAGAGATGAGTCAGGAGACGGCTGGTGGACGTCGGGGAGGTGACGTCGTCGTGCGGATTTCTGGACTGTTTTCTGAGTTTTAATTTAGTTTTTAATAATAAAAAATGATGCGCCACGTGTCACCTTCTGGACTGTCGGATTGATCTGACGGTTCAGAAGGATGGAAAGGCACACACCTTTCCCACCTCAAAGGCCGGGAATCCGTTCCCAATAAAGACCGAAAGCCTATATCAGAAATAAGAATAAGAATTCAAAAATAAAAAGAGTGAGGTAATTAGTTGTCTTCCACAATTTTTTAGATTAATTTGAAAACTTACCAAAAATAGAAAGTAAAAAGGAAGAGTATAGGAGAAGTCATTGCATGAGAAGATGACACATGTCTAAACTTTTTAAAGATGTGTCCTTGAAATATTATATATATATATATATATATATATATATATATATATATATATATATATATATAGAGAGAGAGAGAGAGAGATGTACGCTAGACTTTTGACCGATGTGATACATGAGTAAATTTTGTTTGGGGGGAAGTATTTTACATTATTTTGGAAGATAACTTAAATTTGAAAGTTAAAAAATAATAAAAGGAATAATAATTAAATATTTTGTTTATAATTGAAGTTACCCTGCAAATGAAGGATAAAATTCATACAACTAATAGAGGGAATGGATAGATGACAACAATAATAATAGATTATATTCAAGAACCCAGCATTCGAACCGTCACAGTTAATAACCATTCGAACCGACTTGTTAATCAGTGCTCTAAGAGTATTGGTTAAGAAATCTAAAGATGAAAAATTTGTATTGAAAAGTATAGCTTTTAAATTTTTAAAGTGTTGAATATACCACTTTCCAAAACAAAGTTTCTATTTCTAATTTTTTAACTAATGCTCTAAGGGCATTGGTTCAGATTTGCCTAAAAAAATTAATGTTTTTTCTTAAAATTGAAGAATAGAAATAGACACTATTGAATGCTAATTTGCATTTTCATATGCTTTTAATAAATCTAAAACTAATCACAAACAATGTATTAAGATTAAATTCTAATTTAAATTGACTTGGTAAAATAGATATAAATTTAGAAAGTTAAAAATAATATAAAAATAAAGTTTGTATTTGGAAATAGTATATTTAATATTTAAAGAAGTGAAATACTTAATTTCTCAATAAAAACAAGCTTTTTATGATTCCTTAACGAGTTCCCTGCATTCATATGACTCAAATATATTGAAGAGCACAACATGCGAATAGTCATATTTAATAACCATTGAGATAGTCAATGAAGAATGAATATGACACTACCAACCTCTTAAATTGAATGTTTTTTTTCTTAAGGATTTTGCTAACGAGTATCCTAAGGATATTGTTTAAAGATTTTAAATAAGGTCATTATCCATTGAAAAGTTAAATATATCTCTTTCCAATATATTGAATACACAACTTCCCATAAAAATTTACTTTTTAAGACTTCTTAAATAATGCTCCTAAGGCACTCATTAACATTTGTCTTTTCGTAAAGATGAAGAATGCAAACGGATAATAATCAATGCTAATTGACATTTTCCCATGCTTTTAATAAATCTGAAACTAATCATAAACAATGTATGAAGAATAAGTTGTCATACACTATCGGTTTGTGTATCTAATGGTTACCCTGAGTTGATTTAAACATTGATAGATTTCAACATAATTTTTTTTTAAGTAAGGTGATCCTATGTCATCATAATTTATTGAAAAAGAAGAAGAAAAACAATAGAAACCAAAATCCATGCAAAAAAATAGAGCCGTGTAAATCAAACATTGCGTTTTCTATTCTTCCTCGGATTATACTTCTGAGACTTAGACATAATCATCGTGAAATTAGAATTAACTTCAGCAGTATTATCATTATTCAACCGCTCTGTCGAGAGAGTCATTCTCTATGTCATCCTCATCCATTTTCCCAAAAACTTAGCAAGTATCTTCATATCATGAGCAACAATAGGATGCATGGGGTTGAATTAATCTCAGAAGTCTCAAGATTCTTACCACTAACTGTTAAATCACAGGTTGCCTTAGAAACGCGCACTAGAGTCAGAGTATTCTTGGTCAGAGAGTCTGAATTAGTTGCAACAAAAGTTGAGATCTGTGGAATGGAATTTGAGACATGGTCAGGAGACTCGTCATAAATGGTATTAACCGAATAATTGTCATTCAAATTTTCACCCGGAGATGTATCAATTTGTTCACTGTCTTCATCTGATTTTTGCTCTGGAACCTTAACCGAAACATTGTCATTCAAATTTCCATCTGGTGATGTATCAATTTGGCCATCAACTAGTTTACGCTCTGAAACCTTAGGAACATATGCTTGCTTAGTCCACTCGCCAAATGCGGATCATTATGCACCACGTTCTCCTTGCCGGATTTACAAGTCGAAGCCAAGTGTCTGATCGATTTACATTGAGAACAAAAAGAAGGAAGCTTCTCATATTCGATACCGATAGAAAATACAAAACCTTCACGTTCAACCATAATCTCCTTGAGCAACTTCCCTGTTATATCAACATCCAATAAAGCTCAAGCATGGTGACCATATGCTCGAGTACGGGTAGCTTCATCCAAACATATTGGAGTACTTAAATCGCTCACAATTTCAAATAACAATTTCGAGCACCAATATTCATGCGGTAAGTCATGAATTCTAATCCAACATTGAGCATGAGATTTTTCTGCATATTATGAATAAGATATGGATACCAATGAAAAAGACGCAACAACCCCGGTTGAAGGTTCCAAGCCCCAACATCCAAGACACTATGCAAATCTTTATACTAACTTGGTAATAAAATGGGTCTTGATAAAGAGTGTCCCAAGGGCATTGGTTAATGAACCCACAAAAGGAAAGTTTGTATTGGAAACGCAACACCCTGAATTTCACCTTACGTTAATAAATGTTAATATGTTTTAGAATTGGATTATATATGTTTGTATATGCTTGTTATATTTGTTTTTGATGTCTAAGTTCATGCTTGGGGAAGTTTAGCCTTAGAAAGGTTCGATCCTTTTAGAGTCCTAGTAACTTGTTTCACAGTTTTGTCCATATCTTGAGTTCTAGATGTCTTATTGAGGTGATATTTGATGTGTTGGAAAGCTAAGAGAATTATATACAAGTCTTATTTCAAGTGTTTTGACCAAATTCGACGACTTTTGTTTAGGCCTCTCTCCGCGATCATTTTTCGCCCGTGAATCGTGCAGCACCAGAAACGTGTTTTGGGCTATGATTAAGCCCAATTGTGCATAAACTCTCCTTAACCTCCAAAACCACGACATTAACCTAATGTTATATATCTAAACCACTCTAAATCAGCACCCATTTCCTCCTTTTTGAATTCCTAACCCTTTTCTCTCTAAAACTCTTCCTATAGGATCAACCCGTGCAACGTTCTCCACCGTTCTTCGATTGGGGAACATCGTTGCGAGCACGTGATCAATTGTGATTGATGTTTAGACTTTATAAATAGGTGGAATTTCTGCACCTCGTCCCTCTTGATCTTTTCCTTTTGATTTCTTGATCTAAGAGTTGAATCAAGATGTTTCTTGTCGTTCTTGAGGTAGTAGACAAGCGTTCGTGAGACGGGATCTTAGCAAACTTTCTTCTCTTCCTTTTGAGTTTTGGTCGCGCTGTCGCCACGCGCCAAAAAGGAAGAGCGGGTTTAAAAGTATAGTATAGTGCGACAACTCGGATGTCGTCTCTAAGGACTCTGAGAATATTACTTTTCACACAAATAAGTTTTTGGGGGGGGTTTGGATTGGAATGCAATTAAGAAACACACAAAACAGAGCAATCAAAAACAAGGCAGTTGAAAAGGGTTTATCAGTTATCAAACAACGATTAATCTACTGTCAAGGATTCCCAACTATCCCTGGTTAATGTAATCCCAAGCCCTAAGCAGGTTCTAATCCCCTTCCGGTTGTAATAGTAATTTACAAGCGAAACTACTACCACAGATACATGTCCCTATTCCCGAATTAAGCAAACGGGATTAAGCCCTTCGTGAACTAAGCGAACACGAAATGTACACACGCAAATTAAGCAGATGCGATTAATTATAGGAACATGATATCACCAGAGATAAATCAATACAATACAGTATACTCCTGAATTAAGCAAACAGAAATACAAAGTATGGTATTGAAAAGGGAAAAACAATTGAAATAGGGATTACATAACCTCAAGTATATAGGATCCTCAAACAAGAGATTAATCCTAGGGCTTAGTGCTCCATAGCAATAACGAAATCACAAAGAAAAAAAAAGTATATCGAAAGTGAGATGAGCAAAAGTCTTTACAAAATATTCGTAATAGACCTTTTATACTATTTCGAGTTCGGAGGGCTCGCGAGGCGAGCAAACATTCGCGAGGCGAATTTCATGAAGAGTCAGCAACCTTTGGCATTCTCGCGAGGCGAAGTGACTCTCGCGAGGCGAGGATATGAAGAGTTTTCTCCTTACGCCCGTTATGGCCATCAGGGCCTAACCGTGATGCTCTCTGACTTCCAGATTCGCGAGGCGAAGGAATACTCGCGAGGCGAGACGCCCGCCTTCAAAACTGCCACGGCCATGACCTTCAACACGGGCAAGCCGTGATCGTCTCTGACTTTTTCAGGTTTGCAAGGCTCGCGTGGCGAGACCTTCTTCGCGAGGCGAGACAGAGACTTAGCAATTTCTTGGAACAGTCAGGCTTCGGGGTCGCGTGGCGAGCGTGTCCTTCGCGGGGCGAGACCTCTGTTCTTTATTTTTCTAGCTTCTACTTACCTGAAAACAAGGAAGTAAGCATAAGTGCATTATTTTGACTTAAAACTAGCTAAAATAACTTAAAACTACTCTAGAGACTCAAAACCTTGCTTGAGGACAATCTAATCTAATTTGGGTGAAAATACGATATAATTTGCACAAAACCCTGGTCATACTAGCTATAAAACTAGATGAGCCAGAGGCTTATCAAAATACCCCAAACTTAAACTTTGCTTGTCCCCAAGCAAACTAAGACTCAAAAAACAAAAAGACTCAAGACCTGGCAAGCTCAAAAGATTCAATCAACATTGCACACATTCAAGCAATACATCAAAGCAGTTTTTTTTTTTTCTTCATTGTTTCCCCCTTTTCAAACAGAGCAATCCCCATATTCATTTATTCTAAACATTTGAGAGTTTCATCATGAAAACAATCAGAAATCTAAGCAGGGGATCTAAGTCACACACAAGAGGGAGATCACCAAATCCAAACAACTGCCTTCCTCACAAGGGTATTATTTGTTCACTCAATCCTCCGGTTTATGTCAGGCTAACAACTTGCACTCAGTTTCACTTTTCAAGTACACTTCCCAAAAATTTGCTTTTCATCTCAAAATGGTTCCCACAGAAAACATGCAAGCAACATCAGAAGGTCTTTATTGGGTTGTAATGGGGCCTGGCTAAGGGTAGGATATACAAAAGGAACTAAGCTGAAGACCCTAGGAACTAAGAGAGCATGAACTATATTTACACATAGAAATTCACTCAAGCTCCTTTCTTTATTTTGTTTTTTTTCTTTACATTTCTGGGTGGCTACAGCTCTTTTTATTTCTTTTTGGCATTTTTGTTTTTGTTTTTGTTTTTTTTTTTTGTTTTTTTGTTTTTTTTTTTTTTCAACATTTGTACACTTTTTCTTTCACAAGCCTTTGGCTCCAACTTTTTTTTTTTTTTTTTTTTTTTTTTAATCCCAACAACATATTACACCATGTAGCCACCCCAAACTTAGTTTCTTGCACCCATTCTAAGATTACATGCTCTCCTAATCCTAAGATCGGGTTAACATGGTTTTCCAGATTTTTGGGCTTATAACATTAGGTTATCAAGAATTAACAGGCTAATAGGCTCAAAAGGGCTAACTAGGGAACATGCATTAGGAATTGGTTATTTTAGGCTAAGTAGCTATTTACAAAGAAAATGCCTAAATCATCTGAAGCAAACACATAATCATGCAAACCAAAAAGAGATTCAATCAAATCCAGGGAAGTGCAACCTAAAAAGTGATTTTCACACAGTTTAAAACATGTTGGAGGCTCAAAAACCTCACCTGGACATTCATGCAAATTGTTTGAAAGAGATACTATCCCTAATGTGTGCTTCCTATCACCCCAAACTTATCATTCATCATGCTATCATAACAAAATCCCAAAGTTCAGTTTTCAATTTCACATGGGAATCACAAAATTTTTTTCAACATTTTTCAGCCTAGGGGGAATCATCACATATTAATCATGCAAGCAATCTGTGCAACATCAATCAAAATCTAACAAACTTGCCAACTAAAAACTCAACACACAAATGCTCCTGAGCTTCTCAAATTATTCAGGAGCTTTATTCAAAGAAAAGAAAAACTACAACTAGTTCCCTCCCCCACACTTAAAACAGGCATTGTCCCCAATGAACAACAACAGACTTTACAATCAGAGTGAGGGAAAGGAAAAGAAACTCCCGATCAAGCATCGGTGTAGGTTGGAGCATCCAAAGATAGCTCCTCAACATTAGCATCCGCAGGTCAGCAAAGATCCACACCATGGAACGGCTTCAACCTTTGCCCGTTAACCTTGAAAGTCTTTTGTGTACCTGTACTTTGAATTTCCACTGCACCATAAGGAAACACATTAGTCACAACAAAAGGGCCATCCCATTTAGACCTAAGCTTCCCACCATCAATCTCAAAGTGGAATTAAACAATAAGACTTTCGCACCCACAAAAAATTCCTTCCTAACTATCATTCTATCATGAAATTTTTTTGTCTTTTCTTTATAAATCTTGGAGCTCTCATAGGCTTCGAGCCTAAGCTCCTCAAGTTGCTTTTGAATCGCAGCTTTCTTTCAACACCGGATTTATTCATATCCATATTACAACACTTTACTGCCCAAGATGCTCTATGCTCAACCTCCACCGGGAGGTGACATGCCTTGCCAAAAACTAGCCGGAAGGGGGACATCCCTATAGGTGTCTTAAAAGCAATCCTCTCGGGCCCACAAAGTGCGTCTTCCGGACGGCGGCTCCATTCCCTTCGTTTGGTGAACCATCTTCTCTAGGATTTGCTTAATCTCCCTGTTGGATATTTCTGCTGGCCATTGGTTTGGGGATGGTAAGCGATGAGACACTCTATGTACAACCCCATATTTTCTGAGTAAGGCCTCCAAGGTTCTGTTGCAAAAATGTGTGCCCTGGTCACTGATAATGGCCTTGGGTATGCCAAACCTGCAAAAGATGTTGGACCTAACAAATTTTGAAACAATCTGAGCATCGTTAGTCCTAGTGGGGATTGCTTCCACCCACTTTGAAACATAATCTACAGCCAACAAAATATATACAAAACCAAAAGAAGGAGGGAAGGGACCCATGAAGTCCATCCCCCACACATCAAAGACCTCACAATAAAGCATTGGCTGCTGGGCATTTCACTCCTACGAGTGATTGCCGGACCTGTTATTTGACATTCTTTACAACTCTTATATACCTCATATGAATCCCTAAAAAGTGTGGGCCAAGAAAACCCGGAGTCCAGGGACTTTTCTTGCTGTCCTTTGAGGTCCAAAGTGTCCTCCAACTGGAGATGCATGTGAGAAATGCAGGATGGACTCTGTCTCATGCTCGGGTACACACCTCCGAATGACTTGGTCACTGCAAAACTTCCACAAATAGGGGTCATCCCACACATAATACTTTGCATCGCTCTTCAGCTTGTGGAACTTCTGTCTACTTGTACCTGCAGGAACAACACCAAAGAACTAGAAAATTTACAATGTCGGCAGAACCTGGGGGGTTACCCCATACATGTGTAACAATCTCTCATCAGGGAAATCATCTTGGATGGGAAATGTATCCTCATCCCTTGCTATCCTACTCAAATGATCTGCTACCAGATTTTCAGCTCCACTTTTATCCTTTATCTCCACATTGAATTCCTGAAGCAAAAGCATCCACCTGATCAGTCTTGGCTTAGCTTCTGGCTTCTTCAACAGGTATTTCAAAGCTGCATGGTCAGTAAAAACAGTCACCCTAGAACCTAGCAAATAAGACCTAAACTTGTCAAGTGCAAATACAATAGCTAGCAGCTCTTTCTCAGTGGTGGTGTAATTTGCCTGAGCGGCATCTAGGGACATATAAGAATGGTGATTTACATGGGCAACCTTGCCCACCGTTTTTGCCATAACTGCCCCCACAGCAAAATTTGAGGCATCACACATTAGTTCAAAAGGTAGTGTCCAATCTGGGGGCTGGATGACAGGGGTAGAAGTCAACGCCTTCTTCAGATAGTCAAATGACTCTTTGCACTTTTCATCAAACTGGAACAGGGCATCATTTTTCAGCAGATTTGTGATGGTAGTGCTACCTTGCTGAAGTCCTTTATAAAGCGCCTGTAGAAACCTGCATGTCCAAGAAAGGAACGTATCTCGCGTACGCAAGATGGGTAAGGCAATGAAGCAATTACATTTATTTTTGCAGGATCCACAGAAATACCCTCTTTGGAAATTACATGACCCAATACTATCCCCTGTTCTACCATGAAATGACATTTCTCATAATTCAGAATCAAATCAGTATCAATGCATCTCTGAAGAACTAAATCTAGACTATGTAAACAAGCATCAAAAGAGGAGCCATACACAGTAAAATCATCCATAAACACCTCTATGCAGTTCTCAATAAAATCAGAGAAAATACTAAGCATGCATCTTTGAAAGGTTCCAGGAGCATTACAGAGGCCAAATGGCATCCTCCTATAAGCAAACGTACCGAAGGGGCACGTGAAGGTGGTCTTTTCCTGATCCTCAGGGGCAATATGAATCTGGAAATACCCGGAAAAGCCATCTAGAAAACAATAATGGGATCGACCAGCCACCGATCTAGCATCTGATCTATGAACGGCAAAGGAAAATGATCCTTACGGGTGGCCTGGTTCAGCTTCCTATAGTCTATACAAACTCTCCAGCTATTCTGGACTCTAGTAGGCACAAGTTCATTATTCTCATTCCTAACTACTGTCAAACCAGATTTCTTTGGTACCACTTGAACCTGGACTTACCCAAGAACTATCGAAAATAGGATAAATAATACACCCTGTAGAAGCTTGGTCACCTCTTTCTTTACCACTTCGAGAATCGAGTGGGTTAAGTCGCCTTTGGGCTGTCTGATCGATCGGCTTAGCCCCATCCTCCAAGGAAATTCTGTGCATGCATCCGGAGGGGCTAATTCTGGAATATCGGCCAATGTCCACCCAATGGCCTTCTTGTTTTTCCTCGAACTTCTAAAAGCTTGTCTTCCCGATCGAGTTGAGGCTGGAGGAAATGATGATCGCAATGTTGCATCCCTCCCCAAGTAGGCATACTTTAAGTTCTCGGGAAGTGGTTTGAGTTCCAAAGAAGGTGGTCGCTCAACAGGATGGTGCATTGGGAGCACCATAGGGTCAAGGATTTCTGCTGAGTAAACACTTCACTCTCATTATCACTTTCACTATCATCCTCACCCCCGCAATGTTAAATCCAAAAACTCGGAGCAAACAGAACATGGGTTAGTGTTAGTGCAGTTAGTACAAGTATATACATCATCAAAACCAGAAATAACAGGAAAATCGTAAATAAGGTCATCATGAGTGTCCTCAATGAGCTCGATCAAGCAACTCTAGGTGGAATACAGAGTGCTCCTCTCTTGGGTGCTTCATAGCATCAAAAATCTTGAATTTGGCCACGATACCACCAAACTCCATCGACATCGTCCCATCATAAACATCAATTTTGGTCTTGGATGTCATCATGAATGGTCTCCCCAAGATTATGGGTGATCTACTGGACTGAGTCTCTCCTGCCATGTCTAAGATATAAAAGTCTGCAGGGAATATCAAATCATCAACTTGCACTAGGACATCCTCTACCATCCCCATGGGTCGGGCACTCGGTCCTGTTAGCCAATCGGATGGTAAGACACTGTACCGCAATGGCCCCGCATCAAGGTTATTAAAGATGGAAGTAGGCATGACATTGATCGATGCTCCCAAGTCCAAGCATACAGTTCTCAAACTTCTTATCCCCAATAGTGCATGGGATAGTGAAGGTGCCTGGATCCTTGCACTTTTGTGGCGAGACTTGATTAGGGCCTATAGAAGCAACTCTCTCTATCTTTGATTGGATAAGTCTTTGAGACATTCATTCCCAAGTCAACCCTCTCATTAGTCTTCATCTTCCTCTTGTTAGTGCATAGGTCCTTCGGAAATTTAGCATATCCGGGTACTTGCTTGATCACATCCAACAAGTGGGATGTTAACAGACTACTTTTCTCGAAAACATCAAGAATCTCCTTCTCTTTATTCTCACCACCCATCTTCAAATTTTTCTGAATTCTGTGTGGGAATGGAATGGGTGGTCTATATACTCTCTCGCTTTCAACTTCAACCACCTACTCGGGAGTAGCCTCATCGGTAGGCTCGGGAGTAGCCTTAACAGTTTCTTCATCCTTTCCAGTGGCCTCAACAACCTTTCCGGATCTCGGAGAGATGACACTCACATTAGGGTTGGAGGCATTAGGATTTATCACTTGGCCGTGCAGGCAGCATTGGTTTGTCCCTTGACCTTGTTGAATATTATTCATGGATGTAGCCAACTGTCCAATCTGAGTCCGCAATGCCTGAATACTCGCATCCGTTCTCTGCTGAAATCGTACACTAGATGCAGCCATTTGCTTCACCAAGTCTTCTAATGATGGTCCGGAAGGTGCGTAGTGGTCACCGGAGGATGATTCTCGGTGCCATCCATCGTTGTTGGGAAGAATTCCCATATCGCAGATTAGGGTGATTTCTCCAGCTAGGATGGTACCTATTAGTAGAGAGGTCCGGAATGCTATACCGATTCCGACCGCCTCCTTGATTATAGGGGTTCACCGCATAAGCCCGAGGTACTTCACCGACAAACTCTTCTCTCTGGATCGGGCATGGATCAAATGGATGCTCGGGTGCATTGCACATGCTACATAACTTTGCCTACTGAACCTTGTCTATTGCCAATTGTCTCACAAATGAAGTCAGCTCATCCAATCTATTCTCAAGGGCAGCCTGGTTAGAAGATGAACTATGAATCTCATGCACGCCTCTTGGCTCAATCGAATTTCTTCTTGTAGAGAACTGCTGGGAATTCAACGACATGTTCTCAATAAGTTGCTTAGCAGCACTGGGGTCTTATCAACTAATGCTCCCCACTAGCAAAGATCCAACGATTCCTATCCATAGGCAACAATCCTTCATAAAAGTATTGGACCAGGAGTTGTTCGAGAATTTGATGTTTGGGGGCAGCTAGAGACCAAATGTTTGAACCTTTCCCAAGATTCAGCTAGTGACTCGTTCCCTTGCCTTATGCCACATATCTCTTTCCTTATTGAAGCGACTCTTGAAGCGGGAAAATACCTTTCTAGAAACACCCTCTTGGGATCATTCCAAGTGGTGATGGAGTTAGGCTCAAGGTACAAAAGCCAATCCTTTGCAGCTCCTTGGAGTGAAAATGGAAAAGCCTTCAGCTTAATACTGTCCTCAGTGACTCCCTCTGCTCTCGAGGTTGTGGAGCATACAACTTGGAATTCTTTTAAGTGCTTGTGAGGATCCTCACCTGCAAGACCATTAAACTTGGGCAAAAGGTGAATAAAACCAGATTTTAGTTCAAAAGGGTTGTCGGCACCAGGGATAAGAAATACATAATCCATTATAGTTGACATCAGGGGCAGCAAGCTGCCTTAATGTCCTCTGGTCTCCCATGTTTTCAAAAGCAGTTTTAAAATTGGAATTACTACTAGTGCTAGCCCGAAATTCCCTACGGAGTGTGTGCAATGTTCTTTCAATTTCCGGGTCAAAATCACACAGTTCAGGGCAATGAGACCTAGTAGCCAGACCAATTCAAAACAAAACAGAAAATAAAAGAAATAAAAGAAAATAAAATAAAAACAAATTAAGAAAAATAACAACTCAGAGTCCCCGGCAACGGCGCCAATTTTTGGTCGCGCTGTCGCCACGCGCCAAAAAGGAAGAGCGGGTTTAAAAGTATAGTATAGTGCGACAACTCGGATGTCGTCTCTAAGGACTCTGAGAATATTACTTTTCACACAAATAAGTTTTTGGGGGGGGTTTGGATTGGAATGCAATTAAGAAACACACAAAACAGAGCAATCAAAAACAAGGCAGTTGAAAAGGGTTTATCAGTTATCAAACAACGATTAATCTCATCATCAAGGATTCCCAACTATCCCCGGTTAATGTAATCCCAAGCCCTAAGCAGTTCTAATCCCCTTCCTAGGTTGTAATAGTAATTTACAAGCGAAACTACTACCACAGATACATGTCCCTATTCCCGAATTAAGCAAACGGGATTAAGCCCTTCGTGAACTAAGCGAACACGAAATGTACACACGCAAATTAAGCAGATGCGATTAATTATAGGAACATGATATCACCAGAGATAAATCAATACAATACAGTATACTCCTGAATTAAGCAAACAGAAATACAAAGTATGGTATTGAAAAGGGAAAAACAATTGAAATAGGGATTACATAACCTCAAGTATATAGGATCCTCAAACAGTAGATTAATCCTAGGGCTTAGTGCTCCATAGCAATAACGAAATCACAAAGAAAAAAAAAGTATATCAGAAAGTGAGATGAGCAAAAGTCTTTACAAAATATTGAGAAATGACCTTTTATACTATTTCAGAATTCAGAGGGCTCGCGAGGCGAGCAAACATTCGCGAGGCGAATTTCATGAAGAGTCAGCAACCTTTGGCATTCTCGCGAGGCGAAGTGACTCTCGCGAGGCGAGGATATGAAGAGTTTTCTCCTTACGCCCGTTATGGCCATCAGGGCCTAACCGTGATGCTCTCGACTTCCCGGATTCGCGAGGCGAAGGAATACTCGCGAGGCGAGACGCTTCAGCTTCAAAACTGCCACGGCCATGACCTTCAACACGGGCAAGCCGTGATCGTCTCTGACTTTTTCAGGTTTGCAAGGCTCGCGTGGCGAGACCTTCTTCGCGAGGCGAGACAGAGACTTAGCAATTTCTTGGAACAGTCAGGCTTCGGGGTCGCGTGGCGAGCGTGTCCTTCGCGGGGCGAGACCTCTGTTCTTTATTTTTCTAGCTTCTACTTACCTGAAAACAAGGAAGTAAGCATAAGTGCATTATTTTGACTTAAAACTAGCTAAAATAACTTAAAACTACTCTAGAGACTCAAAACCTTGCTTGAGGACAATCTAATCTAATTTGGGTGAAAATACGATATAATTTGCACAAAACCCTGGTCATACTAGCTATAAAACTAGATGAGCCAGAGGCTTATCAAGTTTCAATCTTCATATTAGGTATGGAGAGAAGGGCTAGTATGAACATGAAGGCTTGGAGTAGTGTAAGATGAAGTGTTAACCCATGACCCTGTTGCATGCTAATTGCCTATTCGATGTTGTTTGCAATATGTATGATATGATTTCAATGTTATTGGCAAGCCTTGAATATTGTTATGGTTGTTGAGATAAATGTTGATATCAATAAATGTTGTTATGATGTTATGCCATGAATGATGTTGTTAAGCCATGGATGATAGTGTTGGTTGTTATGGTTGTTGAGATAAATATTGTGATGTTGTTATGCCATGAATGATGTTGTTATGCCATGGATGATAGTGTTGGTTGTTATGGTTGTTGAGATAAATGTTGATATCAGTACGACTCTAATTAACCAAATAGGGGTTGTTAATAATATACAGAATTAATGGCTTAATTCCCCAATTGTTTCATAAAACAAGGATTTAGTATTGAGAGGTGAGGTATATGCCAAAAGGTTTAGTCAATGACCCTATGATTGATTCATGAGTGTTTTAGGGAGTTTTTGGGTAAGAACCTTAACAAATCTGCCCAGATAGTACGACCATGCTTCAGTAAGCATGACCATGCTTAAAGGGCAGCACACTAGTGCTCCTATTTCAAATTTGAATTGGTCGCGCTGCATAAGCACGGTCGTGCATAACAAGAAGTACACTCATGCTCCACTTCAGTGATATCATGCCCGTGCTGGGGGTAAACATGCACGTGGCCCCCACAAACACAAAAAAAAAAAAAAAACAGACGTGAGATTATAAAGAATTAAAGGGGTGTCCCACCCCAATGATCCCCAATTATGAACTAAGACAACAATTGAATAAAGACATGTTAGATAATCTAATTAAACATTTAAGAATATAATTATGAATAATAAGTTGGTTAAGTCGATACACAATTGGTTATCGTACGTTATGCTTTGGTGCTTATTGGCCAAAGTAACCTCGATGCTTATTGGTCGAGGTGTTGTTGAAGTTGAACCTTGGTGCTTTTTGGTCAAGGGGCCTTGACTTTTATGGGTCAAGGTGTTGATGGTGATAAAACTTGGGTGCTTATTGGCCCAAGCAGAGGTGGTGATTGCCCGCTTGTTTGTTATCGTGCTCATGCATTCACGCATTAGAGTTGTTAGTGTGGGAAGTTCAACATAAGGGAGGTCGTCCTAGAGTACGGCGATCTGGGCGTTCGCGGTGATTCACCCATGGTTTGGTGGATTGTGGCCCTCGTGGTGGCGCATCCTAGAGTACGGTGTGTCGGCTATCTAAAGGGTTCACCCATGGGTTGGTGAACTGCCAGCATTGGTGTTTATTGGGCAATGTGGATATGTAACTCCCAAGTTGCCTTTCTGAGATAGATTGGATCCACATGCATAATGGAGTAGTGGAGTAGTGTTGCACCGCATAGCATACGTTGGTTGAATTAACATGGTGATGTAAATATATTATGAATTTATGTTGTATGTTATAATATGCTATGCTACATGATATATGCTCATCTTGCTTACTATCTCCATGTTGTTATGTTTCATATATGTTTCTTACTCCCCTTTTCTCTTTTGTTGCTTGTTGGCATGTATCTTTTATGCAGAGAACGACGAGCAGTCAGTTGAGGAGTGACTCTGAGGAGCTGCAACTCTTAGTTAGGATTTTCCCAATTTTCAGTTTTAGTTTTATTTTGTTATCCATGATATTTTTCCGGATTGTTTATACCAAACTTGTAAGTGACATCGGGGGGTTTCTTTTGTTGTTATGTTTTTATTTCTTTTAAAACTTGTTTTATTCCACATTGAGATATTTGATTCACGTGGACCTTTCTACCCATGGGTCTTTATTATTCTCTATAAATGAATACATGTGTTTATTTTATTTATTTTCTCTTATATGTCTTTTATGCTTTATAGATACGTCTGGGGTGGAGGGTGTCACAGGAAAGCTAAGTGTAACACTTGTATGTGGACACTTCATTGGAAAACTTAACTTTCTCCATGGTAAACTTTTACGAACTAACCAACTCATTCTGAAATATTCTAAATAGTTTTCTGGTATAACTTTTCGAAGCTTCTTCTTCCATGGGATACAAAGTTTGAAAAATTGGTTTTGAATTCATTGTTTTGAAAGTCTTCTCTCTTTACTTGTAATAACGTGCATCAAGAGCCTTCTCATATTGTGTCACAAACTTACTCAGTGAAGTATTTGAATTCAAAAAATCCTTTAAAAACTTAATTATTCATACTTTCACTCCTTTGTGTGGTGGACATTCCAACACAGAAATTCAGGCGTACATAAGCAGGAATCCATTTTTCTTGAATAGAATATATCTTCTGTAGCCACTGATTATCTTGCAACCCATACTTATCCATCATTGCTTCCCAATCAGATTCAACTTCTTCAAATGTGAAAGATTGATGAATGCACTTACGAAATTAATTCTTAAATTCACTATGTTCGTGACAAATATGGTTCAAGTACTCTGAAACTTTTTTCTCAGTGTGCCACATACAATAGTGATGATTAACATATGGAGAAATACCCTTGCAACCACACTAGTGATAGCAGCATCTTGGTCAGTGATTATCGTTTTAGGACAAACTCCAGACATTGCTTCTAACCAAGTACTTAACAACCAAACAAAACTTTCTTCTGTTTCATCCCATAATAAAGCACAACCAAACAGAATGGATTGTTGATGATGGTTAACTCAAATGAATGGAACAAAAGGCATTTTAAATCTATTTGTTAAGTATGTTGGGTCAAAAGTAACCACATCACCAAAAAACTTGTAAGCCATTCTAGACCTTGAATCAACCCTAAAGCAATTTGCCAATTGCCCTTCTGCATCCATTTGAAATGCGTAAAAAAATCCAGTATTTTTCAATTGATAATTCTTAAAGTATGACAACATCAACTGAGCATCTCCTTTTTCTAATTGCTTTTGTCTCTCTCCACTTAAGTAATTTATAATGTCTTGTTGGATAAATCCAACATTATCAATACCACCACCCTGACTACACAAGACATGCTATTTTGCTAGGACACAGACCAAAATCATCAAGCACATCATTAAATTTTTTTGCACTTTAGTTTTCCTTTTATATACTCGAAGGAATTGTGAACTTCTTGGTGGGAAAAGTTTGTGATTATGGTCTCTTATAAACCTAGAAACAATTCATCCATCTTCCTTTTTCTTTTTGTATAACATTGCTCTGCAGCCTAACATTGTCTCATCAGATACTACAGAGCTTCTATTTTTTCCCTTTTATTTGCTCAAAAGCCCTCCTTTGAACATAAAGTTTCTTAACCAATTACCATACCATTCATTCTTGATTTAGTAATACGACCGATACGAAAGCTAAAACCTTTTTTCTTTGCGTACCTAGTGCAGTAGTTCTTTGCATCTTCAATTGATATAAACTCCATTCCTTCTCAAGGCTCCAAGGGAGGCTCTAATAGCAGTCCACTATTGAGATGGTAAATATCACCAAAATCTTGCATTCTATTATCCTCTTTAAGAGCATTTTCAACATTACTAGCAGGCGCAGGTTGGATGAGCACTTCCTGAAAGTTAAAAAAATGATTGTTAAATGAGTGAGAAACATAATCAGGTTCAGAAAAATTAAGAATGGGTGTGAAAACATAAGTTGGAATAATAATAATTATAAAGAAGAGAAAATGGTAAAGCAAATCGACAAAATGAGAAAAGTCTGAAAACGCACTTTGACACCAGGCACGGGCTGTGTATGCTCTTGCCGAGGGATGATAATAGGCCGTGATTGCCCTGCCTCATGGAACATCTTCTAGTTTGAAGGATTTGCCCTTTTTGAGGAAGATGTTGAAAAATGAACTTATTATGTTTTGGTTAATGACCAAACTTAAGTAATTGATTATACTTTGATTCACTAACTACTTGCCAAGTTTAAGTTTTTGTACAAGAATCATTTGTGCAAGGATGTGGATGCAAAGGATCAAAGGAGAAAGAAAAAGACAAAGGAAGGATCATGATTGAAAGGCTTGAAGATGAAGAAATCTCAATGAAGAATCACAAGGAATCTCAAGCAAGGACTTAGAATCTTTTATGTAAAGGAAAGTTTTTAGTCACTCTCTCTGATTTAGCTCTCTCATATACTTGAAATCAAAAATGGTTTTCACAAATTAAATTGAACTTAAAAGGAAAAATGATTAATTGAAAGATCTGTACATCAATGTGTACATCTATGTGCTTTCAGTTAATTAACTAACTTTTAATGAAAACCTATGTGTACATCAATGTATACATCGATTGATTCTAGAACAACTTGATTAGTATGCAAAATAAGCTTCTGTAAATCGATTGACACATCGATGTATACACTAGTGCAGAAAAGGGATTCTACATCGGAGTTTACACATCGGTTTCTATTAAACCGATGTGTAAAAGGAGGCGGTGGCATTTTTGAAATTAAAATCAAAGTATTACACATCGGTTGAAGAATAACCGATGTGTAAAACCTTTCCACATCGGTTATTTCTAACCGATGTTTAAAATTAAAATAAAAAAAACTTAAAGTCAGAAATTTGTAACATTTAACATCGGTTTTATTAGAACCGATGTGTAAAACAGTCATTAACCACATCGGTTTCTAATAACCGATGCATAAAACTATAAAAAAAAATTAGAAATTAAAATTTTATTTTTAAACATCGGTTTTGTTATTAACCGATGTGTGAAAGTTTACCACATCGGTTCTAAATTAACCGATGTGTATTATTACTTCCTCCCTTTTCATTTTGGCACTGAGAATTCATCTGAGCTCTCTCCCTCCCAAGTCTCATTCTTCTTTTCCCTTGCCCTAATACACAAATAGCTGCTCTCAGTCTCCAACTCTCCCTTTCCCTTTTGTTGACCTACGTTCTCCACCGCTCTCCACTGCTCTCCACAGCTCTCCGTCGCTCTGCATGCTGACCCTCTCAACATCAAACAAAGGTAAGCTCCTGTCATTGTCTCTCTTCCTTTCCAAACTTCCCTTCTCATTCTTCTCTTATTGTTTGTCATTTTCTCTAAAACTCAGCCCTCTCCTCTTCACAAGAACCACCAAGGAAGCCACCACCGTCCTCTCCTCCGGCGCCCTCGTGAGTGAACAAAAACCTCTGCCTTCTCTCTGTTTTGGTAAAAAACCCCTTCTCTTATCTTTTTTTCTTTCTTTATTCTTCTCTGTGACCTATTTTTTTGTTGGTTGTTTAGGGTTTTGGTTGTAAGTGCTGAGGAAAAGAAGCATTGACTTTAAGGTTTTGGTTCTCTGTGACCCATTCCTTTTTTTTTTTTGGGTATGCTTTCACTGTTAGATCGTAATCCCATGCTCCATGCTCCATGCTCCTTTGGTTATAAGAGAAATAAAGTTTGAGTTGTTCTCTCCACACACACTCTTTTTTATAACCCATTTTTCTTTTTCTGCATTTTTCCCGTGAATGTTAAGTTTGACGAACAATGGACTTTTGCATTTGCCTTCTAATTTAGAATTGATGAGCTTAACTGATGCATTTAGCTACATTGGTTGGTCTTGAGTTTTTGGTTGGTCTTGGTTAGCTACATCTTCAGTACATGGAATACATATCATAGCCCAAAACTTCTGTTTGATGCTTTGTAGTGCCTTCTATTAATGCCCATTTTCCTTAGAACTGTTGGACATCTTCTAGTTGCTTCCACACACATCACCTTTATTTTAAATTTATGATTTTATACCTTTTTTTACTAAGAAATATTGATTTTCTTTTCCTATTTCAATATGTATTCCGTGTTGATGATAAGCTAGAGAGATCTGATTGGATTCTTGGTGCCCGTAAAGTAGACTTTTTGCAACACCCTTTTCTTTTGGCACGGGGTTCCTGGAATTTTGACTATTTTATATTTTGAGTTTAACCATGAGTTCTGAGTTCTTACTATTTTTAGTGTAAACTTTGTAAGCCATAGTTTTGGTGATCCTCTTGAGGAACTTTGTGATTAGACATGAGTTCAAGAATCTTTCCAAACCTTCTAAGAACCTCTTATTCTCTTTTCACTTGTTTTCAAATTTTGCTTCAAAATATATTTTTGTTTGTTTGTTTGTTTTTATTTGTTAGGTTTTCTCTTTGTACATGGAGCAGCTTGTTACAGTTTCTTTAACATTTAGACATATTTTGGTACTTATGTACAGCATGGTATAACTCTACTTTGTTTTACTATTATAATATAATTATAATTTACTATCCAGGTGGCACCATTGATAAAGCTATAGAAGGATAAGGGATACTATGAATGTTGTTTCTTGTTGATATATCCTTTGATTCATATGGAGTGTCGATTAATGATATCAGGCCCGGGGTTGGATTTATTGTTTTCATGAGGTTAATCTTTGTCATGTTTTGTGATAGATCAATTTAAGTAAAGGCTATGAGGATTGTCCACAAAAGCAGTCTGATTTCTTTTTAAAACTTTAAAGGATGTTTTGTTGGTCTTTCCTGTTACGTTCATCACATAAATGTTTTCTTTCTCATAGCTGATGACAACCTCATGTCCAAGAGGACTGAATGCAACATGACTAATTGCATAATCTTTCTGAAATTGAAACAAGAAACAAGAGAATCAAACGAGTAGTAGTTAGAGGTGGGTATTTGGACTCGGGTCCGCGGACAGTCCGTTAAACCCGCAGTCCGCGCGGACTTGGACACCCTAAAATGTGAGTCCAAAAAAATGCGGGCTTTTTGAGTCCGGTCCGTTTAGCCCGCGGGCTTAACGGACTCGGTCCGCGGACCCGTCGGCGGACCCGGTCTGTTTAAAAAAAAAAAAAAAAAAGGCCTGCTGGGCCAAAAAACTAGCCCATCTCACTTATACACTCACCCTGTCACTCGTGAGCTCGCGGGTCTCTGATTGTTCTAGCCAATATTTCCTTCGGACTTCGGTAATTATATTTGATGTCTTGCTGTTTTTGATGTTTGCTCCTTGGCGTTGGGCGCTGGCTCCTGGCGCTGGGCGTACTTGCACAAAATAAATTCTCGCGAGGCGAGATAAATTTCGCGACGCGAAAG
This sequence comes from Sophora flavescens, assembly GCA_030762895.1. NCBI lineage: Eukaryota > Viridiplantae > Streptophyta > Magnoliopsida > Fabales > Fabaceae > Sophora > Sophora flavescens. Next base: position 16,049,904 of record CM061066.1, read on the forward strand.
TGTAAAGTCCGCGGACAGTCCGTTTAGTCCGCGGACTATGCGGACTGGACTTGGACTCTATTTTTCAGAGTCCATTTTAAATGCGGACTATAAAGTCCGGTCCGTTTAAATGCGGACTTATGCGGACCGGACTTAAACGGACCGGACTAGTCCGTTTACCCACCTCTAGTAGTAGTACACTCACACCTTTAGACAGAATAGAATTCCCAATATAAAAAAGCAAAGAACTAACCTTAGATCTTGTTTTTACCCTTTTCCTCTCTGTGTTTTGGTAAGTGACTTTACAAAGACCTTATAGTGTCCGTCAATTTTATGGTTTTCATTAGAATTCTTAGATGTTCATTTTGCTGCAGGGTGATCTACACTTCATTGCATAGTGCTACTGCCTCTGCTTTGTTCACTTCTCTGCTGTCTTTGCATAATAACAACTAGGCGTGTCTGTCTCTCGGAAGGTACGTTTTGGCTGAAAAGCTTTCATTGGAGTTTTAATGTATTTTCTTGAAAATTTATTTGATTCGATAATATGCCCACAATAATTAGTAAAGCCTTAGTTTCCCGTTTGAGATGCAATACTAATGAGCGTACGTGTACGTGTACGTGCTTAATGTACCGCTCATTGTGTTGGATCTTGAATTGTCCAAAGTTGGACAGTTTGGGAAAAAACTTTTTCTTAATTCAGTTATAATAGTTATTCATTGATTCTAATGTTATATACTTGATGAAATTTCGGATTGATACATTTCCTTTCATTCTCGGGGTGCATACTTTATCGTGGTGGATGTCATCGCGTTCAAGTAGTGTACGTCGGAGACCGCGGGGAAATGCTGCCGAAATTTTGTCGAGTATAAGCATGAGAGTTAAGGACTAACTGTTAACCGACTGTTGAAAAAGTTTCTTCTCGAATGGGATAGGGCCATACCCTGTCATAAGAAGTGGTTGATGAATATGTTGGACAAAGTACGAAGGTATTGGTTTAGTCATGGATCGCGGTTGGATGAATGCTAGACGGACAAGTGATGAGTATGAGAATGGAGTGGAAGATTTTCTACAGTTTGCAAAAACAAATGCTCCTGATAGTGGTAACGGAAGGTTTTATTGTCCTTGTGTTAACTGTTTGAATGAGAGACGACTAGAAGCTGAGGAGATACATGATCATCTTATTTGTGAGGGGATTTGCAAGAGTTATACAACATGGATATGCCATGGTGAATCGTTAGACGGGCCGAGGGTGTCGGATAGAGAGGAAGTTGATGACGTGGAAATGGACGATGGACTAGAGGACATGATCCGTGATGTTGGGCAAGAGTCTTTTCGGCGCGCACATGTGTATGATACTTTGTGCAGTGATGCGCAAGTGGCTTTGTATCCGGGGTGCACTAATTTCACACGGTTGTCAGTGGTGTTAAGATTGTTCAATGTGAAGGCGAGAAATGGGTGGAGCGATAAAAGCTTTACCGAATTGCTTGAGTTGTTGAAAGAAATGCTTCCAGAAGGCAACACATTGCCATCTCGAAACTATGAGGCGAAGAAGATATTGTGTCCGATGGGTATGGAGTATAAGAAAATACACGCTTGCCCCAATGATTGCATATTGTACAGGAAAGAGTTTGAAGAGATGCACGAGTGCCCCATGTGTGGGGTATCACGCTACAAAGTGAAGGATGGTGATTCTAGTTGTGATGTGGTCACCAAAGGTCCTCCTGCGAAGGTGTTATGGTATCTTCCCGCGATTCCGCGGTTCAAGCGATTGTTTGCTAATGTAAATGACGCAAAGAACATTAGATGACATGCAGATGAGAGGAAGTGTGATGGACAAATTTCGCCATCCGGCGATTCTTTGCAATGGAAGAGAATTGATAGTTTGTTTCCGATTTCGGCAATGAGCCCAAACCTCGGGCTTGGACTTGCTACCGATGGAATGAATCCATATGGAAACTTAAGTAGTATTCATAGTTCATGGCCTGTTCTCCTTGTAATTTACAACTGTCTCCTTGGTTGTGCATGAAGCATAAATACATTATGTTAAGTATGATGATTTGGTCCTAAACAGCCAGGAAATGATATTGATGTTTATCTCGAGTCCCTTGATTGAAGACTTGAGAATGATGTGGGATGAAGGCGTTGATGTGATCGACGGGTATTGCCGTGAGACATTCGGATTGCGTGCCATGTTATTTTGCACCATCAATGACTTTCCAAAGATACGGGAACCTGTGTGGGTATAGTGTTAAGGGGCATAAAGCATGTCCAATATGTGAAGAAGGCACATGTTACCATCAACTGCAACATGGAAGGAAGACGGTTTACCTTGGGCATCGGAGATTTCTCCGACGTAATCATCCTTATCGTAGATTGAGGAAAGCTTTCAATGGACTTCCGGAGAATGAAATTGCACCGTGGCCTTGACTGGAGAGCAAGTTTATGAAAAGGTGAACAACACTAATGTTATCTATGGGAAGACCTAGAAGAAGGCTACGAGAGAAGAAAATATGGAAGAAGAGGTCGATCTTCTTTGATCTTCCATACTTGGTGCAAGCTTGATGTAAGACATTGTATTGATGTGATGCATGTAGAGAAAAATGTGTGTGACAGTTTAATCGGAACGCTTCTCAACATTCAAGGCAAGACAAAGGATGGTGTGAATGCTCGTCTGGATCTAGTTGCGATGGGTATACGAGAGCAGTTAGCTCCACTTAAAGTGGGGGATAAGAAGACTTATTTTCCCCCATGATGTCATACTTTATCAAAAAAAGAGAAAAGAAGTTTCTGAGAATGTCTACGGGGAGTCAAAGTGCCACAGGGTTACTCTTCAAATATCATTTGACTTGTCTCAATGAAAGATCTCAAATTAGTTGGCTTATAGTCTCATGATTGTCATGTCTTGATGCAACAACTACTACCGGTGGCAATTCGTGACATAATTCCTAAAAAAGTCAGACAAGCCATTACTAGGTTATCCTTATTCTTCAATGCTATATGTAGCAAGGTCATTGACACTAAAAATTTGGATGAGTTGGAAAATGAGGCAGAAATTGTATTGTGCCAATTGGAGATGTATTTTCCACCTTCATTTTTTGACATCATGGTTCATTTGATTGTTAATCTAGTGAGGTAGTTTAGATTGTGCGGTCCCGTTTATTTAAGGTGGATGTACCCGATTGAGCGATACATGAAGATCCTGAAAGGATATATGAAAAATCCACACCGTCCCAAAGCATCTATTGTTGAAAGGTATGTTGCAGAAGAAGCTATTGAGTTTTGTACAGACTACATGTCAGAAGCGGAACCTGTAGGGCTTCCGAAGTCTCATCACGAAGGAAGATATGATGGTAAGGGTACACGAGGTATCACTGTTAAGAGCATGGATCGGGAGGAAGTGCTTCAAGTACATTTGTATATATTGAATAACACTGATGAGGTTGAACCATACTTATGTGAGCATAAAAGCATCATCAATGAAACTTACCCTAGAATGAATGAAAAATGGTGTTTGAACAAGCATAACAAGACTTTCTTGAACTGGTTTAAAGAAAAAATTGCAAAGGATGGTACTGCTTCTGCTACATTAAAATGGCTAGCACAGGGGCCTAACTTTGATGTCATATGCTGGAGTGGGTACGATATCAATAAGTTTTCCTTCTATACAAAGTCCCAGGATGACAAAAGTACTATGCAAAACAGTGGGGTTATGGTCGTCACGCCGAGTCCATGCATTTCTCTAGTTCGAAAGATAAAAACCCTGTTATGGCATCGGTTTCATACTTTGGAATCATTGAAGAGATATGGGAGGTTGATTACACGAAGTTTAGAGTACCTGTTTTTAAATGTCGGTGGGTCGACAAGAATAATGGTGTGCAAACCGATGAGTTAGGATTCAAATTGGTGGACCTTAGTAAGGTAGGTAATAAAGAGGAACCTTTCATCATGGCATCCCAAGCAAAACAAGTGTTTTATATCCGTGATCCTTCTAACAAAAGGTGGTCAGTGGTTCTCCGGGAAAAAAAACATGTATACTGGTAGTGAGGGAAATCACGATTCAACTCTTGATATTTCTGATACTCCTTCTTTCTCAACACGAGTGCCTAATTTCAATGAGGAAAATGAAGTGGATGATGTACATGCTACTCGTAATGATCACCAAGAAGGGTTATGGGAGAACTTTACTAATTGACCACAAAGTAAGTTTAGTTTGATATTACCATCAAGTTTGGCATATTATATGTTTACGTTGATATTTATAAGTTATGTTTATGTACGTTGATCGATATTTATAAGTTATGTTTGATATTTATCCTGACATACTAACAAGTTTTTTTTTTGTTTTGTGTTTAAACAGGTATACATGGCTGATCATGAGGATATACCTCCTTCATGCAATGGCGGGTCGAACCCCGTCTACCGGTAGAAAGGGTAGACGTGCCACACGGATGAGGAATTTGACTGCCAACCGTGGGTCAAATCAAAGGATAAGAGTAGATTTTGATGATAACCTCAAACCTATTGGGCCAATGGAAGATCAGCTTACCAGTTTTGTGGCGACCCTTGCTAGGAACAGGCCCAGTATACTCATTGATAGGTGGAGAGATGTACCGGCGGACGTGAAGGAGCATATATGGGAGAGTATTCTGGTATCTATACTTCTACGTCCTGTGTTTGTCTGTATCTACTTTATTTTTATCTTAATAATATCATACAGTAATTCGTTGATTCTTTTGGTCTTAATGTAGTTGACATTTGACATACCGGATACATACGCTATGAAGAAGCGTTTGCTTTGAAGTATCTTTGGAGAGCGTTGGAGGGGTTTTAAGGCCGACCTGGGCAGATACTATATATTCAATCCAACAAGTAAAAAGAACTCACTTGAGGTGTATCCGTTTCTTGACAAGGCAACGTGGGATCACTTTGTTCAGAGCCGACGTGATCCCAGCTTTCAGGTTAACTTATTTGATTTGTCTCTAAATTTATGTAATTGCATTAATTTCATTTACTTATGTAATTTAATTGTCTTTTATTTATAACAGGAGAAGAGGAAAAAGGGGCAGGAAAACCAAAGCAAGAATGTCTACCCCCATGTCATGTCTCGTGGGGGATATAAAAAGCTTGTTAAGAAAATGGTTGAAGAGGAAAAGAAAGCACGTCGGAAAGAAAGATCTCAAAGCGGATCCTAATGCTGAAAATCTTCCAGAGGTTGTTGATCCACCTCCACCCCCACGCCATCGTTCATGGAAGAGGGGCCGACAAAGAAAAACGGGACAATATACATCCGAGGAGGCCCGCCAAGTAGCTGAGAGGATTGTAAGTATAGTTTGTTGTAATTGTCATTTTAAGATTGTTACCGAATTGTAATGTGACCTGATATTTTTATGTGATAGGATGCCTTGGATGATCAGCTAACCCAAGGAACCTTTGTTCCTAGAGGACGCATGGATATCTTATCTACTGCCATCGATAAACCAGACCACCCGGGCCGTGTCATTGGTGTTGGATGGGGAGTCGGCATTCGCCAATACCATGGTTCATCTTCACGCCAATACCATGGTTCATCTTCACACCAATGCCACAGGGATGTTGATGCAGATAGAGCACGGCTAAAACAGGAGATTGCATCTGAGCTTCGACAGGAGATGGCCGAGCAGTTTGCCCAGCAGATGGCAATATTCACTTCTCTGTCCCAAATAGATGACAAATGGTGTCCAACCCTCTCGTCCAACCTCTCGTCCATGTGAGCACTAAGGGCTCATCGATCCTCCTCATCATCCCGAAAATGATGATGATGGTGATCTTCTTCTGCTGCTTTAGCTGATGATGATGATGATGATGATGATGATGATGACGACCACGATAGGTGTGAGTCTGTATGTTGATGATCATCATCATCGCCGCTAGTGGCATTGGGTAGGGCATATAATAAGTTAGGTAATATCATACACCATCGGTTATTACTGGATGATCAGTGAGGGTGTCTGTTGAGATTATTCGAGATGCTTGATGCTCGAGTCCCCGTGCCCACTGAGGAGGTTCAAACAGTGGGTCGAGGCCCCAGTAACTTCATCCTCTGGCCAAGAAGACTGGTCAACTTTCTTGTTGCATCTGAGGTATTCGGTTAGTTGTGTTTTTCTATATTCATAGTTGAAATATATTTATTATTGTTTAAAGATAATGCTTTATTTTTATTCGTTATAGGATGTTGGAAATGATATTGTGCCTAAAAGGTCGGATCTAGGAAGACCAGAGATGTCCCTCTCCTCCCCAAGGTATTCATTTGACCATTTAGTTAATAACGAATTAAATAACTTAATTATCCGTGATTACTAATATATATCTATGTTGTTTAGGGGATCGACAAAGGGGCACCTGGCCATGGTGATGTTTTTAAAGTTCTGGCTATACAGGTTGTCACCATGGAGGATGATGCAGCCTTGGTAACGTTGGAACATGATGCCAGCCCTGGTGAACTGTATATACCAAAGAAGGAACTTATGGAGATGGCACTCAATAAAGAAATGGCCAGTTCTGCACACATATCGTTTTGGTGCACGTAAGTACATTTTATTTATAAGTTAAGTACGTAATTAATTAATTTTTAAATACTATGATAATTAACATGTTTTTCCAATATATTAGGTATCTGCATCGTATGTTAGTCGATCAGGGTAACCTCGCCCTTTATGGGTTCATTGACCCCATGTTCATTCAGGGTGATGTTCTCGTAGCATCGGAAGACCTGGTCACTACCATACGTGATATACTTGCCCGAGACGATCATCAATTCTATCTTGCGCCTTATCTCAATAAGTAAGTACCGGTTATTTAAGTATAACTATATATGACTTAGTCACTAACTGTTCCGCAAATACAGCCGGCATTGGCAACTGTTGCTCTTGTACCCAAGAATGAACGTCGTGGTCTTCTTCTGCTCATTGGGAAATAAGCCGGCGAATCAACTGAAGACGATCATCGAAACGTAAGCATTAAAATACTTTATAATCAGTAATGCAGTTGTTTTAATTATCTGAAATCTATTATATATACTTTAATTAATGTTTTTGTCATGATAGGTCTATTAATGCATCCCACATGTTGCATGGTGAAAGGCGTACTCGAGCTATCAGATGGATTATTCCCAGCGTAAGATATTTATTAGTTCAAATGCATCAAATGCAGTGGGTACAATAGTTGATTTCTATTTTATTTAATTCCTCATATTCTAATTGGGTTTCATTTGTACGTAGTCACGTATACAACGTGGGTCATGGGAATGTGGCTACTATGTGATGCAGTGGATGTTGGAAATTATCTCCTCCGGGATCACTGAAAGATGGAGTGAGGTAAATGTTAATTGACACAATTAGAAGTAATAGTATAGATTCGTTATATGTTGTATGTTAGTTTATTACTTAAAAGATATAATCTTTTGTCCAATTAAACTTGCAGATATTCAACAATCCAACTCCATTATCTGATTATGACATCAACATCATAAAGAGGCGTTGGGCAACTTTCTTTCTTGAAGTGTACCACCCATAGTTTGTATATATGTAGTTAGTTTAAAAACTTATCATGTACTAGCTATAGTGTACCTTTGACTGATGATATGTATTAGTGCTCAGGTCTGGTTCAATTCTTCTTCTCTCGTGTTTTGATGTAGCCTTGATAAAGTGTTGTTTTCATTCATTCGAAATTAATTAGGCCTGATGCCCTCTGTTTTCAGATTCTGTGCTCACTAGTCATTTGATGAAATGTCAGTATTTTTAACCATATGTGTAAGAGCTGATTGTTTGTGCTAAGAAAATTGAATGAAGTATGTTTTGCTTTTGAATGATTGTGTCAAAACTGGTTTGGTGTTCTGTTGTTGTTTCTTGTTTGATCGAAGTCTTCTTTGGTTTGTTTATTGATCTGCATTCTCAAACAGGGGAAAGGAATGATTGAAATGTAAATAACAGTTAAAAAAAAAAAGAGATTCTACACAGCGGTTCCTTAAAACCCGATGTGTAAATTTAACTTTCTCCCTCGGTTTTCAGTAGAACCGATGTGTAAATTTCACTTTACACATCGGTTCTAATAAAAACCGATGTAGAAAGTTAAATTTACACATCGGTTTTAGTCAAAACCGATGTAGAAAGTTAAATTTCCAACTGCTTATCAATTGCTAAATTAATTTTCCACATCGGTTAATAGAAAACCGATGTTTAAAATATACTTTACACATCGGTTTTTTAACCGATGTGTAAAGTGGCAATAAACCACATCGGTCGTTTCCACATCAGTTTGAAAACCGGTGTGGAAAGCCAAAAATAACCGACGTGGAATCCCTTTCATGCACTAGTGATAAGATGAAACAGAAGCCAGTGCTTTTTGAAATATGCATACAATCGATTGATACATCGTTGTATAAGGCTAAATAGAAGCCAAGAACTTTTTACATATACATCAAATCAATTAGTACATCGATGCGATACGTAACAAAAGTGAAGTCTCTTGATTACAATGGAACAATCGAATGACACATCGATGCATAAGCCCAAACAGAGGCAATGACTTTTGGAAATGGTTATGCAATCGATTGAGCAATCGATGTAAAGACTTATGGGCTGAAGATGCTTATGTTTTTCAAGAACACAATCGATGTACACATCTATGTATCATTCAAAATCAAGAATTTTCAAGAAACCAATCGATTGAGCAATCGATGTACCCAGTCTAAAAATCGAAATCTTTGTTTAATACATCGATTTGGCAATCGATTGACTGACAGAATGAATTTTTCATATAAAGTTTCTTTTGATCCTAACTGATTTCTAAAGTGTGCCCAACGGATCTATTTTGAAGTGTACCTATATAAGGACTCGGGCAAACATTTTCATAATAACAAATATACACGAAATTTGAGAGAGAGCTTTTCATTGAGAATACTTGAACTTTTCTGTTTAGAGTTTCAAATTGTAAATTTCTGATTTCTGAGAATCTGGAAAATACAAGAGTAGAAGGGACTCTTGGGAATTACAAGATTGCTTTGTCTATAAGCTGTCACTGGGTAGAAGGAACCTGATGCTGTGAAGCTTGTAAAGAATTTTGTAATGGTGTTGATTTTAATGGACAAAACTCACAAGTGATTGTGGGGACTGGATGTAGGTTATTAGAGGAGGTAGCTGAATCAGGATAAAATCTCGGTTTGCATTTCTCTCTATCCCTTAACTCCTATAATTGTTTTACTTGTTGAATGCATGTTTTAAGCAATAGTTAAGGAAAGTATTGTGTATGTTCTAATCTGAAAATCAATCTTTCATCTATCTTTGTTGTTAAAAGAATCAAGTCTTGAATCAAATAAACTTAAAAAAACTTATTTTGGTTTGTTGGTTGACAAAATCTTTTCAAAATTTGTAGAAAAGTTTGTTTTTGCACAAAGGGAAAAAGTTTTCAAAAACCATACATACTCAATTCAATCCCCTTTCTTGAGTATTAAGAAGCCACAACCAACACAAGAGATGTTTGTATGCCCAGGAGCTTGATGAATGAAAAATGAATGAAATTGACAAATTGCGATAAAGGAATTGGCGGCATAGTAGAATTGAGAATTGGTAGAAGGTGTGGGTATGAGGTTCACGAAGAAGTTAGGGAGTCAGAGAAATTATGATTAGTTTTTTTTTTTTTTTTGAAATTTAAATTAATGAATTAGTTTAATGGAATCTGTGAGCTGGGAAAATTAAATGACGTGGTGGAATGCTATCGGATGTTTGTGTAAAATTGTTTTACACTGATGGTGTATGACAATTATATATATATATATATATATATATATATATATATATATTAAGATAAGATATTCTTTAGTTATTTTAATTAGAAACACTTATATGCAATGCAATATTTTAGTTTTAGTATGAGATGTCATCTATTACGTGGGGAGTACATCAGGTGTGATCAGGAGCGAAACCATAAGAATTGCTTTGGGGGTGTCGATGGAATAGTTTTTTTTAATAATAAACGGTGCAAAGCCCAACAGAAAGAAATTCTAAGCAATAATATTGGGGAAAGCCTGCCCCTTAATCACAAACTAAGGTAAAAAAAGGATGGATATAACGTCTCTGACTGCTTTATGGAATTACGATTGTCCCTACAAACCAATACGAATCTTTTTAGCGTGTTTTATCCTCACTCACACGTTTCCTGTGAAAACTTCGTAGGAGGTCACCCATCCATAATTTCTCCAAGTCAAGCACGCTTAATTGTATCTTCTTTTCGGGAGCCCATCACTTGAGAACTCAACAATTAAGCGTGCTGGACTTGGAGCAATTCTGGGATTGGTGACCTCCTGGAAAGTTTTCCTAGGAAGTATGTGAGTGAGGACAAAACTCACTAAAAAGATCCGTATTGGTTTGTGGAGACAGTCGTCAATCCATAAAATAACCTGAGTCATTAGGTAAAGATTGATCAACAAAAGCACATGAAAAGCTACCCAAATGTTGCACATTTGCAAGGAGGTCACCTCACATATTTCCTTCACCAAACATGATGGACTCTAGGAAGTGTATCGAATGAAAACAAGTAATAATAAAATGGTAAAATCGAGTATCGTTCTCAAGGATTGGGTGACCAAATACTACTTCGCAAATTTAATAACTATTTAGACCAAAATAAATTAAGAATTGAGATAATTATGAAAATGTACCGCCTGAGAATGAAGGGCGGAAAAAGATGAGTTTCACTTTTCCTCGTAACAAACCTAAGAAAAAAATTATGATACAGGTTTAGCTCAATCATAATCCGAAATTCTCACATGACCCAAAGAGTAAAAATAATAACATTGTCTAACAAATAGCCTCATCAATATTAGTGCTTATTCGTTATCTATCTTACCCCATAAAGATAACTTACTAATTCTATCAATAAATATAAATCAACTACAAACTACATTATAAATCAGAGGCATCCCCAAAGGGAAGAGATACTCAATTCTAAACACCGTTCATCCTCTTAAGAGCTCGTTGGTCGAGAATTTGAGGTATCCATTGAGATATCTTTCTCTTGGCTTAGGGGGCACAATTAAGAGAAGAGCTTAACACCTCATTTCGGTAAGATTCCCAATGTACGGACCCAGAGGAGCGTCTAACAACTTTCAACATGCAAATGTTGGTGACAAACGCCCTCCTGACATAAGGTGCAGAATGTTCCCTATTACATTGACCTAACTGTATGGTTTTCATGTTTACCTCCCAAATCAGTCATCTCCTACGTTGACCTAGCTGTCAAATTCAGGGTACAACTTGCCACTAGCCGAGCCCATAAAAAAGCCTCGACTAGTCTAATAAATTTCCGACAAGAGAAAGAAGAATCATAAAAAGACTTCATGGCACGTTTCAGTAAAAAAAAAAAAAAAAAACTTACAGATTGGAGGTCTCAACTCGTCCATTTTCAGGTGAAGATCTTTTTCAACCCAGGTTTGGTCCCAAAAGCTTACATTGTTGCCATTTCCCAAGCTATAGTGGATATTCTCCATCAAATTTGGTCGTAGACCAGCTAAATTCTTCTAGAGAGTTGAATCATACACGCACATTTTTGGGACTTTATTTGCTCTTATCTCTCGATTTTTGTACTTCCCTCTTAGGACCTGGACCCAGAGCTCGTTCTCTTTTGTAAGCACTCCCCATCCAATTTTAAGTAAGCATCATTCATTCCTTTTGTATTTTTAATACCTAACCCTCCAACTGATTTGGGTCTACAAATGACATCCCATTTAATCATGTGAGATTTTCTGTACTGAGCATCATCCCTCCAAATAAAATCTTGCTGAGCTTTTTCTATTTGGTGACAAATGGATGCAGGAATACGTTCATGTTGCATTCTGAAACAAGCCATCGTGCCAAGGACTGAGCTTGCTAAGGTGACTCTCCCTACCATTGAAAGGTATTGTTTTTTCCACCCACGGAGTCTTGAATTAATTTTGTCAATATGATTCTTCCATGGTGAATTTGGGCTCCAAGATAGCGCCTCAAAACCTCAGTGACAGCAAAGCCTCCTTCTCAAGCAATGGATGGAGCTTCTGAATTGCTCACATTCTTGGAGAAACACGCGTTGGTTTTTTGGTTATTTACTTTGTGTCCTGAAAGTGAGCAGAAGAGCTGAACGCAGTCCTTAATCACCAACATTTGGCTAGGTGTTGCTTCTGCAAAAAGAAGGAGATCGTCAACAAATATAAGATGGGAAATATAGGGGACGGTTTTACCTGTTTTCATTGGCTTCCACTGTATACCAGATAATTTTAATAATTTAATTATAAGATTTAAATGTTGTTATACCCAATAAGTTAAAAAAAAAAATCCTTGTATAATGGTTACATGATATTGTTTTTATAAATATGTTTTTTAAAAATATAATTCTCTCTCTAATTTCGAACTTTCTCCCTTCTTTTTACACACAACCACGTGCCATTATTAGAGAGGTGGTTTTGAGCCATTTTTTGGCTTGGAATCACCCCTTTACTCCGTTTTTTCTCCCATTTTATCTAAATAAGTGGTTTTTCCACATAAATCTGGTTTTTTTCTTCGTGATTTTCATGTTTTCCGTCTTCTGTGTGCGGCGGTATTGTCGTTCGTCGTCTTGGTGAGGCGTTGTTTGATTTCCCGTCTTGGTGCGGTGTTTGTTTGATTTTCCGTCTTGGTGCGGTGTTCGTTTGGTTCAGATTGACAGATTTGCTTCGATCCATCACAGATTTGATCAAGAATTGGGCGTCAATGTTACAGATCCGGAGACATGGGTACTCCGGTGACTTTGATTTTGCCACTTTTGTAGGCATTTTGATTTTGCCGTGTTATGTATTAACCTGGGTGCTGTGAGTTTGTTCGCAGATTCATCCTTTTTGGTTTTTAGTGATGTTGGATTTGTGTTGTTCGATGTATTTTATCAATTTGAATAAATGAATATCTTTTTAGTCAAAAAAAAATGTTTTTAAATAGTAAAAATATGCTATAAAAAAATTCCTTTGATTTTCTGTAGAGAATTAAATAAGGATTTTAACACATAAAAATGGTTGTTCATAATTGTCATACCTGCGTATTTTAATAATTATGATTATGTCAATAATTAATATATTAAGTAGTGATTAAATTATTTTATGATCGCTGGTAATTGATTTATGATATTATGGCATCAATAGGGCAATGCATAACTCAACATACCCTAAACAAGTTAATTAAAATTAAACTAGAACGACAATATTAATTTTTGGTCTCGCCCATATTCATGCCCTTTTATGGAGGGCATTATTATCATTGCCTTGGGTTTTAGGCTTCGTTTAGATTGATTGAATATAATGAAACGGAACGAAATGAAAAATAATGGAACGGAACGGAATGGAACGGAATAAAAATATCACTCCATTATTTGGATATTTTATGATGGAATGGAACAAAATTCACATTCATTTGAAAAGTGGACAGAACGGAATGGATTATAAATTTTTTGTTCCTATATTACCCTCATTTTAAAAACATTTTTTTTACAAGTTAAATGGTTCATTGATTAAAGTTTAACCCCTAATCAAGTACCCTCCTACCCAAAAACAGATAATGACCATCGCGAGCGCCGGCCGCCGTACAAAACGCGCACCCATCCCGCCTATCCTCCACAACCTCCACAGCGCCTAGCCACCGTGAGCAGAGGACCACCGCAAGCGCCAGCCACTCCACTGCTAGCTCAGTTCGAACTAGACTCCACCGCGTCCAATGATAGATGACGTAAAAAAACACGGTACAAATTCTTTATTTGCGTTATGTATGAACTTGGGTTGGCAATATAAAATTCTGTTTAAATGTCAGTAATTAAGTTGCAGACTAAGATGATAGCACTGAAAGAAAGAGCAAAAACGAAATCATGGTAAGTTGGTAACTTGTTTAGGTTTAAAAGGGTAAAAATGAAATTTAGTAAACATAAGAATAAAAATAAGTTGATTCCATTCCTTACTCCCAATTTGGGAGGGAACAAAAATAGGGGGATTGGGTGGAATGGGGTGGAATGCATTCCATCATATTCCATTCTATTTCATCATAAATTAAAAAATCCAAACAACAAAATTCCATTCCATTCCATCATGTTCCCTCAATCCAAACATAGCCTTAGTTTAACCGGGGGAAACCCTTTCTTCTTTTGCCATTTTTTGTCATAAAAACTAGAAACCCTAAGCTTGAGAGGGTGAGAGGGAATGAGTTTGGAAGAGAAGATGAAGCTTGAGGATGAGTTCCAATGGTGGCTCTTCTTCTCATTTGTTCTTCATTTTCGTTTTCATTTTCTTTACATGTATTTCCTCTTCATTCTTGAACTGTAAGTGAACATATGATTTGTTTCATTTTTGCTTGCTGCTATATTTTTCCCCCGTCTGCTGCATGTGTATATATATCATAATCATAATGATAAATATATACATTCAGAGCTCACCATTATGGAAATTTTTTACATGTGTCAATCTCTAAGAAATGCCTTGCTAACCATAATTTATCTGTCATAATTGGAAATTTAAGGACTGATCAGTTATCAATCACATTTTTATAAATAAATGCTCATATCAGTTGCAGATGTAGAGGGTAGTGTTTGGGCGGGCTGCCTCAAAGGAAGTACAAAATTCAAATTTCAAACTTCACTGCATGGAAAATTCAAATTTCAAACTTCACTGCATGGGTAACCGGGTCAAACTTATCTCCCTCAATTTCTATATTAACAAAGGTTTTTCAAAAAGCTTTCTTTGATTAGCATTCTCTCTCTCACTTGCTTGGCTTCCGAGGCTGAACCCAACTAGAATCTCCTTTCATCGCTAGGCAAGTTTGCTGTGGGAGATAGAGATCCTTCTTCGAAGAAAGCTAGACCGTCCACCACAACAAAAAATTGATTTCCCTTTTCTTTCGTTTGAACTTCTTGTTCCTCGTTTGCCAGGTAAATCATACCTTCTTCTTCCTCCTTAATTTTGTTTCCTTTATAACCTGACCTGGCTTCATTTTTTATTTCTTCTTTGCTTGATGTGTTTTGCTTATGCATATTATGTGTTTGATTATTTGCCTAAGTGGGTTATAGGGGTGGCAATGGGTAGGGTCTGGATAGGGTACTATAGTACCCGTTCCATACCCGCGTTTGAAAAAATTACCTGCAACAATTTTAGTAGCCTTACCCGTACCATATGGATGCCTAAGTATCCGTACCCGCACCCGTTACTTGCACTTTAAACGTGAAAAACAATAAATAACAAAGGAAAGTTATAATAATTTAAAAAATGATTTAGAGGTCTTTTAAATCTACTAATAAATATTACAAATCAAATTATTTAAATAAATAAAAAATCCAAAAATGAATTATAGATCTAACTAGGTTTAGAAAGTTAATAATCTTTAGATTAATTTTTGTTTTAAAATTTGTATTATAGTTAAAATTATATATATTAGTAATATTAATAAATAGATAAATATATATATATATATATATATATATATATATATATATATATATATATATATATGCGGGTATGGGACGGGGTGAGTATCATAATACCCGTACCCGCACCCATTCAAATTTGTAATTACCCTTATTCATTGTGGGTAATTTATGCGGGTAACTAATGGGTAAGATATAAATTATCGTGGATTGCTGGAGTTGTGCTTTTCTTAATTATTGTTGGGGTATACATGTTTTCATTTTCTAAAATTTGTTTCCATTTAACAGAGGTGTATGTGACGAACCGTCATATAGCTAACACTGACTCTTTTAAGATTGAAAGTAAACTGAAAGAGACTATACAAAGGACGATTGCTATTTCAGAGGAAAAAGAATCTAAGCTCAGAGATTATAGCTGGGTAAATAATGGTCTCTCCAGACTTTTCAGATCTAGGCATGTCTTATCATACTCATGCATTTGCATTTTATATGTTTGGAGATGAGCTTTTTAAGGATGAAATGTCAGACGCTCAAAGAGTCAAAGGAAGATAAAACAGAACTTATTTGAGGATCAACAGCAGCAGCTTGAGGCAAATGTTGAAAAGGTCTCTAAAATTTTTGGGGAGCCTTTTTAAACCTTTTCTGATGATAAGGTTATGGAGGTAAGAATGCAAATCATCAATCTGTCTACAAACATTGATAAACTTTGTCAAAAAAATGTATGACTGCATTGAAAATGATTTGTTGGGTTCTCTCCATCTTGGCATTCACAACACAGCTCCATGCATTTGCTGTGCTTGCTGCCTTGATGGAGGAATTAATCATTATTTACCCAGCTTTTTGCTTCAATATATGCAATGCAAAAACATTCTTCAAAGGCTCTCTCTAAATAACTGTTTTTTTATTTGTTTTAAAAGAAATTTTTTGAAAGGATCCTGCTTTGTTTGTGCGGTTGGCAGTAGTTCAGTGTGCTGGCAACCCACTTTTTTGGGTCAATGAAGATGGTTCATACCAAGAAGAGAGGCAGAAGAATACAATAGGGTGTGGGAAAGGTCATTCTTTTTTTTTCCTTTTTGGCATATTTGTCTCATACCAAGATGGTTCACACATGTTGTGATATATTAAGAATCAATATAGAGTGTAAATGAAATTTATTCCACTCTTCATTTTGTTATCACCTATTCATATATGATTTTTTTAATTTTTGTTCATTATCTGATATTCTGATTTTGTTCATTATCTGATTTAATTTAAATTTATTGATAGATTGATAAGAACACTGCCCTTGAACCTATAGCAAAAACAATGACCATTTGTCCGGGTTTTGTGTCAGGTGTTGATTTCAGTTGCTGTACTTGTGTAGGTTATTAATAGTCTTTTGCATCACATTGTTTTTTGGGTGCAAGATTGTTGCTCTGTATGTATGTTTATGTTTTCTTCTTTCCTTCACAAATCACAACCCAAAATAACGAAAATAAACATAAGATGAAAGAATCAGTTGGATGTCCTTCCACAGTATAAGAATCAGTTTTAACCAATTTGATCATTTGAATTGTACCTGAAATAGAAATTGCATTTGGGAGCCAAGCATATCACAGAGAGAGAGAGTAGCAAAGGAAGACACTTGCATTATGTTTCCGATGTCATACTATTGGCTTTGGTTTTTATTTGTTTACAGAATGGATGAATATAATCATGTAATTGTTGTTATTAGGAGCCGAAAATTGAATGCTTTGAATTCTTGCCTTTTCATATCTTAAACATTATTCCCTTTCACCACTTTAAAGTTACCCTTCAATGCATATTGCATCACCATTACATAATTCATTTAGTCCTTCTCATTCATCTCCACTTCTGTCTATTTATATATCTCTCTTTCAAGAATGAGAAGACCTCCTTGTTGTGACAAATCCAATGTGAAATAGTGAAATGGGAATTAAGACACAATTTTATATGGTTATTGTTTATTCTTTTTCATTTTTTTCTTGAATTCGTTTGTAGGGCTGAACAGATGCAGTAAAAGCTGTAGGCTTAGATGGACGAACTACCTAACTCCTGATCTCAAACATGGCAGTTTCACTCCCCAAGAAGAAGGGCTCATTATTTACCTTCATGCAGCTAGAAGGTTTTCACTATTGGTTTTCACTAAGTTTTGTTCCATTCACCTATTTGCTTCATTTTAAAGGGGATTTATTTTTTAAGTGCTTATAATTCCAAATTCTTTTGTCCTGATATGGCTATCACTCTCGAAAAAGCAATCAAAATTAGCATGCCAAAACGTTATGCAGTTGTTGGTTTATGGCATATATGAGTAAAATTGAAGTTGTATTGAATTACTTTATTGAGGGAATCAACTAACCGTAAACTTTGGCATGCATCACAAATGTGCCAACTATAAACCATTTTTGTCTGCTCACTTTTATCTTTTTTTCTTGAAGAAAGATCATGACCCCTTACTTGATATATTTTCTGGCATGAATACTTGCAGTAGTGCAGAGGCCAAAGTATTGCAATCACCTTTACCAACTACTCATATTCAGTCTTTATTTGCATCAAAATTAACTTTGGAATAGAAAACCTAAGATTCTATCATTATTTAAGGTTATAATTTAAATTCCTTCATATTGTAACTGTGAGGGAAACAATCTTAGTATCCATCAAGGGTCAGCATTGCAGCTCCTGTTCGGTCATATGGTCTAATGCATCAACAGTGCAAAGTAATTGGATGCCAGTTCAATGGAAATTGCTGCATGAGCGAAAGAAGATTCTTATTTTGATTTTTTTTGGTCATCCCTGAGTATTGTTGCTTTCATTTAACTAAATATGAATAGCTCCTATGACCATTAAAACTGGACATCATTTGTTTTTGCTAGGGTGGAGACTACTTGGTGATTAGCTCACCTATTTTGTAGACTGGAATGACAGGATGGGATGGGTTTTTGTGTGAGATAAACACTAACGTGTGGGGAGTGAAACACCAAAGACTGAATTTGCATGTGTGCTTCTGTACATGTCCTCTAAGTTCTTCATGGTTGTTCTTTCTGTTCCATATATCAGGATCTTTTTCTGTCTGTGACCAAATTGTTTTGGTCTCTCTAGGTTTGGCCTTGGTAAAAGGTAACATATTCTGGAATTAATGGTTCTGCAGTTCTTCAGTCAAGTTCAAGAGGTGGGTGTATGTATAGCATGGATGCAATGTGCTTTAGGCTGGGTGAATTGGTCTGCATGTTTCTGTTGGTTGCTGTGGTATGGTACTTTCAGGTGGAATGTCAAAGGTTTCATTATGTAGTGGACATGTCAAGAGATTATCATATTGTAGTGGACATGTTAAAATCATTGCAAAAGCTGCATACTTTGTGGTGGTTGTGTAGTGACACTATAGAAGAAAAAAATTAATCACAAATATTGGTGTAGGATCCAATCCAATTAAATGTATTTGGAAGACGTCCAAGATGGTTTGAATTTATACATCCTATAGTAGTATATTTATTTCAGTAACTGCATGTGTCTATGATTGTAACTGGTGTAAGTAGCAATATAATCTTGACCCATTTGTAAGTATCCATTTGTAACAATTAACAAAGTAGATATCTTTAATTTTAAACAAGGATCGTTTTCTTTTTGTTGACTTCGGAATCTGACAATGCTAAAGCCATTTTTTATCTATGAGAATGTGAGACTCTTAAAAAGGGTTTAAGATGTTATTACCAGATGTAGCAGATTAGATTGGGCCAATAAAAAAACTGATCATTGAAGAAAATCTGTTCCATTTTCTTATTTAACATGAAGGAAAACAAATCCTCTCTTAAAACATGAGAAGTATAAATACTCCTTCTATAAATAAGAACAGTTAGATATAACTGTACAAAACCAAATTAATTATCAAGGGATATAGATGACGTTTGGAAGAGTTTATTTAAGTTCTTTTAATTTGACTTATCTGATGACATAAACTCTTATGCAGTGTGTTTGGTAGAGCTTATAAAAATAACTTATGTCATCCCATAAGGAGTTTTTGACTTATTTTCATAAGTTACTGGGAGAAGCTTATAGAATTATCATAAGAGCTTATGCACTAAACACCCTTTCCGTGTTTTTCACCATTCGAATCCTCTCATGCCCCTTTCTTTCTTTTTCTTTCTTTAAGCGCTTATGGCATAAGCTCTCATGCGATAAAGTCTTATGCAAGGTTTACAAAACCGGACAGGCCATCGAACCGGTGAAGACAGCGGTTCGAGGTTCAATGGTCCAACCGAGGTTGAACCGTGGTTGAACCGGTTATAATTAAATAATATTATTTTAATTTTTAATATAATATTTGTAACAATATTAAACAAAAAAACAACATAACAACTAAAATTATTAAGCACAAATTTTTTTATTTTGAAATTAAACTAAATAAATATAAAGATATATGTTAAAATCATCTTCATATGGAAAACCCACCCAATATCTACAACCAGCCCACATATGTTAGAAAAAAAAGGATTGGGTTTTGGCTAGGATGACCCAAATCCTTTTATACTATTTTTTTTAGTAAACCGGTTTTCCGATTTTTGCACCGGTTTACCATAGTGATGGTTTTCCCTGACCGGACCGGCCATGGTACCAGTTCCCGGTTAAACCGGTCGGACCGGCCGGTCCGGTCCGTTTTTCAAAACCTTGGTCTTATGCGATAAGCTCTTAATTAATTTGTTTACCCAAACGCACCTATAGTAGTGTTGACATTGGAAGCAAGTGTTGGTGTTAACTTATTTTTTGTTTGGTTTTGATTAAAAACAATTTATGCTGCTGTTATCAACAAAATATAGCCCATGAAAAATTTTATATATAAAAAACAAATCACTTCCTATTAATATGATAATTTTAATTATCTTAGATAAAAGTCTATTGACAACTCATCTAACTTCAAAAAGTCATACATAACCCCGAGCGCTGCACGAGTCAGATAGATAAATATATTTTTTTAAAATGGTAAATTTGCATCGGGTAAAAAGAATAAATAAATCAAATAGATTTTCAAAAGAAAAGAAGAAAATTAATATGATGGATAAATATATTTTCTAAAAGTGGTTAACAAGCACGGAGAGAAGAGAAGAAATAAATCAAATGGATTTTAAAGAAAGAAGAAAAATAATATGATAGATAAATATATTTTATAAAAATGATTAACTTGAAAGGTAAAAGAGAATAAATAAATAAAATATATTCTTAAGAGAGAAGTAAAATAATAATATTATAGATAAATATATGTTCTAAAAATGGTTCACTTGCACAGAGAAAAGATTTGAATTAAATCAAATAGAGTTTCAAAAAAGGAGAAAAACAATAATATGTTAGATAAATATATTTTCTAAAAATGATTTACTTGCACACGAAAAAAGAGGAGAATTAAATCAAATATATTTTTAAAAAATAAAAATTATGATAAATTAATATATTTTCTAAAAATGATTAACTTGCACGGGGATAGAGAAAAATTAAAACAAATAGAATTTCAAGATAGATGAAAATAAAATGATAGATAAATATATTTTCTAAAAATGGTTAACCTTACACCCTTCAAAGACAAAAATAATCAAAAATATTTTATGATATATCTTATAATTATATTGTATAATAATATAGCATAATATATATATTACATAAAATTATAATAATAAATCATCTAAAAAAATAAAATAAAAATAATAACAATATAAAATAAATTTTTTTTTTGATAACCATGATATATGTACGAAATATTCACCATCATTAATGATGACTAATTTCCATCGGAAAATCGGTTAGACACACAAGACGGTATAAACAAATTTGATTATATAATAGTGCATAACACGTGCGTTGTAAATATAATGAATGTTGATGACCTATTATTATAATGAATTATATTAAGTTGTGCCGCCTCCATCGAAGTCCTGGATCATTGTTGCATGTTATTCTTAGTCCACTAAGTGTTTGTCTATGCTATTAGAACTTTTTTTTTTTTACAGATGTTAGAACTAATTAATAATGGACCTTATTTGTGCTCATGTCTTGCAAATGAATATGGATATGCTCTAGATAGTCCAAAGCATTTGTCTTTTGTTTTGAACTTAATTACTATCAACCATTGTATTTAATTGTCGGACCACGTTGGAGTATTGAAATTGGAACATATTTATATGGTCATCTTGCACATGGAGGAGAATAATGTAATATTTAAATATTCATCTTTATCTTTATCTTTATATTTATATTTATATTATATAGGGTGAAAAATCTTACAATGGAAGATAAAAAGGGTGAAATATTGAATTAGAACATGGTTAAATAAATTATTTTGGTTATTTGAACGTGAAAGGAAGAGAAATACAATAAATAGATTTTTGCAAAAGAAGGAAAAAATCTCATATGATTACAACATCATTTAGAAGTATTTAACATTAATATTAAAATAAATTATATTCATGGCTAACTCAACGTATTTCTAGGCCTAAAGCGAAATTTGAGATAATGTCTTTTTAAAACTAATATTTTTTTTAAAAAAATATTATGTTTTTATTTAAATTTAATCTTATAAATTTTTAAAGTGTAATTATTATGGTTGATGTAAGTTTCCGTTGTATTTATATGTAACTATATGTAAGATTTCCTGTAGTTTATGGTTTAGGATTTTAAATTAATTTTTTAAGCTTAAATAAAAAAATAACGGAAGCCTAAATAACTAAAAAATATTTGGAGTCCTAAAGTCCTAGCTTTAATAGCTTGGGGTGGTGACCGGAGGTAACGGGATACAAAATTGTTACTTCTAATTTATAGGAAAAAAATCAAACTCACTATAAATTGAATGTTGAGAGAATTAAAATACTAATGTATTTGGACGAATGCCAAATATTAATAATAATATGGTATATAAGCGTATTTTCTATATAAAAAAAAGGTTAACTTGCATGCAGAATCTTAAGGACAATGTTTAATATGGTATACTAATGTATTTGGACGAATGTCAAATATGAAGGACAATGCTTAAGGATACAAAAATATAAATTATTTATTGGGAAGTGGTGTATTTCATTTTTGCTAATTTTAAAAGTTATAATTATTATTTTATTAAAAAAAAGTTACAATTATCAGTCAAGTTTCTATTTTTGATTCCTTAACGATACTCTTAGGATAATGATTAGCAAGACCCAATAGATATACCATTTAATTCAATTTAGATGAAAATTTTATACATAATAAATAAACCCTTAAACTAAATTTAGATTAAAAAATACTTACATAAATTATGTACTTTTACGCTAATAACCAATCAAAATTGACACATTATTAGAAATTATAGGGGTTGAGCCTATAACCTTTTTAAAAGTTATCACTTCCATGATTTTTCATTGATTCTTGTTATCAAAATCATTACACCAACCATGCAAAGAAATTAAGATAAGGTATTTTGATACCTCAAAAATTTAATTCCACATTTTCTCATATATTTTGTAAAATTACTGAAAATTAGTCCTTACTACATACTGCTTGATCATGACAAAAATGAATGATCTTACATAAATCTACAAATTAGACGACTAAATGTGTAATTCATTGTTAGAAGCAACAAATTCACACAATTTAAAAAACTGATCGATGAAATGTGCAACACATTAATTACAATTATTAGACCTATATTATTAAAATATATTAGTTCTTTTTTGTTGAGGATACAAATATAATAGTTATCAACAAATATTTGTACAGCATAATATAACTATTTTTTGTTGTTGTATGCTTCCAACATATTATGCTAACTATAACTAACTTTTGCTTCATAAGTTTATAAATGTATAATATTTAAATCCTAACTTTTAAATTGATAAAATTATCGGATAACCCGTGCATGGGTACAAAACTAGTTTTATATGTACAAAAGTCTTGCTCCCTTTGGTTCATCCCTACTCGTAATCCCGTGACATGCTTTATGGGGAGATATATATGTTTGATGGGGGAACAATTGTTTATTATTCTTGCTAGTGGACTTTCTTTGGACATGGGGAATAATTGCTATTTGCTGCAAAATGCTGGGCTGTGATTTATCAATGGGTAATAGACCCATAAAATATTTTGAAGTGTTGATACGTGAAACAGGGGAGCATGTATTAATTTTTTTATAAAATGAATTGGGTATATATTATGTTTATGAAATTTGATTTTAATTAAATCTAAAACATTATGTAAGTTAAGAAATAAAATATGTAAGATGTGGGTGTTGTTGGAATGGTTTTAAAAAAATGTGTAAGCTCTGTGTTGTGAGAACAAGAACATGATTTTATGGGTACATTTAGATACTGAGTCTTTTTTATTTTATTTTATATTTTTTTACTTTTAAATTTGAATGTTACACCGATGCTATAAATTATTGCTACGAGATATTATTGAGGCTGCTATGACACATGGCTGTGGGTGTGAATTAGGAAAAACTGATAAACCTTTTTTTTCCCTTCACCTTGTGCAATTGTGAGTGTCTGTAAATGAATAGCAAATTCTTTTTTTTAATTTTTCTTTTTTTCCTTCTTCTGCAAGTTGGCCAGCAAGTGATAAGGTGGGAATAATAGCAAGTCACCTAAAAACTAGTCATCCTTGTAGGCAAGTGCACTATCACGTTAACTTTATCACAGTAATGGAGATTGAAAGCTAATATACTTACTTATAGCTAATATATATATATATATATATATATATATATATATATATATATATATATATCTTTGTTCCCCCAGATTTGGTGTATGGCCCAACACCATGAGTGTAACATCCCAAAATTACAATATAAATTAATTTAATAAAAAGATTAAGTTGTTATAAGGCTTATCGTAGAAAATTATTAGTATAACAATTTATTGGAATTATTTAATATTTTTAAATAATTACAAAATTTAGATTAAAAAAAAAGAGAGAGAAGAAAAAGCCATGAACTACCATCCATTTTTGGATTTCTCGTATAGGAAGTGAGCATGTTTAGCTTTGTGTGAAAAACAATTAGGAGATGTAATATTAATGAGGATTCTTTTGGGTTAAAAAAAAAAGGAAACAAAGAATGAAAATGGAAACAAAATTATATAGACATGTATGTTAAGGTGAAGGACTCCTCACGTCAGGGCTAGATTGCCATGCCTTTCATTCATCTAATAATAAAGGCCAGCGGGTCCTGCAACAATATTAAAGGTAGGAAAAAAGAAAGAAAGAAAAGAAACCTAATGCTATGAGGAAACCTAGTTGCTATTCACACGGCTATATAAGTTTATAACTCCTCTTTCTCTTACTCACGTAACGAAACGGCATGGCCAGACAAGGGAAATAAAAGAAAGAGCAGTGCTAATTGTTGAATTTAGTAACGAATGGGGAGCCACACACAGACCAAAAATTATTAACGAAAAGAAGGAAGATTTTTTGTGGTGAAGGACTAGCTCTTCCCTTAGATTAATTTTGAAGATTTTGAAGGTCTTCAAGAGGTGAGTAAAAATATCTTTGTTCACCCTTCCATGGTATAATTAATTTTAGGTTTCTTGATTCTTGATTTGAGATTCTTAAAATATTATTAGAATGATCATATTTCGTTCCTTGTTTTGTGTTCATAGCTAGCAAAATTGCCAGAGAAAGTCACGTTTTCAAGCTTCCATTTTTTATCAATTCATATTTCATAGAATGGAAAATACTCCCTGTGCGTATCTTAGTTTCTTTTTTTAAAGACAAATTACTTTGAATTGGATCAATACTCAAACTTCTTTCCCTGTAGCATCGTTTTACCATTTTGAATTGCGATTATTTTTTTGAATTAGAATCTAATTTATTACTAATTATTGTTAAGAAATATGTTTATTTGGTATGAATAGTATTGTCGTGGCATGCTCTTTTATATTATATACGATGTTATTATAGCACCGAGATTGATGCATGATGTAACATCCTAGCTTTCAGGAAATTAAATATTTTAATTAGATGGGAGTGAGGGTAAGATAAATCAAAAATTTAAGAATCCAAACACATAAGCAAATTCAAAATAAAAATTCAAGCAACCCAAATTTTTTAGTAGGTAAAAACCTCAATTTAAATTCTTAATTAAGGTGGTTTATCATCAACAGTATTAAAAGATAATTAGTCATAGAAATAAATCTTAATCATAGCTAGATGATTATAATTAATTTACTCAAGTTTTATTCATTATGATTAATTAGCACTAGTCTTAATTAATTATACCCTAGTTACAAGTTTCAACCTAATTAAATTAACTAAACAAGTTTTATTTGGTAGGATTAGTGGCCACGACAATTGCCACAATAATGACACCTCCATCTTCTCATTTTGCCGCATAATAAGAGGATAACACCTCTTGCTTGCATGTGAAAGTGTGGCAAAAGTTTTCTTTATCAATATATATATATATATATATTACTTAACTATATATTACTTAACGTTTCAGAAAGAAAGAATAAGAAAAATTTGAATGAAAGAAAAATAGCTAGAAAGAAAGTAATAAGATAGAGAGAGAAACGTAGAAAGAAAAGAGAGAGGGGCCGTGAGAGAGGGAGAATTTCCGGAGCCGATTCCGGTCAATCCGTTCGTCCTATCAAAATTCTGATTATACCATTGTGATCCTCACGATGTCTGCTTCATTATCCTATCTTTCTTTTCTTGATTAGGCTAAGGTAAGCCTATGTCCTTTTTATGCCTAAATGCCGTCGGTGACGGTATTGAGGTTATCTTTCAATTCATTTATCGGTTTCCAATTCCGTCTTCAGATTTGGGTTACACGTAACGTGTGCTTCACAATGATGTGTTCAGGTGAATTTTTGGAGCCCCGGAGGGTGTAGAAAGGTACGTGGCAGATTTGAGGTAGTATAGGGAGTGTCCGTTTCGTTGCCCCAGAGCTAGCCTAAGACATTCCAGGTGGGGGAAAGAAATTATTTAACGTCGGAAACGACGCGGTTACATTTAATTAGATAATGGTGTAGGGCGACCCAAACCCTACATGAGAGCGAGTAATGGACAATGTCTATATCACATTAGGGACTACTTAGTGGTACCGATGATGATATAGAAATTGTGCGTTTATCGTCGTTACATTACATACATAGATGATTTTATTACGTGATGATTACGTGTTTGACTGGTTGATGTGAAATTGATACTGGTTTATACTTATTATTATTCTTATTATTATTATTATCATAATTATCCTAATATTATTACTACTACTGATAGGATTATTATTATTATTATTATCATCATCATTATTATTATTATTATTATTATTATTATTATTATTATTAGTAGTAGTAGTAGTAGTAGTATTATAAGTATTATTTTTATTGTCATTATTATTATTATTATTATTATTATTATTATTATTATCATTTTTGTTATTATTATTATTATTATGATTATTATTATTATTATTATTGTGATCGTGATGAGAAGATCCTACGGGGGAGCTAGATATAGAGGAACTTGATGGGACCTCGTATGCGCCAGACGTTGGTGGACTAGCTGTGGATCCTCATAGTTGAGTACGGAGTCTATGGCCAGTGCGTCTCATCTCTTTAGGATGTTGTTTTTATTTTCTGTTTGATTATCAGTTTTGTACATTTTGGGATCCGACTGATGGGATTCCCTCTACTGTACTGTATCAGGATTTGAGATGTATATATATTATGTATGTATGTTATGTTTTAAATTTTTCCGCTGTTTTAATATATTCTCTTAAACGATAATAACGAAATTAGGTTTTAATATTTTGGGTTTTCTTTAATGGGACGTCGGGGTGTCTCATTTAGTGGTATCAGAGCAGTTCGATTCTGAATCGAACTGTGAGCACTATGATTAGGGTGAACTGGCCATTTAGTTGAATCCAGATCGGATAACGACTATGCTTAGAAGTTGGGTAATGAGTCCGACGCGACATCTCTATGGCATATAGTATTTACATTCCAGTTTTATGTAGTATTATATGTCATATTGATGGGGGCTAATGATTTCTTTTAACAGGATCATGGCTCGAGGCCGAGGTCGAGGACATGGCAGACGGGGTGGTGGTAGAGCGATAGAGGGTGTAGAGGATGAGCCCCATCGGACAAAGGCAGGGATTGGAGGTGGAGGAGAGTCCGCCGAGACTCTTCGGACTATCCGTGAGTTAGCATCCGTTCTGTTGCAGCAGGCGCGGCAGAATGCTCAGAGGGTACAGAGAGAGGCAGCGCTACAGGAGCGGCATGATAGGAGGATAGGCGCCGATGATGAGGACGCAGGATTGGCTACCTTTCTCAAAGGTAAGCCACCACAGTTTGGTGGAGAGTATGATCCAGAGCGAGCAGAGTGGTGGATTCAGGAGCTCGAGAAGATCTTTGATACTATGAGATGCAGAGATGATCGGAAGGTGACTTATGCCGCCTTTATGATGACCGGAGGGGCTGAGTCGTGGTGGAGAGACAAGAGGAGATTGTTAGAGGCTGAGGGCAGACTCATCAATTGGGAGCTGTTTAGAGAGTGCTTCTTTGAGAAGTACTTCCCGCGATTAGTCAGACGCGAGAAGGAGAGAGAATTCATGAGTCTTCAGCAGGGAGACCGATCTGTTGGTGATTACGCAGCCAGATTCGAGGCCCTGATACAGTTTTGAGTACTACCAGAGGTTTCCGGATGAGGACTGGATGTGCCGAAGATTCGAGGAGGGTTTACGGCATGAGTTTAGGAGGGCTATAGTACGCTTGGATATTTTGAGCTTTCCCGAGATGGTGGAGAGGGCCAGTGCTATTGAGAGCATGGACAGGAGGCAGGCTGCAGAGTAGAGTCAGCAGCGCAGTGGGGGTCCTATCAGAGCAGGTCAGCAGAGGAGAGGTGATGGAGGTTCTCAGTGGAGGAGAGGACCATACGTTAGACCAGGACAGAGCACTCAGACATCTGTACCATCAGTACCAGTTACCAGAGAGGGCCAGTAGCAGAGGGCCCCAGTGTGTTTCAGATGTGGAGGCCCACATTATATCAGGGATTGTACAGATAGATCTGGTTGCTACATCTGTGGCAAACCGGGTCATTTTGCTAGGGATTGTAGACAGAGAGAGCGTCTGACGAAGCGGCCAAAGAAGCAGGAGAGGAGCTGGTAATTTCAGAGGAGCCAGTGGTTTCAGAGAAGGAGCTGGGAGAGGGGTTCCGGCAGCGGGACGATAGACGGCTAGACCTCAGGCCACAGGGAGAGTGTTTACAGTGAGAGGATCTGAGTCCTCTCAATCTGCAGATCTTATTCAAGGTATGTGTTTAATATCTGTCAGACTCTCATCTGTGTTGTTTGATTCAGGCGCTACACATTCTTTTGTGTCCCATGAGTGTGTAGATCATTTACATTTACTCGTTTCTCATCTACCATATACCTTGACAGTGTCCACCCCTACCAGTGATCCTTTGATCACTATGTCTGTTTGCTTACAGTGTCCTATAGTTGTTGAAAATAGGGCATTCCTTGTAGATCTCATCTGTTTGCCTATGCAGTAGATAGATGTTATTCTGGGCATGGATTGGCTTTCGGCTAACCATGTAGTGCTAGATTGTGCCCGAAAGACTTTATCTTTTATTGAGCTTTCTAGCATAGTATCTGCCAATGAAGGAGCAACTATGAGGGGTTGCGGTTCTCAGCAGTATGTGATGCTTTTCTCTTTGGAAGCTAAGGAGACTTCGAGTATAGATTCTCTGCCTATTGCTAGAGAGTTTCCTGAGGTTTTCCCTCCTGATGTTCCAGGTTTGCCACCAGAGAGGGAGGTGGAGTTCGCTATAGATCTCATACCAGGGGCTGGACCTATTTCAGTAGCTCCTTATCGGATGTCACCAGTAGAGTTGGCAGAGTTGAAGAAACAGCTGGATGACATGATGAAGAAGGAATTCATCAGACCGAGTGTTTCGCCTTGGGGAGCACCGGTATTGTTTGTCAAGAAAAAGGACGGAAGTTCTAGGTTGTGCACGGATTATAGGCAGTTGAATAAAGTTACAATCAAGAACAAATATCCGGTTCCTAGGATAGATGATTTGATGGATCAGTTGAAAGGAGCTTCGGTGTTTTCCAAGATAGATTTAAGATCAGGATACCATCAGATTAGGGTGAAGAAGAAGGATGTACCTAAGACCGCTTTTAGGACAAGGTATGGATACTATGAGTACCTAGTTATGCCTTTTGGCGTAACTAATGCTCCAGCGGTGTTTATGGATTACATGAATAGAATTTTTAGACCGTTCCTTGACAAGTTTGTTGTGGTGTTTATAGATGATATTCTTATCTATTCCCGTAGTCGGGAAGAACACGGGGAACACCTGAGAGTGGTGTTACAGGTGTTGAGAGATAGGCAGTTGTATGCTAAGCTATCCAAGTGTGAATTTTGGTTAGAGGAAGTACAGTTTCTAGGGCATGTAATCAACAAGAAAGGGATAGCAGTTGATCCAGTTAAGGTAGAGGCCGTGATTAAATGGGAGAGGCCTAAGTCAGTGAGTGAGGTGAGGAGTTTCTTAGGATTAGCCGGGTATTACAGGAGGTTCATCGAGGGTTTCTCAAAGATTGCGTTGCCTATGACGCAGTTAACGAGAAAAGGAACATCGTTTGTCTGGACAGAGAAGTGTGAAGAGAGCTTTCAGAAGCTAAAGGAAAAGTTGACTACATCTCCTGTGCTGACGGTACCAGATCCATTAGGACAGTTTGACGTATATTGTGACGCGTCGTATCAAGGATTGGGTTGTGTTTTGATGCAAGAGGGAAAAGTTGTGGCTTATGCTTCCCGACAATTGAGAGTTCATGAAAGGAATTACCCAACCCATGATCTGGAGTTAGCAGCCATAGTGTTCGCATTAAAGATATGGCGACACTATCTCTATGGAGTTACGTTTAATGTGTTTAGTGATCACAAGAGTTTAAAGTATTTGTTTGATCAGAAGGAGCTGAACATGAGACAACGTAGATGGATGAAATTCATTAAAGACTATGAGTTTGATCTTTGAACGCGCTGTCGCCACGCTCCAAAAAGAACGAGCGTTTACAAAATAATGTAGATAGGGAAGCGACAACTCGAGTATCGTCTCACAAGGACTCTTAGGTTGCTATTATTAACAGAAAATCAGTTTTGGGGGGTTTGGATTGAAATAAAATAAAGAAAACAAACAAAAGCAGAGCAATAAAGACAAATTAGTTAAAGAGATTATCAAATAAACTAAAGCGATTAACCTACTGTTCTCGGTTTCCCACTATCATTGGTTCATGTAAATTACAAGCCCTAAGCAGATTCTAATCCCATCCCGGTTGTAGTAACAATTTACAACGAAATCGCTACCACGGATATATGTTCCTATTCCTGAAATAACAAACGGAGTTAAGCCCTCATGAACTAACGAACATGAATGAACACACGCGAAATAACAAACGTGATTAAGTATAAGAACATAGCATCACCGAAATGAATCAACACAACACTATACACTCCTGAAATAACAAACAGAAATGTATAACATGGCATTGAAAAGAGAAAAGCAAATGAAAACAGGAATCACAAAACCTCAAGTGTAATTGAAACCAATCACAGTAGATTAATCAAGGAGACTAGCTCTCCATTACAAAAGGAAAACAAAACATATCTAAGAAAAGAAGATAAACTACTACTACTACTAAAGCTAACTCAGACTAACTCTCAGTTCTGCCTGAAACAGACTTATATACTACTTCTGGATTCCGCGGACTCGCGAGGCGAACACTGTCTCGCGAGGCGAATCTTGCAGCGTTTGGTCTTCTCGCGAGGCGAAGAACGGCTCGCGTGGCGAGGAATGGAAAAGTCATGACTTCTGGTATTCAACCTCGCGAGGCGAGTAATCTATTCGCGTGGCGACACAAAAAGGTTTGCAAATTTTCTGGCACAGTCACCTTCAGGTTCGCGAGGCGAATGCCTACTCGCGGGGTGAAAGCTCCAGATTTATTTCTTTTTATTAACCTGAAAACAGAAAATAGCATAAGTGCTTTATTTAACTCTAAATCAACCAAATTAACCTAAAAAATACTTTATGGACTCAAAATACTGCTTAAAGACAATCAAGTCTAATTTAGGCGAAAATGATATAAAATTAGCACAAAACCATGGTCATACTAGCTATAAAACTAGATGAGCCAGCGGCTGATCAAAATACCCCAAACTTAAACTTTGCTTGTCCCCAAGCAAACTACAACTCAAAAACTTAAAAAGACTCAAGACATGGCAAAACATGGCAAGCTTAAAAGATTTAATCAACTTTGCACAAATTTCAAGCAATTTCTTCAAACCAGTTTTCTTCAATGTTCCCCCATTTCAAGCAAAGTAATCCCCACAATCATTTATTCTAAACAATTGGGACTTTCATCATTCAAACAATCATTAATCTAAGCAGGGGATCCAAGTTACACACAAGAGGGAGATCACCAAATTCAAACAACTGCCTTCCTCACAAGGAAATTTAGTGTTTCACTCAATCGCTTAGTTTTTGTCAGGTTATCAACATTTCCCTCAATTTCACTTTTAAGAGCACTTCCCATAAATTTGATTTTCATCTCCAAATGATTCCCACAGAAAACATGCATGCAACATCAAAAGGTCTTTTATGGGCTGTAATGGGGCCTGGCTAAGGGTAGGATATACAAGGGTACTAGGCTGAGGACCCTAGGAACTAAGAGAGCATGAAACACTTCAACACAATGAAATTCCACTCAAGTTCCTTTTCTCATTCATCTTTTTGCCTTGGGTGACTACAGCCATTTCTATTCAAATACTTTTTTTTTTGAAATTTTTGTACTTTTTTTTTCTTTTTCTTTTTTTTTCTGCTTTTCTTGTTTTTTTTTTCTTTTTGGCCTTTGGCTCCAACCTTTTTATTATATATATATACATATATTTTTTTCAATCCCAAACAACACATATCACACCTTGTAGCCACCCCAAACTTAGTTTCTCGCAACCATTCTCTTGATAAAATTCCATGCTCTCCTAATCCTAAGATCGGGTTAACATGGTTTTTCAGATTTTAGGCTCATAATATCAGGTCATCAAGCAACAATGGGCTAATTAGGCTCAATGGGGCTAACTAGGGAACATGCATTAGGAATTGGTTCTTTTTAGGCTAGGTAATTATTTACAAAGAAAATGCCTAAATCATTTGAAGCAAACACATAAACATGCAAACCATAAAGAGACTCAATCAAATTCAGGAAAGTGCAACTTAAAAAGTGATTCTCACACAGTCAAAAACATGTTGGAGGCTCAAAACCTCACCTGGACATTCATGCAAATTGTTTGACAGAGATTCTATCCCTAGTGTGTGTTTCCTATCACCCCAAACTTATCATAAATCATGCCATCTTAACAAAATCTCAAAGTTCAGTTTTCAATCACATGGGGATCAAATTTCAAAATTTTCAAAACCTAGGGGGGAAACAGTCAACACATAACATGCAATCAATCTGTGCAAAATCAATAAAAAACAATCAAGCTTGCCAACACAAGACTCAACCACAACTCCTGAGCTTCTCAAATTATTCAGGAGCTTTATTGAAAACAAAACAGAAATAAAGCAAGCATAATTAAAAGGAAAAGGTTTAGAAAAACTCATTGGAGGCAGTTCCACCAGGATCCCATTGTCTGTGATACAGTGGCCACGGAATGCTCAAAGTACGATTTGATCCTCCCGGATCCCATGGCCTACAGCATAAATATGAGAGCGGACGCCTGATAATCTTGGTAACTCCGCCAAGCGCGGCGGACTTCTCACTCCCCTTAAGGTCACAATTGACTTCTTTCTCAACTTTGTCCATAAAATCCTCCCAATAGAAGTGGGGTTCAACCTCTTGAAATGGCCACAGTGAAAAATCCAAAGGCTTGAAGTCCATCACCGGTGGTTCCACAGGGGGAGGTGGCAAACAGGTAGCTGAGGTTACTGGTGCTGCTTCAACTTCTGCACGTTCTTCATTCACTGTACTATCAAATCCATCACCTGCTAAACCTGCAGAAATTTCAGCACACACCACACAAAGGTTAGTGTTAGTAGAGTCAATACATATATCACAATAAACTGAATCAGTAAAGTTCTGAATGTCTGGAAATTCAGCACAAAGTTCATCCATCCCATCACTATCAACACATGCATATGACTTAATTGAATCATCTACTTCCAAAGGTTCTTCATCATCCTCAAGCACGGTGAAGCAGATGTCCTCCTGATCCTCATTTTCTATGTTTCCTGGCTGAACAGGGCCCTCAACCTCATATGTCTCCTGTTCCATATGGATGTTTTGCTCTTCATACCTTTCAAAACATGCTATACATAAAGCAGTGTCAGTACAATCAGCACATGAATTATAATAGATAGAATCAGAGGATTCAACACACAGTTCATCAACAGAAACATTATCAAAATTATCAAAATTATCCTCAGAAGTATTGTCAGGAATAACCACTTGTGAATCTGTATGTTCTTCAAGGAGATGTGGAGTTAGCAGTCCAGCCGAGGTGGTGACAATGTGATCAATTTGAATGGCCAACTTCTGAGATTCAGCTTCTCCCCTCTGATGGTTTTCAAGACTTTGTTCTGCCATTCGTTGATTTTCCTCTACCATTTGCTGAAGGCTTGCTTGGAATTCTGGCATTTGTTGTTGCATCATTTCTTCCATCTGTGCAGTCATTTGCTTGAACAGGTGCAGAAGTGGTCACTTGGGGAGGATTCTGTGGTGGTGCCAGTGGTGACATTAGTTGTTGGTCCTCATACCAAGGGTTTAGATGGGTTCCCCAGCTCAATAGGAAGACTCTCTTCAAATCAACCCAGCTGAAGATGGAATCCACCTCAAGATTATACAACCAATCCCTTGCAGCGCCTTCAAGTGAGAGATGGAAAACTCCCATATGGAGGTGATCTTCTGTTATTCCTTCAGGTCTCAGCATTATAGAACAAACAGCCTGGAATTCCTTCAGATGCTCCTGCGGATTTTCACCTGCAAGACCACTAAACCTTGGCAACCGGTGCATTAAACCAGCAAAATCAGGATAATATATGCATGGTGGTTCATAATTAACATTAGGCATGTACCCACACATGTAATTCTCCATGGAAAGCACCAAGATTCACAACCAGACAATGCAGACAAAACTAATTCAGCAAAGAGATTTTTTTTTTTATATTTTTTTCTGTCAATAACAATCAAGAGTCCCCGGCAACGGCGCCAATTTTTGAACACGCTGTCGCCACGCGCCAAAAATAACGAGCGTTTACAAAATAATGTAGATAGGGAAGCGACAAATCGAGTATCGTCTCACAAGGACTCTTAGGTTGCTATTATTAACAGAAAATCAGTTTTGGGGGGTTTGGATTGAAATAAAATAAAGAAAACAAACAAAAGCAGAGCAATAAAGACAAAGTAGTTAAAGAGATTATCAAATAAACTAAAGCGATTAACCTACTGTTCTCGGTTTCCCACTATCATTGGTTCATGTAAATTCCAAGCCCTAAGCAGATTCTAATCCCCTCCCGGTTGTAGCAACAATTTACAACGAAATCGCTACCACGGATATATGTTCCTATTCCCGAAATAACAAACGGGGTTAAGCCCTCATGAACTAACGAACATGAATGAACACACGCGAAATAACAAACGCGATTAAGTATAAGAACATAGCATCACCGAAATGAATCAACACAACACTATACACTCCTGAAATAACAAACAGAAATGTATAACATGGCATTGAAAAGAGAAAAGCAAATGAAAACAGGAATCACAAAACCTCAAGTGTAATTGAAACCAATCACAGTAGATTAATCAAGGAGACTAGCTCTCCATTACAAAAGGAAAACAAAACATATCTAAGAAAAGAAGATAAACTACTACTACTACTAAAGCTAACTCAGACTAACTCTCAGTTCTGCCTGAAACAGACTTATATACTACTTTTGGATTCCGCGGACTCGCGAGGCGAACACTGTCTCGCGAGGTGAATCTTGCAGCGTTTGGTCTTCTCGCGAGGCGAAGAACGGCTCGCATGGCGAGGAATGGAAAAGTCATGACTTCTGGTCTTCAACCTCGCGAGGCGAGTAATCTATTCGCGGG
Source organism: Sophora flavescens (assembly GCA_030762895.1). NCBI lineage: Eukaryota > Viridiplantae > Streptophyta > Magnoliopsida > Fabales > Fabaceae > Sophora > Sophora flavescens. Next base: position 16,085,428 of record CM061066.1, read on the forward strand.
GCGACACAGAAAGGTTTGCAAATTTTCTGGCACAGTCACCTTCAGGTTCGTGAGGCGAATGCCTACTTGTGGGGCGAAAGCTCCAGATTTATTTCTTTTTATTAACCTGAAAACAGAAAATAGCATAAGTGCTTTATTTAACTCTAAATCAACCAAATTAACCTAAAAATACTTTATGGACTCAAAATACTGCTTAAAGACAATCAAGTCTAATTTGGGAGAAAATGATATAAAATTAGCACAAAACCACGGTCATACTAGCTATAAAACTAGATGAGCCAGCGGCTGATCAATCTTCAATACCATCCAGGAAAGGCTAATGTTGTGGCAGATGCAGTAAGTCGGAAATCATTGCACGTATCTGCAATGATGGTGAAAGAGATGGAGTTGCTTGAACAATTTAGAGATTTGAACCTAGGTATGGATCTGATGGAGGATAGAATATGTTTAATTATGATCACCATCAGTAGAGAGTTTTTGAGAGACCTTAAGAATAAGCAGGGTTAGGATGAATATTTGGTGGATGTGAATCGAGGTATAGATGAGGGTAAAGTTTCAGAATTTAGGAGAGGATCAGATGGAGTGTTAAGGTTTAAGGATCGGATATGTGTTCCAGAAAACTTAGAGATTAGGAATATGATCTTAGAGGAGGCACATAAAAGTAAGCCGAGTTTCCACCCAGGAGCCACCAAGATGTATCAAGACTTGAAGAAGATGTTTTGGTGGCCAATGATGAAGAAAGAAGTGGCGGAATATGTTCTATCATGTTTGGTATGTCAAAAAGCTAAGATAGAGCATCAAAAGCCCGCTGGGTTGTTGCAGTCCTTGGATATCCCAGAATGGAAATGGGATAGTATAGCGATGGACTTTGTGGTTGGATTACCACGAACTCCGAAGAGGTTTGATGCGATTTGGGTTATCATTGATAGGTTGACGAAGTGTGCTCACTTTTTACCTATTGGTGAAAGTTATAGTCTTGAAAGGTTGACCCAGATCTATATCAAGGAAGTAGTGAGGTTGCACGGTGTGCCGTAGAGTATTGTTTCCGATTGAGATCCTAGATTTACATCTAGATTTTGGAGACAGTTACACGATGCTTTGGGAACAAGGTTGAGGATGAGTTCTGCTTATCATCCTCAGACGGATGGACAGTCAGAGAGAACAATCCAATCATTGGAGGATCTTTTAAGAGCTTGTGTGTTGGAACATATTGGCAGTTGGGATGAATTCCTACCATTGATTGAGTTCACATACAATAACAGTTTCCACAGTAGCATCGGGATGGCACCGTATGAGGCTCTGTATGGGAGAAAGTGCAGGACTCCATTATGTTGGTATGAGACTAGCGAGAGCCAAGTGTTGGGTCCTGATGTGGTACAACAAACAACAGAACAAGTTAGGAAAATAAGAGAGAAAATGAAGGAAGCCCAGGATCGGTAGAGAAGCTACATTAACAAGAGGAGGAGACCCTTAGAGTTCCAAGAAGGTGATCACGTGTTTTTGAGAGTCACTCCGAAGACAGGAATTGGCAGAGCTATAAAGTCTAGAAAGCTCACTCCCCGATTCATTGGACCATTTCAGATTCTTCGACGAATTGGTCTACTAGCTTACCAGATAGCCTTACCGCCTTACCTTTCCAACCTTCACGATGTCTTCCATGTTTCCCAATTGAGAAAATATTACCCTAATCCTTCTCATGTACTTGAGCCTGAATCTATACAACTCCGAGAGAATCTAGAATATGAGGCTTTACCGATTAAGATCGCAGATAGGAGGATTAAAGAACTCCGTGGTAGACAGATTCCTTTGGTTAAGGTCATTTGGGATGAGGTTACTGGAGATGCTACGTGGGAGCGCGAGGCGGATATACAACAGCAGTATCCACATCTTTTGAGGTACGTAAATTCCGAGGACGGAATTTCTTTTAAGGGGGGTAGTAATGTAACATCCTAGCTTTCGGGAAATTAAATATTTTAATTAGATGGGAGTGAGGGTAAGATAAATCAAAAATTTAAGAATCCAAACACATAAGCAAATTCAAAATAAAAATTCAAGCAACCCAAATTTTTTAGTAGGTAAAAACCTCAATTTAAATTCTTAATTAAGGTGGTTTATCATCAACAGTATTAAAAGATAATTAGTCATAGAAATAAATCTTAATCATAGCTAGATGATTATAATTAATTTACTCAAGTTTTATTCATTATGATTAATTAGCACTAGTCTTAATTAATTATACCCTAGTTACAAGTTTCAACCTAATTAAATTAACTAAACAAGTTTTATTTGGTAGGATTAGTGGCCACGGCAATTGCCACAATAATGACACCTCCATCTTCTCATTTTGCCGCATAATAAGAGGATAACACCTCTTGCTTGCATGTGTAAGTGTGGCAAAAGTTTTATTTATCAATATATATATATATATATATTACTTAACTATATATTACTTAACGTTTCAGAAAGAAAGAATAAGAAAAATTTGAATGAAAGAAAAATAGCTAGAAAGAAAGTAATAAGATAGAGAGAGAAACGTAGAAAGAAAAGAGAGAGGGGCCGTGAGAGAGGGAGAATTTCCGGAGCCGATTCCGGTCAATCCGTTCGTCCTATCAAAATTCTGATTATACCGTTGTGATCCTCACGATGTCTGCTTCATTATCCTATCTTTCTTTTCTTGATTAGGCTAAGGTAAGTGATAAGCCTCTGGCTTATCTAGTTTTATAACTAGTAAGACGGTGGTTTACATGCTAATTAGTTTAGTTCAATCTCGTTTTCGCCCAAATTTGCCTTGTTTTGTTCCTAAGTTGGACTTTGACTCGTTTTGCGTCTTTTGTGTAGTTTTTAGCTTATTTTGAATAGAATTACGCTTTTGTTTGCTTTTGTTGTTTCAGGTCAATAAGTGAAGCTCTGAGAGTCAAGGAAAGTCAAAAAGCAGTGGAAATTGCAAGTCTGCAGACACTCGCCTCGCGAGTGGATGCTCGCCCCGCGAGCCTGAAGGTCAACAAAGCAGCAAAAGTCATCACTTCTGGCTCGCCCCGCTAAAATATTCTCGCCCCGCGAAACATGAAGACCTGGAAGTCAGAGACAATCACGGCCTAGCCGTGATGAAGGTCACAGCCTAGAATTGAAGTCTCGCCCCGCAAGAGGTGTCTCGCCTCGCGAGATCCTGAAGACCCTGGAAGACAGAGACCATCACGGCCTAGCCGTGATGAATATCACGGCTGTGACAGATTAGGGTTTGGAGACTCACCTCGCCAATCACAATTCGCCACGCGATCATTCAAACTCAGGATGGAGCCAAAACTGCAATTCGCCTCGCGAATAGACGCTCGCCCCGCGAGCGGGCGAGAAACAGAATCCTTATTTAAAGGCTGTTTCAGATCAGAATTTGGGATCCAGAGGTTTTGCCACTAGTTTAGATCAGTATTTACGAATCCTTATTTCTGGAGCTGCGTCTCCCTTTTTCTTTTTGTTTTATTTTACGATGGTGATTATGTCCGAGTGTTTGTCTATGAGCATGAGGAACTAATCCCCTTGTCTAAGGGATCGATGAAGTCACCCATGGCGGCATAATGTTCATGTAATGTAACTCTCTCTCCTTTAATTCAATTATTGTTTTCCAATTCTGTTTTCATTGTGTCGATTATATGCTAGCGTGATCAACTAGTTAAACGTGTATGAGGCCGAGAGGCGATTCGCGTTTTAGAACTTGAATTGGGAACATTGATCGAGTGTTGCACGAGAGTGAATAGGAGATCGATGCAACTCTTAGGGAACAAGAATTAATAGAATTCGAGATTAGGGTTAAGAGACCTAATAAGTAATTAATCCAATCGTCGAATATGTCCTATTGAGCACGACAGTGGATATAGGAGAATTTGGGGGTCCCGTTGACATTAAAATTGAACCTAGGGAGGAGATCATTATCACATGAGTACTTTGCATGATTGGGTAGGTGGATTCGAAACCTTAGATGCTTTTAATTCCATATTTCATCACCATATCTTATTTGATTTGATTTGATTTGTTAATTTGAATTGTGATCCTAGTTTCTCTACAACCACTTTCTCTACTTAACCAAACGCATCGGATTTCTTGAGAAATTAGTCGAATTGGTAACCCAATCCTTGTGTTCGACCTCGGTAGATTCTTGCCGTGTTTTATTACTTGCGATGACCCGGTACACTTGCCGGAGTCACAACAAGTTTTTGGCGCCGTTGCCGGGGATTGGCACAACCAATTTTCCTAATTTTTAGGAAATTTGATTTATTGGTTAAGTGGTTTTTTATTTTTATTTTTCTGTTATTTGTTATTATTTCTCTACTTCTTTGATTCCACTTGGTCTTGCCGTGTTTTTGTATGCGAGGTACCATCTCACAAGAGGACTTGCTATTTGATTCAGAGATCACCAAGACTGAGAAGCGCTTAAGGAAGGAAGTCAGAGAAAGGAAGAGGCTTGAAGCGATTGATTTTGAGGACATGGCTGAAGAAAATCCTCCTCCTCCTCCTCCTCGTTACAAGCCTCTCTTCGAGTACGATCTACCCAGCTTGGGTGATTGTGATTCTTCTATTGTGAGGGGCAACCTGAACACAGACTCCTTCAGAGTTGAAGCATGTGTCACATTCCAGATCCGGGAGAATCAGTTTGATGGGAGTGGCAAACAGGACCCTCATAGACACATCACTCGCTTCCTTGAAGCCTGTGACTTACAGAAGACAAGAGGAGTCTCACAGGATGAGTTTCGCTTGCGACTTTTCCCTCTCTCTCTTAGGGATGTCGCTCGCGATTGGGTTGACAGCTTGGATAGGAACAGCATCAGAACTTGGGAGCAAATGACACAGAAGTTCCTAACCAAATACTTTCCTCCTCAGAAGGCGGCACAAGCAAGAATAGCAGTCACATCATTCAGGCAGACGGAGGATGAAACTTACAATGAAGCGTGGGAGAGGTACAATGGTTTATTGAGAAGATGTCCCTCTGTGTTCTTTGACCCGGTTTCCAAAGTACAGCACTTCTTTAATGGGTTGAGGGGACGCTATCAGATGAACTGTGATGCCGCAGCTGGCGGCTCTTTTTCCTACTTATCAGCTGAGGATGGATGGACATTGTTAGAGAAGATGTCATATAATGATTACAACCGTGGTAGGGAGACCTCAAGTGGAATCAGTTTTGGGACAATGGAAGCCATTTTAGAGCAAAACAGACTTTTGAAGATGCAGAATGAGGCTTTGTCCGGGAACAAGAGGGTTAATGCGATACACGAGGGAATGCCTCCGGGTTGTGCAAATTGTAATGGAGATCATGACACTCAGATTTGCCCGCTAAATTTCCCTCAGGAACATGTGGACTCTTGCCACAACTTTTATGACACTGTGCCCCAGAATAACTATCGGAGGAGCAAGACAAAATGACTACAATCAAAATCAGAATAGGGGGTACATGAGGAGAGACCATCCGGGTTTCGCTTGGAGTAATGCTAATGGTGGTTTAGCCGGTCAACAACCTCCTCAGCAGAATTGGCAACAACCTCAGCAGGGTATAAGGCCGAACATTGGAATTCGATGAGTGCAATACCCAGCGGGGCTCTTCCAGGGCCTAATCGATTTGCAAATAACAGATGGTGGAAGACAACCGTGGGAGCTGGCTTTTGAGAAGTTGTCAACCTTTACAAGCACATCTTTTGAGAAGGTGAACACTGCCATTGACAAGTTGGCGACTCATACAGGATCGGCAATTCAGAATCTGGAGACACAAATAGCGCAGCTCGCGAAGCAACTTAATAAGCGTCTTCCAGGCACTCTCCCAGGTAATACCGAGAACAACCCCAAGGGACAATGCAATGTCATATCTACTAGAAGCGGAAGGGTGTTGGAACCTAACAGGGGTACAACTAGTTCTCAGGATGACAAGGCCCCGGAACAACCACACATTGAGGAAGAGCAACCTGAAAAAGAAAAGTTGGCAAGCGACAAGGCACCGGAGCAAGGGGGAAGGCTGAAACTTGTAGATGAAGAGTTCCGAAAGAAGAAGTGGGTTGAACCCCAAGACCTCCCGCCCTACATGAAAGTACCGTATCCTGAAAGATTGAAGAAGCCTCAACAGGATAAGCAGTTCAACGGATTCCTTGATGTCTTCCGCAAGCTTCAGATTAACATTCCATTTGCGGAAGCCTTGGAACAGATGCCATCATATGCCCGGTTTATGAAGGAGCTTCTCACCAAGAAGCGGAGGATAGTGGATGAGGAAACGGTTGCTTTGACCGAGGAGTGTAGTGCCATTCTTCAGAGAAAACTACCTCCAAAGTTGAAGGATCCCGGTTCTTTTTCGATATCATGCACCATTGGGGGGATGACTGTAGGGAAGGCATTGTGTGATCTAGGGGCAAGCATCAACTTGATGCCCCTCTCTATGATGAAGAGGTTGGGGATCAAAGAATTCAAGGATACACGGATGTCGCTCCAACTAGCCGATCGCTCTATAAAATATCCTTATGGGGTGGTCGAAGACTTGTTAGTAAAAGTGGACAAGCTCATATTTCCGGCGGACTTTGTAGTACTTGATATGGATGAAGACGCCGAGGTCCCTCTCATATTGGGTAGGCCCTTCTTGGCCACTGGGGGTGCCTTGATAGATGTGTGGCAAGGGAAACTCACTCTAAGGGTGCAAGATGATGAGGTAGTCTTCAATCTCTTTGAAGCAATGAAGCACCCTGCAGAGAGGTCGGAAGTGTATCGAGTGGATACAGTGGATCCAACTGTAAAGGCAACTAGAGAGGCCCATGGTTCTTCACTTGCTCAAGTGTTGGTAAAATCCCATGATGATAGAAAGGAAAAAGACCCTTTGGGGGATGAGGTCTACCTCGAGTGGTTGAAAGATATGGAAGCCTTACCGAGTTCCCCAAGGGATGAATGTGCAAAGGAAGAGCTCATCAACAAAGGCATGAAAAAGAATGGTAAGGCACCGAAATTGAAGGGTGGCACAACCGTGGTGATCAGTACAGACAATGAGTTGATCTCAAAAAGGACCACCACGAAGTGGAGAGTTCGTGCTGATTATAGAAGGGTCCTGAACTTAAATGAGCTGTCCGGGAACCGCATGCGAGTATATAAAAGGGCACAAACCTACAAAGAACGGGCCAAGGAATGGCATGGCAAGCAGGATCTTCCTCCGGATTAACCCTTAGGGGCGACTTGAGTCAGGCTCGGGACGTTAAACAAGCGCTACTTGGGAGGCAACCCAAGCTAGGTATCCCTCTCTTCTCCTAACTTTTGTTTTTGTTTTGTTTTTGTTTGTCACTCTTGAATAATTTGAGAAGATCAAGAGTTTATGTATGAATAGTGTGTCAGCAAGCTTGTTGGATTTTAATTAAATTGAGCATAGATTGATTGCATGAATTGATTTGACCATTGATGATTTCCCCCTAGATTCTAATAATAGAAAAGTTGATCCCCACTTAAAAATTGAAAATTGAACTTTGAGATTTATTATGATTACTTGATTTATGATAAGTTTGGGGTGAGGGGGTGCACACACTAGGAATCGTATCTCGGTCAAACAGTTTGCAAAATGTCCAGGTGAGGATTTGAGCCTCCAACTCTGTCTTTGAATGTGTGAATCACTGTAAGTTGCACTTTCCCGAATTTGCTTGAATCTCTATATGGTTTGCATGTTTATATGTTGCATCAAATGATTTAGGCAATTTTCTTTGAATTAACTACTTGGCCATAAATTGAACCAACCTTGATGAATGATCCCTAGTTAGCCACATTGAGCCTTGAAGCCTATTGTTCTTGATGACCTTACATTACAAGCCATTAACTCAGAAAAACCATGATTTTCCCCTATCCTAGGATTTAGGAGAGTATGGAATTTTAGCTTTGTGAGTGTTGTTGTGGAGCTAAGTTTGGGGTGGCTACAAGTTCATGAATCATAGTTGAGAAAAAGAAAAACGGAAGTAAGGGCCGAAGGCTTGAAAGAAAAAAAGAAAAAAAAAAAGAAAGAAAAAATGGGTGATAAAAAGCATTGAATATGTGCCAAAAAGGGCAAAGAAAAATAAATATAAAAAGGAAGAGGTGTGTAGCCACCAACTGCAAGGAAGAGAATAATATGAGAGTGAATTCAATTGTTGTGATATTAGTTTCATGCTCTCATTGATCCTAGGGACTTAGCCTCTATCCTTTGATTATCCTACCCTTAACCAGGCCCCATTACAACCTTTGAAAGACCTATTGATGTTGCATGCATGTTTTCGTGGGAACTATGTTTAAGATGAAAATCAAATTCATGGGAAGTGCTCTTAGAATGTGAAAGTGAGTGAAAAGTTGATAGCCTAGACAAACTTGAGCGAATGAGTGAAATACTAAATGCCCTTGTGAGGAAGGCAATTGTTTGAAATAGGTGATCTTCCTTTGTGTGTATCTTTGAGCCTCAACTCAGAGTAAAGATGGCATTAATGATAAATTCTCGATTGTTTAAAGTAGATGAATGTGGGGATTACATTGATGAAAAAAAGGGGGGAAATCAAAGAAGAAAAACTGTTTTGTAAAGTCGCATGAAATTTGTGCGAAATCGATTGAATCCCTTAAGCTTGCCAAGTCTTGAGTCGTTTTTGAGTTTTAGCTTGCTTGGGGACAAGCAAGGTTTAAGTTTGGGGTGTTTGATAAGCCTCTGGCTTATCTAGTTTTATAACTAGTAAGACGGTGGTTTACGTGCTAATTAGTTGAGTTCAATCTCGTTTTCGCCCAAATTTGCCTTGTTTTGTTCCTAAGTTGGACTTTGACTCGTTTTGCGTCTTTTGTATAGTTTTTAGCTTATTTTGAATAGAATTACGCTTTTGTTTGCTTTTGTTGTTTCAGGTCAATAAGTGAAGCTCTGAGAGTCAAGGAAAGTCAAAAAGCAGTGGAAATTGCAAGTCTGGAGACACTCGCCTCGCGAGTGGATGCTCGCCCCGCGAGCCTGAAGGTCAACAAAGCAGCAAAAGTCATCACTTCTGGCTCGCCCCGCTAAAATATTCTCGCCCCGCGAAACATGAAGACCTGGAAGTCAGAGAAAATCACGGCCTAGCCGTGATGAAGGTCACAGCCTAGAATTGAAGTCTCGCCCCGCGAGAGGTGTCTCGCCTCGCGAGATCCTGAAGACCCTGGAAGACAGAGACCATCACGGCCTAGTCGTGATGAATATCACGGCTGTGACAGATTAGGGTTTGGAGACTCGCCTCGCCAATCACAATTCGCCACGCGATCATTCAAACTCAGGATGGAGCCAAAACTGCAATTCGCCTCGCGAATAGACGCTCGCCCCGCGAGATCCAAGATTTGAATGCGCGCCAAACTAAAATTCGCGTCGCGAGGATAAGCTCGCCCCGCGAGCGGGCGAGAAACAGAATCCTTATTTAAAGGCTGTTTCAGATCAGAATTAGGGATCCAGAGGTTTTGCCACTAGTTTAGATCAGTAGTTACGAATCCTTGTTTCTGGAGCTGCGTCTCCCTTTTTCTTTTTGTTTTATTTTACGATGGTGATTATGTCCGAATGTTTGTCTATGAGCATGAGGAACTAATCCCCTTGTCTAAGGGATCGATGAAGCCACCCATGGCGGCATAGTGTTCATGTAATGTAACTCTCTCTCCTTTAATTCAATTATTGTTTTCCAATTCTGTTTTCATTGTGTCGATTATATGCTAGCGTGATCAACTAGTTAAACGTGTATGAGGCAGAGAGGCGATTCGCGTTTTAGAACTTGAATTGGGAACATCGATCGAGTGTTGCACGAGAGTGAATAGGAGATCGATGCAACTCTTAGGGAACAAGAATTAATAGAATTCGAGATTAGGGTTAAGAGACCTAATAAGTAATTAATCCAATCGTCGAATATGTCCTATTGAGCACGACAGTGGATATAGGAGAATTTGGGGGTCCCGTTGACATTAAAATTGAACCTAGGTAGGAGATCATTATCACTTGAGTACTTTGCATGATTGGGTAGGTGGATTCGAAACCTTAGATGCTTTTAATTCCATATTTCATCACCATATCTTATTTGATTTGATTTGATTTGTTAATTTGAATTGTGATCCTAGTTTCTCTACAACCACTTTCTCTACTTAACCAAACGCATCGGATTTCTCGCGAAATTAGTCGAATTGGTAACCCAATCCTTGTGTTCGACCTCGGTAGATTCTTGCCGTGTTTTATTACTTGCGACGACCCGATACACTTGCCGGAGTCACAACAGTAAGCCTATGTCCTTTTTATGCCTAAATGCCATCGGCGATGGTATCGAGGTTATCTTTCAATTCATTTATCGGTTTCCAATTCCGTCTTCAGATTTGGGTTACACGTAACGTGTGCTTCACAATGATGTGTTCAGGTGAATTTTTGGAGCCCCGGAGGGTGTAGAACGGTACGTGGCAGATTTGAGGTAGTATAGGGAGTGCCCGTTTCGTTGCCTCAGAGCTAGCCTAAGACATTCCAGGTGGGGGAAAGAAATTATTTAACGTCGGAAACGGCGCGGTTACATTTAATTAGAAAATGGTGTAGGGCGACCCAAACCCTACATGAGAGCGATTAATGGACAATGTCTATATCACATTAGGGACTACTTAGTGGTACCGATGATGATATAGAAATTGTGCGTTGATCGTCGTTACATTACATACATAGATGATTTTATTACGTGATGATTACGTGTTTGACTGGTTGATGTGAAATTGATACTGGTTTATACTTATTATTATTCTTATTATTATTCTTATTATTATTATTATCATAATTATCCTAATATTATTACTACTACTGATAGGATTATTATTATTATTATTATTATTATTATTATTATTATTATTATTATTATTATCATTATTATTATTATTATTATTATTATTATTATTATTATTATAAGTATTATTTTTATTGTCATTATTATCATTATTATTATTATCATTTTTGTTATTATTATTATTATTATTATTATTATTATTATTATTATTATTATTGTGATCGTGATGAGAAGATCCTACGGGGGAGCTAGATATAGAGGAACTTGTTGGGACCTCGTATGCGCCAGACGTTGGTGGACTAGCTGTGGATCCTCATAGTTGAGTACGGAGTCTATGGCCAGTGCGTCTCATCTCTTTAGGATGTTGTTTTTATTTTCTGTTTGATTATCAGTTTTGAACATTTTGGGATCCGACTGATGGGATTCCCTCTACTGTACTGTATCAGGATTTGAGATGTATATATATTATGTATGTATGTATGTTATGTTTTAAATTTTTCCGCTGTTTTAATATATTCGCTTAAACGATAATAACAAAATTAGGTTTTAATATTTTGGGTTTTCTTTAATGGGACGTCGGGGTGTCTCACATGAGGTCATATGTCATGTCATGAGGTCATGGTATATGCCCAAAATATGATTTGGAATTATTATTTGTGATTATTAAGATACCTCCTTCTAGGAAGGGGATGATAGATACCTCCTCATTAGAGGGGAAGATAGATACCTCCTCATTAGAGGGGAAGACAGATACCTCCTTCTAGAAAGGGGAAGAGAGATACCTCGTCACTAGAGGGGAAGACAGATACCTCCTCCTTAGAGGGGAAGACAGATACCTCCTTTTGGGAAGGGGAAGATAAATACCTCCTCATTAGAGGGGAAGACGGATACCTCCTTCTGGGAAGGGGAAAACAGATACATCCTCGTTAGAGGGAAAGATAGATACCTCCTCATTAGAGGGGAAGATAGATACCTCCTTCTGGGAAGGGGAAGACCCATTATAGATATTTCCTTTTGGGAAGGGAAAGGCGGTGGGACGCCATTCCATTTGTCATGATCTTATAGACTTAAATTATTGGTAATTAAATAAAAGAGACTTGGATATACATTGAGATTGATTGGACACGAGAGACGTCCTTCGAATGATTTTACTTATATTATGTGGATCGCATTATTTCTTTTGATGGTGTTACGTCTTATAAATGAATTTCATAAGATTAATATTTATTCTTTAATTTATGATGACATTTTGAGTTATATCATTTTGAAAATTAGCGGGTACCATGGATGTTTTCTTTTTCCGGTTACCGCGCCGGCTGAGAACAATACTATTTTCGAAAATATTGTTAGAACTTGTTTTTTTTTTCACTGGGATTATATCTCATTAAAAGTGTTGTTTTCAGAGCACGAGGATGACACCTTTGAGATTGAAGCGGCTTGAAGACTTAGTGAATTTTCTTAGTCATTTTTAGTCTGGTTACTATTTTCTTAAATACGGAGTCGTATGTGGACAGACACGTTTATTTATTTATCGTTGGGTTTATTAGTAGATGCCCGGTTTTGAGGCTTTTGGTTATATTTGGATGTATGGATTTTTATTATATTATTACTTCGGATACTTTATTACTATTTTAATTAATGTAAAGACTCAATTAATTTGCGAAGTTTTTATGACTTGTATATTTTAATTAAACGTTTTGAAGGGGTTTTATTGAAATTAATTTTGGATTACTAATGTAACGAAGGGCATTACATTTTTGGTATCAGAGCAGTTCGATTCTAAATCGGACCGTGGTAGTGGGGCTTTTTTTTCAAAAACAAAACTTGGGCGCATAGGATGCTTGTTAGAGTTATAATTCTGCATTCTATTCTTTTGGATATTGGACTTGATCAACCCACTGTTTGATTGGTGGTATGCAGATTATGGCAGCGAACAGGCGAGGGAGAAATAATGCACTTGCAGTGACTTTGTCTCGAATGGCCAGAGTTATGCAGGAGCAGACGGAGACACTCCGTCAGATAAGGGATAATAGGGACGTGCTTAACGTGGTACCGGTTGCAGCACCAGATCCAGAGTATAAGGGTCTATCAGAGTTCAGGAACAATAATCCGCCAGCTTTTCGAGGGACCACCGATCCTATTGAGGCAGAGGAATGGTTGCTGAAATTAGAGAAAATCTTCTGGGTCATGAGGTGCACCGATGCTCGGAAGGTGGATTTTACCACCTATATGCTAGAGTCGGATGCAGAGCACTGGTGGAACTGTGCTAGGGGCGGGTTGCTTACTTCGGGCGCCACTATCACGTGGGACATATTCAAGGAGGTATTTCTGGAGAAGTACTTTCCGCACAGTGTCCGGATACAAAAGGAGATGGAGTTTCTACAGCTTCGTCAGGGGAGTATGACAGTGGCAGAATATGTGGCCAAGTTCGAGAGGCTTGCAAGGTTCTCTACTCAGGTGAGGGATAATCCTGATGGTCAGTGGAAAGAAATTAAGTTCGAGCAGGGTTTGAAGCCAGAGCTGCAGAGCCTTATTGGGCTCCTGGAGATTCGAGACTACCCCACTTTAGTGAACAAGTGTAGGGTGGCGGAGAGGAATATGCAAGTTGTGTTGGCTGAGAAACCAGAGGAGAAGAGCTTTAGTGATGACGGGAGTTTTCAGGGCAGAGATGGGAAATTTTTGAAGCATTTGCGACTCGTCTCCACCATCAGCAAAGGGGAGCACGTGCATGGAGCTCAGAGTGACAAGGTCACCAGGTGCCATAAGTGCGGTTTTGTTCATGGGGATCGCTTGTGTCCCGCAGTCCAGACTACTTGCTACAAGTGTGGCAAGACAGGTCACTTTGCCAGAACTTGCCGAAATGGAGGGCAATCCCAACCAAGGCCACAGAACCAAGGGAGGGTCTTTACACTCCAAGGAGAGCAAGTGAAGGAGCCAGATGGTCTGATCCAAGGTGCTTAGCCGAGGGATCTCAAGGATACATACTATTATTCTCAGCTAAGATAGAGGCTGACAGTGATGTGACGGCCATACTTGTGGTGTGAGTTCTAGGATGTTTTTCCTAAGGATGTCTTTAGCTTACCTCCGAATAGGGAAGTTGAGTTTAGCATAGATCTAGTTCAAAGAGTGGACCAATGTCTGTAGCGCCTTATAGGATGGCACCTCTAGAGTGGAGTGAGCTTAAGAAATAGTTAGAGGAGTTTAGCGATATGAATGTAAATGTATCTCTTAGTGCTCTAAGTTTGAAAATGAATAGGTTGGAAATTTGCAGTGACCTTAGGGAAGCGATTAGGCGAGAGCAGCTTTTGGACCAGGAATTACAATCTCTTTTGGGGCAAGAGAATCAAGTGTTGTATACTGATAGTCTAGTGTTGTTTAAGGATGAGAATGTTGTTCCTAAGAAGGGGGGCCTTAGAGAGAAGGTTTTAGAGGAAGCGCATAAGGGAAAGTTCACCATACATCCAGGAATATCTAAGATGTATCAAGACCTAAAGAAGATGTATTGAAGGCCACGAATAGAGAGAGGGAAAGAGAGAGAGAGAGAGAGAGAGAGAGAGATGGGGCCAGCTTTATAGCCAAGTGTTTAGTATGTCAGAAAGTTAAGATAAAACATCAGAGGCCTTAAGCTTTGTTGCAGCATTTAGAAAATTCCTCAATGGAAGTGAGAAAGGATCTCTATGGATTGTGTGATGGGGTTACCTAGGACTTGTTTGCGTTTAGATGTCATGCGGATAATTGTGGATAGGTTGACAACATCATCCAAATCTTTTCAGCACAGACATATACTCAGTGTTGCAGTACCTTTAATCTATTATTTTGGTAAGACATGTTAATTTCGGGGACGAAATTCTTTAAGAAGGGGAGAAAATGTAACATCCCAAAATTACAATATAAATTATTTTAATGAAAAGATTAAGTTGTTATAAGGCTTAGCGTATAAAACTATTAGTATAACAATTTATTGGAATTATTTAATATTTTTAAATAATTACAAAATTTAGATTAAAAAAAGAGAGAAGAAAAAGCCATGAACCACCATCCATTTTTGGATTTCTCGTAAAGGAAGTGAGCATGTTTAGCTTTGTGTGAAAAACAATTAGGAGATGTAATATTAATGAGGATTCTTTTGGGTTAAAAAAAAAAGGAAACAAAGAATGAAAATGGAAACAAAATTATATAGACATGTATGTTAAGGTGAAGGACTCCTCACGTCAGGGCTAGATTGCCTTGACTTTCATTCATCTAATAAAAAAGGCCAGCGGGTCCCACAATAATATTAAAGGTAGGAAAAAAGAAAGAAAGAAAAGAAACCGAATGCTACGAGGAAACCTAGTTGCTATTCACACGGCTATATAAGTTTTAACTCCTCTTTCTCTCACTCACGTAACGAAACGGCACGGCCAGACAAGGGAAATAAAAGAAAGAGCAGTGCTAATTGTTGAATTTAGTAACGAATGGGGAGCCACACACAGACCAAAAATTATTAACAAAAAGAAGGAAGATTTTTTGTGGTGAAGGACTAGCTCTTCCCTTAGATTAATTTTGAAGCTTTTGAAGGTCTTCAAGAGGTGAGTAAAAATATCTTTGTTCACCCTTCCATGGTATAATTAATTTTAGGTTTCTTGATTCTTGATTTGAGATTCTTAAAATATTATTAGAATGATCATATATCGTTCCTTGTTTTGTGTTCATAGCTAGCAAAATTGCCAGAGAAAGTCATGTTTTCAAGCTTCCATTTTTTATCAATTCATATTTCATAGAATGGAAAATACTCTATGTGCGTATGTTAGTTTCTTTTTTAAAGACAAATTACTTTGAATTGGATCAATACTCAAACTTCTTTCCCTGTAGCATCGTTTTACCATTTTGAATTGCGATTATTTTTTTGAATTAGGATCTAATTTATTATTAATTATTGTTAAGAAATATGTTTATTTGGTATAAATAGTATTATCGTGGCATGCTCTTTTATATTATATATGATGTTATTATAGCACCGAGATTGATGCATATGGTCATATGTCATGTCATGAGGTCATGTTATATGCCCAAAATATGATTTGGAATTATTATTTGTGATTATTAAGATACCTCCTTCTGGGAAGGGGATGATAGATACCTCCTCGTTATAGGGGAGGATAGATACCTCCTTATTAGAGGGGAAGATAGATACCTCCTTCTAGGAAGGGGAAGAGAGATTCCTCCTCACTAGAGGGGAAGACAGATACCTCCTCCTTAGAGGGGAAGACAGATACCTCCTTCTAGGAAGGGGAAGATAGATACCTCCTCATTAGAGGGGAAGACGGATACCTCCTTCTGGGAAGGGTAAGACAGATACATCCTCGTTAGAGGGAAAGATAGATACCTCCTCGTTAGAGGGGAAGATAAATATCTCCTTCTGGGAAGGGGAAGACCCATTATAGATACTTCCTTTTGGGAAGGGAAAGGCGGTGGGACGCCATTCCATTTGTCATAAGCTCATAGACTTAAATTTTTGGTAATTAAATAAAAGAGACTTGGATATACATTAAGATTGATTGGACAAGAGAGACGTCCTTCGAATGATTTTACTTATATTATGTGGATCGAATTATTTCTTTTGATGGTGTTACGTCTTATACATGAATTTCATAAGATTAGTATTTATTCTTAATTTATGAAGACATTTTGAGTTATATAATTTTGAAAATTAGCGGGTACCATGGATGTTTTCTTTTTCCGGTTACCGCGCCGGCTGAGAACAAAATTATTTTCAAAAATATTATTAGAACTTGTTTTTATTCATTGGGATTATATCTCATTAAAAGTGTTGTTTTCAGAGCACGAGGACAACACCTTTGAGATTGAAGTGGCTTGAAGACTTAGTGAATTTTCTTAGTCATTTTTAGTTTGGTTAGTATTTTCTTAAATGCGGAGTCGTATGTGGACAGACACGTTTATTTATTTATCATTGAGTTTATTAGTAGACACTCGGTTTTGAGGCTTTTGGTTATATTTGGATGTATGGATTTTTACTTCGGATACTTTATTACTATTTTAATTAATGTAAGGTATATTCGCACTCAATTAATTTGCGAAGTTGTTATGACTTGTATATTTTAATTAAATGTTTTGTAGGGTTTTTATTGAAATTAATTTTGGGTTACTAATGTAACGAAGGGCATTACAATGAGGCCCAGAGATATGTGTAATTGTGGAAGAGGCCCACCCAATGTGATCCGTGAAACAAAGGTCTCGTTGAAGATGTCATAGGTCATATCGACGAGGTAGAACAAGTACTCGGGTGTTGAAACATCTCGATGTTTTGGTACCCGATATGTTAACTCGAGCACCCGGGTCACTTGCTCATAGATCGGGTTATTGAAGGACGACGCAAGAGAAGCCTCAAAGGAGGAACACACTCTGACAGAGCACGGAGAATACGCCTGAAGACACGTCACCAGGACACGTAGCGGTTCTAGAAGATTCATGCAATGATAGGATAGAGAATAGAATCCTCGCCAGCGTCCGAGAATCACGGTAACGACGCTAGGGGGACCCACCCAGTGTGACCACCTGACGTAGGTTGCACGCGCTCTGACTTCTATATAAGTCGGCTTTCGTCTTCATTAGGCCAACTTTGGTACTATTGTCTTATACTCTTTAATATACCCGAGCTAAGAAACCTTAATGTACTAGCTCTGCTTCTTTGTATTCAGACACCATTAATACCATACCTACTTGGTCTTTCTAGTTTATTGTTTTCGCATAAACAATTGGCACCCACCATGGGGCTAGGTAAAACTTTTCCCTGGCCACACCCTCGAATCTGAACGATATGGTTACTACTCGAAGCAGTAGTGGAGCTGATGGTCCGGCGCGTCCACCCCCGAAAGGCGGACCTGAGTAACAGGCATTGTTGCGAGCGATGGAGCAGATCCGCCAGGATAATATGGATATACGGCAGCAGATGGATGAAATGCGGAACAATCGTAACACCAAGGATACCTACACCGCTTCTTACGTGCAAACAACAGCCACCATTGGCGATGTTCCGGACGTGGATCTCGACGGCCACCCGTTCATCGTCGCCGTTATGGTGGGGCCCTTCCCAGAAAACTTCAAAATGCCAAAAATGAAGAAGTACGATGGCACCTCCGACCCAGATGTCCACATCACGACATCAACGTCCTAATGTTAACTATCATAGCTAGCGATCCCATCAAATGTCGGGCCTTCCCCACCACGTTGGAAGGCTCCATGCTGGTATGGTACTCTCGTCTTCCACATGTGTCCATTCACAATTTTGATGAGCTTAAAGCTAAATTTAATAATTATTTTGCAATGAGCCATCCTCATCAAAACACCTCGGCAAGCCTTGTCAATTTTCGGCAAGGACCCACTGAGTCTCTCCGTGACTTTATGAACAGGTTCACCCAAGCCACCGCGCAGATAAAGGATTTGCAGTCGGGAGTGGCGTTGTATGCTATCCTGGGAGCCTTGAGGCTGGGACCATTTGTGGATAAGTTGACCCGGAAGAAGCCTACTAACATGAAAGAATTGAAAAGAATTGATGCGGGTTACATTGATATGGAGGAAATTACAGCCTCCAAGAACACTTTAACCTGACGGCCAGCATCACGGGCGTGAAAGAGGACAAGAAGGCAGTAAAGGACAGGAAGGATTGGAGACACAATACCAATATCCCTCGATATGATGAATATAACCCCTGGAATGCCAGTCGAACATCTGTTATGCAAGAGGCATGTAGCATCTGTGACACCCTCTACCCCGCATGTATTCAAAAAGCGATAACATAGAAGAAAAGAAAAGAACACATGCACATTATATCATAATAATGAAAACCGGACAGAGGCTTCCGTATTGTAACATAGATTTTCAAGACGCGGAATTATAAGACATGTTTTTAAAGAAAACATAACAGGAAACACAAAAATGATACCCAACCCCGATGTCACATTACAGAGCTGGTATAACCAATTCGATAAAACTACTCGGAAAAACAACTGAAAACTAAACATAAACTAAACTACGAGTAGCAGCTCCTCAGAGTCACTCCTCATCAAGCTTCTCATCGTCCTCTGCATAACCAAAGAGATACATGCAAAGAAAACAACAAAAGACGGGGAGTAAGAAACATATATATCAACATAATGACATGGAAGCAGTTAGCAAGATGAACATGCATCATATAAACATAGCATATCAAACATAATCATCTCATCATATTAATATCATATATATATATATATATATATATATATATATATATATCATTCCAAGCAAGGTATGTTATACGATGCAGTGCTACTCCACTACTCCAATGAATGAATGAGCAATCACAGTGCTTGGGCCCCTTGGCTACCCAAGTTCATCACCATCAATGTTATATTTAATCTCTGGTCTTTTAATCTTTTATCGAATAATCTTTGCACTTACACCCGGGCCAATAAGCACCAGAGCTCAACAACTTGACCATTAAGCATCAAGGCCCCCTTGGCCACTCGGCTACCAAGGTCCAATATCTTTTAACCAACAACATCTTGACATTATGCATCAAGGCCCCCTTGGCCACTCGGCTACCATACAAAATAACCATACTCTGGCCAATAAGCACCAGAGCTCAACACCTAGACCACTCGGCCATCGAGGCCCTTTTGACCACTTGACTACCAAGGTACATGACAACATCTTTCCACTTTAATTATTAACACTATGCCCCACAGGCACCAGAGCTCAACACCTTGACCATTAAGCATCAAGGTCCCATTGGCCACTCGGCTACCAAGGTACAAAACAACCATACTCTGGCCAATAAGCACCAGAGCTCAACACCTCAACCACTTGGCTATCGAGGCCCCCTTGGCCGTTTGACTACCAAGGTACAGGGCAACATCTTTCCACTTTAAATATTAACACTCTACCCCATAGGCACCAGAGTTCAACACTTTGACCATTAAGCATCAAGGCCCCCTTGGCCACTCGGCTACCAAGGTACATTATTATGTTTAAGTTATATAGCTTGCCTTTACTTGGGTTGGTATCTTCTTCATTATTAGAAGCGTTTGGGGTGAAACACCCCTTGTTACTGTTTCTGCGTTCTGATTTGTGCTTCCCCCTCAGCACGGTCATGCTGACTATTGAGCACGACCTTGCTCAATGGAGCGTGGCCATACTGTTTCTGGGCAGAATGGTCGAACAACCCTTACTAAGTTTCCTAGGGCATTCGAAGATCAAACCTATTGGTTAAAGCTACACCATCAGTCATCAGTTTCATTATCTTCCATTGTTCTCATGTCTTTTACTTCCAGCTTCATTACTAACATCCCTAAAACACTCACTAATCAATCCTAGGGTCTTTAACTAAGCCTTATGAGCATAACATTGCACCGGAGGACCAACATAAAACCACTTTCACCTGTCCTTTCGACACTTTTGCTTACAGGAGGATGCCATTTGGCTTATGCAACGCTCCAAGTACCTTTCGGATGTGTATGGTGAGTATATTTTCTGATCTTTTAGAGAGTTGCATGGAAGTGTTTATGGATGATTTTACTATTTATGATTCTTCATTTAATGCATGCCTACAGAGTCTGTCTAGAGTTTTGGATAGGTGTATTGAAACTAACCTTGTATTGAATTATGAGAAATGTCATTTTATGGTGGCAGAAGGAATTGTCCTAGGGAATTTAGTGTCTAGCAGAGGCATTGAGATAGATAGGGCCAAGTTAGATGTTATTGCTTCTTTATCTTACCTCGTATCTGTGCGGGAGGTGTGTTCCTTTCTTGGCCAAGCAGGTTTTTACAGGAGCTTTATCCAGGACTTCAGCAAGATAGCTTTGCCCTTGTCCAAGCTTTTACAGAAGGATGTAGAGTTTGTCTTTGATCAATCTTGCCAGGATGCATTCAATGATTTGAAGAGGCGACTCACCACCACTCCCATCATCCAGTCACCTAACTGGGAGCTTCCTTTTGAGATGATGTATGATGCCTCAAACTTTGGACTTGGAGCTGTTTTAGACCAACGAGTTGGCAAGATCTCCCATGTCATAGCTTATGCCTCTAAGACTTTAGATGCAGCCCAGGACAACTACACCACTACTGAAAAGGAGCTTTTCACAATTGTTTTCGTATTGGATAAATTTCGCTTCTATTTACTCGGTTCTAAAGTGATTGTTTTCTCTGACCATGCTGCATTGAAATTCTTGTTGAAGAAGTCGGATGCTAAGCCAAGATTAATTCATTGGATGCTTCTCCTTCAAGAATTTGACATAGAAATCAGAGATAGGAGTGGTGCAAAGAACTTGGTAGCTGATCATTTGAGCAGGATAGAGAGAGAGACTGAGGTTTTGCCTATCGAGGATGATTTTCTAGATGAGCAGCTTATGCAGCTGCATGATACTAACCCCTGGTTTGCTGATATAGTTAATTACTTGGTTGAGTCTGTTATTCCCTCTCATGCATCTAAATCACAGATAGCTAAACTAAAAAGTGATTCAAAATATTATGTGCGGGATGATTCGTATTTATGGGGATTTTGTAGTGACCAGGTAATACGCAAATGCATACCTGACCATGAGATCCAGTCTGTGCTTCATTTCTGTCATGCCTCCCCTATCGGGGGAACTTTGGTTCACAGCGGACAACTAGGAAGGTGCTGGACTCTGGATTTTATTGGCCCACCATTTTCAGGGATGCGCATCAGGTTTCTATGACTTGTGAGTAGTGCCAGAGAGCAGGGATAGCCATCACTCGCAGGCAGGATATGCCTCAACAACCTATTCTTTTCTGTGAGGTATTTGATGTTTGGGGTATAGATTTTATGGGCCCTTTTCCTGTTTCTTTTGGTTATTCATATGTCTTACTTGCAGTTGATTATGTCTCTAAGTGGGTGGAGGCCAAGGCCACCAAGACTAATGATTCTCGAGTTGTTGCAGATTTTGTCAGGTCTGATATCTTTTACAGGTTTGGTGTGCCTCGAGCTATCATCAGTGACCAAGGGAGTCATTTCTACAATAGGACCATGGAGGCTTTGCTTCGGAAGTATGGGGTAGTGCACAAAGTTGCCACAGCTTATCATCCTCAAACCAACGGGCAGGCCGAAGTCTTTAATAGGGAAATCAAGAGAATTTTACAGAAGGTTGTGCAACCAAATAGAAAGGATTGGAGCCGCCGGCTTGAGGATGCTCTTTGGGCTCATAGGACCGCTTACAAGACACCTATAGGGATGTCTCCCTTTCGGGTTGTCTTTGGTAAAGCGTGCCACCTACCTGTGGAAATAGAGCATCGTGCATACTGGGCAGTGAAATGTTGTAACTTAGCCTTTGAGCAAGCTGGTTCAGTGAGGACAATGTGTGATTTGGGTGGGTGGGTGGGGGGGGGGGGGTTAGTGCTTTAGGATTTTTATTTATTTATTTTGTTCTGTTTTTTGTTTTTAGAGTCTTAAAAGTAAAAATAATAATAATAATATTTGTTTTTTAGTCTTGTTGCATGTTTTTCAGTGAATTTTTAAGTTTGTGTGAGTTGTGAGTGATTTGCTTCATTCTTGGTTAAGAGGTTTCATGACTTGATATGGAGAAATTCTTGCATTTCTAGTGTAATAAGTTGGCATTGAAATTAATTTGTGAATCATTTGTGGTAGAATTAACCCTTGTGAGTTTTTGAGCCCTATACATGGATGAACTGCAATTGGTCCATGCTTTTTTGTTTCTTGTGTGATTACACTCATGATTGTTAATTACTCTAGAACTTGACTTGACTCTTTGAAGCCTCTTGTTCACATGCATGCATTGAGATGATTTAGGCCTTCTTTGTTTTTAAGCTACTATCCAAATAAGCCTAACTTGCAATTATTCCCTTGATAGCCTGCTTGAGCCTTTTTATCCCATTATTTATTTTATATCTCATTACAAGCCCAAAAAGGAAAAACACTGATATGACCCAACCTTAGGGAGTAAAGGAGCTTTGGAATTGTTTTGGGAATGGGTTCTTAAATAAGTGTGGGGTCTATGCAAAAGTTTGTGGCTTACTTGATTGGAGTGGCAAAGTGCTAAAAAAAAAGAAAATAAATATAAAAAGAAAAAAAAAGAAGTAAATTGTAATGCAATGTGAAAATGCAAATGAGTGAAAGTGCAAAGGAAGAAAAAGTCAAAAGAGACAAAGTGGTGTTCATTGGCATTGAATTGTGTTTCTTGGGGTAAATTTGCATGCTTATTTAAACTCATTCCCCATTGCTCCTCTAGTCTCTCTGGTTTATAGCTAACATCCATTCTTGTATCCACCCATACCTTAGCCCCATTACAACCTTGAAAAAGTCCTTTTGATCCTTATGTGCATGTGTTTCAAGTGGTGGAAGTTAGAGGCTTGTCAAGCTTATGGTAGTGTTAGCATTCATGATGTGCCTTGAGCGTAAACACAAACATTAAACACTTGAGAGTTAGAGAGTATGCCCAGTAAGGACTCTACCACTTTTAATTCATCTTTGATTTGAATTGCCTTCTTATTTGCTTGAGATGTTAAGGATGTATTCATGATTGTTTTGATTCCTTGAAACTTCGAATGTTTGTATCATGCTCACTCTTGTACATTCTAGGGATTCATTGATAAGTGTGTTTGTTTTGTTCATCAAGTTTTTAGGAATTCAATTTTTAAGTTTTGTTCAGGAATGCAAAAGAATAAGTGTGGGGGAATTTGATAAATCATTTTGAGTCATCTTTTAGTATTGTATACTTGTCC
Source organism: Sophora flavescens (assembly GCA_030762895.1). Classification (NCBI taxonomy): domain Eukaryota; kingdom Viridiplantae; phylum Streptophyta; class Magnoliopsida; order Fabales; family Fabaceae; genus Sophora; species Sophora flavescens. Next base: position 16,108,938 of record CM061066.1, read on the forward strand.
TAATTAATGTCTATATGTGTTTAATATTGGTGATTTGACTGAGTTTTGCATTATTGGGTTTAATTGGGCTTAATTACTAAACACTGTTAATTTTTTTGGATTTTTCACTCATCCTGACCTTGTTGTTTTGTGCAGAGCGTAACTAGAGCTACAGAAATCAGATTTGGGTGATCTTGGTGTCCCTAGAAAGCTAAGGCGAAGATATAAAATTTTTGATTTCACAAGGATTGTCAAATTCAGCAAAATTCAAGGCCAAACTTGGTCCTGAATTCTCTAACGTGGGTCAGTTCACAATCCATGATATTCCTTCACTTAAATAGGCATAACTTACTCATCTTAAGCCCAATTAAGGCATATGATACCTTGTTGGAAATATTATTCAGAGGGACTTAATTTGGGATATGGCTAGATTAGTATTAATAAGTATAAATAGATTTTTAGTTCCGTACAAGTGTTAGAGGAAATTAGACCACTTTTGATAATCCTTGTATTTTGCAAGTTTTGGAATTCTCTTTTCTTTTCTTCTGTTCTTTTGAGTTTTCTGCACTTTGTTAATGTTTGTTAAGGCTTCTCCAATGGTGATGACTATGGAAGGCTAAATCTTTTATCAATCCTAGACATTCAAGTAATTTGGTTTGAATTCTGAGTTCCCTGCTCTTAATTGTATTTCAATTGCTTCCTCCCCTCTTCTCTCCCTTCAATTATGATTTCTATGTTGTGAGTGTGATTACACTTGATTTATGTCTGATTAGATGTAGATTTAGTTTTCATGATTGAATTGGAATTAGAAATTAGGATTGATCAATCTGAAAATCTAATAGAGATTAGGGAACCGATTGATAACCTAAGTTAATCGAATTTGTGCATAAATCAACATTATTAGGGATTGCCATTGTGATTTCAATTTCGTTGATTAAATCCTACATGATTATGGAGTAGATTCGAATTAACAGAGAAGGAGGGCAACCAAATTTATATCTTTTGGAACGATGACGAATTCTACAAAAGAACTTGACGTCTTGGATTGATGTTTTTAATTGATTGAATTTCTTTGTTTGTTGCAAATTTGTTTTCTCCTTGAAAATTTCAAAAACCCCTTTTTTCTAACATTCTTGATTGGTTGATAAATTTTAAACATCCTCGTGAGAAGACCAAGGTTGTTTTGCCTTTGTACTACAGTTTTTAATTACTATATTAATTTGACCCGTGTACGGTCACGGATCACTCAACACTCAAACAAGTATTCTTTGCACACCTAGCCTCTTCAGGCTCAACACTCAAACAAGTATTCTTTGCACACCTAGCCTCTTCGGGCTCAACACACAAGGAATATAAAGGTTTTGTGTAATTAATACAACTTGCAAGTCTTTCAGATCACACTCAAGGAGTGGAATAAATATGAAGTGTAAAAGACTGCGAATTAATATTATGAGATTGAAGGTATATTCAATGAAAGAATGAAGAAGTTAATGAGGAGAGTAAATGCTTCCGCACAGTGTTCTTAGTGATATTCAACTTCTTATTTTCATCTTCATTGTTTGATTTATTTAAAGGCTTCAATCTAGAGATCCGTTTAGGCACAGCTTCAAAAAATGTGTTCTTTTGATTTGAGCTTCTGAGATACCTTTAATGCCAAAGAGTCGTTCTGTATAAACATTAAATGCTTAGGAATGTTTATCTTGGACAAGATTGTCTAAGAGTACATTTTAATCTTAATCAGCTGTTATATCAGAGTAAACAGCAGCATGCTTCTTGTACTTGCAGCAAAGAGCTTTCCTCTTTTAGTGCAACAGTCAGTTCACTTTCCAGAAAGCACTTTTACTTTGTACTAAAACAGCTAAAAGGTTACTGCTGTGGTGCGAATATTGCGTGTTTATTCCTTAAAACCTTGAAACAAATGTTCTTTATTCATTATCCTTTGAGCTATTGTCCAGAGGTCTTCGGGATCCTTAAGGAAGGCATTTGATATGAATAAGATGGCTTGGACTTCATTTCTGACAAACTGACATTATACCAGAGTTGGAAAGTCAGACAGGTGAGAAGTAATCAGAAATCAGACGAGTGCTCAAGCAGTCCAAAAACTAGACGGGTGATCATGCAGTCCAAAACTAGACGGGTGATCATGCAGTCCAAAACTAGACGGGTGCTAGCTTATTCCAAAAGTCAGACGGGTGATCAACTGATTCTATTTCAGACAGATGTTTCTTGCCACGTCATCAAGTAAACTCAGATCTTGATAGCGCGTTGACTTGGTCTTTGACTAGTCAGAAAGTAGACGAGTGACTTTCAATCTAATTTTCTGCACACTTATCAGATTTGTCAGTAATTTCATAAGGTTTAATATTACTATACTTAATCTATTTGGAATCATCAAAACTTGGAGAATTTACACATTGAATGTGTTTCAGACTTATGAGGTCTCAACATTCTCCCCCTTTTTGATGATGACAAATAATTTTTCTGATTATATTGAACATCAAAAAGCAATAAGAGAAATTTCAGAAGATATAATTTTTAATGCTCCCCCTTAGTTTATGCATCAAATAAACAAATATTTAAAGCAAATTGTATCAGAGCAACCATAACTTTTGTAACAGAAAAACACAAAGTCAGAACTAATTTTCTTATTTTTCTATTATATTTTCTATTTTCCTCCCCATTTTGGCATCAATCAAAAAGTAAATAAGATGGATATATTAAGACAGATAGCCAAAAGCAATACAAAAAAAAACAATTCATTTCATATAATTAGATTCAGAAGTCTTACAAGTGATAGACATCACTCACTAGTACATCGCATGACTCGAGAAAATAAAAAAGACTAAGTCCTAAGATCTAAGAACTAGGGCCTCCTTGGCTTTTGAAGAAAGCTTCCATCATCTTCTGCATTGCTTGCTGCTGAGCTAACATTTGAGCTTGAAATGCAGCTTGCTGAGCAATTGCTTCATCCTGTCTTTGAATGACAGTCTGCAAACTTGAAGCTATTTCATCTAGCCTCTGATGGGCAGCAGGATCATAAGCAACTACAGTAGTAGAATCTGTTGTAGCCATTGCAGTTGCAGATGCGGATGGGGGAGGTGGATTAGAAGGAAGAGTAGGAGGTAACTCTTCAATGATAATGTGATCCTCAGGCTGAGGGTCTGGAAAAACATTGATTTTAAAAACTGAAGGGGAAAAAGGATAGAGAGCATAGGCTTGGCTACCTCTGGTTGGAATTGTTTTCTTCTCTTCTTCAAATACTCCAAAGTAAGAGCCATATCTCCAGTAGATGTCTCTGACTTTTAGAAACTTGTGATGGGTCTCTGTAGTGAACAGCCTCAGCCTGGATTTGCATTTGTTATCATTGAGCTTGATCAAACAGAATTGTTGATCTCCAGGCAAGTCAATGATTTTTTGCTTTCCTTTCAAAGCCATGGAGTCAAGCATTACTTTGAGCCCAGTAGAGGGTCTCATGAAGATGTGAGGATTGAAGAGCCATTTGTTTACTGGTTTTTGCTTTCTGGCAAGCTTAACAAGCTGCCTTTTAGCTTCAAGTGAAGCAATGACATCCAAGTCTTTGTTGCTGAGAAAATTTGAGCAAGACTCATCTGTGATAGAGAATGGAGTGGTTCTGGAAGATAGGTGATATGGAGGTAAAGTGGCTAAAGGGAGTGGGTTGTGTCTTGTTTCAGAGAATAAATCTGGAAAGATTATTCTTAAAGGGACTTGGTTCTGGTTTCTGATGTAATCAGGGGTTTGTATTTAGGGTGAAGGTGGAGAAGTGGGATTGTCAAAATAATCAAAATCATTGACATCCTTAATGAGAAGAATGTCAGAATGATGAGATGTTTGTGGTGTGGAAGTATCAGACATGTGAGTTTCTGATATGGTAGGATTAGGTTCAAAAGAGTGATGGATGGGTGATGTGTGTGAAGGAGTTGGAATTTTTGGTGAAGAAGGTGGAGTAGGGGTGTTTTGTTGTAGTTGAGGTGATGGTGTTCTTTGTAGTGGTGGTGTTGGTGCTCTTTGTGGAGACAGTGGCAATGGTGATGATGGTTGTGGAATGGAGGTTGTTGTGGCTGTTGGTTAAGGGTGAAATGAGGATTCTCTTTGAGGTGAGGGTGATGGTGATGGAGTAGAAGGTAATACCAATTTCCTTCTTGTCATGGTAGTCCTCTTTTTCTTAGGGATCACTGTCTCTTCTGATTGAGACTCCCCCTCAACTTGCACTGCTCTCTTCCTCGTGAAGAATTTTGTTTAATTGGGTGCAGTAGGAGCAGAAGCAGCAACTTGCTTAGAGGATTCAGCAACAGGCTCAACAACGTGAGAGACATCAGCACCATCTTGAAACATAGAAGCTTCAGCAATTGAGAGGGTAACTTTCCCGTTCTTTATTTGAAGTTGAGACCTTTCTTCTTCAACAGGTTCCTCAAAAGGTCCAGCCTTAACTACTGGAATGCTCAATCTTTCACTAGCAGGTGCAGCAGAGGAAGATGCTTCAACAGTTGAAGGTTCTGCAATTGGTTGACGTTGAATTTTCATCAAAGACAGGGTCTTTGAGGTTATCTCTGTGCAGAGATCGTCATGGAAAGCTTGTGACATGTTGTTCAAAGAGTTGGCTCTGAAGATTCTTGTTAGAAGCATGCCATAGGGATATCTACCCTTGCACTTCCATTTAACAGTTTTCAGCATATGTCCAAAAATTAAATCTATGATATCTATCTTGATTCTTTGGACTAAGTGGTAGATGGCAAATTTTTCTATCTTACTCACACGGTTCATTAGAAGAACATGAAGAAATCTTGCCTTTGGAGTTAAAAACTTTGAATCAAAGTCGTTTGGCTTGGGAACTACATACAGTACAAGGTTCGCAGCTACCTCGCCACCTTGATTCTTCACCCAGCTTTTGTCGTAGCCCGCTCCTTCTCTAGGGCACTTAGTCACTTCAGCGAGTGACTCATGGGTGATGAAGACATGGTCTTCATCAACATCACCAGAGATCATGAAGGTTGTGCTGTCCTTGGTGACTTTAGAGTTTTTCCATAAGTCCCTTACCAAGGAAGGATAGACATCTTCCATAATCTGGAAGAATGGTAGCACCCAGCATGCACGATTTCTGGTTTGACATCTAGTCCTTTGTTCTTCAAATCAGAGAAGTTAGGGATCCTTCCAGGATGCACTTTTTTTAGTTTTGTTAAAGAAAGTCTGGATCTTTCAGTAACATCTTCAAGAAAACTTTTGGGTGCCATTGTTTCAGAGGAGAAGATTTTTATGGTTTGGAAAGGAAGGGTTTCGAAGATATGAAGACGAAGAGAGTTCAGAGAGAGGTTGTGAGCAAGAGACTTTGAGTGGGTAGTTTTGAAACGTTGTTAAAACACTTGAGTGTTTTTTGCGTTGGGAAAGAGGAGAGAGAGATTATTGCTATAAACAGCAATAAATTTTGAAAAGAAAGTTGTAAATTAAATGAAACGTTTTTCAGAAAAGGAGGGGAAAAAATACAATGTACACGTGTCTCAGTCAGGGTTTAGCACTGAGTGCTTTTAGCCACAGCATCAGACGCTTAGCTTAAAATAGACGAGTCAAACAGATATAAAATTTAGACAGGTAAAATTTTCAGACATATCAGTAAACCCTCATTCAGACACATTATGCATATTAAGATTCCTTCTGATAAAAACAAATCTATCTTCACTTAAGGGTTTTGTAAAGATATCTGCCTACTGATCTTCAGTGGTTACAAACTTAATTTCAACAACACCCTTTTGAACATAATCTCTAATAAAATGATACTTAATTTCTAGACCAAGGTTAGTGGTTCCAATCAAATATCTGAAAATTCTTTTAACAACCTTATGGTGAGATTCTTTAGGGTCTGATTGAAATCTAGCACAAAGACGAACACTGAATTGAATATCAGGTCTGCTAGCAGTTAAATATAGAAGAGATCCAATCATACTTCGGTAGACATTTGGTCTACCTTTTTACCTTCCTCATCCTTGTTTAGAACAATTGATGGATGCATAGGAGTACTCGTAGGCTTTGAATTTTCCATTTTGTACTTTTTCAGAAGTTCCTTGGTGTACTTCTGTTGATGAATATATATTCCATCACTTGTCTGTTTTATTTGAAAACCAAGGAAGACCTTCAGCTCTCCCATCATGCTCATTTCAAATTCATTCTGCATCAACTCAGAACTCTTTGCAGAGCTTTTCATTAGTAGCACCAAATATAATATCATCAACATAAATCTGTACTACTATGAAGTATTTCTTTGAGCATTTCTTAAAAAGTGTAGTGTCTACTTTTCCTCTAATGAAATTATTTTCCATTAGTTATGTGCTTAGCCTATCATACCAAGCTCTTGGAGCTTGTTTGAGTCCATATAAAGCTTTCTTAAGCTTATAGACAGGGTGAGGATTTCCAGAGTCCTCAAAACCAGGAGGTTGCTTCACATATACTTCTTCCTCAATTATTCCATTTAGGAATGCACTTTTAACATCCATTTGATAAAGAGTTATATCATGTTGAGCAGCATATGACATGAGAATTCTAATTGATTCTAATCTAGCTACAGGTGCAAAAGTTTCAGTAAAATCAATAACTTCTTGTTGATTATAACCTTGAGCAACTAATCTTGCTTTGTTTCTTACCACTTTTCCATCTTCATCCAGTTTGTTTCTAAATACCCATCTGGTTCCAATAACAGATTTCTCCTTGGGTTTAGAGACTAGAGTCCAGACATCATTTCTCTTGAACTGATTTAGTTATTCTTGCATGGCTAGAATCCAGCTTTCATCTTGCAAGGCTTCTTAAATCTTTTTGGGTTCCAAATCTGATATGAAGGCCGTGTTGTTGTTTTCGTTGAAAGCAGATTTGGTTCTAACTCCTTGAGATGGAATTCCAATAATAAGATCTTATGGATGATAGGTCTTGAATTTCCAATCTTTCTTTAAATTTTGAGTTTCAGACGCATCATTTGCCTGAATTTCAGACACTTTTACTTTTGTCTTGTCTGAAGATTCTTCCACTGCAGGATTAAGTTCAATACCTGCAACATCCTCTTCTAGATTTGATAGTTCTCTACCAGTCTTCAAGCCATCATTAAACTTTACATGAATTGATTCTTCTACAACAGACGTTCTAGAGTTAAGATGTTAAAAGTTTTAGACATTTCAGAATATCCAATGAATATGCCTTTATCTACTTTTGAGTCAAATTTGCCAAGATGATCTTTTGTATTAAGAATATAACATTCACATCCAAATGCATGAAAATATGATATGTTGGGTTTTCTACCTTTCCACAATTCATAAGGAGTCTTATTTAGGATATGTTCTTTCTCTCAACCACTTTATTTTGCTGTGGAGTTCTAGGTGCAGAGAAATTGTAGGTTAAGATGAGTACCCATGTAAATCTAGAATAGTCATCAACTATGACAAAACAATATTTCTTTCCACCTAGGCTAGCTACACTGACTGGTCCAAACAGATCCATGTGTAACAGTTGCAAAGGTCTAGAGGAAGTGACTTCTTTCTTATATTTGAAACTTGATTTTAATTGTTTACCTCTCTGACATGCATCACACGGAATATCTTTCTTAAAGGAAATATCAGGCAATCCTCTCACAAGGTTATGCTTTTTCAATTTAGAAATTTATTTCATACTAACATGTCCTAGTTTTTTATGCCATAGCCACTTTTCATCCTCTTTGGACATAAAGCATGTTACACTTTGATCTGAAAGTTCAGACAGGTCAATCTTATACAGATTGTTTTGCCTTTTAGCATAAAAGAGTGTCTTTCCACTAATATCATTGACTATGCATGCATCTTTATAAAAAGATACAGAAAATCCACTATCACATAATTGACTTATGCTAAGCAGATTATGTTTCAGCCCTTTCACATATAAAACCTCACAGATAATGGGCAAGGGAGGTTTACCACTAATTTTACCTACACCAACAACTTTTCCTTTCTGATTGTCACCAAAAGTCACATGTCCAGCTTTCTTAGGTTGGAGGTCTAGGAACAAAGACCTTTCTCCTGTTATGTGTCGCGAGCATCCACTGTCCAGGTACCATGACAGGTGTTTATTTTGTCCTGTTAAGTAGGTCTGCAACAGAAATTATCATGGACTTAGGTACCCACACTTTCTTGGGTCCTTTTCTGTTAGTATAAGGAGTCTGTGAAGACTTCTTTCTATTTTTGTAGATACACTTAGACGTGATATGTCCAGTTTTTCCACAACATGTGCATACAGGTTTATTTGATACAGATTTGACAATTATTTTTGAGAACTTTGTTGATCCTTTATGTTCTTGACTGGAATATCATATTCCTTCTTTGTTAAGGGAGTGCCTCTGACTTCCCAAAAGTTTAGTCAGATTATCTCTACCATTAACAAATTTGGCAAGATCTATGGTGAGCTCTTCTACTTTCTGATGAAGTTTATTAATTTCTTCAGAAGGTAGAGTTTCAACTGAGATCTCAGCTTTAGACTTTTTAGTCTTAAGCATACTATTTTCTTCAGCTAACTTTTCACACTCTTGAGATTTCTATGTATACTCATTTGAGAGTTTAACATATTGTCTCTTGAGGGATTTGAAAGCTTTAGACATATAGTTGGATTCTTCCAACAGTTCATTATAGGCATCATTCAATTTCTCGAGTTTAGAATGTACCTCAGTGTCTGATTCAGAGCCAATATCCGCCATAAGACAGAGATTTGCTTCAAGCTCCTCTCCTTCACTTTCAGTGGAGCTTTCAACAAGATCTTCCCAAGTGGCCATCATTCCTTTCTTCTTTTTGTTGAAGAACTTCTTGGGAGATTGCTTTTTGAGCTGAGGGCATTCTGCTTTGATATGACCGGGCTTCTTACATTCATGACACACAATGGCATTCTTGTCTTGAGATCCACCATCTTTGTTTTACTCTTTGTTGAAGCGCCTGAAAGGTTTGTCCTTTCTGAAGTTTCTTTTCTTCCAAAGTGGTCGCGCTGTCGCGCACGCGCCAAAAAGAACGAGCGGGTTTTAAAACTGTAGTTAGGGCGACAACTCGGATGTCGTCTCACACGGACTCTTAAAGTGTTATTTTTCACAAGAATCAGTTTTTTTTTTTTGGGGGGGGGGGGTTGTTTGGATGCAATCAAAGAAAATAAGACAATGAAAACAGAGCAATAAAACAAGGCAGTTCAAAAAAGATTATCAAATAGCAAACAACGATTAATCTACTGTTCTCGAATTCCCCACTATCATTGGTTCATGTAATCCCAAGCCCTAAGCAGATTCTAATCCCCTTTCAGTTGTAGCAACAATTAACAACGCAATCGCTACTACGGATATATGTTCCTATTCCCGAAATAACAAACGGGGTTAAGCCCTCATGAACTAACGAACATGAATGAACACACGCGAAATAACAAACGCGATTTAGTATAGGAACATAACATCACTGAAACGAATCAATACAACACTACACACTCCTGAAATAACAAACACAAATGTATAATATGGTATTGAAAAGGGAAAAGCAATTAAAATAAGAATTACAAAACCTCAAGTATATGGAATTCTCATACAGTAGACTAATCTAAGAAATTAGTTCTCCATGACAAAAACAAAACACACAGAAAAATATGTAAAACTGTGGAGAAGCAAAAGTTGTTCATAATCTGCCTAGACAGCTATTTATAACATTCAGGAATTTTTGCCACTCGCGAGGCGAGACCTAATTCACGAGGCGAATATTGTGAAGAGTTAGCAATGCTTGGTATTCTCGTGGGGCGAAGGACTACTCGCGAGGCGAGGAACTGAAGAGTCTTCTTATTACACCCGTTATGAACATCAGGGGCCAACTGTGATGCTTTCTGACTTCCAGGCTCGCGAGGCGAATGGATGCTCGCGAGGCGAGACTCTTCAACTTCAAAACTGCCACAGCCGTGACCTTCAACACGGGTAAGCCGTGATAGTCTCTGACTTTCAGGGCTGGGTGACTCGCGGGGCGAGATCTTCTTCGTGGGGCGAACCAGAGACCTTGCATTTTCTTGGAACAGTCAGCCTTCGGGGTCGCGAGGCGAAGAGCTGTTCGCGAGGCGAAGAGCTGTTCGCGAGGCGAATCCCCTGTTTCTTTATTCTCTTGACTTCCAACTTAACCTGAAAACAAAGACACAACTATAAGTGTATTATTTGACTCAAAACTGGCTAAATTAACCTAAAACTACTCTAGAGACTCAAAACCTTGCTTGAGGACAATCTAATCTAATTTGGGTGAAAATAGGATATAATTTGCACAAAACCCTGGTCATACTAGCCATAAAACTAGATGAGCCAGAGGCTTATCAAAATACCCCAAACTTAAACTTTGCTTGTCCCCAAGCAAACTAAAACTCAAAAATCAAAAAGACTCAAGACCTGGCAAGCTTAAAAGATTCAATCAACCTTACACAAATTCAAGCAGTTTCATCAAAACAGTTTTCTTCATTGTTCCCCCTTTTCAAGCAAAGCAATCCCCACAATCATTCATTCTAAACAATTGAGAATTTCATTATTCAAACAATCATCAATCTAAGCAGGGGATCCAAGTCACACACAAGAGGGAGATCACCAAATTCAAACAACTGCCTTCCTCACAAGGGAGTTTAGTATTTCACTCAATCGCTCAGTTTGTGTCAGGCTAACAACTTTGCACTCAATTTCACTTTTCAAGAACACTTCCCACAAATTTGATTTTCATCTCAAAATGATTCCCACAGAAAACATGCATGCAACATCAAAAGGTCTTTTATGGGTTGTAATGGGGTCTGGCTAAGGGTAGGATTTACAAAGGAACTAGGCTGAAGTCCCTAGGAACTAAGAGAGCATGAAACACTTCAACACATTGGAATTCCACTCAAGTTCCTCTTCTCATTTTTTTCTTTATGCTTTGGGTGACTACAGCCTCTTTTATTTTTCTAAAACTTTTATTTTTATTTATTTATTTTTATTTTTTTTATTTTTTTACAATTTTTACACTTTTCTCTTTTTTTTTCTACATTTTTTTTTCTACAAGCCTTTGGCTCCAACCTTTTTATTGTATATATACCTGTTCCACTTTTTTTTTTCAATCCCAAACAGCACATTACACCTTGCAGCCACCCCAAACTTAGTTTCTTGCACCCTTCTTCTTTCTAAGATTCCATGCTCTCCTAATCCTAAGATCGGGTTAACATGGTTTTCCAGATTTTTTGGGGCTTATAACATTAGGTTATCAAGAATTAACAGGCTAATCAGGCTCAATGGGGCTAACCAGGGAACATGCATTAGGGATGGTTATTTTAGGCTAAGTAGCTATTTACAAAGAAAATGCCTAAATCATCTGAAGCAAACACATAATCATGCAAACCATAAAGAGATTCAAGCAAATTCAGGAAGTGCAACTTGAAAGTGATTTCACACAGTTTAAAACATGTTGGAGACTCAAAACCTCACCTGGACATTCATGCAAATTGTTTGACAGAGATTATATCCCTAGTGTGTGCTTCCTATCACCCCAAACTTATCATAAATCATGCCATCATAACAAAATCTCAAAGTTCAGTTTTCAATCACATGAGGATCATTTTTCAAAAATGTTTCAAATCCTAGGGGAAAACAGTCAACACATAACATGCAATCAATCTATGCAAAATCAATAAAATCCAATAAACTTGCCAACACTAGACTCAACACAACTCCTGAGCTTCTCAAATTATTCAGGAGCTTTATTAAAAGAAAAGGAAAACAAACAAAACAAAACAAAAACTACAACTAGTTCCCTCCCCTACACTTAAAACATGCATTGTCCCCAATGAAACAACATAACAATAAAATCAGAGTGAGGGAAAGGAAAAGAAACTCCCTGATCAAGTATCAGTGTAGGTGGGAGCTTCCAAGGAGAGCTCCTCAACATTAACATCCACAGGAACAACAGCATCCACACCATGGAATGGCTTCAGCCTCTGCCCATTAACCTTGAATGGCTTGTGGGTACCTGCACGTGTAATCTCTACTGCACCATAAGGAAAAACGTTAGTAACAACAAAGGGGCCATCCCATTTGGACCTAAGTTTCCCAGCCATCAATTTCAAGCGGGAGTTAAACAATAAGACTGGCTGGCCCACAGAAAATTCTTTTCTAACAATCATCCTATCATGAAATTGTTTTGTTTTCTCTTTATAAATCCTGGAGCTTTCATAGGCTTCTAGCCTAAGCTCCTCAAGTTGCTTTACAATCGCAGTTTTCTTTCAACACCAGCTTCCTTCATGTCCAAGTTCTGACACTTGACTCGCCCGATGCACGCAGGTGCTCAACTTCCACCGGGAGGTGACATGCCTTACCAAATACAAGCCGAAAGGGGGACATTCCTATAGGTGTATTGAAAGCAGTCCTCTGAGCCCACAGTGCGTCTTCCAGACGGTGGCTCCATTCCTTTCTATTCGACTGCACCATCTTCTCTAGAATCTGCTTGATCTCCCTGTTTGATATTTCAGCCTGGCCATTGGTCTGGGGATGGTAAGCAGTGGAAACTCTATGTACAACCCCATATCTTCTGAGTAAGGCTTCCATGGTTTTGTTGCAGAAGTGAGTGCCCTGGTCACTGATGAGGGCCTTAGATATGCCAAACCTGCAAAAAATGTTGGACCTAACAAATTTGGAAACAACTTTAGCATCATTAGTCCTAGTGGGAATTGCTTCCACCCACTTTGAAACATAATCTACAGCCAAAAGAATATATACAAAACCAAAAGAGGGGGGAAGGGACCCATGAAATCAATCCCCCACACATCAAAAACCTCCCAAAAGAGCATGGGCTGCTGAGGCATCTCACTCCTACGAGTGATGGCAGGGCCTGCTGTTTGGCATTCTTTGCAATTCCTGTATACCTCATAGGAATCTCTAAAAATTGTGGGCCAGTAGAACCCAGAATCCAGGACTTTTCTTGCTGTCCTCTGTGGTCCAAAATGTCCTCCAACTTGAGAGGCATGTGAGAAGTGCAAAATGGACTCTGTCTCATGATCGGGGACACACCTTCGAATAACCTGATCACTGCAAAACTTCCAAAGGTAGGGATCATCCCACACATAGTACTTTGCATCGCTCTTGAGCTTGTGGAACTTATGTCTACTTGTACCTGCAGGAACAACACCAGCAACAAGAAAGTTAACTATGTCAGCAAACCAGGGTGTTACCCCATACAGATGTAGAAGCCTCTCATCAGGGAAATCATCTTGGATGGGAGAAGGATCCTCATCCCTAGCTATTCGGCTCAAGTGATCTGCTACCAAATTTTCAGCTCCACTCTTGTCTTTTATCTCCACATTGAATTCTTGGAGCAAAAGCATCCACCGGATCAGTCTTAGCTTAGCCTCTGGTTTCTTTAACAGATATTTCAGAGCTGCATGGTCAGTGAAAACAATAACCCTAGAACCTAGCAAATATGACCTAAACTTATCAAGTGCAAATACAACAGCTAGCAGTTCTTTCTCAGTGGTGGTGTAATTTGATTGTGCAGCATCTAATGTCCTAGAAGCATAGTGAATGACATGGGTAGCCTTGCCCACCCTTTGTGCCAGAACCGCTCCCAAAGCAAAATTGGAAGCATCACACATTAGTTCAAAAGGGAGTGTCCAGTCTGGGGGCTGGATGATGGGGGTAGAGGTCAATGCTTTTTTCAGGTGGTCAAATGCCTCCTTGCAATGGTCATCAAAATGGAACAGGGCATCATTCTTCAAAAGGTTTGACAATGGCAGAGCTATCTTGCTGAAGTCCTTTATAAAGCGCCTGTAGAAACCAGCATGTCCAAGAAAAGAACGGATCTCGCGTACGCAAGATGGGTAAGGCAATGAAGAAATCACATCAATTTTTGCAGGATCTACTGAAATACCCTCTTTAGAAATTACATGACCCAAAACTATCCCCTGTTCTACCATAAAGTGACATTTTTCATAGTTCAAAATCAAATCAGTCTTAATGCATCTTTGTAGAACTAAACTCGGACTATGCAGACATGCATCAAATGAGGAGCCATATACAGTGAAGTCATCCATGAACACCTCTATACAATTTTCAATAAATTCAGAGAAAATGCTAAGCATGCATCTTTGGAAGGTGCCAGGAGCATTACAAAGGCCAAATGGCATCCTCCTATAGGCAAACGTACCGAAGGGGCACGTGAAAGTGGTCTTTTCCTGATCCTCAGGGGCAATATGGATCTGGAAATACCCGGAAAAACCACCAAGAAAGCAATAATGAGATTTACCAGCCAGCCGATCCAGCATCTGATCTATGAACGACAAAGGAAAGTGATCCTTTCTGGTGGCCTGGTTCAACTTCCTATAATCTATACAGACTCGCCAGCTATTCTGGACTCTAGTAGGTACAAGCTCATTATTATCATTCCTAACTACTGTGAGACCGGACTTCTTTGGTACAACTTGCACCAGACTTACCCAAGTACTATCAGAGATGGGGTATATAATACCTGCCTGCAGAAGCTTAGTCACCTCTTTCTTCACCACATCCAAAATCAATGGGTTTAGTCGCCTTTGGGCCTGTCTTACTGGTTTAGCTCCCTCCTCCAATAGAATTCTGTGCATGCATCTGGAGGGGCTAATTCCTGGAATATCAGCCAATGTCCACCCAATAGCCTTCTTGTGCTTCTTCAGAACCTCTAAAAGTTTGGCTTCCTGGTCAGAATCAAGACTGGAAGAAATGATGACTGGCAGTTTTTCATTTGTCTCCAGGTAAGCATACTTCAAGTTCCCAGGAAGTGGCTTGAGTTCTAGGGATGGTGGCTGCTCAACGGATGGTACATTAGGAGTAGCCAGGATGTCAAGGACTTCTGCTGAACAGACAGCTTCACTATCACTATCACTATCACTATCACCCTGCAAGGTTGATTCAAGAAACTCAGCACAAACAGAACAAGGGTTAGTGTTAGTACAGTTAGTACATGAATACAAATCATCAAAACCAGAAATGAATGGAAAATCAGAAATAAAGTCCTCATGGGTATCCTCAATAAGCTCAGAAAGCAACTCTAGTTGGAAAACCGAGTGCTCCTCCAGTGGGTGTTTCATAGCATCAAAGATCTCGAACTTGGCCACAATATCACCAAACTCCATAGACATAGTCCCATCATGCACATCAATCTTAGTCTTGGCTGTCTTCATGAATGGTCTCCCCAAGATTATTGGTGATCTACTAGAATGTGTCTCTCCTGCCATGTCTAAGATGTAGAAGTCCGCAGGGAAGATCAAATCATCAACTTGCGCTAGCACATCTTCTACCATTCCCATGGGTCGGGCACTGGTCCTGTTAGCCAACTGGATGGTGAGACCTGTATACTGCAAAGGCCCAAGATCAAGGTTATTAAAGATGGAGGTAGGCATGACATTTATGGATGCTCCCAAGTCCAGCATGCAGTTTTCAAACTTCCTGTCCCCAATAGTGCATGGAATAGTAAATGTGCCCGGGTCCTTGCACTTCTGTGGTAGTGCCTGAGTAGGGGTTAAAGCAGCAACTCTTTCTGGTGCAGGCCTAGACTGGATAAAAGCTGAGATATTTCTTCCCAAGTCAACCCTCTCATTATTCTTCATCTTCCTCTTGTTGGTGCATAGATCCTTGAGAAATTTCGCATACTTGGGCACCTGCTTGATCACATCTAGAAGGGGAATATTCACAGCTACTTTTCTAAACACATCTAAAATCTCCCTTTCCTTGTCTTCACCACCAATCTTCTTATTTCTCTGTAATCTGTGTGGGAATGGGATTGGTGGTCTGTATACCTTCTCAACTTCAACTTCAACAGTAGGGTCAGGAGTTACCTCAATAGTTTCTTCATCTTTTCCAGAAGTGGCCTCAACAACTTTTCCAGATCTCAGAGATATGGTACTCACATTAGGATTGGAGGCATTAGGATTTATCACTGGCTGTGCCGGCAGCTGGGTTGTCCCTTGACCTTGCTGTATATTATTCATGGATGTGGCCAGCTGTCCAATCTGTGTCCTTAAATCTTGAATGCTAGCATTTGTTTGCTGTTGAAACTGTGCCTGTGAAGCTGCAACCTGCTGCTGAAACTGGAGGTTATTTGCAGCCATTTGCTTGATCATATCCTCTAGGGAAGGTCCAGAAGGTGCAGAAGTAGTCAATTGAGGAGGATTCTGTGGTGCTGCCATTGGTTGTTGTTGGGATGAGTTCCCATACCGCAGATTAGGATGATTCCTCCAATTGGGATGGTACCTATTGGTAGAGAGGTCTGGAGTCTTTGTCTGATTCTGACTGTTTCCTTGATTATATGGATTTACTGCATAAGCTTGAGACACTTCACTGACAAACTCTTCTCTCTGGATGGGGCATGGATCATACGGGTGCTCAGGAGAATTGCATATGCCACATAACTTTGCAGGCTGAACTCTGTCTATTGCCAATTGCCTTACAAAAGAAGTCAGCTCATCCAATCTATTCTCAAGGGCGGCCTAGTTGGAAGATGAACTATGGACCTCATGCACACCTCTTGTCTCAACTGAATTTCTTCTGGTAGTAAACTGCTGGGAATTCAATGACATATTCTCAATGAGTTGCTTGGCAGCAGCTGGGGTCTTATCAACAAGTGCTCCCCCACTAGAAGCATCCAAAAGATTCCTATCCATCGGCAGCAATCCTTCATAAAAGTACTGGATAAGGAGCTGTTCAGATATCTGATGCTGAGGGCAGCTGGATACCAAATGCTTGAATCTTTCCCAATATTCAGCTAACGACTCATTCCCTTGCCTGATGCCACATATTTCTTTCCTTATTGACGCAGCTCTTGAAGCAGGAAAATATCTTTCTAGGAAAACCCTCTTCAAATCATTCCAAGTGGTGATAGAGTTGGGCTCAAGATACAACAGCCAATCCTTTGCAGCTCCCTGGAGTGAGAACGGAAAAGCCTTCAGTTTGATGCTATCCTCAGTTACTCCCTCTGATCTCGAGGTTGTGGAGCATACAACTTGGAACTCCTTCAAGTGCTTGTGTGGATCCTCACCTGCAAGACCATTAAACTTTGGCAACAAGTGAATGAAACCAGATTTTAGTTCAAAAGGAGTATCAACACCAGGATATGAAATACACAATCCATTGTAATTTACATCAGGGGCAGCAAGCTGTCTTAATGTCCTTTGGTCTCCCATATTTTCAAAAATAGTTTTGGAATTAGAATCACTACTAGTGCTAGCCCGAAATTCTCTACGGAGTGTGTGCAGTGTTCTTTCAATTTCCGGGTCAAAATCACACAAGTCAGGGCAATTAGACCTAGTAGCCAGACCAATTCAAAACAAAAACAGAAAATAAAAGAAAAAGAAAAGAAAGAAAAGAAAGAAAAAAAAATGGAAAAATAACAAATAAGAGTCCCCGGCAACGGCGCCAATTTTTGGTCGCGCTATCGCGCACGCGCCAAAAAGAACGAGCGGGTTTTAAAACTGTAGTTAGGGCGACAACTCAGATGTCGTCTCACACGGACTCTTAAAGTGTTATTTTTCACAAGAATCAGTTTTTTTGGGGGGGGGGGGGGGGTTGTTTGGATGCAATCAAAGAAAATAAGACAATGAAAACAGAGCAATAAAACAAGGCAGTTCAAAAAAGATTATCAAATAGCAAACAACGATTAATCTACTGTTCTCGAATTCCCCACTATCATTAGTTCATGTAATCCCAAGCCCTAAGCAGATTCTAATCCCCTTTCAGTTGTAGCAACAATTAACAACGCAATCGTTACTACGGATATATGTTCCTATTCCCGAAATAACAAACGGGGTTAAGCCCTCATGAACTAACGAACATGAATGAACACACGCGAAATAACAAACGCGATTTAGTATAGGAACATAACATCACTGAAACGAATCAATACAACACTACACACTCCTGAAATAACAAACACAAATGTATAATATGGTATTGAAAAGGGAAAAGCAATTAAAATAGGAATTACAAAACCTCAAGTATATGGAATTCTCATACAGTATACTAATCTAAGAAATCAGTTCTCCATGACAAAAACAAAACACATAGAAAAATATGTAAAACTGTGGAGAAGCAAAAGTTGTTCATAATCTGCCTAGACAGCTATTTATAACATTCAGGAATTTTTGCCACTCGCGAGGCGAGACCTAATTCGCGAGGCGAATATTGTGAAGAGTCAGCAACGCTTGGTATTCTCGCGGCGCGAAGGACTACTCGCGAGGCGAGGAACTGAAGAGTCTTCTTATTACGCCCGTTATGAACATCAGGGGCCAACCGTGATGCTTTCTGACTTCCAGGCTCGCGAGGCGAATGGATGCTCGCGAGGCGAGACTCTTCAACTTCAAAACTGCCACAGCCGTGACCTTCAACACGGGTAAGCCGTGATAGTCTCTGACTTTCAGGGTTGGGTGACTCGCAGGGCGAGATCTTCTTCGCGGGGCGAACCAGAGACCTTGCATTTTCTTGGAACAGTCGGCCTTCGGGGTCGCGAGGCGAAGAGCTGTTCGCGAGGCGAATCCCCTGTTTCTTTATTCTCTTGACTTCCAACTTAACCTGAAAACAAAGACACAACTATAAGTGTATTATTTGACTCAAAACTGGCTAAATTAACCTAAAACTACTCTAGAGACTCAAAACCTTGCTTGAGGACAATCTAATCTAATTTGGGTGAAAATAGGATATAATTTGCACAAAACCCTGGTCATACTAGCCATAAAACTAGATGAGCCAGAGGCTTATCACAAAGCTTTTTCATTTTTCTAGTGAAAAGAGAGAGCTCGTCATCTTCATCATCTGAATCATCTTCATTTGATTCCTCAGATTCCTCTGAAGATTCATCAGTTTTGAGAGCTTTTGATGAGGTTCCTCTAGATGATTTCTTGTCAGCTTTAAGGGCAATGGATTTGTTTTTCTTTCCATTGTTTTCTTCAATCAGCTCTTGTTCATGGATTTGGAGAGTGCCAAGAAGCTCATCTAGCTTCATTATTGTTAAGTCTTTGGCCTGAGATATAGCAGTCACAAGTGGTCTCCATTGCTTTGGAAGACTTCTGAGAATATTTTGAATGTGTTCCTCAGTCTTGTAAACTTTTCCCAGTGATTTCAGTCCATTGGTTATGGTTTGAAATCTTCCATACATTTGGTCAATAGTTTCTCCTTCTTCCATTTTAAATAGTCCATACTTTCTGACCAACATGCTGACTTTGGTCTCTTTGACTTTGTTGGTTCCTTCGTGAGCAACCGCTAGTGAATCCCATACTTCTTTTGCAGATTCACAAGCACAAACTTTTTCAAGTCCTTCTCTGCTCAAGGCGCACATGATTGCATATCTAGCCTTGGCATTTGACTGCGACTTTGTCTCTTGCTCAGAGGTCATGTTAGCTTTAGGAACTTCATCTCCATTGTCATCTTTAGGGACAAAAGGGCCTTCTTCAATGAGATCCCAAAGATCAGAGTTAGTGGACTGTAAGAACCACTTCATCTTTTCTTTCCAGTAAATGTAGTCCTCACCATTGAAGTAAGGAGGTCTCAACATTGAGGATCCTTCTCCAGCATGGTACTTGCTTGTGCTAGCTTCTCCTGCCATCTCCAAGATCTTTTCCTCTACACTGTTAAGTGCTCAACCCAGAGGCTGAGCTCTGATACCAACTGAAATAACCAAAGTTAAGGTTGAATTGTGTTTACCAATTTTTTGGTTACTTAAAAATATTTTCACAGGAACAACAAGAAGAACTTAGATTATAGAAAATCAGACGAGTGATACGTCTAATATTCAGACAGAATACGCAAGCAAACAGAGAAGAGTAAAATTGAGTTTGATATTCACAATATTAACTCCCCAAGTTAAAAGCTTGAACAGAATAATACTTAAGCAAAATAAAGAGATAAGCAAAGAGGAATATCACTCAACAGTTTTATACTGGTTCACCCTAAAATCCACAGGGCTACATCCAGTTTCTTGGCAGCACCACCTAGCCTCTTCAGGCTCAACACACAAGGAATATAAAGGTTTTGTGTAATTAATACAACTTGCAAGTCTTTCAGATCACACTCAAGGAGTGGAATAAATATGAAGTGTGAAAGACTGCGAATTAAAATCAAGTGATTGAAGGTGTATTCAATGAAAGAATGAAGAAGTTAATGAGGAGAGTAAATGCTTCTGCACAGTGTTCTTATTGATATTCAACTTCTTGTTTTCATCTTCATTGTTTGATCTATTTAAAGGCTTCAATCAAGAGATCCGTTTAGACACAGCTTCAGAAAATGTGTTCTTTTGATTTGAGCTTCTGAGATACCATTAATGCCAAAGAGTCGTTCTGTATAAACATTAAATTCTTGGAAACGTTTAGCTTTTACAAGGTTGTCCAATAGTACATTTTAATCTGAATCAGCTGTTATATCAGAGTAGGCAACAGCAGGCTTCTTGTGCTTGCTGTAGAGAGCTTTCTTCTTTTAATGCCACAGTCTGTTCACTTTCCAGAAAGCACTTTTACTTTGTACTAAAACAGCTAAAAGGTTACTGCTGTGGTACGAAGATTGCGTGTTTATTCCTTGAAACCTTGAAACAAACGTTCTTTATTCTTTATCCTTTGAGCTATTGTCCAGAGGTCTTCGAGATCCTTAAGGAAGGCATTTGATATGAATAAGATGACTTGGACTTCATTTCTGACAAACTGACATTATACCAGAGTTGGAAAATCAGACGGGTGAGAAGTAATTAGAAATCAGACGAGTGCTCAAGCAGTCCAAAAACTAGACGGGTGATCATGCAGTCCAAAACTAGACGGATGATCATGCAGTCCAAAACTAGACGGGTTATAACTTATTCCAAAAGTCAGACGGGTGATCAACTGAGTCTGTTTCAGACAGATGCTTCTTGCCACATCATCAATTAAACTCAGATCTCGATAGCGCATTGACTTGGTCTTTGACTAAACCAGACGAGTGGTTTTCAAACAGGTCTTATAAACCGAGTCTACTGAAAATCGGACGAGTCAAAAAGTAGACGAGTGACCTTAAATCTAATTTTCTGCGCACTTATCAGATTTGTCAGTAATTTCATAAGGTTCAATATTACCATACTTAATCTATTTGGAATCATCAAAACTTAGAGAATTTACACATTGAATGTGTTTCAGACTTATCAGGTCTCAACATACGCCACTGGACGGAGACGGCGGAGGATACGAAAGGGACTGTAATAGTGTTTGGCCAATTTTGGAGAGGAACGGTTCTTGAGAGAGATTTGTCGATGGGGTTGAAGTTTCAGGTAAACCCACTCTCCCTTTTAGAATTCCTTTTCTGTTCTTCTAGAGTTGACTTGTTGACTCATTCGATTGCGCGCTCTGGTGAGATTGAACCTCAAAAGTTTCAAAATTTGTTATCTTTCAGCTAGGATTTCATCCAAAGATCCAATTTTTAAGCTTCCTGGTGAATAATAAGTGATAGCGGGTGGGGTTCTGCCGTAGAGGGCCTCAAATGGTGTCATTCCAATGGTCGAATGAAATGAAGAATTGTACCAGTATTCGGCTAGAGGTAAGAAGCGGATCCAATGGGTGGGTTCTTCGTTGACAAAGCAGTGGAGGTACGTCTCCAAGCATCTGTTAAGGACCTCTGTCTAGCAGTCTGTTTGCGGGTGATAGGAGCTGCTAAAGTTCAGAGTGGTGCCCAAAACCTTGAACAGTTCACGCCAAAATTAGTTGATAAAGACGTGATCACGGTCACTGACAATCATCTTAGGAGTACCGTGAAGGCGGTAGATTTCTGCCAAGAAGACCTAGGACAAGGAAGCAGCAGTGTAGCTAGTGGGTAAGGCCACAAAGTGTGTGAACTTGGTGAGTCGATCAACGACAACCCAGAAAACTGTCTTATTGGATGAAGAAGGCATATTAGTGATGAAGTCCATGGAGATGTCCTCCCAAACACGGCTAGGAATTGGAAGAGATTGTAATAAACCATAGGGAGAATGAGTATTGTACTTGTGGATTTGGCAAACATTACATTTGTTGACACAGTCCTTGACCATGGCGTGCATCCCGGGCCAATAAAAGTTTGCAGAGAAACGAGCCAAGGTGGCCTTGATCCCAGAGTGACCAACTAATGGGGAACTGTGGAATTCGATTATAAGAGATGGAATGAGGCCAGATGCTTTGGGAATGAAGATTATGTCCCGAAAGTAAAGCAAACCAGATTTATGATTGAAATTTTGTTGCATCTCTGTTTCTTCATGTACTCGTTTAATCAGTTTCTGCCCAACAGGATGAAAAGAGTAGAAGTGTTGCATCTCGGAACATGGGAGATGTAGGGCCACTGATGTGAGTGAAGACAGTCGGGGACTCAGAGTCGGGAATAAGGGATAATGCATTAGCGACCACATTCTCTCTGCCAGGTTTGTAGTGTATTTCATTAGAGTAACCCACCAATTTCGTTAACCATTTTCGTTGCTCTGGGGTCTGAATGGTTTGAGTCATAAGGCCCTTGAGACTTTTGTGATCTGTAAATATCCTGAATGTGCTACCTAACAGATATTGTCATCATTTTTTTATAGCTTCAGTCACTGCATAAAGCTCACGAACATAGGCAGAGGAAGCACAAAGGCGAGGGCACATCTTCTTACTGAAGAAAATGATGGGGTGGTACTGTTGAGAAAGAACAGCCCCCACTGCTATACTAGAGGCATCCGTGGTGACATCAAAGGGAATGAAAAAATCAGGGAGGGCCAGCACAGGTAATGTAGCCATTGTTGTTTTCAGTTTATTAAATGCCTGATCTGCATTCTGTGGCCAAGAAAAAGTGGTGGATTTTAGTAGATCTATTAAGGGACTTGCTATGATTGCATAGTTTAGGACAAATCTACGATAGAATCCAGTAAGGCCGAGGAAAGCATGGAGTGTAGTAAGAGAATGAGGGACTGGCCACTCACAAATATCTTTCAATTTGTTAGGATCATCTTGCACTCATTGGCCTGAAATCACATGGCCGAGATAATCCACAGTCTGGACATCGAATTGGCATTTAGAAAATTTAGCATAGAATTGGTGTCGCATCAGCAATGACAGAATCTGTTCAACATGTGATAAATGATCAGACCAAGTAGGACTAAAAATCAAAATATCATCAAAAAACACTAAGACAAATTGACGTAAAAATGGTCGTAATATATCATTCATGGTCGCCTGGAAAGTAGGTGGAGCATTAGTAAGCCTGAAGGGCATTACTAGGAACTCATAATGCCCATCAAATGTACGAAAACCAATTTTGGGTATGTCTTCCGGGACCAATCTCATTTGATGGTAGCCGGAACGTAGGTTGATTTTTGAAAAGTAGGCAACTTCCCTTAGCTCATCCAAGAGTTCATCTATAGTGGGAATAGGGAAACGATCACGGATGGTGATAGCATTAAGGGCCATATAATCCACGCAAAAACGTCATGATCCATCCTTCTTTTTCACCAACAATATGGGTGATGAATAGCGACTGGTGCTAGGTCTAATGATTCCATCTCTCAACATTTCAGCAATCATTTGGGACATGGTTTCTTTTTGAAAGTGAGGATATCTATATGGCCGAATGTTGATAGGGGAGGAATTGGGTAAAAGGTGAATGTGGTGGTCATGGGGGCGGGTAGGAGGAAGGCTATGGGGTGTGGTGAATATATGGAAGTAATGCTGTATAATGTGAGCAAGGTCAGGGGTAGGGATTGGATGATGGTGAGCTCCTCATGTGAGTTGGGTTGTGGGTAGTGAATTTGTAGGTGGGGTTGGTGTGGGCAGCATTGCTATTGCATGGAATGTGGCAATGGCATCAGTTTGCAACATTCTAGCAAATTGGTGGAAGGTAGTATGGGTAATGACAGGTACAGGGGAACCCTTGAGGGTAATCAGGGACCCTTGGTGATAAAATTGCATGGATGAGATAGTATAATCGGACACAAACGGTCCCAAAGTATGCAACCATTAAACACCTAACACCACATTCGCCCCTTGTATGGGCAATAAGTACAGGGATGTGTGAAAAGTGTGTTGCTCCACAGAAATTGGAACATCCACGCAGTGACCTGAGCAATGTAATTGGGCTCCGTTACCCACCATGACTGCAATGGGGGTAATGGTTGTATGGGTAAGCCGATGAAAGTTGCAATCTGGGGTTGGATAATGTTATGGGAGCTTCCCGTATGCATTAGGATAGAAACAAGGTAGCCTTGTATAGAGGCTTGGAAACGGAGGCTGCGTGGGGATGGGTCACCTGTGACAGCATATAGAGAAAGGTGGAAATTGGCTGGCGAGCTAGGTGTGTTGGTAGGTTCTGTGGGTGTGTAGCTAGTATGAGTAAGGAGGTTAGATGGTAGAGGGGGTTCGGGTGGAGGAGGGTAATGGCCATCAGGAGGGTTAGTTGGGTAGGTTTATGGTAGGAATTTCAGCTTCCTCATCAGCCAATTGGGCTGATTTACAACGGTGTCCAGGGCTCCATTTGTCATCACAATTAAACCAAAGGCCCTTGACCTTCCGGGCTTGCATTTCGGTGGATGAAAGGAGACGAATAGGAGGGATAGGCTTGGATGAAGGAGGGGCAGGGAGTGCTGGGCGAGGGAGAGGTGCAGGTAATAAGGGTGGTTGTGGTGGAGGGTGTTTAGGTGGGTAAGGCCGAGAGGGGGAAGGTAGGAATTGGCGTGATGCTTGTAATTTGGATTCAATAAGCTTGGCAAGGCCTATGGCATGGGAGATTGAGGTGGGTTGCAGCAAGGCCAACTCATGTTGAATATCATAATAGAGCCCGGAAATGAAACAATCAAGGATGGTGTTACCCAATAAGCCTATCACTCGATTACAAAGTCGATCAAATTCTTTCTGATAATCTGCTATAGTGGAGGTTTGCTAGAGTTTAAAGAGAGCTTGCTGGTGGTTTTCAAAGGATGAAGGACCAAAACGGTGCTTCAAGGCGTGTGTGAATTCGTCCCAAGTTGAGAGGAGCCCATTGTGGTGCATCCATTGATACCATCCCAAAGCATCTCCGACCATGTATGGTGAGATGTGTAGCAATCGCTGCTGTGGCAAGATAACATGATGGCTGAAAAACTGCTCAGCTTGAAAGATCCACTCCAATGGGTTTGTGCCATCGAAAATCTAGAGATGGAGCTTAGGTGGTTTGATGGGAGGGTCAGGTGGTGGTGGGGTTAAGAAGGTGTGGTTTTTGGTTTGAAGGGCTTGGAAGGTATTATGGTAGGATTCATGACGTAATTCTTGGGATTGTTTAAAATCTATGAAGGCTAGGGTGAGGGCTTGAATGGCATCTTGCAGCTGCTGAATATCAGCTTTTTCAGACAGTGAGCGTGTCATAGTTGCAGAAGACAAAAGCACCAGTAAGAGGGTGTGGTTTTGGGTTTGAAGGGCTTGGAGGGTATTAAGGTAGGATCCATGACGTAATTATTGGGATTTTTTAAAATCTGTGAAGGCTAGGGTGAGGGCTTGAATGGCATCTTGCAGCTACCGAATATCATCTTTTTCAGACTGTGAGCGTGTCATAGTTGCAGAAGACACCAGTGATAAGAATATAGGTAGGGATAAGGTATTCCCACTTAGAGAGGGGAGGTCTCCTGAGAAAATAGAGAGAGAGTTGGATTAATTTTCTGCCTGCTTTTCTGATTCTCATTCACATGATTTATAATCATTTGCTTACATATTTTGTTTCCTTGATAACAGGATCAATCGACCTCTGTCCTACTTCATGGATACATGATGAAAGAAATAACAAACTACTATTCCAGAATATTCTAAGAGGTGAGGTTGGGACGTGAAGCAATCAGACAAAGTCTTTGAGGGTGGATGGCCTTTGTTTAATTCTTTTGGGCTTATTATGTATGTTGAGTGGCCCATTTGTGTCTTTTTTAATTTCTGTTGGACTGGACCTTGTATCACAATGTCAGGCCACAATAATGAATGGTGTAATTTAAGGGAGGTTGTTGAATCTCAGTTAGGCTCCATCGATACTGGTTTCTAAAGGATGCCTTGGATTGAAATTGCTCAGTACCGCCCAGAGTTATTCAAAGATTATGAGGGACTTTAAACTCAATTTTCTCACCAGCTTACCTTGTCCTAGCCGAATGAGGACTCATGTGTGGATTGGTAGAGTGCTTGCTCTCCTTTCTTGTTCTTGTTTCTGCTAAATCACTATGCTCTCATGTGGTCAAGTATCATTTCTTTGTTATGCACCGGTCATTGGCTTAATGGGAGCAAAAGTCCAGCAAGATTGGTCTCTACAGGGTACCTCGGGTGCTGCAGAAAATGGAAATTTGGGGCAGCTTCAACTTTTGTTTAAAGTATTGAGGAGTTGATGATCTTTCTGTGTTAAGCTAGATCGTTGACTATGCTTTAATCTAATTTATATGTGAAGATGTTCGAGTTCTGGTTTATAGTTGCTGTTGTGCTACCTACCACCCGAGAATATACACGATTTTAGTGTTGGATCTATTGAATTGCTGGCAGGTTCTCATATTAAAACTATGGTTAGGGTTAAGAAGGGTATTTAGGGAATAAATGGAAATTAGAGGGATAAAGGGGTGGGAATAGTAATTTATGGGGTGATAAAATCAAATCCCTGGTTTCGGTCCTCATAAGTTCTAGAACTATGATTTTATTCTTCTGAGCCCAACATATTTTTTCTTTTGAATTAACTAATTTATTTGTTTTGGGCCAGGTCTCTTGATGGGTCAACTACATGCTTCTCTTGACCGTTATGTTCATTAGTTCATTTGCATATTACTTTGCTATACACGCAAAGGATTGGACAGTTAAAAAAGAAAATACCAAGGATTTCTTTTTTTTTGGACTAAAAAAGATATTTATTCATTCAAATTGGTAAAATACATCGAAAGCAACACAAAATTCAACATCGTTAAAAGCCGAAAAGGATGAATCTGCGAACAAACTCACAGCACCCAAGTTAATAGCATAACACAGCAGAGTGCCTACAAATATGACAAAATCAAAGTGACCGGAATACCCATGCCTCTGGATCTGTAACGTTGACGCCCAAGTCTTGATTGAATCTGTAATGGATCAAAGTTGATCTGTCAATCTGAACCAAACGAACACCACAATAAGACGGGAAACCAAACGACGTCGCAACAAGACGACGAACAAAACACAGCCGCACGCAGATGACGAAAACTCGGAAAAACACGAAAGAAAAACCAGATCTATGTGGAAAAACCACTTATTTAGATAAAAGGATAGAAAAAACGATGTAAAGTGATGATTCCAGACCAAAAATGGCCCAAAACCACCCCTTCCGGTGGATGAGAAAGAAGGAAAAGAGAAGTAGAGGGAAGGTAGAGAGAGAAAGGCGGCTCTAGGTTTTCAAGCAATGGATCAAGATACGAAGGATTTCTTAAATCATCACATTCTCCACAATCAAGAAGATAAGTAAAAGGAATTAAGTGGGGACGGGAAGAGAATTTAGATTTGATCTTTAAAAAAAAAAAGGTTGAAAATGCATTAGAAACCTTGCTTATTTGGATGTCCATACATCCAAGTCTTCAAGCCTAAAGCATGATTTACTACATAACAATGTGATTCTGCATAGTCATGAAGCCAGAAAATATATATTAAAAAAAGAGTTTAATTGATATATACTGTCAGTGTAAAGTTTTTTACATTGTCAACCAATCACATATCATGATATGAATGACTTTTAAGGAGATTTGGATAAGAATCAAAGATTTCCAATGACATGACGATCTCTTATTGGTTTACAGTGTAAAAAACATTTATACTGACAGTGTATATCAATTAAACTCTTAAAAAAATGATAGAAAAGTCCCGTTAGTGTAATTCAAGTAATAGAACTCAGATATTTGGTGTTAGTGAGGTTGCGGATTCGATCCTGCAATACGCAAAAGTTTCATGTGTTGATTTAGAAAACATAGTATATAATATAAACACATAAAGCTATCAGAGTATCAATAAAAATAGTTAAAAAAAATATGGGTTGTTAGTATTAACTATACTTACCAAACTTCTTCCGGTAGAGCAATATCGCCGCCAGGTTTTTGAAAATGAATACAAGACAATTCAAGAGTTAAAAATTTCCAATGACACATATAGAGTATGATTGGTTTGTCAAATCTGCTAGCGTATAGTGGATGGGAAAGTAGTTCTGTTTGGTAATCATTTTTAAAATTAGTGTGTAGCATTTTTTCACTAGAGTATAGTGTTTTTCCAGACGCCACTTGAAGTAGCGTTTAAGCTTATAACGTATAGCTTATCATTTTTTCTTTCATTTTTATCCTTGCTATCTTAATTAAATATATCACTTATCCTTAGCTAATAAAATAAATTACTAATCATTTAACATAGTATATAAATAAGAATTAATTTCACTAATTAAATTTATATTTAAGATAAAAAATAGAAAATTTATTTTCATATATAAAAAATAAAATTTATATAAATCATATCATTATATAATTTTATTTTCATTATTCCATTTTATTTATTACAAATAATTAAAACTAAATTAAAATTAAAATTAAAGTTTTAAATTTTTAAATGATAAATAATTTAAAATAAATTAAAGTGTTAAAAGTGATAATTATTTTAAAATAAATAATTTAAATAATATATATACATATAATTTATATAAAAAAATGTAAATATATCCTTTATGTCATTTTACATTTATCAGTTAGTCCAATCGTTATTTTATCAAACATTTCAAATCTAATCCGCTATCTGTTATCCATTATCAACTAGCTTACCTGTTATTAAAATATTTTAAGAAAGTTATATTCAAATCAAAACCCATTAATTGCATCAATTTACCTAGAGTTTGATTGCTCTCGGGTAATTAATCCTGATATCACATTCAAATTGGGAAGACATTTCTATGGGTCATTAAAAATGAAAATATTTATTGGTCATTAAAAACAAATTTGAGCGATGTTTAGTGATCATTAAAAATGAAAATATTTTAAAAAAAGAGGTATTCAAATCAAATCGGGAAGAAATTAATATCACATTCCGGTAGGGAAGAGATTTCTATTGCTCCCATTCCAAAGATTGCATTTAATCAAATTGAATGTGGTGATCGAAAATAAATAGTGTTAAACATGCAGAATGTTGAACAACACTAGACTTTCAATTTTGTCAATGCTTTTTGTTACCTACTATCTATATATTGGTTGTTCGTGGTAAAGTCATCGTCGCTTCGAAAATTACCTTCAATTTGCCTATATACTGCAAAATGATCTCTCAATATGATTTTGTTGATGACGTAACACCTGAGAAAGAGAGTTGGAACATTAGAGTTAGGTCATATGACTTTGGGTATACCAAGTTTCGATGGTGCGAAAAACCCATTTTCTTAGGAGATGGTTTTGATGGATGAAAAAGGTTGATTACACAAGTATGCACTTTGTGTTTGTTTTTCTTTTCTCTTCCTACCTAATTGTGAATGATTTGTCTATATATTGTAGGGTTAAAAATACATGGTTCAATGAAAAAATATGGAATGTGCTTTGTTTGGTTCTTATGTGGATGAATTGAATGCCGTTCTGACTTTGAAAGATGTTGTCAACTAAGTCGTTGTTAACTTGTTATTCAGTCTACGAAAGTGAAGACTTTCAAAGGTATGTTTTAATATTACTGAAGCCTCTTATAACAAATAATATAACTAAATTTTTGTGTAGTAAGTTTTGGGTTGTCATCAATTTCGTCCCTGATTTTTATTTGTGTCCTTGCATCTCCTCTCTCTCTCCCTCTCTCACCTAAGGGTGTTCATGGGTCGAGTTGGATCGGATCGATTTTGGTCAAACTCATAACTCGAACCAAATGGATTTCGTACGAGATGGGTCGACTCAGATTCATGATTTTTTTTGTAAAACTCGAACCACATCAACCCGGTCAAAGACGGGTTGGTTTGGGTCGGGTCCTCTAGTCACATGTTAATTAAAGGTTGTAAAACATAAAAATAAAAAATAAAAAATTGTTGCAAGGCCTGAAACACAGCCCAACCTAAAATCAAGAAATTGAAAACCCTAACATTGAGCGTCCACTCATTCAGATCTAGAGCCTCTGCCAGTCGCCCCCCCCCCCCCCAATTCACTCGTTTGTCTTTGTGTCTGTCGGTAACTCAATGTGTTGATGCGACGTTTCTGAATGAAGGTAGGACTAGGAGAGATGGTTCCACAGCTGGATGCGTTGATGCGGCTACGAGATGACTGGATGACTGGACCTGGGTGTCGGCGGGTTTGGTGGTTTGAAGAATTGAAGATGGTGGTGCGACGCAACGACGATGGGTTATATTATTGATATTTAAAAATTAAAAAGGTTATATTAATTACTTCATCCGGTCCACAATATAATAAACAAAACCCTAAAATACACGAACTAAGGAAATGTATTGGAATGAGTCAATTGTAACTAATACTCATATAAATTTCCAAAAACACCTATTCTAATTCTAATTAATATTATGATGCCCTATAATTAATGATAGTAATTAATAAGGGCAATATTGGAAATTAGCATTTAATATGTATAAAAATTTATACATGTTTCTTATATTTTGGACCCAAAAAAAAAGACTCATTTGTTTTTATATTGTGGACTGGAGGGAGTATAATATTATCATATATTAAACATGATAAAAAATATTATTATAATTTATATGATACTAAATTTTTATTAAATATAAGCATTAACAAAATAAGAATGTTTAAGGATTGATTGAAATTATTATATCAATTTAAACTTAAAATTATGTACAAAACAATTATAATCTAAATATTAATTAATATAATGTTACATTTGCATGTATGTCAATATTGAGTAAGTTCATTGATAAAATATATGGCAGTATATATATTTGCAGTGTGGGAATGTATGGGAGTAACAGTTGGTGCTTATATCCTTTCTCTATTTGCTGTATGTATCCTATTTTGCTTTTGAGCGGGAAGGTTCCTTTCGAATGCCGGCAGACTAGTCCTTTTAAAGTTTGATAGGAACCAACTAATATGATAGGGAAAACCTTACAAAATGTATTTTCAGAGGTATTCGAAAGACTCTAAACCCTCTTAATGCTCAAAAGGCTCCAACTATTCATAATTGACAAGATGACCTCTTTCTTAATCTCTTCTCTTATTTGTAGTCAACATGTCTTTTTCCTCTGACTCACCCACTAACCGACTAATAAATTAACTAATTACTTAATTAACTAGGGGTTGCCTATCAATACTCCCCCCAAACATTCACCTTGTCCTCAAGTTGAAGAGTTTGTAGTTATAGAATTTCCTTCCACCGGGGTCCACTGCATGAAACTTAATGCTACTATTCTCAATTCACCCAAAACCTCTTTTGTACGAATAAAAGTAGGAAAGTTCAGAGATTCCGGTGGTGGTGGAGGTCTGGTTGGATTGCTAGCTGTTTCATTATTGCTTGACCAGGTGTAGATGATAGGGAAGGTCTCATCTGGATAACCACGTAAACGACTTTGGGTGCGTTTGGGTAAGCAACTTAATTAAGAGCTTATCACATAAGACCTTATCGTATGAGAGCTTATGCAATAAGCACTTAAAGAAAGAAAGGGGCATGAGAAGATTCGAATAGTGAAAAACACGGAGAGGGTATTTAATGCATAAGCTCTTATGATAATTCCATAAGCTTCTCCCATTGACTTATGAAAATAAGTCAAAAAATCCTTATGGGATGGCATAAGTTATTTTTATAAGCTCTGTCAAACACACTGCATAAGAGCTTATGTCATCAGATAATTCAAAAGGAGCTTAAATAAGCCCTTCCAAACGCCACATTTGTCTTCAATCCTCACCCGTAAAGGGTGAGGTTGTATCCTCCATCTTTTATGACCATTGATATATTATTAAAATAAACAATTGGCTCAGATTAAAAGGGGCAAAATTAGTAAAAGGAAAAAAACAAAAAACTGTGGATAGTGGAATTGTGGTCTCGGTCCCCTGCCTCCTCTCCCCCAACATCCCCTATCATGTACGAGAACCGGTCTGCCGTCCCCATGTCCGGCACGGCGGCGTCACCCTCAATCTCCTCAACGACCACTGCACCCTCTCCCTCCTCCTCCGCCATTACGAATCGAAGCTCTTCTTTGTCATGCCCTCCCTTTCCCTCTCGTCCTCGACGCCATATCTGTGACTATAAATAAACTAAGTGACGAAACAACAATGCAGTAATCATAGCACAAGAATAGTAAAATCAACTTAGTTCCTGGTGTCAATCATAAGACAAACAAGGGTGGGTGGAATAAGATATAAAGAAGATAATTTTTTAATAGACAGACATACATAACAACTAACAAACAATCTTCAAATAATGCAATAGACTACTTCTGAGTTTCAATGCAAGAAATGTCAAATCTGGAAGGTGAATGAGATCAGATACACGAGACAAGTACCGAGAGATTTGGGGGTTTGATGGGTGTTGCAGAAAGGAAGGGAGAAAGTGTCACTCCGTCGCCGTCCTCTCCAGTCTTAGAAAGTCTCACTACAAGAAGAGGTTGTCCAGATCCACTCCGCCGCGAGCTCCGCTGTAGAGCCGCCGCTCGATCGTTGCAGTACCACCGCAAACCAGAACTGCTCTGCCGTCGCCACGTCACGCTCACACCGTTCCAGATCTGCAAGCCCGAACCACCACGAATCGCGTACAACAGGCTCTTTAGCAAGCGATGTGGCCTGCGGGTTCAGCCGACCGTCGGAATCGAGGTTGCGGCGTGATGCGAGAGTGGAGAACGTGAGAAACTGTAGACTGGTAGAGATGGCTTTTTTTATTTTATTTTTGTTTTACAGGAAATACCGAGTATGCCCTTGGAGTATGCAAACACAACTCTGAGGATTAAAGATTTGCCCCATGTACTGGCCGAAGATATAAGGTCGAGGATTGTCAAAACGACCGAGCTCATTCTTGTAAGTGGGCCGTGACCCGAACTCCCATAAAGCCAAAGACCTATTAATACACTTGACACCCGAGGATAACTACTCGGGCCTATTCCGCAGCAGGCCATGGATGAAGATATCTCGGCCCTGAGCTATCCAGTCACAACTGACTGGGCCGAATATCTCGCTGGTCCAAATATCTCTCCGTATAACTCGAAGCCTTATCCTTATCATTGTCTAACGGCAATAACAATCCGATCCTAATAAATAGGATCTCAATAACAGTCCTACCCAAACTGTTACACTAAAACATCTTTATAAATAGGGGTCCAACCCCCTCACTTAGAAGTACGTTTGCTTTGATTCCCCTTTGGATACGTTCGAGCAGAATTCCGATTCTGTCAAGCTAATTCCAAAACACTCCCACAAGACCTTCTCCGGACGAGTATCTTCCACCTGAGATATTTGGACGGAACATTTGGCGCCGTCTGTGGGAATCGAAGCAAAATTTTCCCATACCACAAACAATGGTGAGAACAAGGAGCGGGAACTGCAGGAGCCAGAGAATGCCAACAATGGGGACAATGGGGAACGATCCATAAACCCCGCTATGACAACTGACAATCCAATTATTCAAGAACTCCTCGCACAAGTGGCAATGCTGAGAAGGGAGAATGAGGAGTTTCGGCGACAGAACAGCCGTCGGGAACGAGAACAAAGCAGAGAAAGGTCCGCCTCTTCTCCTCATGAGAGAGAGCGCCGGATAGCCGAGAATGAAGGATCCAGAAACACGCGCAGAGAGGGAGGCCAACAACCCCGGGTATCTCATCATGTTGACCAAGCAGACGAGGGGGAATTTCCTAGGCAGGCCCCTGAACTTTCACTTCATGCAAATAGGCCTAATGAAAGGGCCGGCGTGCGGAGGCCGAGACATCCCTTCACCGATGCCATCATGGAGGTCCCTCTTCCAGCCAACTACAAACCCATAAACATTGACAGGTATGATGGCACCTCGAACCCGGAGCGTCACTTAGATGCTTTCACTACTCAAATGTACCTCTTTACCGACGAGGATGCTGTCATGTGTAAAGTCTTTCCAACTACTCTGAAAGATGCTTCATTGAGCTGCTATACCCAGCTACCGCCAGCATTAGTTGACTCCTTTGACACATTCATGACTAAGTTCAATGCTCAGTTTGCTACGAGCCGAGCTCATCAAAAAACCTCGGCCTCGTTGGTAAACTTTAAGCAAGAAAAGAACGAGTCTCTGCGTGATTTCATGGCCAGATTCAGCAAGGAGACTGTCCTCATCCGGAATCTCAGTGCCGATGTTGCATTACACACTATCTTGACCGGGTTACGGCCTGACCCTTTCGCCAGACACTTAGCTCGGAAGCCACCGACCAGTATGGATGAGTTGAGGAGAAAAGTTGTTGGATTCATTAATATGGAGGAGATTGAGGAGTCTAAGAAAAGAGACAGAACCGATGATTCAGATAGACGAGAAGGGAGAGAGAAGAGGAGGGCTGAAGGAGACAAACAGAAATTCAAAAGCACATCCGAGTATTTTCATAGGGGACCGAAGTATCAGCACTATACCCCCCTCAACACCAACCGAGCTCGGGTATTTGAGGAATCTTACAACACAGAACTTTTGCAGCTCCCCAACCGTGGTCACACGCCCCAGAATGCTGATCGACAGAAGCATTGTCGGTACCATCGTAACTACGGGCATACCACCGAGGAGTGTTGGGTCCTGCGGGATAAAATTGAAGAGTTGGTGCAAGCTGGCCATCTCAATAATTTTGTTCGGAGAAATCACAACAATGGTGAGGGGCGTGGCAGAAGTAGAAGAAGAGGAGGTGGCCAAAGCCCGAGAAGGGGCGACAGTCGACAAAATAATGAAAGAGCAGAAACTAGGGAAGACCAGAATGAAAGGCGAGAGGAGGATAATACTATCCGAGGTGTGATAAACACTATTTCAGGTGGATTTGCAGGGGGAGGCACGACAAGTTCAGCTCGAAGAAAACACCTGCGGGCCATTCGGTCATCAACTCCTGTATCTGGCAAACCCCCGAGGATTTCCCCACCGATTATCTTTTCTGACGAAGACTTCTTGGGGGTGGATCCTAATCAGGACGACCCTATGGTAATCACAGTGCAATTGGCCAACTTCTCAGTCAAGAGAACTCTCGTCGACCAGGGGAGCTCGGCTGATATTTTATATTATTCAACATTTCAGAAGCTCGGGATCCCAGAAAAATCTATTCAGCCATACGACAGTAAGCTCGTCGGCTTTGCTGGGGAACAGGTGGATACCCGAGGATACATTGACCTCCTAACTACTTTTGGGGATGGCAAAGCGTCCAAGACTATCATGGTCAGGTACGTGTTGGTTAATGCAGTAACTTCGTACAATATCCTAATCGGAAGACCATCTTTGAACGAGTTAGGAGCTGTGGTCTCTACTCCCCACCTCACAATGAAGTTCCCTTCCAACTCGGGAGACATAGTGGCTGTCCGGGCTGATCAGAAAATGGCCAGACAGTGCTATGCTGATAGTTTGCGTGTAAACAAACTCAAATCCACACCTGCCCAAAACACTAGACAGGGGAAAAGACAAGTTTGTGAATTCCGTTAACTCTGTTGAACTAGACCCGAGAATGGACATGCAGGAACAACGGTCACAACCCATTGAGGAGTTAGAAAAGTTCCAGCTCGGTTCACAGCCCGATCAGTGCACCAAGCTCGGCGGTCAACTCGAGCCGAATTTAAAAAAGAAAATAAAGGAAGTGCTCCGCAGCAACGCTGATTTGTTCGCCTGGACCACATCAGACATGCCGGGGATTGACCCCGATTTCTTATGCCACAAACTGGCTATCTGTCCTGAGGCAAAACTGGTAGCTCAAAGGAAAAGGAGACTTGGTGAGGAAAGGAGAAAAGTGGTGGAAGAAGAAACAGCGAAGTTGGTTAAAGCCAACTTTATTCGAGAAGTAGAATACACTACTTGGCTGGCCAACGTAGTTCTGGTCAAAAAAGTAAATGGCAAGTGGCGCATGTGCACTGATTACACAGACTTAAATAAAGCTTGTCCAAAGGATTCTTATCCTTTACCGAGTATTGATAGGTTGGTGGATGGTGCCTCCGGGTACAGAATTTTGAGCTTCTTGGATGCATACTCGGGGTACAACCAAATCCGAATGTATCCCCCAGATGAGGAGAAAACAGCTTTCATAACTGAAGGCTCGAATTATTGTTACCGGGTAATGCCATTCGGATTGAAAAATGCTGGAGCTACCTACCAAAGGCTCATGGACAGGGTGTTCGAAAAACAGATCGGAAGGACTATGGAGGTTTATGTGGATGATATGGTCGTAAAATCCGATGACCACAACAGTCACCCGAAAGATTTGGAGGAAATTTTTCAGCAGCTGAGAAAGTATAATATGAGGTTGAATCCGGAAAAGTGTGTTTTCGGTGTTCAGGGTGGAAAATTCCTCGGTTTTATGTTGACACACCGGGGAATTGAGGCCAATCCTGATAAATGCCGAGCTGTGATTGAGATACGAAGCCCACAAAATATTAAAGAAGTGCAACGACTTGCAGGGCGGCTGGCATCATCATCACGGTTTCTCCCCAGATCAGCGGAGAAAGCTCGGTCTTTCTTTAGATTATTGAAGAGGCCTCAAACCTTCTCGTGGACCGAAGAATGCGAGAAGGCCTTCGTCGATTTCAAGGCCTTTTTGTCTTCACCACCAATATTAACTCGACCTATCCCAGGGAAAGAGTTATACTTATACCTGTCAGCCACCGAGTACGCCATCAGTGCGGTCATTGTGCAAGAAGTAGAGAAAGTTCAAATGCCGGTGTACTTCATCAGCAGGGTCCTTCATGATGCCGAAACCCGGTATCAAGTCATAGAAAAGCTGGTTTTGGCCATGGTAACTGCAGCTCGACGATTGCGTCCGTATTTCCAGAGTCACCAAGTGATTGTCAAAACCGATCACCCGATTAAGCAGATTCTCAAAAAGCCCGAGTTGGTGGGCCGTATGATTGCTTGGTCGGTGGAGTTATCCGAGTTCGGCCTGAAATACGAGTTGAGAGGTCCTCTGAAAGCTCAGTGTATATCTGACTTCGTAGCCGATCTCAATCCGCTGCCGATAACCAAGGATATATGGTGGAATTTGTATGTGGATGGATCCTCGAATGTCAGAGGCAGTGGAGCTGGGGTAATACTGGAAGGCCCGGGTGAGCTGATCCTGGAGCAGTCATTAAAGTTTGAGTTCAAAACCTCAAACAACCAAGCCGAATATGAAGCCTTGATAGCAGGGTTAATGCTGGCTAAGGAAATGGGGGCAAAGACTGTTAGATGCCAAAGTGATTCACAGCTAGTCACGTGACAAATCTCTGGGGGGTACCAAACGAAAAAGCCTCAGCTTACCAGGTATTTATGTAAAGTCAATCAGTTAATTTCCAGCTTTGAGAAATTCGCTATTGAACACATTCCCAGAGAAGAAAATACTCGGGCCGATCTGCTGTCCAAATTGGCCAGTACGAAGAAACCGGGCCAGCATAAAACAGTTATCCAAGAAACCCTCAATGAACCGAGTATCAAGTTGGGAGAGGTGATGGCCAACGAGCCGGTTGACCGAGAGTGGATGACACCCATATGGGAGTATTTATCCTCAGAAACTCTGCCCCCAGATCACGCTGAGGCCAGGAAGATCAGGCTTAGAGCAAGTCACTTTGCTATCGTTTCCGGAGAGTTGTATAAACGGGGATTCTCGGTACCATTGTTAAAATGTATGACAAAGGCACAGTCAAAATATGTCATGGAAGAGGTTCACAGAGGAATCTGTGGTTTTCACTGCAGGTGCAGATCAATGGCCTCCAAGGTAGTCCGAGCAGGGTACTATTGGCCTACCATCCGAGCAGATTGCATCGAGTGGACGAAACAATGTGATGAGTGCCAATGATTTTCCAATGTAAGTCGTACCCCACCCGAAGAACTTCACACATTAAACTCGCCTTGGCCCTTTGCTATGTGGGGGATGGATATACTTGGGCCATTCCTTGTAGCCAAAGGTCAAGTCAAATTTCTCTTGGTAGCAGTGGACTACTTCACAAAATGGATTGAAGCAGAGCCTTTGGCGAAAATTACCGCCGAGAAGGTAAAAAAGTTTGTGTGGAAAAGCCTCATCTGTAGACACGGAATTCCCTTTGCAATCGTCACTGATAACGGAAGGCAGTTTATAGATAAGACATTGCGAGAATTCTATGTCAATCTCGGTGTTAAACACCATGTCACGTCGGTAGAACATCCCCAGACCAATGGGCAAGCCGAGGCGGCCAACAAGGTCATTCTCGGAGAGCTGAAGAAGAGAGTGGGAAAAGCCAAAGGAGCTTGGGCAGAAGAGTTGTCGAGTATCCTCTGGGCCTACCACTGCACGCCCCAATCCACTACTCAAGAAACACCCTTCAGGCAGACATATGGAACAGACGCCATGATCCCAGTTGAGGTTGGTGAGCCGTCTTTCCGGCGTATGCAACATGAGCAGAAGGAGAATGAAAGCAACTTAAGGGTCGAACTTGACTTGGTAGAGGAAATCAGAGAAGAGGCTAAAATCAGGGAGGAAGCCTGCAAGCAAAGATCTACTCGGAGGTATAATTCAAAACTAAAACCGAGGAGTTTCCTGCGCGGAGACTTGGTGCTAAGGATGAAAGGAGAAGCAAGGAGGGATCATACGGAAGGCAAGCTAGCAGCAAACTGGGGTGGGCCGTTCCGAGTGGTAGAAAACTTGGGAAACAGAGCATATAGGTTAGAAGAATTGTCAGGGAAGCCTATCCCGAGAACATGGAATGCTTCGCATTTTAAATTTTATTATAGTTGATGTATATAGTCAGGTGATGTACTCTTTTTCCTACCTCGATATTTTGTCCCAAAAAGGGTTTTGACCGAGAAGGTTTTAACGAGGCACACCGCAGACTTCCTTTTTATCCAATAAAAGAATTTATTATGGACGTTGTTCTATTTTCTTAATTTGCCGATGTATTTATTCCGCGAACATTAAATTTTTAAGGCCAAGTTTGAGCCTGATGGCCGAGTTCGAGCCAATTAAATTTTTAAGGCCAAGTTTGAGCCTGATGGTCGAGTTCGAGCCAATTAAATTTTTAAGGCCAAGTTTGAGCCTGGTGGCCGAGTTCAAGCCTATTAAATTGTTAAAGGCCAAGTTTGAGCCTAATGGCCGAGTTCGAGCCAATTAAATTTTTACGGCCAAGTTTGAGCCTGATGGCCGAGTTCGAGCCAATTAAATTGTTAAAGGCCAAGTTTAAGCCTGATGGCCGAGTTCGAGCCAATTAAATTTTTAAGGCCAACTTTGAGCCTGATGGCCGAGTTCGAGCCTATTAAATTGTTAAAGGCCAAGTTTGAGCCTGAAGGACGAGTGCAAGCCATTAAATTTTTAGGGCCAAGTTTGAGCCTGATGGCCGAGTTCGAGCCAATTGAATTGTTAAAGGCCAAGTTTGAGCTTGATGGCCGAGTTCGAGCCAATTAAATTGTTTAAGGCCGAGTTCCAGCTTCCGAAATTATTTAAGTGAAATAGAATACGAGCAGTAAGAAGAACAAAATTTTGATCTAAAGGCCGAGTTCGAGCCATTAAAATTTTTTAATGAAACCGAGTACAATGCCGAAAGTAAAGACAAGGTACGAGCCGAGTACTAGAAAGTACTACGACTTAGATACAGAGCTGAAATTGAAAATAAGGCCCGCCCGGCTGGCCAGTAGTTCCCCCAATTAGAACAGGGGCAAGACCGGTTGGCCAGTAGTCCCCCCAATCGGACGCCACGACTTTCCCTCAAGGGGGAAAGTAATCACTTCCCCCTGCGAAAGCTGGACGATGAGGTGCTCGGCCTGCTCCGGGAGTAGACGGCCTCTACCCCTTTCTCCACGCCCGAAGACTGCTATTCTCCCAGTTAACATCCTTTCTGAAGGATTAAAGCATAAAAGGAATTCTGGATCCCATCTCCCACTTACATCATTTTTGGCAGCTATAAAGCTCAAAAAAGGATGTTAACTGGGAGAAAGGAACGTAAACCCCTGGTAACATTATGAAGGGTATATGGGACGAAAACTATCGGGTCGAAGGAGGATGAATTTGGCTGGTGGAAAATAATGAAGAATAAATAAGTGAAGCAGTGAAACAACCCTATTTATAAAGAGGGAGAGGCGTTGGAAAGGAAAAAGTATGCGCTGGGAAAAGGTTTGTTGAAAAAACAAATCTCGAAACTCAGCAAAAAGTAGTAATTGCATGAACCCACTGCGGTTTCCAAAGCACATAATGTGTGACCACATATGCAAAGCGTGAATCATGTATTTCACGTGTGACAACAACTATCCGTTTTTGATACGGATGGCAGGATATCTCGGCCTTAGCCGAGGTCTTGTTTAAACAAGCCGAACACAACATCGGAATATAAAAATATTTCAAAGAATATCTCGGCCAAACAAAAGCTACAAAAGGAACAAGAAGTCATCAAAATGGTGGAAGAATTCTCATTAAATCAACCGAGGTTACAAGGGAAAAAGCCCATTACAAGGGATGAAGAAAACAAAAAACAGAGAGAATACAGTTACTCGTCCCTATGACTCTCTTCGGCCTCAATGTGATCCTCGGGAGAATCTTCCGCCCCTTCCACCTCCTCTTCCTCTTCGGGAATAATGGGAACAAGTTCCCCGTTCAGCACCTCTTTGGTCACATCGACACCCGAAATATCAACCCCCGGAGCGAGAATTCCAACTTGAGCAATGGCCTTCTCAAAACCTTTCCGATGCTCGACAAGAATGGAGTCAGTGGCCTCTTTTAGATCTTCCTGGAGCTCCATCCTGGCCTTAGTCTCGGCCTCCAGGGCAGCTTTAAGTTGCTCGATTTTAGCTTGAGCCTTCTTGAGCTCGTCTTGCCGCGAGCTCGCCTCTTCAGCCCGAGCTCTATTCTCCTCAGCAAATTTTGCTTGGGAGTTAAGCTCGGAGTTCTGGCCGTTCAGCTCGGTAATGGTAGTACTGAGGAGATTTTTGGCTTTGGACAGCTCATCACGCTCCACGGAGGTCCGGGTAAAATCCCTCTTCAGCTTCTCAATAGAAGAAAGTTCAGCTTCCAGATGCCGGGATTTCCTCTCGGTCTCCACCAAATCTCGGCTGCAAAAGCGGGCTAGAGCGGCAACTCAGATGCAGTAGGACGAGAGGGCCTCCATGCTAGACTGAGCCCCTTGTTGCCTGATTAATCAGAGATCAGCGGGCTTTAGGAAGTTCGAGTCAAAAGAAGGAAAGGGGTTGAAGTCTTCGCCCCAGAGAGACGAGGTCCCTGCTTTTAGAGAAGTGTTATACCACTTCACCTCGGTAGAAGGAGGAGGTTGTTCTTCTCGCCCCGTAGTTCCCGTCTCGTGAGTGGTAGGGTGTGGGGGACTTGAACGAGGAGGGGAAGAATCTTCGGCGTCAACCACTACCTCTACCCTCTTTCTTTTGTGAGGGGCGGATGATGAAGCCCCCTTGGCAGAGGCCTTAGCAGTGGCCGGAGGAAGTCTTTTCTTCTTCTCGGTCGTGGAGGGACCCTGACCCTCTTTTGCAGCAGATTTTAAAAGCTTGGAGAAGTCGAATTTCCCCATAATGACTGCCAAAAAGAAAAATTGTTAGTACAGGAACACATACATAAAATAGCTGAAAACTAAAAAGCCGAACACTTACTTTTAAGATCGGCTCTCGGAGTGGATGAGAAGGGGAGTTTCAGAAGACGTCCACAATGGAGAGGCCGAGGAAGTTTTTCTAATATATCTATATCCCGTCTATCCTCGGCAGGAAGGGATTGGTATTCGAAACCGACGAATTTGGTAGGGGAGGATTTCCAGTATAAAGGGAACCTGGCGCATCCATTCTCATCAAAAAAATGGGAGGAGTGAGAGCCCGAGGGGCGAACTCGGAAGAAGCCGACTTTGAAGTCCTTATACGATGATGTGTATAGACTAAGCAGTCCTCTCCGGTTCAGCCCATTAAGGGAAATCCATCCCGTTTTCTTACCAAACCTTGTTTGGTAAAAGTACAAAAACTTGGGAGTAGTGGGCTCCATCCTGATGTATTTACACAGAATTTGAAAGGCTTTCATAAAAGCCCAACTGTTGGGATGAAGCTGAGTAGGTGCGACATTCATGGTTCTCAGAACGTCGCACTCAAACTCGGTGAAAGGAAGGGACACACGCAGCTGTGCAAACAGTGTTTTGTACATGTAGGTGAAAGGGGGGTCAGAAGGATGAACCCTGAAGAAGACATACTCTATACCCGAGCATGGGGAGCAAATAAACTCGGATTCGTCTCTGGACACCGAGATATTAATCTGGGATCGAAGGCGAGCAATGGAGTCTGAAGTCTGAAAGTCATAAAAATAAGTCCCAACTTCGCCTTTAACCTAGGTATACCCAGGAAGGATAATATCGGGAACAGGGTCTTTTGGAACCCTTAGGCGTTGTTTGCGAGCGGCGGGTTTGGAAACTTGGGGGGAGGGAGAGCCAGACCCGGAAGAGTCAGACCCAGAAGAACCAGACTCAGTGGAAGACGACCTGGAGGAGGACGGTTCTGCTTGTCCAATGTTTAGTTCCTGGGAAGGAACAGAAGAAGTGGAAGGAGAGCCCCCAATGGGGGAAACCTCGCGCTCAACCAGAGGTGAGGTGTTCGACTCAGAAGACTCGGATGAACTCATATCTGGAAGCAGAAATTAAACTTAGAAGCGCGAAGGAGGGAAGAAGACTGGGCATACCTGAAGAATGACAGACAGGAGAGTGATGGCAGAAACTTGAAAGACGAAGATGAAGGGCGAAGGAGGATAGGCAAGGTGGAGGTGAATTGGAGTTAGAAGAGATATTTATAGCTGCGGCAGTTGATGATACGATCAACGGCCCACGTTTCATGAAGCCCAAAGGCGCGACTTTTAATTTCCCCCTCATTAAATGGGCGCGAAACTCTAGGGTTACTCACACCGTAGCGTGCTGAGCGAAGGATTAGGGGGAATGATTGCCTTCTCTGACAGGAGGAAAGGTTCGGTTGAAATGACAGCTGAGAATACGGAAGTCTACGTGGCCGAAGAATAAGCTCGGTTTAATACTTGTCAGCTCTTTCTCTTATTTAAGCTCGGAGCTCGGGGGCTTGTGTCTTGGACCAAAGATATAAGGCCGATGATTGTCAAAACAACCGAGCTCATTCTTGTAAGTGGCAGTGACCGAACTCCCATAAAGCCAAGACCTATTAATACACTTGACACCCGAGGATAACTACTCGGGCCTATTCCCATGACAGAGCCACGGATGAAGATATCTCGGCCCCGAGCTATCCGATCCTGGCTCGATCGGGGCGAATATCTCGTTGGTCCAAATATCTCTCCGTATAACTCTGAGCCTTATCCTTATCATTGTCTAACGGCAATAACAATCCGATCCTAACAAATAGGATCTCAATAACAGTCCTACCCAAACTGTTACACTAAAACATCTCTATAAATAGGGGTCCAACCCCCTCACTTAGAACTACGTTTGCTTTGATTCCCCTTTGGATACGTAGGAGCAGAATTCCGATTCTGTCAAGCTAATTCCAAAACACTCCCACAAGACCTTCTCAGGACGAGTATCTCCCACCTGAGATATTTGGACGAAACACCCCACGTAAATTGTCCTATGAATATCTATCACTGCTAAAGTGACCCATGAATGAGACTTGTTATTATACAAAGAATTAGGTTTAGGTGCATCCCTTTTCCTAGTTGATGGATGAGAGAAAGAGCATGAACGTCTTACGGTTTCTCCAAGCTATTAATCAGTAAGATCTGCACATGCTTTATAGTTTCACAATATTTAATTTGTGTGTATATCATCCTCGGGTAGTCCGAGTCAACATATTTATATGTTCTAACTAGAGC
This sequence comes from Sophora flavescens, assembly GCA_030762895.1. Taxonomy (NCBI): domain Eukaryota; kingdom Viridiplantae; phylum Streptophyta; class Magnoliopsida; order Fabales; family Fabaceae; genus Sophora; species Sophora flavescens. The sequence continues at coordinate 16,152,781 of CM061066.1, forward strand.
TGTCAAAATGAGCCAACTCGACTCAGTACAGGTTGTGGCGAAGGCCTGATATAACAGAAGAATTAAAGAGACTAAAATGTCGTACGCTTATTTTTTGTTGGAGACAGTCCTTTCCATTCAAAGGCTCTTCACATGACTTCAAACTTGATATGAGATATAGTGCCTTGGTTGAGGTATGTAGTGTGAAGGCAAATTTTAGATTAAATTATACTTTTGATTCCTTATCTTTATTTTAGATTTCAATTTGATCCTGCTTTTATTTTTTGTTCAATTTTGATCCCTCATCTTTATTTCCATTTTTTTCAGTTTGCAACTTCACAATAGCCCTTGAGGCCTCCCATCATAATTTGCTTACCCTGGAGCAGCACGCCCAAGAAAAGGATCCCCTATGCAGTACATTATATCGGGCTTTTTGACCAAAATGACCCACTTTTAAAAACTATTTATCAAAATAACATATTTTTGAAACAATTTATCAAAATGACCTACTTTTTGATGGGCTGAATTAAAATATTTTTTTTTTGCTGACTAATACCTGCCACATGGCAGGTCCTGATTGGGCCAGGATATCTTCAGATTAAAAATTAAAAAAAATGACGAAAAGAAAAGAAAATTGCATGGGGCGCCACATGTGATCGCTTGGTGCAGTGGAACTGTGGAATCAAGTCGGAGTAGAGAAATGACAAATCCAACATGATTGTGGCCTTTACACAGTTTGTTACTCTAGCTCATGCGTCTGAATCAGAAACTGGATCCTCCACTAGTCCACTTCACTATCTGTCGTGGCTGAAGACCCAGCTTTGACTGGATAGGAATTCTCATCGCTTCTTCCTTTTCGTTTTAGAATTCCATTTTCAGTTGTCTTCATAGTTTGGGCAGCAACCACAAATGCATCACTAATCAATTCATTGTGGTTATCCTCATTTCTCTCTTCCCCAACATTATCAACATAGAAAAGGTTATCATCTGCTATCTTGCCCTCCAAGTTACCTGCAGGTTGCTCAGCTTGGGAAACATCAAGACTTCTTAAAATATCATCTTCAAAAACTCTAATCCCTCGATTCTCAAGGCTCAGCAGCCAACCTATTATTGAGTAGATCAAACACAATGAAATATGTTAGCTACCACGTTTGCAATCTTAGACATAAGGATACAAGATATACTTACTCATTAGAGATCTGGGAGAGGATCCATTTGTTCTACTAGCATTTTCCTCCAGACCGTTAAGGCTTGTAACCCATTTAATTATTTGCCAAGGTATACGAGATGCAGAAAATGCCCTAGTGTAAGAGATAGCTCTATTCTGATCACCAATGCCCCTACAGTAAGACATTATTAGCAATTGCATGCTAAAAGTACAATGAGAGGACCATAGATACATAAAAAAAAAAAAATTTAATTCTTCATACCTAAAATACTCTACAGCCTCATGAGTAACAATCAATCTGGTCAAGGTAACGCTTTTAATGTACTTGGCATTTAAACAGAAGAAAGGGTAATCCACCAACAGTACAACATCAAATAGAACTTTCCTCAACAGCATCTCATCTTCAGGTTTCTGCATAGACAGATTCAAACGTGATAATTATAACTTTAATGACCTATGATAAGATGAAGAATGTTGGCCAGCCAAAAGTAGGAGATAGCAACAGAAGGAATAGAGTTCCAATATTCTGGTAGTTGGACTTCGGAAATAAATAACGATAATTCTATCAAGAACTTGATTGTACAAGTGTGTGGACTTGCCAATAAAATTATGGTGTTGGAGTTTTGTGAAATGATCGTATATATCGAAGAAATGATAAAAACTAGTGAATACGGTATAAGGATGATAATGATATACTAACCAATATTGAACTCAGAGGCAAAGGTATCGCTAATACTGCCCTCATGAGGATCTCTGGTTACAAAAAAGATAAATCCACATCAATCTAGGAACTAGGAAATGATAATAACAGTTGAAGAGAAGTTAAATTACATTATCACGTAACTTGAATGGGAATTCATCCACGACTCAGTTTCAATTGTGAAAATGGTTAAAAAACAACACTCAATGGCGAAAAACATACAACGGATATTAAGTAAACTGACCCATAGATTTATAGGTGCAGACTGCAGAGCTATAAGGTTTTCTGCTAGATTATATGATATATTTTTTACCCGTGCCGTGAGGTTAGCTTCTGTTTGATCTTCATGCATATAAATCAATGTAACAAACTTACAGATTTAAAGTCACATTGACACAGATAAGAACAAATAGCAGGAAACTGAAATTAAAGGCCAAAAAAAAACAAACTTACTGACCCAAAAAGTATATGTTCTGAAAGCTAGATATTGAGCCAACAGCCCAACTTTTGAGATTCATTTCCAATTCATCCCTCAATGGCGTTGCCAGATGGAAAGACAAGCACATTTTCAAGAGAAACGCTTCCATGATGACAGCACCAGCCAAGTAAGCAACATGAAATTCTTTAGAAATACAAAGCCAGTTACAAACATCACGGCTCAAAAGAGGTAACCAAGATTCAAATCCATCATTTGAGTTCACCCAAACACAAGCCAAATCATTGAAAGGCAAAATCAATTGCAAACTAACTGAATCAGTTTCATCATCAAAAATCTTACTACGGCAAACACTTATATACCCAAGAACTGTATCAACCAAAGACTTCACTTCCCTCATTGCTTTCTTCTCCCTCTTCAACCTCAATTCCCTTCCAAACAGTTCCAGAAACACTCTGTGTACCTCAAAAACAACAGGAACCAATAAAGCTATGCTCTTTGAAGCACCAACCGAAGCTGAACATGCAGATAGCAGCTGCAACAAGTCTTTTGCGGCCAATATTCGATCCAAGGAATCGCCTTTTTCGTTGTTGCGGCTACGAAAGGTGATTGCAGCATAAACCCAGATCACCTCAAAGGGTGGATCGACGTTTGCTTGCATCAATTCGTAAAATGCATCGACGAAAGGAGAAAAATCAGGGGATTGTTTCCGATTCTCAGCTAAAAGGTCTTGCATTGAGTGTTTGAACTTGAGAGCATAGTTGTCACCCACAAGAGGGACCAAATTGGATGCATTTACGGAACCTGTGAACTCCATTATGCTCGATCGACCCTGAAAGGAACCAAAATTGGTGTCTTGGGTTTATCAGAGGGATTTTAGTTACGCAATTTGGGCCTCGCCCGGTTTCTAGGTCAAGGATGATAATTAGGTAAAGAGCCTTGCTACTTGCACCTTGTATTTTTTTATTTGCAACTTATATTGGTTTTTTGTTCATTCTTTTCCTTAAAATGCCCTTTTCATCTTCATATTTCACTGAAAAACAAAAACTCTCTGATTCCCAAAAACACCGTTCCCTCTTCTCACACTCTTTACCATTCTAACATCTTTGATCATTCTCACATGCCATGAAGTTGTAGAAGGTGCAATATAAAGTGTCAACCTTTGCTCCCAAAACGTCAGTGAGGTTAGCATCCATGGAGTTTTCGTTTTCGTATGCACCTCCGGAAAATCGAATCTGAAATTTTTCCGGAAAATCCCAATCCGGAAGTTTTCCGGAAAATCAAATCCGGACAATGAAGAGAGATAGAACGACGATGACGGAGGTGGCAGACACAGTGTGACCTTCCAATGAAGAAATCTGGAGACAAGTTGAAGTGTTGAAGATTGAGACGGTGTTTCCAGTGCAAACACATTTGCCATAGTTAGAGAAGGCTGGAAGAGAAGGCACGTAGTTTTGGCCTTCTCTAATCATCCTGCTCCTGCTGCTGTTGCTGTGACCTAGCACACGCACTCTGCTAACTCAAAATCACGAACAAAGAATGGAGGCGGCACCGTTTTGCACCCATAAGGAAAGGGAGAAGGAAGAGAGTCCTTGTGGGCCACTTCATGCTTCCAATGTGGTGCTGGGAGAGGGAGGAAATAGGATTAAGGGTCATTTAGAAAAATCAAAAGAAAAAAATTTTTGCAAAATGTGTCTAGCAAAAATAACAGGCATAGATAACAAGGCCTTGGTAAAGCCTCTTTAGCATTCAAAGTTCAAACTCTTACCTTGCAGTACACTTCCTGTTCCTGCCGAGATCCGACTTGCCGGAATCTCGCCGTAGAACGTTAAACCAAGAGTGAACAATGGGGGTTGCTTTAGATTATGGCTTGACAGGATACTGGATTCCGGTCCTACGTATCCCAATGGGAATCAAAGCCAGACGTAGTTATAGGTTCAACCCTTGGTGGTACGGTGATCTCGATCCCCTAATCTTGTATCCGATGGATACCAGTGAGCAAGGACTCTTTGATAGTCTCTTGGTAGAGCTAGTTCCTCTAATACGCTTAAGGGAGAGTTACCGGGATTCAGTGAAAAGTGAGTCTCTCTCATGAGTTCTCCTCCTTTTATAATAGGATTCTCATATCTTTTAGAGATCTGGATTTATCTCCTTTTATCTCTTAAATCTCCTTTGAGATATGATTCCCTTAATTTAAGGGATATTATCTCTTTTAACCAGATAAGGTTATTTCAGATAATATCAGGATTTATTTAAGGATAATATCAATATCCTATCCCTTAATTTAGGGGATATTATCTCTTTTAACCGGATACGGTTATTTTAGATAATATCAGGATAATTAAATGTGATATTAACTTCTTATCCTTAATTTCCGGATTGATAGGGTATTCAAGCTCGATGGCCGGGTTTCACTCTTCGGACAGTACACAAGCCCCCCAAGCTTTGAGCTAGTAAAGCGTAGAAGCTTTCATGACTTTAGCCGAGCTTAGGAACTTGGTTTCTTCTTTGGTCTTTCGAGTTGGCGAAGTAAGTGACCGTGCTTTGTACCTTGGCCCATATACAAGTCTCGCGAGTAGCCGGAGCTCAAACGATGAGTCGAGAGACGGAGCTCAACCGAGTAGTCGGGAGCCGGAGCTCAACCGACTAGGGAGTTGGAGCTCGATCGAGTAGGGAGCTGGAGCTCAACCTAGTAATCGGGAGTCGAAGCTCAATCGAGTAGTCGGGAGCCGGAGCTCAACCGAGTGGGGAGTCGGAGCTCAACCGAGTGGGGAGCCGGAGCTCAACCGAGTAGTCGAGAGCCGGAGCTCAACCGAGTGGGGAGCCTGAGCTCAACCGAGTAGTCGGGTGCCGGAGCTCAACCGAATGGGGAGCCAGAGCTCAACCCAGTAGGGATCCTGAGCTCAACCGAGTAGGGAGCCCGAGCTTCACGTTTCAAGTTGCCGAGCTTTACATTTCGGCCAATTCTTAAGCTCAGCGGGCTCGGTGGGCGAGTCTAGTAATCATTTCCATTTGATTGTTTGGGTTTGGTGATCTAGCTTTATGAAAGAGGCTGAGCTTGTCCTTAGTGTCGATAAAGTACTGGATTTACATAGATCCTCTTACTTCGACCAATCAAGCTCGGTGGCTGAGTTTCACATCTCGGGCAGTACTCGAGTTTAGTGGTTGAGGTTCACATCTCGGCCAGTAACATGCTCTGAACAGAAGATACTTCAATCTTACCTTTGTTAAGACAAGTTTAGAAGCTGGTAACTAATTCAATGATTCGGGCCGAACCGATCTTTTGGAAAGTCAAGCTCAAACTCGGTCACTAGGAATTTACCTCAGGCCTGTATTTCAGCTGAAATTTTTGATGCTTTCAAGATGCTTATCTTGAGAGTTTGAACTTGACTCACCTTTTTCCGAACGTGGCTCGATCTTTGAAGCTTTTGAGAGCTCTTAACATTTTCTTTGAGTAGCTCTTAACCCTTTCATCTGGTGGATTTTGAAATACCTACTAACTTGACACTTAACCTTGAATGTCATTATTTTTACTGATCTTGAAGGTGTATCTCAGAATAAACTTTCCTAATATCTTTCCTTTATCCCCATAAGCCCCCCAAGCTCTGAGCTTGAAAAAAGCGAAAGAGCTTAAATGTCAACCCGCATGTCTTAAGACGCTTTTTGGGGCCGAGGACTTTGGATTATGATTCGGGAGCACTGCTCGTAAATTTGTCTTTTTGTAGAACCAAGTCTTTCTTGGGTTGTCGACTTACTTGGTCGAGCACTGCTCGGATTTTCATCCGGAGCCAAGTCTTACTTGGGATTCCAACTTATTGGGTCGAACACTACCAGGATTTCCTTCAAATCTTGGGTCTCTAATGTGCATGATCTGCTGTGGACATTACCTTGGTGCGAAGGTGTTTTGCTTGGTCTAGGATTTTTAGTGCAAGGGAGGAAGCATTGCTCGACCTCGACTTTTTTCAGTGCGTAGTGCGAGGGAGGAATGCTTCGCCTCGGCTTTTTGGGCTTCTGGCCTTTGTTCTTAGCTGGATAATTTTAGCTTGGGCCCTTTAGTGGATTATCAAGTTATTAAGCCAGCATATGCTCGGTTTTTACTAGAATAGGGCCCTGACACGAGCATGAAAGCCGTGGCCGCTTATGCTCTCCGAGTCTCCTCCATTATCCGTGTTTCGAGTCACGAGCTTTCTAATAATGAAAAGCATGAAGGCGGAAGTTGCCCGAACTTTGCGCACTGGGGATGAGCTTGAAAAAGCCGTGGCAAAGTGTGAAGAGCAAGCTCGGCTAATTGAGCAATTGAAAACTCGAAATGTCGAGCTTGAGAAGACCAACTCCTCTCCTCAATCCGAGCTCTCTAAAATGAAAGGATTGACTTTCAGAAGGCTGCCAAGGCTTTAAAGCTTTCCGTTGACAATCTTCAGCAGTTTCTTGCTACTACGAAAAAGGCTAATTGCAAGCTTCAGTTCGAGTTGAAGGAAGCTGAAGCCCAGATTATAAGGGAACGCGTTTCTGGGTTCTCGCGCGCTATAAAACAAATCCATCACTTTCTTCCTGGTTCTGACCTTTCGAGAGCCGGTGTGGACAAGGATTTTAATAAAGATGGCATAATGGTTCCTTTGTCCGAGCTCGATGATGAGGAAGAGGAGAACAATGAAGAGCAGGTTGTGGGAGAGGAGGAGAACTAAGGAACTGAAGTGGTCGTCCTCAATCCATCCTCAGTTGCTCCTTCACAAGCTGAAGACACTACTGGTTCCAACCTTGATGGTGTCTTTGCTTATGGGAATGCCCATGAGTAACTCAGCAAATTTTTAAGATATTTTGTACTCTTGGCTATGCCCTATGTACTTTTGCTGGAGCAAGGGCCTGGTGAAAGCATGGAGGCTGCTGCTGCATATGCTCTCCGGATAGCTTCGATTACCCGCTCCTGGAGTCACCGGTTCTTAGAAAACGTCAAGAAGATGGAAGTGATGAAGGCCGATGTAGCTCGCGCCCTGAAAGTGAGGGATGAATTGGCCCAAGTTGTGGTCAAGTGTAAAGAGCAAGCCCAAGTTATTGGCCAGCCGGAGGCCCATCTTGAGCTGCGGAAGTCACCAGAGGTCGAGAAGGAGGCCAATCTCAAGCTCGGGTCCGATCTGGCTGAAGCCGAGGCTTTCATTATGAAGGAGCACGTTAATGGCTTCCCCCGAGCCGTGAAGCAGCTTCAGTGCTTCAACCCGAATGCTGACTTCTCCCTTGATGACGTGGACAAGGATTTTAACAGAGATGGAATTCTAGTTCCGTTGTCCGAGCTGGAGGATGAGGTAACTCAAGAAGAGGAGGGAGCCGATGGTAAAGGCGAAATGGGCTTACCTGACCAATCTTCTGCTATGCCTATGAGTGCCGAAGACGAGCCCAACTCCACTCCTATTGAAATCGTTGCTCATGGGGATGCCCATGAGTAGCCTAGGGGAAAGGTTCCTAGGGCAATGCTTCTATTTTGAATTCTTATGTACTCCGGGCTTTGCCCCTTTTTTATTAATGGAATCATGTGCTTGCTTACGAGTTACTTTTTACTTAGAAAATGTTTGTAACTATTTTTCTAAGTTAGTGCTCGGTTTTTATGGTTTGGCGTGTTACACGATTTACTCAAGTTTTTGAAACTGAAAATACCTGTAGGTATTTACTCACCTTCTTAGGCGTTGTTTACCTTTTTTAGGCTAGGCATTTCGACCTCAACTCGGTCGATTTTAGCTCGGTCATCTTTTTAGGCCATTGCCTCTTTAGGTTCAGCGTTTCGACGACGACTCAGTCGATTTAGGCTCTTGCCTCTTTAGGTTCGGTGTTTCGACGACGGCTCGGTCGATTTTAGCTCGGTCACCTTTTTAGGCTCTTGCCTCTTTAGGTTCGGCTTTTCGACGACAGCTCGGTCACCTTTTTAGGCTCTTGCCTCTTTAAGTTCGGCTTTTCGACGACGGCTCGGTCGATTTTAGCTCGGTCACCTTTTTAGGCTCTTGCCTCTTTAGGTTCGGCTTTTCGACGACGGCTCGGTCAATTTTAGCCCGGTCACCTTTTTAGGCTCTTGCCTCTTTAGGTGAGTTAGTATGGTGTTTGGGTGTTGGAGCTGATGGGCTTTATTTTCCAAGGGAGATGTTCTCCCCCACACTGTTCCATTTAAATGGAGCTTGAGCTCGATCTCTATGATTTTTATAGAGGGAGTCTAACTCGGCCTCTATGGTTTTAATTTGAGGAGCTTCGACTCATCTTCCTCTTAGTAAAATTTTGAGATGGAGTTTTGGCTCGACCTTTCGGGAGCCGGAGCTGAACTGTGAGTTTTTAAGGGAGCAAAGCTCGACCTGTGAGTTTTGAGGAAGCCGAAGCTCGACCTTGTGGAAAGGGAAGCACGGAGCTTCGACCTGTTATTTTCAACGGAGCTGGAGCTCAACCACTAATGCAAATTTTGTGACTCTGGGAGTGGTATCATCCCAACATCACTTTGCTCAAATGCATAAATAATATGATATGATGCTACATAACACAACATCAAAGGCGTGGAGCAAAACATATCAAATCATATGAGATTTAAACTAGATTTAAAGAACAATATCACTAGAGCATTTCGCGGCCTCTGATTTAGGCATTCCCTTAAGCTACTATGGTCGAGCTCTCCTAGTCCGAGCTGTGCTGTGATGGCCGAGCTCTCTAAGACATCTTCTTCAGCTCCTCGAGGCCAAGTTGTGGCAACCGAGCTCTCTAAGATACCTTCTTCTGAGGCCGAGATGTGATGGCCGAGCTCTCTAAGATATCTTCTTCAACTTCTTGAGGCCGAGCTGTGGTGGCCGAGCTCTCTAAGATACCTTCCCCCAGAGGCCGAGCTGTGATGGTCGAGCTCTCTAAGATACCTTCTTCTACTCCGAGGCCGAGCTGTGATGGTTGAGCTCTCTAAGACATCTTCTTCAGCTCCCCGAGGCCGAGCTGTGATGGCCGAGCTCTCTAAGACATCTTCTTCAGCTTCCCGAGGCCGAGCTGTGATGGCCGAGCTCTCTAAGACATCTTCTTTTACTCCGAGGTCGAGTTGTGGCGGCCGAGCTCTCTACCAGTTGGATTGATTTCATCGTGAATTCAAACCAGGAGTTCTGTCTGGCACTTGGAAGCGACCTTAAGAACTTGAATTGATCCTGACTCAGTTAGAGCTTTTGTGTTGGTTGGAGGGACACCAACACCCGCTGCACCACAATGCTCAAAGCTACTGTATATCTGGGTATTTCATCGAGCATTGGGTGTGCTCCGAGATATATAAATCCAGATGAATGAGGATGGACCATTGAACCTTTCCAAATATGCAGATCTATGTTGCAAGCTCGAGATCGTCGTAGATCCGTCTTCCCGAAGCTGAGATTTGGCTCGCGATCTGGTTCATAAGCAACGGCGGTGGCGGGCTTGGCTCGCACCGGAACTGTGGGCAAAGATGAAAGAGCGTTTGTCGAGTTGACTCGAACAGCAGCAGGGAGTGGGAGGTTTGTGCTGCGCGGTGGTCTGAGCAGGCCCACGGAGCGCGACTGCTGGTGACTGGATCGTCGCGATGGTCGCCGGGGTTCGAGCAGTTTCACTTGGCTTCTCTTTTCGAACTATTTGGAGAGATTAGAGGGTATGGTCCAGCCCGTATGGTGACTGACGATGGTCGGGGCAACGTTTTACCTTGCCCCACGGTGGGCGCCAAATGTTCCTGCCGAGATTCGACTTGCCGGAATCTCGCCGTAGAACGTTAAACCAAGAGTGAACAATGGGGGTTGTTTTAGATTATGGCTTGACAGAATATTGGATTCCGGTCCTAGGTATCCCAATGGGAATCAAAGCCAGACGTAGTTCTAGGTTCAACCATTGGTGGTACGGTGATCTCGATCCCCTAATCTTGTATCTGATGGATACCAGCGAGCAAGGACTCTTTGATAGTCTCTTGGTCGAGCTAGTTCCTCTAATACGCTTAAGGGAGAGTTACCGGGATTCAGTGAAAAGTGAGTCTCTCTTATGGGTTCTCCTCCTTTTATAATAGGATTCCCATATCTTTTAAAGATCTGGATTTATCTCATTTTATCTCTTAAATCTCCTTTGAGATGTGATTCCCTTAATTTAAGGGATATTATCTCTTTTAACCAGATAAGGTTATTTCAGATAATATCAGGATTTATTTAAGGATAATATCAATATCTTATCCTTTAATTTAGGGGATATTATCTCTTTTAATCGGGTACGGTTATTTTAGATAATATCAGGATAATTAAATGTGATATTAATTTCTTATCCTTAATTTTTGGATTGGATCGAATATTCAAGCTCGATGACCGGGTTTCACTCTTTGACCAGTACACTTCCATTCCACTAGCAACCATTTTGGGTTTTAGCCTTTTAGGTCAAGTTTTGTTTTTGGTGAAAAGGTTTTGTCTAATTTTGCATTGACTCCAACGCACAACCTAGAAAATTCGATTTTTATTTATAAAAAAAAAATCGATTTTTGGATGCAGAAAAATTGGAGATCTTATATTCTGTCTACGTGTTATATTGCACCTTATTGGTGGAGAAATATGGGACCCACTATGTTATTCTTATCTGGACCAATCAAATGCACTAAAAACGTGATTTTTATATCATGTTTACTAAAAATGTTTATATCATTTTTATATCATGTTATTATGTAAACAAAACTATGATTTTAACATCATATTTGTTTATTGAAGTGTAACAAGGTACAAAAACTTTTTGGTAAAATTTTTCATCGTTTTAAGGTTCTGACCTGTGCTATCGTAGGTGGTATAGAATAGAACCGTTTGTTGGGAAGATGAAGAAATTGTTGTGGTTTGTAGTAGTGTCATCAGTGGTGGTTTCATCATGGTTGCCACTCTCACACTGCTCCAAGAAACCGGCGGGGATTGCTAGGAAGGAGGATGTTCCGTACATTAAGTGCCAAGTCTGCGAGAAGCTCGCTAAAGAGTTGCATCACCAAGTTCAGAACAAGCAAGCTGAGATCGCTCCCAAGAAGGTTCTTTTTTTATTTTATTGCTTTCCATTTGGGTTTCTTCTCAATTGCTTCATGGTGTGTCTATTTCAGAGCTAGCAGTAGAATGATTTTGTGTAATTTTGGGTGTTAGATCTCGGAGTACCAGATCATTGAGATAGCAGAGAATGTTTGTAATCTGAAAAAGGCAGAAGCGGATTGGATATTGCGCATAGATGTTGTAGAAAAAGAAGATAGGCTGGAGGTAACAGGATCCAAACTTTTCAATCCTTTCATAAATTGTTCATGTAATTTTCTATTTAAGTTGGATGTTGCTATGCCATATTTTCCCCCTTTTGCTGCACCATGTGTTTGAATTGGCGCTTTCATTGGATTTTGGATGGAAATAAGTGTCTTGTTTATATTGGTTTCGTTGACGTTGTTTTTCCAACTTCCTCTCTTATTTATCAGCTGGTGGAACAAGACTCTGAAGGACAATGCAATTCTGAATGCAAGACAATTGAGCGAGCCTGTCAGGAGGTGTGGCACTTCTTTCTACCTTCCACTCAATGCTTTTGTTCATCACTAGTGAATTACACCCTCTCTTTTGGTTCTGAGATGACAAAATTATAATACAGAGAGGAGAAAAAGGGGATAAGTTTTACGATATTTTATTCTCAATCAATTAAGGGCACTGTGTTTGATATTTGCATTCATGATGAATGCATTGCGCCATCTCTGCTGGTTATGTATTTGTATTATCCAAATATCCTCAAGGTATCCAATATCCTACAAGTTATATTGCAGGACTGAATTACTAATTTGAATTTGCAGGTTATAGGATATTCCGATACAGATGTTGCTGAATATTTGTATAAATCCAAGCCTGATGTCGATTCATTACTCAATTATGTTTGTAAAGACCTTACTAAAGCATGCAGTACCAAGCCACCGCCTGTCCCTAAGGTAACTACAATTTTTTATTGATGCTTCCAGTTATATGTTGGCATACTGCTTTCATGTGAACTATGATAGGTGTGTTGACATTGATTGTGGTCTTTTCTGTAATATTGGATCTGGATGCTGCTGCCGCATAGTATTAGTATATCATACTTTACTATCTGTACAACTTCCCTTTTCTGAACACCAATGATATGCTCTTGCTTTGTTTCATTGTAATTAATTCAATTATAGGAGATGTTGCCATCTTTGGACTATGTAGTTTGGAAACTGTAACTTCATTAAATGCAATGATATTATATAACTTCATATGCACTAGCAGTATCGTTTGATTAAGTACTTCAGTTCTCATCAGAAGATCTTTTGTATGTTGCAGGACAGGACTCCCGGTGAACCTTTTGTTGCAAAGTCGGATAAGGAGGCTGAAATGGAAAAGCTACTAAAATCTATGGAGGTATTTTTCCTTTTCTTCTTGTTTTATATCTTAGGAGGAGGGTTATTTGGAAATTGAACTTATAATGAGTGAGTCTAGGACTCACCCTTCACCCACCCTGACCTCCTTACCACCTGAATTGCCCAGATGCAGTTCTTTTGTGCTTTCTTCTGCTTGGTGCAGTCTGTTATAGGTTGAACATTATGTTCTCACTGTATTTATTTCCGCTTCAGGGCATGCCAGGAGCCCCCGGCATGAAAATGTACTCAAGGGATGACTTGATGAACATGAAGAATTTTGGTGATGAAGATGCTGATGATGAAGATGAGGATGATGACGAGGCTGGCTTCCCCTCCAAATTGGTACCATCTCTTATTTTCATATCGATTGAAATGCCTTTTCTAGGAGACAATATTGATTGAAATGTTCTTGAAGACTAGAACCACTGATCATTGGAGGAAATTGCATCTTGTAGGGAAAGGTCTTGAGAGAAAAACAAAGTGGAAAAGGTGACTGGAAACAGATGATTAGAAAAGGAATTGCTGACACAAGCGTGACGCTGAAAAAACATGCAAACAGAGTTTCCAATCGTCTACGAAAATGGTGGAGGGGAAAGAAGACAAGCACTTCAAAGAAGGGTACAAAAGCAGGCAAGTCAGAACTTTAAGGTGCCATAAACTAACACTGCATCTCCTGATTGTTGAAGAACTGCAGGCGTTTCCACAAGTTTTGTTGCATGTCTATGCTCAAGATGGACACAAGGTAGGAATGTAGGGAAGCAATCAAATGAATATTTTACATTCACTTCGAATGATTCATATTCCAATCAAGGATTTGCTATCTTCTTGTATTTTCGCGATTCAACTGTTGATGTATGATGGCGGATGTATACTAGCTAAACCATAGTGATGTTTATGATGCTCCATAGGTTGATTAATGTTCACTCTTCTCCTTTTTCGTGGATAGAGGTTTTGTGTCCTCTATATCTGAATTACCTCACAACTGTGTTGATGATACATCTTTGATTATTACGCCTCCAATTGATTAGCATCAATATGACGAGATAATTTTGTATCAGCTTAATAATCATCCTATTTTTTGAATGTTTCTTATATATTAAATACTTGGACTAATAGCTTGAATAAACGCTTATCGCACGAGAGTTTTTGACCTTATAAAAGCTCCTTTCAGCTTACTTCATAAATTTCCTAGATAAGTTTATTGAAATAAATTATATAAAACTTATAAGAAAATTACAAGCTATTTTCATAAACTCTTCCAAACATATGCTTAAAATTGTATATGATAAGACAAAAATAAATTATTTATCACTTTTGGTTGTAGGAGAGAAAGTGAGATAAAAGAAAGAGAGTAGAAAATTGTGTAGTTGTTTGGTACGAGAGAAAATGAGTAACCATAATTGAGGAAACAAGTTAAATGGGTAAACAAATAAAATTTCAAATTTCATCATTACATCCAAACAGAATTGAGGAATTATAAGAAAAGAATTCAAATAAAATGGTGAACAGGTTACAATCCTTAAACAGCAGCCTCTTTTTAAATATAGAAGCAGCAATTGTCAAAATGTCACAAAATTTGGAGAGCAAGACACATAAACCGGGCTTAACGCATCTTGTAATACTGAACCCTTGAAGCATTGCATCGCCTGCCATTCAATGAGTATTTGAGCATTATATCAACATCCCGAGGATTTTTCTTATTTGGAGCCACAGAAATGCTCCCTACAATTGTCTCCCCCTCACAAATGGTCAACACATCTTCCAGATAAAGGACTGTTTGTTTCCAATGTGTACCTCGTGATCTTGGCCCTGCAAAAATGCTCCAAAGGTGAGTCCATGTTACTGGTTTAACAAATTCTGAACATATTTTCTGAACAACCCCAATACAATGAAATTTCCTAACCAATGTAGACTGGAGACATCATGACAAAAGAAGAAAAACTGTGAACAACTCAACTCTACCACACAAGTTTTCAGGAACCATTCTTGGTGTAAATATACTCTGCATAATCCTTTGGAGTTTAGACCTTTATCAAGAAGTAGAATCTAAAAGAAAGAAAGAATGTATGTATGTATGACTGTACGTGTGTTGTTATTATCGCCAATTAATAGTTTACATGCTGCAAGAGAAACTTCACAAAGTCCCAAAAACATAAAAATGGGCAAAATCAAAACCTGAAGTAGAAAGGAATTAACCTGTGGAGAAGCCCATCAATTTATGACACTTTGTAAACGTTACATCAAAATAAGCAACAAGAGCATGAATGTAATCATCACGTTCAGCTACAAGCTTAAAAGGTGCTGTGAAAGAAGCATCTCCAGGAGCCATCTTCGAGATATCCATAGTCTAAACAAATATGAAGCAATCAGTGCATATCTTTCAAATAAAGCAAGAAATTCTTGGGCCAACATAGAAAAAAATTTACTGTTACGAACATCGTATGAAACATGCAATGAAAGGTGCACCAAGCATAAGAAACATCAGAAGGACTGTAATTAACCACCTTGAGAAGCTGGCAGTTTGTAGCAATCTGATTCTGGTCAACTGTGTCAACAAGAGGCTCCACTAAGGCTTGCTTCTTAATGCAGCTCATGTCAAATCCATATACATTGTTCCAAACTGAAATAAAAAATGAAAATGCAATATCAATAAGGGGGTATGAAAAGGCACTGGAATACTATTTCCTTTTGGAATTTGCTATTATAAGCTTGAGCACATAATGTATATGAACTCTCACCCTTGCGTGAAGAAAAAACAAGGGGATGTGGGCTTTGTAATTGAAACAAAAAAATAAAAACAAACTCCCATGCATTCCTTAGCATGCCCCCTTCTCTTTCTATATACAGCTAGAATTTTTGAGATTTTAAACACTAGCCAACAGCAACAATTGACATCAGTTCATTATTTTCACATGGTAAAAACTAAAACAAAGAAAAAATTTATCAACTTGCATGTCAGTTAGGGAGGCAAATAAGCACTAGTTTTTTGGATGTCTTGTTCATCACAAGTATGCTATAAAAGATCATACACTCATATTTAAAAAGAGACCAATAGCTCACACTCAATTTTATCTTCTTTGTAGTCTGCATCCTCAATGGCTGTGAGATAGAGAGATGCTTTATCTGGTAGCACAATTCCATCATCCACCTGGTAAAAAGGAAGAATAAAAAGAAAGTCTCAAAATGATTCCCACGCCATACTAGTATGCGCAATATTTAATCAACCAAGTATCAACAAGAGCAAAGAAGGCCCAACTTACAAGCCATTTGTCACGTGCATAGAGCACAGAATTTAACATATTCTCAAACAACAAAAAATAACCCATCCATTCTGAAATAATGATATCAACTTTTGCAACAGGAAGTTCAATTTCTTCAACCTTCCCCTTCAAAACTGTCACAACTGTAAAAACAAAACAAACAACAATAGTGAGTGGCTTTTGCAAGTAATCCACCCATCAGAACAAAAATATATTCAAAATGAATTAGAAGTGTATATAAATGGCATCACCATTAGAGTACCCATTCACTTCAACTATCTCCTTTGCCATGTCAGCCATATCAGAGCACTCAACCTGAGTTTCAAAATTAAAAACAATCCAATTAAATAATAAAAATTATGTGGAAGACATGATAATCATATTAATCACAGATATTTTTGTGATTAAAACACTAAAAGGATAAAAAGCAAGATAGACACTTACTGCATAGACATGTTGTGCCCCTGCCTTGGCACAAAATAGTGATAAAATCCCAGTTCCAGCACCCACATCAAGAACTACTTTATTGTTGAATAAGAACTTATTCTGATAAATAACATTTTGGTATGTCTTGGTTCTCACAGTGTCCTTCAACATTTCCTGCAATCCAAAAAGGTTGTAAAGTTGTAATATACTTTTCTGCAAGAAGCATGAAAGAAGGCAAGCTTGGCTCCTTAGTGTTTTTTATTTTAAAAGAATTTAAGAATTTCTCATGGTGCCTGAAAAATGCATTCGAGGAAAAATATGGAAATTTTTAAACCAAAAGCAAAATATTAAACACAAACAATGCCTTCAATTTACTTACAACATACATAAAAACTAACAGCAGGGTACAACAGACCACAGTTCAATATTTGAGTACAATCAGTTATTAATAACGGAAAACAGTGACTTGAAAAAGTCTAATTTTTGGAGCATTGCGCTGTGAAGAGCTTATTTAAGCTTCAGAGAATAACTTATGAAAATAAACTTATACAATTATTTTATAATCTTTATATAAGCTCATTTTAGCTTATTGTAATAAGCATATCAGCTTATGAAAATGTTTTTAGTTTACCTTGAAAAAAGTTTATCCAATAAACACTTAATTAAGCTGATTACCAAAACAGCACCCTTATGGCAAAGGCAAAGCGTTTAAATATTTGGCTTCTGTTTTTGTTTCTTACTCGTACAATAGGTAGAAAAACTGGAAATCGAAGAAAAGAAGCAAAAATTGAAAGTTGAGACAGGAAGGTGCATCCAAGTTGAGGAGACTTACTTCGTGAATTCCTGCAAAGAGAGATAGAAACAAGTAAAGTTAATGAAGGTGAAGCTCAACATGGATGCAAGCATGCCCAGATGAATAAGGTGAAAACTTTTGGAAAAGAAGAATACCAAAATGAGAGTAGGAATCGAAGTAGTAGTCGGCGCTGGTTTTATCATCTGAAACTTCTTGGGGTTGAGGATCAGGGTCGCACATGGATTGGTCAAGGTTGGAGCTTTCAGCAGCATCTTCGATGAGTTCATCAGCATCCTGGAACCGAAGGTGCTGCTGATTATTCATGTTGTTGCTGCTGCTCTGATTGTTGTTCTTTCGCCGACCCATTCACTACTCTTACTCTTACTCTTACTGTTGTTACGATTGCGAAATTAGGGTTTTAGTGGGGTTTTCGTTTCAGCCTTTTTACCAATGCCTTCCACCCTCACTCTGCTTTCAACCGTTTTTGTCCTATTAATTAATTAATTTTTCATATTAAACAAACAAATACGGTAAGACGGAATCCAATGGTATAAATTTAGCCTATATTTAGTTCAAACGAGAAGAAAAGGGTATAAGAGAGATTTTAACAAAGGAAAAGGGTAGGGAGATATTTTAATTAAACGTATCATGTTTGGTTAAGAGGAGGAGATGCGAGGGGAAGAGGTTTTAACAGAAGGGAGAAGAAATAATATTTTTCGTGTTTGGTTAAAAGGAAAGAGGTTAAGAGGAAAGAGATTTCGAAACTAATTTATTTTTATGTTGTTAATACTTTTGTATTTCAAGATACATAAGTAAGGATATTTTAGTTAATATCTTCAAAATATTTTAAAACTCCTCCCCTCCCACCAAATCTCTTACATGGAGTTTGGTTGGAAGGGAATCGAAGGGAGGGGAAGGATTAACTTAAATCTTTCTGGTTGGTTTTTATTTTTACGGAAAGGGAGGGTTAAGGGAGCAAAATCCATTCTAGGTCAATTTTGTTTCCCCTCCAATATTAGGGGAATTGGAGGGGAAGGGGCATTTAAAGCAGTTTAAATACATTAACTAAAATATCTTTACATGTTCATTTTGAAATCTAAAATTATAAGGATGTACAAGTAAATTAGTTTTAAAATATTTTCTCTTTCCTTGTGAGTCAAATTTGAATAGTGTTATTTTTTCTCTCCTCCATTAAAATCTCTTCCCTCCCCTCATTTGAACAAAACACGCCTAATATTCGAAAGGAGCCAAAAAAAAATTATAGGCAAATGTTAGTATGTTAAATATGACATTAGTTTTTTTGCCTTTGCCAGGGTTTGAACCCTAAACTTCCTTCAACCAGGGTTGACCCAAGGGTAAAGCCACTAAAGTCCTAGCTTTAGGCCCACCAGCAAAAAAATTATTTACTCCTAAATTTTATAGAGCAGAAACCAAACAGTTACGCACAAGTGGTTAATGTGTTACTGTTAAGGACGAATGGTTCGTGCTTTGCACGAGTTCAATCCTTGGCAGTAACAACTTTTGACCGGGCTTTACTTACCTTCCAGTCAAACCTCGGATTAGTCAGAGTCAAAGACTCTAGACACCGGGGCGGGGTCAAAGACCATCCGGGCCAAAAATAAAGCAGAAAAGTCCCACATGCTAGCAAAAAGATTTAACCTAAAGCACAATCTGATCCAGGTAGACTCTCACACTTAAAATAAAAAGGTCTCATTTAAAGTCTGCTTTAGACCTCATTTGCTCTTGGGTCGGTTCTGCCTTTAACTCCTTATACCTTTAGTTCAAATCAATTAAGCTACCCACCCCCCTCGAGGGGAGCCAAAATTGAGTGACGGATTTTGCTCCAATCTATTTCCCTGCCCTCCAAAAAGTTGAACCAAACATAAAAAAAAAATCCCTCTCATCCCCTGTGATTCTCTCCAACCAAACACTATGTCAGTTTCCCCAATTTTTCTTATGGTACTCGAGTAGTAATGTGACAATAACTCATTATTTTATTATTTGAAATATTATCTTAAATATTCTAAGTTATTATAAGCTTATTTTAAATTCTTAGAAAATATTTACCACTTATAAGAGTATACTTTTAAACTTTTTGTGAATATTTTTAAAATAATTTTGAGATTAAAAAATATTTAATAGTTTGAATCTTAAAAAGATATTTCTAAAATAATTTTGATCTTAAAAAATAATTAATAATTTTTATCTGAAAAGGATATTTTCAAAATAACTTTTAGCTGAAAAAGGTATTTTAGAATTTTTCCGGTTGATTAAAATCATAAACTAATTAACTCATCTATTAATTTAAAAGGCGTTTAAGATTAACTTTCTTGAACAATAGTCATGGCTGGTTTAGGAATAAGTGAGGCCTAAAGCAAATTTTGAGTAATACCTTTTTATTTTAAGTAAGAGAGTCTATTTAGAGTATGTTATGTTTTACGTTGGGCCTTTTTGCTACTATGTGTGACTTTTTTGCTTTATAAAAATTAAGAGCAAGTTTTTTTTTGCTGGTGGATCTAAATCTAGAACTTTAGTGACTTCATCCTTGAGCCGACCCTGACAATACTTAACGTGTGTTGGGAGCTGCATTGTGTTGTGCCAAAAGCACCGTGGACATGAGGAAGCAGGACCAACATGTGCTTACTTACACATGTTGTGATTTTAAGGTCTTGATTAAGAGGGTGTTTGGGAAATATTATTTTCTTGAGTTTCAGCTGTTTTTCTTCTAAAAAACTGTTTGATAAATAATCTCATGAGTTTGGGATTTAGCTTATTTTTTAAAAAAGCTTTTTTTTTTTTGAAAAAAAAAACTTTTTGAAAGCATCTAGTTTCAAGGACTGATAGATATTTTCACTTTGATTATTTTGGATGTAATATTTATCATCCCCATTTTATCCTTGCACGTGAGAACGTATAACATGTCGAGACCATTCACGAGAATTCCAAAACTTCATCAACAGTGATCAAATTCACCAATGCTTACACTCTAGTAGCTTTCTCGTGTCATTATTCCCTAGGCGTGTAACAGCCTAATTTTAATTATGCTGTTTAATCGATTAAAATATAATTAATTATATCTTAATTTGAGAGTTAGAAAGTGTTTTTGAATAAAATAAAATCATATTCATGGCCTACTTTATGGTAGAGAGTTACGTTAAAATTTTGCGTTGAAAATTCAGATGAAAGTCGGTCTGTGTTTTCATTGACAGTAAAAGTTTACTGAGCAGAAAACCCAATTTTGACCCGTGAACGAAATGGTTAGTGTTTTTGTCGTGTTTCCAATGACTTTAGTAATTTTGGAAATTTTACGTTCGGAATTAAAATATAATATTTATTTCGGGTGAAATACGATCAGGAACTTGAACCGGATACGCAATGGAGCGGAATAGGAGGCATGAAAGGATTGAAGTGACTTGTTGGAAAAGTAAGCATGGTGGTAGAAGTCTTTTGTCACGTCCATAAAAAGTATCATCATTACACTTTTTCAAATTTTACTATTTTATAATCAAATAAGTCATTTTTCTCCTTTTTGCCAACCAAACATGGCATAACCCAAAACTTGGTCATCAAGTTCTCTCCCTCTCTCTCTCTCCTATATAAAAACACTTTATCTTCTTCATTTCCTCACTTTCTTCTTCATACACATAAACTCCATTTTTAAAGCTTTAAAAGCTTCAAGTGCTTTCAAGTGAAAACTTGTCAAGACCATCATCAATTATTCTTCTACTTTCTCATCTTAGGTAACATAATTATCTCCTTTCTTTTCCAAGCTTTTGTTCTTCATTTTCATGGTTTTTCATTTCTAGATCTAGAACTTCAAAAATTCATAGAAAACTGTAGAAAAATCCTAAAAATGTGAAACCAATTTCTATGATCTAGTTATGATCTCTACTCTCATTATCCAAGAGCTTTTGATCAAAAACATTTTCTTTCCTATAGGAACCTAGTTGGCCGAACCTAGAGAGGAAAATGGGTATGATGTTTTTGTGTCTTTTCTAAATCCTAACACTTAATTCATACTGTTTAATACATTTATGATCTTAATCTAGAAGCTTAACTTCAACAAGGTTTTCTATCCTAAATTCCATGTATGGGCCGAACCTATGTAAGAAAGACGAGTTGATGTTTTGTTGTTGTTTTTGAAAGTTAATGATTGATTTGAACTCTCTAATACTTGTATTGTCTAAATCCAAGAGCTTGAATCCAACAAAGTTTTCTAACCTATTTTTTTACATAGGACCGAAACCCTAACATAAAAGGGGTGAAAGGTTTTTGATTGATTTGTGAAATCTAATGATTGATTCATACTCTTTAATACTCTAAGATCATTGATCGAAGAAATTGTGTTGTTTTGAAAACCCTAGCCTATTTTGTAATACAAGGCCGAAACCTATCCTAAATGGTTGGATGATTTTTATTCCATATTTTCAAGTTATAGCAATTTATCTAAGTTACCTAGAACCTAGGTGATAAGTATCCAAAGGCTTATGTTGAGAAAAGAATCCTAACTCTAATTTGAATTAAATGGCCAAACCTAGTCTAAAGAGAACATATATGAGTTTGTTTGATTTATTGGTTATTATGTTGATTGGTTGAAGGTGGAGTTGGTACTTTGTGGTGTGACAACGAGGAGCTTCGAGTTCTGGAGTTCGGTGATAACCCATGTAGGGGAAAGAATTGCCGGAATGGATAAGTAGTAGATTATATAATAATTGTGTAGGGCGACCTAAACCCTACTAGTAGTCAAGTAATCGACAAGACCAAAATCACATTGGAAACCTTTTCTGAAAAATCAATGGCGATTCGGGGATTGTAGGTTTATCGGCATTAGGTTGATTTTATATTGTTGATGGTTGATTTTATTTTATTACCTTTATTGAATTGATTTTGTGCTATGTTGGTGATATGTGAATATTTTGATTGATATTGTGTTATGCATGATCTGCCTGGTTTTTATTATTATGCTTAGTGGATTTTAAGCAAAGATATATATGTTGTCTAAGAGATGATTGTTTTGGATGTGAGGATAATGATGATTTAGAAGTGCATAACCTAGATGATGTATGTTAAAAAGGTGTTATGGTATAGAATATGTGTCAAGTTCTAATGGAAGGTTAAGGCACTAGGATGTTGTTAAAACGGGTTGGTGAGATTCAACTATAGGTGTTGTTATCCAAAACCGTGTATTGGTAATATAATACACAAGGACAAAAGTGTATTGGTAATATAATACACGATGACATCTGTGTATTGGTAATATAATACACGTAAAACACCTCTGTGTATTGGTAATAAAATACACGTAAAATACTTCTGTGTATTGGTAATATAATACACCGTGTATTGGTAATATAATACGTCGTGTATTGGTAATATAATACACGTAAAATCAAGAGTTCTCGCGAGACCACTTCCACCTTAGGGAATAGGTGTGCAACTATGGTGTCTTTGAGTAGCATGAGATTGGGGGTAGATGATGATATATTAACTTGAGGATGATATGTTAGTTATGTGTGTTGTTTGTATGTGACACTTACTGTATAATTTACTATGACTCTTTTCCGCTTTCGATAATAGAACTGTTTCTTATCCCCTGTAAATTTCTGTATTGTTTTATTTTATCTTTGATGGGATCGTGCGTGAAGACCCTGTGAATGAGCTGATCGAAGAGGAGTTGGATGAAACTCCTTTTGAACCGGAAGCCGGAGGGCGAACTGTGACCATGGTGATCAGGGTCTAGTTAGTTATGGCCAGTGCGTCTCGTGAGGTGTATTTTTATTATGTTTTCCGTTGTTTAACTTTTCGTCTAAGTATATGCCTGTGAGGGATCCTACTGATAGGATATCCTCAACAGTGTTTTGTAATATGCATAATATACTTATATTGTGATATGCTATTCTATATGAAGTTGCATACTTTATAAGTTAAGTTTTTGTTGGAATCCACCGTCCAAAGATAATCCACCCTCCAAAGATTATCCACCGTCCAAAGGTTCATGGACTGTCATTAATGTTGGAATCCACCGTCCAAAGGTTCATGGACTGTCATTAATAGTTTGGGAAATAGCCATTGTAAATTAATGAGGTTCATGTATTCTCTAGTCATAAAATTAGGAAATGTCTATAGGAAATAGGTGCCTCATTTATTTGTCTTGTAATTATCAGTTGTATTTAATTCTTCTAGTGTATAAATAGAATACCTCTATGCTGTGTGAAAGTAACACAAGCAATTCAGAAAATATTTGTTTTGTTCCTCCTTTCAATTTGGTATCAGAGCTCCCGACCTTGGGAGTCTCTGCCTTTGCTTTTTCGTTGCCTCGGCCTTCATTGCTGAGTGACCTTAGGTGCCTTGCCTTCATTATAGGACCTGTTTGTCTTGTGCCTTCATTACATGTTCAGCACCTTCATTGTGCTTTATCTTTTTTAGTTACAGTACCCAAAGTCATCTTCACCACAAACCCTCTTCTTTGTTGCTGCCTTCATTGCAGCTTGTGTTTTTTACACCTTCATCGCACTCTTGGTTGTTATCACGCCTAACCATCATGTCTAACACTGAGATTACCAACATCTCAGCTATCACCCATTACTCTAGTAAGCAGTCTTGCACTTCTTCAAATGGTGTAAATGGTAAGAATCTATGTTCTTTATTTTCTCATGCTTCGGTATTCCCCCAGGATTTTTGGATTATTGATTCTGGTGCCACCGATCACATGACCTTTTGTTCTTCTCATTTTTCATCCTATCAAATCCCCATGGGTAGTCATCACATAACTGTAGATGATGGCTCTCATACATCAGTTGCAGGATTTGGTAACGTTAAAATTAGTCCTTTTCTAAATTTGCAAAATGTGCTTCATGTTCCTAAACTGTCATCTAACCTTCTTTCTATACATAAACTTACCAAAGACCTTAATTGCGCTGTTACATTTTTCCCTTCTCATTGTGTATTCCAGGACAATACTACGGGGAAGACTATTGGAGTTGCCAAGGAACGGGGAGGGTTGTACTACCTTGAGATGGAAACTTCAGGTGAATCTGGTGTGAAGTTGCAACATTCCTGTCATCAATCCAAGTCTTGTTCCTCCCAAATTTGGCTCCAACATAATCGTCTTGGTCATCCCCCATTCACTCTACTTAAGTCCATGTTTCCTTTTTTGTTTTTGAATGAATCGGTTGAGTCCTTTCAATGTGATGTTTGTGAATTTTCCAAACATCATCGGGTAAGTTTTCCTTCAAGTGCTAAGAAAAGTGATGAACCTTTTTCTCTTATTCATACTGATGTTTGGGGTCCAGCTCCTGTTCCTAATATTTCTGGTGCAAAATGGTTTGTGTCATTTATTGATGATTGCACTCGTGTTACTTGGATTTTTCTAATGAAAAATAAATCAGATGTGTACCATTTGTTTATCCAGTTTTATCATATGATTAAAACTCAATTTGATAAAACAATTAAACGTCTGAGGTCTGATAACGGTAGAGAGTATGTGAATCAAAATTTCTCCACCTTTCTTAAACAACATGGCATTGTTCATGAACTTACTTGTGTTGATACCCCCCAACAAAACGGGGTTGCTGAGAGGAAAAATCGACACTTGCTTGAAATTACTAGAGCTTTATTGTTTCAGATGTCTGTTCCAAATTCATATTGGGGAAAGCTGTTTTAACTGCTGCTTATCTAATAAATAGAATACCCTCTAGAATCCTTGGTGGTTTGAGTCATGTTCATGTCATGAAAACATTTTTTCCATCTGTTCCTATTATGCAAAGTCTTGAATCTCGTGTTTTTGGTTGTGTTGCTTTTGTTCATGTCCATCGTCAGCATCGGGGCAAACTTGACCCTCGTGCTATTAAATGTTTGTTCATTGGTTATGCCCCTGACAAGAAAGGATACAAATGTTACCACCCTTCCTCTCGTCGAGTGTATGTCTCCATGGATGTCACCTTCCAAGAAAATCAATCATTCTTCAGTTCCTCTCAGCTTCAGGGGGAGAATACTTCTGATTTGGAAGCTGAGATTTTTTCAGAAGGCAGCATTCCCTTGCTCCAATATTCTGATATGCTCTCAGATACACAGGAATTAGCTCCTCAGACTAGAGCAAGCTCGCCAAAACTGGTCTATCAAAGGAAGAAACACCCCTCCCTGGTCCAAATTAAACCCCAAATATCTGAACCCATGGTAAGTATTGAAAACACTAGTCCCATTCATGTTGAATCTATTCCTTTCATTCATTCCGAACATATTCCTTTGGATAATTGTGATCCTAACATTGATGATGACTTACCTATTGCTTTAAGAAAAGGAAAAAGATCTTGTGCTAAGTACCCTATTTCCAAATTTGTTTCCACCACAAACCTTTCTTTGCAGCACCAAAATTGTATTGCAGCCATTGACTCTATCAGAATCCCTAGAACAGTACAAGAAGCATTGAAGGACAAGAACTGGGTTCAAGCCATGAACGAGGAGATGCAAGCTCTAGAAAGAAATGGAACATGGGAAATTATTGAGAAACCAAAGGAAAAGAAACCAGTGGGGAGTAGATGGATCTACACTGTAAAGTACCGGTTAGATGGTACCCTAGACAGGTATAAAGCAAGACTAGTGGCAAAGGGATACACTCAGACCTATGGCATTGATTATGAGGAGACATTTGCTCCAGTGGCAGAGATGAACACTGTTCGTATTTTACTCTCTCTTGCTGCCCACTCTGGTTGGGAACTACACCAGTTTGATGTCAAAAATGCTTTCTTGCATGAAGACTTAGAGGAGGAGGTGTACATGGAGATTCCCCCGGGGTTTGGTCCCACAAGTGGAACAAACAAAGTTTGCAGATTGAGGAAGGCTTTATATGGGCTAAAACAGTCTCCCCGAGCATGGTTTGGAAGATTTACAAAAGCTATGGTGTTGCTGGGTTACAAGCAAAGCCAAGGAGATCATACACTTTTCTTTAAACATTCACAAGGAGGAAAACTGACTGTACTTCTTGTTTATGTTGATGATATAATTATTACAGGAGATGACCTAGTTGAGAGACAACTGCTTAAGGAAAAATTATTTGCAGAATTTGAGATGAAGGACCTTGGGAAACTGAAGTATTTCTTGGGGATTGAAGTGGCCTACTCAAAACAAGGCATTTTCATCTCTCAAAGGAAGTATGTGCTTGATCTTTTGAAGGAAACAGGGAAACTTGGATGTAAACCTACAGGTGTTCCCATCAAGCAAAATCACAGGATGAGCACCAAGAGGAGAGTGCCATGGTTGACAAAATCCAATACCGGGAGACTTGTGGGGAAGTTGATTTACTTGGCACACACTAGACCGGATCTAGCATATGCGGTCGGTGTTGTGGAGTCGGTTCATGCATGATCCGAGGGAGAGACACTTACAGTCAGAGAACGTATCTGCAAGATCTCAAAGCTACTCCAGGAAGAGGACTCTTGTTCAAAAAAAGGTGGAAACTTAACTATGGAGGCTTATACGGATGCCAACTATGCAGGTTCGATAAGTGATAGAAGATCCACATCAGGCTATTGTATGTTCCTATGTGGGAACCTTGTTACTTGGAGAAGTAAGAAACAAAATGTAGTGGCTCGATCAAGCGCAGAGGCAGAATTTAGAGCTATGGCACAAGGAATCGTGGAACTGTTGTGGATGAAAATTGTGCTCGATGACTTGAAGATAAAGTGTGAAGGTCCTATGAAATTGTTTTGTGATAATAAATCGGCTATCAGTATTGCTCATAATCCTGTTCAGCATGATAGGACAAAACACATTGAGATAGATCGACACTTCATCAAGGAAAAATTGGATAGTGGATTGATAACAACAACCTACATTCCTCCGGGCAAAGAAATAGCAGATGTGTTAACAAAGGGTTTGTCAATGGATCGATTCGACCAACTTACTTGCAAGCTGGGAATGATTGATATCCATTCCCCAGCTTGAGGGGGAGTGTTGGAATCCACCGTCCAAAGATAATCCACCCTCCAAAGATTATCCACCCTCCAAAGATTATCCACCATCCAAAGGTTCATGGATTGTCATTAATGTTGGAATCCACCGTCCAAAGGTTCATGGACTGTCATTAATAGTTTAGGAAATAGCCATTGTAAATTAATGAGGTTCATGTATTCTCTAGTCATAAAATTAGGAAATGTCTATAGGAAATAGGTGCCTCATTTATTTGTCTTGTAATTATCAGTTGTATTTAATTCTTCTAGTGTATAAATAGAATACCTCTATGCTGTGTGAAAGTAACACAAGCAATTCAGAAAATATTTGTTTTGTTCCTCCTTTCAATTGTTTTTAATTTTTTTAGGTATTTTCATGATAAGCGCGCGATTAAGAAATTAATTAATAAGGATTTAATCTAATAACACAATGGGGTGTCTCATGAAGTCCTTATAATGATTTTTAAAAATTATATATTAATATAAAATTCTCTTAATTATCAGTTTTTCCACTTTCAAAATAATCTTTTTAATCTTAAAATTCTCTATATCATTCAAATAAAGTATTTATATTTTTTAATTAACTATTCTAAAAATAATATATATTTTTACATATTTTCATAGTTATGAACAAATGTTATAAATTTAATTAAATTTATTATACTAGAAAAATAGGATGAAATACTAAAAATTAAACATTTCATTAAAAAAGAATCAAACATTATTAAATAATACAAATAAATTCATACAATTTTTTATAATTTACCATATAAAAGTGATTTTTTTGCACCACCCAAACGAAATAGATTATCTTAAAATTGCTTTTCAGAAAACATACTCAAACAAAAACATATTCTGATTATAATCGATTATCACAATAATCGATTATAAGCATAATCGTTTTTTTACAGCTTTCCCAAACTTAGACCAGCTACAAAGTGATTATCCATGTCAAGGCTTGATTTGAATACTTCAATATTACCTTTCTCTCGTTCATCAATTATTTGTTCTCATAAAAAATTCTTTAATGATTGACTTCAATTCATATTCATTGTTATAATCAAAACGAGAGGTTGTACCCATGTGTTGCACGGGCCTATTATACGTCTTTATACTAACTTTTTTGGATAGTTGTTTTTAAATATTGTAAACTTAAATTTAAATTAATCTTTTTTAGTTATTGGAATGAAAAATTATTGAATGGATGTTTTGTGTTTTGTACTTCTAAATATGTTTTTATGTTGACAAAGTTGGCTAGATAGTAGAGATCCTTATATCATAGGTGGTATCGAATTCGATGAATGGTAATAATGGTAAAATATCCAATGCTAGTCGCTTGCACCATAACAATTACGAAAATAATAAAGACCACGATTTACATTAGATAATGAGGAACGAAATGGAATATTTGTTCAATGTATGATCTAATAAATTAAAATGATAATATATTTATGATTGTTCACACAACCACAGGTTAAAATTCCATACATGTACCACAAGTCACTGTAGAAAACAAGAAAATAGAGAGAATAAATTAAATTACATCAACCATAGAGATAAGTCTACACAACTTCTACATTTTTTCATTAATGCCCTCATTTGCACCATTTTTTAATTTTATTCAACCAAGGAAATGAAGTCCAAAACATATAATAGATTAAGTATGAGTTACCTATTTTAAATTCTGAAAGACATCTTTCTAAACCACATTAGAAGTGATGTTGGACACCAGATTTTCCTCGTCACATATTAGTAACTATAATCCATGACGTGGTGTTACTGTTGAAATTGTAACATATAATTGTCGATGTGAAAACACGTGCTGTGGAAGATAGATGCCACATGTCGAAGAGACTGTCTTTGACTCTTATTTATGGTCATTGCAAAAGAGAGAACAATAGAAAATTGCTTACGTTGAAACTTGAAAAGAATTCTTTTATCGGATGGGGTCAATGACAACATATGAATATAATCTTTTAGGTCAATTTTGCTTCTTGAGATGACTTTTCCCTATAAAACATAACTGCCGATTTGGGAAATTATAAGCTAAGTTTCATTGCATAATCCTGATGATTGATCTATATTCCTCAATAACATTATTGGAACGTCCATCTTGAGTTTTGATTCATGATTTGGAAGTCCGGAAGATGTTATTTGGATGTTCATCTCTTTTGTTGACAATGAGTAGAATAAAATTATTTTAACTGCCTCTCACAGGTTATATAACAAATGATTTTTTGACGTCATCGGGTTATAGTGAATTTTATTTGTTTTCAAAGCAAAATTATAAATTGATACAAATCATTTCTTGTGTCACTGCCTGCATATTTAACCATTTCTTGTTCTGGTAGCAGCTTGTCTGGATCAATGGATACATAGAAGAATTTTAAAGGATTACTACGAGAGTGTCAAAAAAACAACAACACTCTAAGATATAGATAAGTTCATTAATAGATCATTAGATTTTATTTCAAATACAAATTTATTTCATTGTCTAAACCTCCGGTATGCTATGCTATAACAGAAGAAGAAAGATAAGTGTCATTATGCCTTTTACATTTACATGCATCGCATAAATATGAAAATTGTTAATAGATGAAAATAAAATGTGATTTGGTATTATCATTAAGTAAAAATGTTCTTTACAAAAAATGGAACAAGATTATCTAATGGATTCAGATAAATATATCAAATCGATGTAAGTAATAATAAAATGATGAGAATCGTGTATCTTTCTCAAGAATTGAGTAACCAAATACCAATTTACAAACACAATATATCTATTTCAACCAAATAATCATGTGAATAGTGAATGATGGAATAATGACCAAATAATAATGAATGTAGATCAATAAGGTGTCGGTCAAGTAGAAGCAACTTGCTCCATAAGGAAGAGAACATGAGGAATCCAATATCGAATCTTTGTTGAGTCACTCTCGTTGGGAGGCTGAAAATCAAGAGATAGACCATGCTCAACCAGTTGAATCGGGGATTAGTTTCATAGCGAGCCTGAAGTATTTAAACCGTGGGATACTCTGACGGACTCACTCAATCCGAATGCAAAAGGTTAATTAGAGAGAGCTCCGAACAACAAGATCGATGATGATAATGAAACTAATAATTATAAAGCAAGTTCAGACTTAATAAAAAAGTTAACGATGCGTACGTGTGATTTATCTATAACAAATAGTACAACAGGAAGATAAAAGTGGTATTGCCACTTGCAGAATACAAGGAATTGAAAAAGGAATGAAGTGATGCGCTCCATCCACTTCATGAGTGACACCCCTGTATAAACTATAATCAATTGGCCTCTAATTTAATTTTCTTATCCATATCTCAATCTCTGCAAGTGGACTTCAATCTTCAAATTTAAGAAGCATCATCATCTATAGCTACACATGCAAATACTATTATAACACGAAGGTGATAAAATTATTAACAGTTTCATGAGTTCCAATGCAGAGGGATATGAGTGTGCAATCCTGCAACACTAGATAGCTGGGTTTGTTATTGAGGTTGCCTGGTTGGCATGGAGCTGGCATGGACTTATGTTATTTTAAAAGAAGAATAATAATATATAAGTATATAACATGAACGTTCATGAAAACAAACCAATGAGAAGAAAGCATTCGATTGTTTCCATCATATACTATGTGGAGCTTCCTGGTTCACACATCATAGGGAATGTAACCTTTTTTATATTTTTAATTTTAGTTACTCCATTGTGCATTGGTCACAAATCAGTGATCACTAGCAGGGCGAGTATAGTACCATTTTATGCACATTATTTGCTGGAAGAGGACGCTGAAAAAGAGGGACATGGTTTGAGGCATAGAAAAGGGGTTGGGCTACGGTGTACCACTCATATTTTATACCACCCATTACATCATCCATGTGGTAAATTTTGGGCCAATTAAATTGTCACATAGGTTGGTCAAAATTTCAAACTTTCTAGTTGTATTATAATGTAGTCAAACTATATGAATACAGTATATTGTAGTATAATATATGTGTTTTTTGTATTTGCAAATTTAACTCATATTAAAATAATGTTTTTTGATTAAAAAAAACTTATTATATTGCAAAATATTATTGACAATGAATATTATTTTAATTTATATTAAAATATTATTTTATAATATAATCAGTTTTTTAATCAAAAAATATTATTTTAATATGGGTTAAATTTGTGAATACAAAGATTATATATACTATACTACAATATACTGTATTCATATAGTTTGACTATAGTATAATACAACTAGAAAGTTTGAAATTGTGACCAAACCCATGTGACAATTTGATTGATTCAAAATTTATTACATATGAATGATGTAATGAATGATGCAAAATATGGGTGGTGCACCTTCACCCAACCTCAAACAAAGGCTATCTTTGGAGCATATGCAAAGCAACATAAATAATTATTATTTAGGATATTTCTATGGTGCCACGTCAGGCGCACGCTCTATGCAAGTGTCCACCGCAGATGGGAAATTCATAGAATTGGAAGGCAAAATGCAGCAGTTGGGATCGACCGTAAGACCTCTAACAACAATCCAAACAATCTTACCACTATATGTTCATCATAAAACCTTTGAATATCATATATATCAGTTGATCGATTCAACCAATGACTTACTGGTTTGATCAATGACCCAATAACCCAATGCCTCGACTTCGACTGAGTCGATAATCGATCCGGTTTTAAGAATATTGTTTTTTTTACTATAATAACTTAAAAAGATTGACGTCTTCTGCTTGAACGACAAGGTTCGATCCTCAACGTTTGTAACTTCAATTTTTTCCTATTCCTTTAAAATAAACAAAACATATGATGTGTTCTAGAAAAAATCGACAGAAGCTTCGATGGGAATAGAACACGCAGCCTATAGATTTAAATGGGAACAAATGGTTATCAGCCTAAACATTGATATATATTTTGTTAATGACCGTCTTCTTATATTAATAACCTATTGTTATTTGTTACATCTATGATTTAAAATTTATATTATGGATGGTGTCAGTCACACTTAAGGAAAACAATTTTATAATTATAAAATTATTTCAATTTCCCATTAATTCTAATATTATTATTATTAACTAATTAAATGTTTATAACACTACTATTTTCATGACATAACCATAATGTATTCTAAGAAAAGTTCTAAATAATATAAAAAAAAATTTAGAATGAACTTTCAAATATCCTAACTCAACCTTAATAACCTTTAACCCTACATTTGGAGTGAAAAATAAAGAATAAAAAATTCATCTTGGCATGCCGAAGACTTAGTTGGATCATCCCTGCACATTCCACTATATTACACCTTTCGTGCCAACCCTATTTTAGGGTTGAGTTAGGGTATTTGGAAGCTCGTTCTATTTTTTATTTTAAAAATTAAACTATTTTAGAAGACAATATGGTTATGTCACGAAAGCGGTAGTGTAGTGGATGACATCCAACTAAGTCCTCCGCAGGTCAAGATGATTTTTAAATTCTTTTCACTCCAAAGCTAGGGTTTAATATTACTATGGTTGAGTTAGCATATTTGGAAGCCCTTTCTATTTTTTAAAAAAAATTTAAAAGACAATATGGTTATATTACGAAAGTAGTATTATAGTGGATGACTCAATTATGTCCTCCTTAGGCCAAGATGTTCCAGTATAAGTCGATAGGTTGCGTGTTTTATTCCCACCGAAGCTTTTATCGATTTTTTCTAGAACACACCATATGTTTTGTTTATTTAAAAAGAAAAGGAAAAAAAATTGAAGTTGCAAAAGTTGAGAATCGAACCTTGTTCAAGCGGGAGACGTCAAACTTTTTAAGTTATTTGAGTAAAAAAAGTGTTATTAAAATCGGACCGGTCATTTACTCGGTCGAGGTACTGGGTCAGTGGGTCAGTGGTCGAACCAGTGAGTCATTGGTTGAATCAGATGAATCGGTATATATGAAAGATTTTGGGAAGTTTCAATTAGGTCCTAAACTAATCAGGTCCCTGAACTTATGTAAAATTTTCAATTGGGTCCATAAACTAAAAAGTTTCTAACTGGGTCTATGAACTCATATAAAATTTTCAATTAGGTCCCTAAAGTAAAAATGTGACTATATAAAATAAAAAGTAATAAAATGATGGATGATGATAACAAAATAATGAAATATGAAATTGTGCTAGAAAATCCATGTTTTATAACAAATTATTAAGAGATTAAACTGATAAACTTTAACTAACAACAAAGTTATTGTTTGAAATAATAAATAAAATAAAGAATGTAGTTGAGTATATATCACATCTTAGTTTGATTGTCAATTTTATTTTGAGTTATTTAATTTATTTTATTATTTACTATGTGCAATTTTGGTCCCCTATTATTGCCTACGTGCAATTTTGGTCCCTATACTTTTTTTGGGGTACATTTGATCCTCATATTTGTTCAATGTTGCACTTTGTATCCCTCCATCAAATATGTGTCAATTTGTTAATGGAAATTACTTACGTGGCAGTTCACATGGGTTAAAATATATTAAATAATTATTAATTTTTAATTTTTAAAATAAAAAATTCAAAAATAATTTGTTAATTAGTTTAAAATAATTAAATGAAAAATTAAAAATAAAACTCATACGGTTCCCTTTCCCTGTTATTCACTCATCCTTGAAATCCTATGCTTTCAGATTAGGCGTGAAATCAGGAGGACCAAAAATACAATTAAGCCTATTTTATATTTAAATTGAGATTTTTATTAAATTATTTTAATATTTTCACATCGGTTTTCAGACTGATGTTGAAATGACCGGTGTGGTTTATTGCCACTTTTCACATCGGTTTTAAAACCGATGTTAATAGTATATTTTAACAGCGGTTTTTTCTCTAACCGATGTGGAAAATTAATTTGTCAATTTGTAACCTATTGGAAATTTCACTTTCCACATCGGTTTTGCCAAAACCGATGTGAAAATTTCACTTTCCTCATCGGTTTTAATGAGAACCGATGTGTAAAGTGAAATTTCCACATCGGTTTTTATAAAAACCGATGTGGAAAGTGAAATTTTCACATCGGTTTTGGAAAAACCGATGTGTAAAGTCTCATTTTTTTTATTCTGTTATTTACATTTATATCATTCTTTTCCCCTGTTTCAGTAATGCAGATCAATACCAGAATAACATACTGTAAATATTCTCAACACAATCACTTTTGTACGACAAAAACACAACTAATATATACTGAATTTATTACGAACAATACATATGTACGTTCAATTACATTCAGACAACAAAGATAATTAGAAACCAAAAAGCTACATGATATATTATAGATTTCATATCAAAATATATATGATCAGTCAAAAGTACACTATAGCTAGTACATGATAAGTTTTTAAACTAACTACATATATACAAACTATGGTTGGTACATTTCAAGAAAGAAAGTTGCCCAACGCCTCTTTATGTTGATGATGTCAGAATCAGATAATGGAGTTGGATTGTTGAATATCTGCAAGTTTAATTGGACAAAAGATTATATCTTTTAAGTAATAACCTAACATAAAACATATAACGAATCTATAACTATTACTTCTAATTGTGTCAATTAACATTTACCTCGTGCCATCTTTCAGTGATCCTGGAGGAGATAATTTCCAACATCCACTGCATCACATAGTAGTCACATTCCCATGATCCACGTTGTATACGTGACTACGTACAAATGAAACCCAATTAGAATATGAGCAATTAAATAGAAATCAATAATTATACCCACTGCATTTGATGCATTTGAACTAATAAATATCTTACGCTATGAATAATCCATCTGATAGCCCGAGTACGCCTTTCACCATGCAACATGTGGTTTGCAGTAATAGACCTATCATGACAAAAACATTAATTAAGTATATCTAATAGATTTCAGATAATTAAAACAACTTCATTACTGATTATAAAGTATTTTAATGCTTACGTTTCGATGATCGTCTTCAGTGCATTCGCCGGCTTATTTCCCAATGAGCAGAAGAAGACCACGACGTTCATCCTAGGGTACAAGATCAACAGTTGCCAATGCTGGCTGTAATTGCGGAACAGTTAGTGACTAAGTCATATATAGTTATACTTAAATAACCGGTATTTACTTATTGAGATAAGGCGCAAGGTAGATTTGATGATCGTCTCGAGCAAGTATATCACATATGGTGGTGACCGGGTCTTCTGATGCTAGGAGAACCTCACCCTGAATGAACATGGGGTCAATGAACCCATAAAGGGTGAGGTTACCCTGATCAACTAACATACGATGCAGATACCTAATATATTGGAAAAACATGTTAATTATCATAGTATGTAAAAATTAATTACTTAACTTATGAATAAAATGTACTTACGTGCACCATAACGATATGTGTGCAGAACTAGCCATTTCTTTATTGAGTACCATCTCCATAAGTTCCTTCTTTGGGATATACAGTTCATCACCTGGACTAGCATCATGTTCCAACCTTACCAAGGCTACGTCATTCTCCATGGTGACAACCTGTATAGCCAGAACTTTAAAAACATCACCATGGCCAGGTGCCCCTTTGTCGATCCCCTAAACAACATAGATATATATTAGTAATCACGGATAATTAAGTTATTTAATTCGTAATTAACTAAATGGTCGAATGAATACCTTGGCAGGAGCAGACATCTCTGGTCTTCCTGGATCCGACCTTTTAGGCACAATATCATTTCCAACATCCTATAACGAATAAAAATAAAGCATTATCTTTAAACAATAATAAATTATTTCAACTATGAATATAGAAAAACACAACTAACTGAATACCTCA
Source organism: Sophora flavescens (assembly GCA_030762895.1). Classification (NCBI taxonomy): domain Eukaryota; kingdom Viridiplantae; phylum Streptophyta; class Magnoliopsida; order Fabales; family Fabaceae; genus Sophora; species Sophora flavescens. Next base: position 16,188,701 of record CM061066.1, read on the forward strand.
GATGCAACAAGAAAGCTGACCAGTCTTCTTGGCTAGAGGATGAAGTTACCGGGGTCCTGACCCACTGTTTGAACCTCTTCAGTGGGCACAGGGACTCGAGCATCAGCATCTCGAATAATCTCAACAACGACCCTCAGCTGATCATCCGGTAATAAACAATGGTGTATGGTATTACCTAAGTTATTATGTGCCCTCCCCAATGCCACTAAGCGGCGATGATGATGATCATCAACATACAGCTCACACCTATCAAGGTCGTCATCATCATCATCATCATCATCACCATCATCATCATTTTCAGACTGATGAGGAGGATCTCATGAGCCCTTAGTGCTCACATGGACAGAGGGTTGGACAGAGGGTTGGACACCGACTGTCATCTGCTGGGACATAGAAGTCAATATTGCCATCTGCTGGGTAAACTGCTCGGCCATCTCCTCGTCGGGCTCAGCTGCAATCTCCTGTTTTAGCCGTGCTCTATATGCATCAACATCCCTGTGGCATTGGTGTGAAGATGAACCATGGTATTGGCGAATGCCGATGCCCCATCCAACACCAATGACACGGCCCGGGTGGTCTGGTTTACCGATGGTAGCAGCTAAGATATCCTCGCGTCCTCTAGGAACAAAGGTTCCTTGGGTTACCTGCTCGTCCAAGGCATCCTATCACATAAAATATCAGGTCACATTACAATTCGGTAACAATCTTAAAATGACAATTACAATTCAAACTACACTTACAATCTTCTCAGCTACTTGGCGGGCCTCCTCAGATGTATATTGTCCCGTTTTTATTTGTCGGGCCCTCTTCCATTTATGATGGCGTGAGGGTGGAGATGGATCAACAACCTCTGGACGATTTTCAGCATTAGGATCCTCCTGAGATGCTGCTTCCTGACGTGCTTTCTTTTCCTCTTCAACCATTATCTGACCAAGCTTTTTATATCCCGCACGAGACATGACATGGGGGTAGACATTCTTGCTTTGGTTTTTCTGCCCCTTTTTCCTCTTCTCCTGTTATAAATAGAAGACAATTAAATTACATAAGTAAATAAAATAAATGAAATTACATAAATTTAGATACAAATCAAATAAGTTAACCTGAAAGCTGGGATCATGTCGGCTCTGAACAAAGCGATCCCACGTCGCCTGGTCAAGAAACGGGTACACCTCAAGTGAGTTCTTTTTACATTTTGGATTGAATACATAGTATCTGCTCAGGTCGGCCTTAAAACCCCTCCAACGCTCACCAGCATACTTTAGCAAACGCTTCTTCATAACGTACGTATCCGGTATGTTAAAGGTCAGCTACATTAAGACCAAAAGAATCAACGAATTACTGTATGATATTATTAAGATAAAAATAAAGTAGATACAGACAAACACAGGACGTAAAAGTATAGATACCAGAATACTCTCCCATATCTGATCCTTCACATCCGCCGGTACATCTTTCCAAATATCAATGAGTATACTAGGCTTCGCTCCTAGTAAGGCTCGCCACAAAATCTGTTAAACTGCTTCTCGCCATTGGCCCAATAAGATTGCGGTTATTATCAAAGTCTATTCTTATCCTTTGATTTGAACCACGGTTGGCAGTCAAATTCCTCATTCGTGTGGCACGTCTACCCTTTCTACCCGAGAGACGGGGTCTCCGACCCGCCGCATGAAGGAGGGATATCCTCACGATCACCATGTATACTGTTTAAACAAAAAAAAAACTTGTTAGTATGTCAGGATAAATATCAAACATAACTTATAAATATCGATCAACGTACGTAAACATAACTTATAAATATCAACGTAAACATATAATATGCCTTTAAACATAACTCAAACTAAACTTACTTTGTGGTCAATTAGTAAAGTTATCCCATAACCCTTCTTGGTGATCATTACGAGTAGCATGTACATCACCCACTTCATTTTCCTCATTGAAATTAGGCACTCGTGTTGAGAAAGAAGGAGTATCAGAAATATCAAGAGTTGAATTGTAACAGCCTGATTTTTAATTACGCTGTTTAACCGGTTAAAATATAATTAATTATATTTTAATCTGAGAGTTAGAAAGTGATTTTAAATAAGTTAAAATCATATTCATAGTCTCTATTATGGTAGAAGGTTACGGTGAAATTTTGGGTTGAAAATTTAAACGGAGCCCGGTCTGCATTTTTTAACTGACAGTATAATTTTATACTGACAGAAAACCCTAATTTGACCCGAAAAATGAAATTTGTAGATTTTTTATATTTTGTCCGTGAGGAAGTCTACTTTCCAAATTTCTGATCAGAAATAAAATATTATGTTTATTCGGACGAATTTTGGTAAAAGTTCGGACGGAAAACAGTCGGTGTTTTCACTGACAGTAAGATTTTAATGATCAGAAAACCTAATTTTGACTCGTGAACGAAATGGTTTATATTTAAATCATATTTCTAACGAGTTTGGTTATTTTGAAAAGTTTCAACCGAAAATAAAATATTACGCTTTTTACGGGCGTAAAACCCTAATCGGGGAACCGATCGGAAACGAAACTGCAGAGACCTGTCATGAGATCGGGACAATGAGTCATACATGATGACTCATGGAGGATGAGTCACCAAGCATTTATGAGCATTAAATGCAAGTAATCATGACATTTAGGTAAAAAGACCAAAATACCCCCAAGCTTTCGCGGGTATTAACAAAACGCATCTACGCACTCTTAACCACTCATTTTACGTGGTTGAAAACCTCCCACATCTCTCCATTTCGTGCATCCAACTCCAATAAATATTACCTATTTCATTTTGCTTTCGTTTCATTATTTTCCTCTCAAAAACTGAAATCGGGTAAACGACTTGAGTCAGCGTGCGTCGGAATTTCCGGGAACCGCTAACGGATAAGATCGGTGACTCATTAGTGAGTCACTATGTGTGGCCCAAAATCAGTCACACCTCCATCAAATGTGAGCCACACATTTAATAACCATAGTTAAGCAAAGTAATCCTAGTTAAGTTAATTATTAACTATGGTTAAACTTATATTAATTAAATAATCACAAAACCCATTAAATCAATTCCTTATAACCAAACAAAGCCTAAATCTAGCCTATAAATACTCTTCAAAACGGTGGCCTCCCTCACCATTTCACTCATCTTCTTCATTCTCTTCATCTTCCTCACCAACTAAGTTACAAAACCCTAAGAACACCGAATTCCCCCCAAACATATGACCCTCTTCCTTTCTGAAACTCGGAAAACACTCAACATAAAAGTTGTTACTATTTCTCTCTTATTTCCAACAAGCTAATGATCATCAAAAACGGATAAGTGGATTGGGAGATAGGATCAAAATACCGAAACTGCCCAGAATTATCAGCAACCCACGAAACAACATAAATAAGTCCATTTTCACCCCTTTTATGATCCGAACCAAATAAAACCTTCAACACAAAAGTTGTTCCTTTTCTTCTTATATTTCTATAAAGACAAAGTTCGTAATTTTTGGATGAGTATATTGTAAGATACACTCACAATACCATCACACCCTCAAGCTGTCCAGTTTTCGGCTTAGTGAAGGTTGATCATTTTCTTCATTTCTTCAATCTTCAAGAGGTAAAAGCTCATATCCTTGATCATATAAGCTTTCATATTCATGTATTTCTCATGTTTATGCCATGAATCATATTTTTCCATTCCTAGATCTAGAACTTCAAATAATTCTAGAAAATTGTAGAAAAATCATAAAAATGTGAAACCAATTTCTATGATCTAGTTATGATCCCTCCTTTAATTATCCAAGAGCATATGATCAAAATCATTTTCCTTCCCTATTAACCATTAATGGCCGAACCTAGGTAGGAAAATGGGTTTGGTGTTTTGTTGTTTGTTTTGAATGTTAGTAGTTGACTTAAGTTCTATAATACATGTATAGCTTAAATCCAAGAGCTTAGGTCCAAAAAAAATCTCTAGCTTAATTTCCTAATATGGGCCGAAACCCTAACCCTAAAGGTTAGAGGATTTTGTTTCAAATTTTAGTTTTGTAATAAGTAATCTATGTTAGTTAAGACTCTAGTAACTAGGATCCAAAAGATGGCATTGAGAAGATAATCCTAAACCTATTTTCTAAGTCTTGGCCGAACCTAGCCCTAAAGTGTCATAGATGGTTGTTAGTTGCTTAATTATAGTTATGTTGTTTGAATGAAGGTGGTTATGTTAACTTGTGGCGGGATAACGAGGATCATTGTGTACGTGTTTCCGGTGCTAACTCAGGTGGGGAAAAGAATCAACCTATCGTCGGAATCGATAAGTAGTAGATTATATGATAATTGTGTAGGGCGACCTAAACCCTACTAGTAGTTGAGTAATCGACAAGACCAAAATCATATTGGAAACCTTTTCTGTAAAACCAATGGTGATTTGGGGATTGTAGGTTTATCGACATTAGGATGATTTTATCTTATCTGAGGTTGATTGGATTTATTATTATTATTTCATTTCTTATGTGATATTTTGTGGTATTTGAATTATTTTCTGATATTGTGTTATGCATGATCTGCCTGGTTTTTAATATTGTGCTTAGCTGATTTTTAAGTAAGGATATGTGTTGTTCGGGAGATAATTGTTTGGGTGAAAGAATAAAGGTGATTTAGAGGTGCCTAGCCTAATTAAGTGGTTTTATCTAAGAGGAAAAAGGTGTTGAGACTTTGATGGAAGGTTGAGGCACTAGGTTGTTATTGATTTAAATTAGGGAGATTCATTTATCGAGGTATTGTTAGTCACAGTCGTGTGAGTGGAACACACGAGGTCAGGATATCCTATTTTGGGGATATCGGATATTACGGGTGAGTGCCCTACGGATGTGGATGCCGAGGTAGACTACCGTAATACTCTTTAGTTCTTGACGAGTTCGCATGTTCTTGGCACTGGACCGTTATGGAATGATATTCCTTGACGAGTTCGTATGTTCTTGGCACTAGACCGTTTTGGATTGATATTCCTTGACGAGTTCGTATGTTCTTGGCACTGGACCGTTATGGAAGGATGTTCCTTGACGAGTTCGTATGTTCTTGGCACTGGACCGTTATGGAATGATATTCCTTGACGAGTTCGTATGATCTTGGCACTGGACCATTTTAGACTAATAAGTGTTTAGTCTTTGATGCGTTCGAAAGTTATTGGTCTTGGACCGTTACGGACTACTTGACTAATGTGACAGGGAGTGAAGATGGCCACATCAGTATAAAGTTTTAGTTGCATGGGCTGAGGGTAGAGGATGATATAGTTAATTGAGGATGATTGTTGATTTTGAGTGATGCGTGTCTGTGACAATTACTGTATAATTTACTATTACTCTTTTCCGCTTTTTGATGATAGAACTGTTTCTTATTCCCTATATCTTTGTGTGTTGTATTTTATTTCTGATGTGATCGTACGAGAAGACCCGATGGAGGAACCAATTGCTGAGGAGTTAGATGGAACTCCGTATGAACCAGATGCTGGAGGTCGAGCTGTGATCCATGGCGAGTAGAGTATAGACATTATGGGCAGTGTGTCTAAGGAGTATTTATATTTCCGCTAAGTATGTCTGTAGTGCAGTTTATGCCTGTGAGGGATCCTACTGAGAGGGTACCCTCTACAGTATTTTGGTAATGTAATAAATAAACAGGTGTGTATTTATGTAATATAGTTTTGGTATGTTTTATATCTGCATAAGTTATATAATTATTAATTAAGTTTTAATTTTTACGTATTTTCAACGATAAGCGAGCGATTAAGTAAATAAATATTAAGGTTTTAATGTAATAATACGATGGGGCACATCGGGGTGTCTCATTTGGTGGTATCAGAGCAGTTCGATTATTATCGGACTGTGAGGTCTAGGATGTTGTTACTGGCCGTGTCTAGTTGAATCCACATCGGATATTGACTATACTTAGAAGTTGGGTAGTGAGTCCCGGAGTGATAGTTAATAGTTATATGGCATATATATACCAGTTTTATGTAGCATTATATGTCGTATACCGGTGTACAGAGAGGTGGTGCTGGAAAAGGAGTTCCAGCAGCAGGACAATAGATGGTCAGACCTCAGGCCACTAAAAGAGTGCTTACCGTGAGGGGAGATGAATTCTCAATCTAGGATCTTATACAAGGTATGTATTTGATATCTGGTAGACTTTGTTTGTTTGTCTAAGTAGTATGATAGACAAGAAAGTGATGAGAGTTTTGTTGAGGTATAGTTGTGACTGGTAGGATGTGAACCCTTAAGATCAATATCAGTGAGTGAGACAATTACTATATGTCAAATGTTGATCGAGGCATAGTATTACCAAGGGTATCTAAGGTAATGATCAAATACTCGTAGTTAGTATGGATGGTATGAATTTAAAAAATTAAAGGAAAAGTACCTATAGTAGTTTTACCTAAGATGAATATGAGCAGGAAAGATGACTTCTTTTGGTTTTAATTGCATTAAGAGGTGCAATTATGTTCTTTTGAGGATTAAGATGTGTGATTTTGATATAATCTAGAATAGTGAAATACATTCTAAGGAACTAAGACTGTGATTGGATACATGAAGTAGGAAGTTAGGGTAGTTCGATTGTGGTGTTAATTACGACTGTTAGATGTTGAAATAAGATTCTTTAGTGGATCAGTAGTAAGAAGAGGAAGGAATTAAGTTTTGATCATGTCCTTTAAGGATGATAGATCAAGTTGGAAAGGTTAAGAACAATGAATGGAATATAGTGATGGATAAGTTCGAGGATAAATAGAATGATATAAGAATAAATTATGTTATGAAGCTACCGCTGTTACCTAGGGGAAAAACAGCGATGAGAAATATAATGTGGGATCTTTAGATTAAGATATGATTACAAGATAATGGCTAGTTTGAGTTAAGAAATTCCGAGGACGGAATTTTTTTTAATAGGGGTAGTAATGTAACAGCCTGATTTTTAATTACGCTGTTTAACCGGTTAAAATATAATTAATTATATTTTAATCTGAGAGTTAGAAAGTGATTTTAAATAAGTTAAAATCATATTCATAGTCTCTCTTATGGTAGAAGGTTACGGTGAAATTTTGGGTTGAAAATTCAGACGGAGCCCGGTCTGCATTTTTTAACTGACAGTATAATTTTATACTGACAGAAAACCCTAATTTGACCCGAAAAATGAAATTTGTAGATTTTTTATATTTTGTCCGTGAGGAAGTCTACTTTCCAAATTTCTGATCAAAAATAAAATATTATGTTTATTCGGACGAATTTTGGTAAAAGTTCGGACGGAAAACAGTCGGTGTTTTCACTGACAGTAAGATTTTAATGATCAGAAAACCTAATTTTGACTCGTGAACGAAATGGTTTATTTTTAAATCATATTTCTAATGAGTTTGGTTATTTTGAAAAGTTTCAACCGAAAATAAAATATTACGCTTTTTACGGGCGTAAAACCCTAATCGGGGAACCGATCGGAAACGAAACTGCAGAGACCTGTCATGAGATCGGGACAATGAGTCATACATGATGACTCATGGAGGATGAGTCACCAAGCATTTATGAGCATTAAATGCAAGTAATCATGACATTTAGGTAAAAAGACCAAAATACCCCCAAGCTTTCGCGGGTATTAACAAGACGCATCTACGCACCCTTAACCACTCATTTTACGTGGTTGAAAACCTCCCACATCTCTCCATTTCGTGCATCCAACTCCAATAAATATTACCTATTTCATTTTGCTTTCGTTTCATTATTTTCCTCTCAAAAACTGAAATCGGGTAAACGACGGAGCTGCGTACGGAATTTCCGGGAACCGATAACGGATAAGATCGGTGACTCATTAGTGAGTCACTATGTGTGGCCCAAAATCAGTCACACCTCCATCAAATGTGAGCCACACATTTAATAACCATAGTTAAGCAAAGTAATCCTAGTTAAGTTAATTATTAACTATGGTTAAACTTATATTAATTAAATAATCACAAAACCCATTAAATCAATTCCTTATAACCAAACAAAGCCTAAATCTAGCCTATAAATACTCTTCAAAACCGTGGCCTCCCTCACCATTTCACTCATCTTCTTCATTCTCTTCATCTTCCTCACCAACTAAGTTACAAAACCCTAAGAACAGCGAATTCCCCCCAAACATATGACCCTCTTCCTTTCTGAAACTCGGAAAACACTCAACATAAAAGTTGTTAATCTTTCTCTCTTATTTCCAACAACCTAAAGATCATCAAAAACGGATAAGTGGATTGGGAGATAGGATCAAAATACCGAAACTGCCCAGAATTCTCAGCAACCCACGAAACAGCATAAATAAGTCCATTTTAACCCCTTTTATGATCCGAACCAAATAAAACCTTCAACACAAAAGTTGTTCCTTTTCTTATTATATTTCTATAAAGACAAAGTTCGTAATTTTTGGATGAGTATATTGTGAGATACACTCACAATACCATCACACCCTCAAGCTGTCCAGTTTTCGGCTTAGTGAAGGTTGATCATTTTCTTCATTTCTTCAATCTTCAAGAGGTAAAAGCTCATCTCCTTGATCATATAAGCTTTCATATTCATGTATTTCTCATGTTTATGCCATGAATCATATTTTTCCATTCCTAGATCGAGAACTTCAAATAATTCTAGAAAATTGTAGAAAAATCATAAAAATGTGAAACCAATTTCTATGATCTAGTTATGATCCCTCCTTTAATTATCCAAGAGCATGTGATCAAAATCATTTTCCTTCCCTATTAACCATTAATGGCCGAACCTAGGTAGGAAAATGGGTTTGGTGTTTTGTTGTTTGTTTTGAATGTTAGTAGTTGACTTAAGTTCTATAATACATGTATAGCTTAAATCCAAGAGCTTAGGTCCAAAAAAAATCTCTAGCTTAATTTCCTAATATGGGCCGAAACCCTAACCCTAAAGGTTAGAGGATTTTGTTTCAAATTTTAGTCTTGTAATAAGTAATCTATGTTAGTTAAGACTCTAGTAACTAGGATCCAAAAGATGGCATTGAGAAGATAATCCTAAACCTATTTTCTAAGTCTTGGCCGAACCTAGCCCTAAAGTGTCATAGATGGTTGTTAGTTGCTTAATTATAGTTATGTTGTTTGAATGAAGGTGGTTATGTTAACTTGTGGCGGGATAACGAGGATCATTGTGTACGTGTTTCCGGTGCTAACTCAGGTGGGGAAAAGAATCAACCTATTGTCGGAATCGATAAGTAGTAGATTATATGATAATTGTGTAGGGCGACCTAAACCCTACTAGTAGTTGAGTAATCGACAAGACCAAAATCATATTGGAAACCTTTTCTCAGAAAACCAATGGTGATTTGGGGATTGTAGGTTTATCGACATTAGGATGATTTTATCTTATCTGAGGTTGATTGGATTTATTATTATTATTTCATTTCTTATGTGATATTTTGTGGTATTTGAATTATTTTCTGATATTATGTTATGCATGATCTGCCTGGTTTTTAATATTGTGCTTAGCTGATTTTTAAGTAAGGATATGTGTTGTTCGGGAGATAATTGTTTGGGTGAAAGAATAAAGGTGATTTAGAGGTGCCTAGCCTAATTAAGTGGTTTTATCTAAGAGGAAAAAGGTGTTGAGACTTTGATGGAAGGTTGAGGCACTAGGTTGTTATTGATTTAAATTTGGGAGATTCATTTATCGAGGTATTGTTAGTCACAGCCGTGTGAGTGGAACACACGAGGTCAGGATATCCTATTTTGGGGATATCGGATATTACGGGTGAGTGCCCTACGTATGTGGATGCCGAGGTAGACTACCGTAATACTCTTTAGTTCTTGACGAGTTCGCATGTTCTTGGCACTGGACCGTTATGGAATGATATTCCTTGACGAGTTCGTATGTTCTTGGCACTGGACCGTTTTGGATTGATATTCCTTGACGAGTTCGTATGTTCTTGGCACTGGACCGTTTTGGAAGGATGTTCCTTGACGAGTTCGTATGTTCTTGGCACTGGACCGTTATGGAATGATATTCCTTGATGAGTTCGTATGATCTTGGCACTTGACCATTTTAGACTAATAAGTGTTTAGTCTTTGATGCGTTCGAAAGTTATTGGTCTTTGGACCGTTACGGACTACTTGACTAATGTGACAGGAGTGAAGATGGCCACATCGATATAAAGTTTTAGTTGCATGGGGCGAGGGTAGAGGATGATATAGTTAATTGAGGATGATTGTTGATTTTGAGTGATGCGTGTCCGTGACAATTCTTTATATAATTTACTATTACTCTTTTTCGCTTTTTGATGATAGAACTGTTTCTTATTCCCTATATCTTTGTGTGTTGTATTTTATTTCTGATGTGATCGTACGAGAAGACCCGATGGAGGAACCAATTGCCGAGGAGTTAGATGGAACTCCATATGAACCAGATGCTGGAGGTCGAGCTGTGATCCATGGCGAGTAGAGTATAGACATTATGGCCAGTGTGTCTAAGGAGTATTTATATTTCCGCTAAGTATGTCTGTAGTGCAGTTTATGCCTGTGAGGGATCCTACTGAGAGGGTACCCTCAACAGTATTTTGGTAATGTAATAAATAAATAGGTGTGTATTTATGTAATATAGTTTTGGTATGTTTTATATCTGCATAAGTTATATAATTATTAATTAAGTTTTAATTTTTACGTATTTTCAACGATAAGCGAGCGATTAAGTAAATAAATATTAAGGTTTTAATGTAATAATACGATGGGGCACATCGGGGTGTCTCATGAATCGTGATTTCCCTCACTACCATTATACATGTTTTTTCCCTGGAGAACCACTGACCACCTTTTGTTAGAAGGATCACGGATATAAAACACTTGTTTTACTTGGGATGCCATGATGAAAGGCTCCTCTTTATTACCTACCTTATTAAGGTCCACCAATTTGAATCCTAACTCGTCGGTTTTCACACCATTGTTACTGTCGACCCACTGACATTTAAAAACAGGTACTCTAAACTTCGTGTAATCAACCTCCCATATCTCTTCAATGATTCCAAAGTATGAAATGGATGCCATAACAGGGTTTTTATCTTTCGAACTAGAGAAATGCATGGACTCAGCGACGACCATAACCCCACTGTTTTGCATTGTACTTTTGTCATCCTGGGACTTTGTATAGAAGGAAAACTTATTGATATCGTACCCACTCCAGCATATGACATCAAAGTTAGGCCCCTGTGCTAGCCATTTTAATGTATCAGAAGCAATACCATCCTTTGCAATTTTTTCTTTAAACCAGTTCAAGAAAGTCTTGTTATGCTTGTTCAAACACCATTTTTCATTCATTCTAGGGTAAGTTTCATTGATGGTGCTTTTATGCTCACATAAGTATGGTTCAACCTCATCAGTGTTATTCAATATATACAAATGTGCTTGAAGCACTTCCTCCCAATCCATGCTCTTAACAGTGATACCTCGTGTACCCTTACCATCATATCTTCCTTCGTGACGAGACTTCGGAAGCCCTACAGGTTCCGCTTCTGACATGTAGTCTGTACAAAACTCAATAGCTTCTTCTGCAACATACCTTTCAACAATAGATGCTTCGGGACGGTATGGATTTTTCATATATCCTTTCAAGATCTTCATGTATCGCTCAATCGGGTACATCCAACTTAAATAAACGGGGCCGCACAATCTAATCTCCCTCACTAGATGAACAATCAAATGAACCATGATGTCAAAAAATGAAGGTGGAAAATACATCTCCAATTGGCACAATATAATGGCTGCCTCATTTTCCAAGTCATCCAACTTTTTAGTGTCAATGACCTTGCTACATATAGCATTGAAGAATAAGCATAACCTAGTAATGGCATGTCTGACTTTTTTAGGCAATATGTCACGAATGGCCACCGGTAGTAGTTGTTGCATCAAGACATGACAATCATGAGACTTTAAGCCAACTAATTTGAGATCTTTCATTGAGACAAGTCTTTTGATATTTGAAGAGTAACCCTGTGGCACTTTGACTCCCCGTATACATTCACAGAAACTTCTTTTCTCTTTTTTTTTTGATAAAGTATGACATCTTTGAGGGCAAATAAGTCTTCTTATCCCCCACTTTAAGTAGAGCTAACTGCTCTCGTATACCCATCGCAACTAGATCCAGACGAGCATTCACACCATCCTTTGTCTTGCCTTGAATGTTGAGAAGCGTTCCGATTAAACTGTCACACACATTTTTCTCCACATGCATCACATCAATACAATGTCTTACATCAATCTTGCACCAGTATGGAAGATCAAAGAAGATTGACCTCTTCTTCCATATTTTCTTCTCGGTAGCCTTCTTCTGGGTCTTCCCATAGATAACATTAGTGTTGTTCACCTTTTCATAAACTTGCTCTCCAGTCAAGGCCATCGGAGCAATTTCATTCTCCGGAAGTCCATTGAAAGCTTTTCTCAATCTACGATAAGGATGATTACGTCGGAGAAATATCCGATGCCCGAGGTAAACCATCTTCCTTCCATGTTGCAGTTGATGGTAACATGTGCCTTCTTCACATATTGGACATGCTTTATGCCCCTTAACACTATACCCACACAGGTTCCCGTATGCTGGAAAGTCATTGATAGTGCAAAATAACATGGCATGCAATCTGAATGTCTCACGGCAATACCTGTCGATCAAATCAACGCCTTCATCCCACAACATTCTCAAGTCTTCAATCAAGGGACTCAGATAAACATCAATATCATTTCTTGGCTGTTTAGTACCCGAAATCATCATACTTAACAAAATGTATTTGCGCTTCATGCACAACCAAGGAGACAGGTTATAAATTACCAGGAGAACAGGCCATGAACTATGAATACTACTTAAGTTTCCATATGGATTCATTCCATCGGTAGCAAGTCCAAGCCTGAGATTTCTGGGCTCATTGCCGAAATCCGGAAACAAACTATCAATTCTCTTCCATTGCAAAGAATCGGCCGGATCTAAGCCGCTCTCCATCACACTTCCTCTCATCTGCATGCCATCTAATGTTCTTTGTGTCATTTACATTAGTAAACAATCGCTTGAACCGCGGAATCACGGGAAGATACCATAACACCTTCGCAGGAGGACCTTTGGTGACCACATCACAACTAGAATCACCATCCTTCACTTTGTAGCGTGATACCCCACACCTGGGGCACTCGTGCATCTCTTCAAACTCTTTCCTGTACAATATGAAATCATTGGGGCAAGCGTGTATTTTCTTATACTCCATACCCATCGGACACAATATCTTCTTCGCCTCATAGTTTCGAGATGGCAATGTGTTGCCTTCTGGAAACATGTCTTTCAACAACTCAAGCAATTCGGTAAAGCTTTTATCGCTCCACCCATTTCTCGCCTTCACATTGAACAATCTTAACACCGCTGACAACCGTGTGAAATTAGTGCACCCCGGATACAAAGTCACTTCCGCATCACTGCACAAAGTATCATACACATGTGCGCGCCGAAAAGACTCTTGCCCAACATCACGGATCATGTCCTCTAGTCCATCGTCCATTTCCACGTCATCAACTTCCTCTCTATCCGACACCCTCGGCCTGTCTAATGATTCACCATGACATATCCATGTTGTATAACTCTTGCAAATCCCCTCACAAATAAGATGATCACGTATCTCCTCAGCTTCTAGTCGTCTCTCATTCAAACAGTTAACACAAGGACAATAAAACCTTCCGTTACCACTATCAGGAGCATTTGTTTTTGCAAACTGTAGAAAATCTTCCACTCCATTCTCATACTCATCACTTGTCCGTCTAGCATTCATCCAACCGCGATCCATGACTAAACCAATAACTTCGTACTTAGTCCAACATATTCATCAACCACTTCTTATGACAGGGTATGACCCTATCCCATTTGAGAAGAAACTTTTTCAACATTCGGTTAACAGTTAGTCCTTAACTCTCATGCTCATACTTGACAAAATTTCGGCAGCATTTCCCTTCGGTCTCCGACGTACACTACTTGAACGCGATGACATCCACCACGATAAAGTATGCACCCGGAGAACGAAAGGAAATGTATCAATCCGAACTTTCATCAAGTATATAACATTAGAATCAATGAATAACTATTTTAACTGAATTAAGAAAAAGTTTTTTCCCAAACTGTCCAACTTTAGACAATTCAAGATCCAACACAATGAGCGGTACATTAAGCACATACACGTGTGCTCATTAGTATTGCATCTCAAACGGGAAACTAAGGCTTTACTAATTATGTAGCTTGCATGAAGATGGGGCTTGAAAAGTGAATAAAATTAGCCAAATAGAGCCCATCACGGCCTAGCCTTGAAAGCCATCACGGCCGTGATCGAGTAGAGCTTAAAATAAAGAATGGAAAAGTCAGAACTGGTCACGGCCAGCCCGTGATGCCCATCACAGCCGTGACATGTCAGTTGAACCAGACCCTCACAGGCAGAACTGATCACGGCCTAGCCGTGATGGTGGTCACGATCGTGACAGACCAACCAGTGAAGCAACCTCCAAGGCAGAACCTGTCACGGCTTGGCCGTGATGGCCATCACGGCCGTGACATGCCAACTGAACCAGACCCTCACAGGCAGAACTGATCACGGCCTAACTGTGATGGTGGTCACGGCCGTGACCTACCAACCAGTGAAGCAACCTCCAAGGCAGAACCTGTCACGGCCTGGCCGTGATGGCCATCACGGCCGTGACATGCCAACTGAACCAGACCCTCACAGGAAGAATTGATCACGACCTAGTCGTGATGGTGGTCACGGTCGTGACAGAACAACCAGTGAAGCAACCTTCAAGGTATAATCCATCACGGCCGAGCCGTGACATGTAGCACGACCGTGACGCGTGATACCACCACTGGAAAAATCCAGTCTTGGAGCAACAAAACAACACATGCAAGTATATTATCCAACCATTTGGAGTCAAAGTTCATAACTTTTCTAAACAAGAAACGAATAAATGACTAATATTGCAAATGGGATTGTTTATAACAGGGAAAACGCACCTTTTTTTTTGGAAGAATGAAGATCTTGAAGGTTTCTTTGTGCACCTGTGATGAGCCTGAAAACCAGTAACAGGGAAAATGAGGAGTGGTTTCATGTGCCATTCTCAGGCATCCCCTATTTACTTAGCCAACCATTTGGAGTCAAAGTTCATAACTTTTCTAAACAAGAAACGAATAAATGACTAATCTTGCAAATAGGAACAGGAAAACGCACCTTTTTTGTGGAAGGATGCAGATCTGATCTTGAAGGTTTGTTGTGGAGTTGTGAGAGAGTGAGTAAGTGTGAAGGTAGAAATGAGAACCGAGAGAACTGAGAGTGAGTGAGTGAGAGAGTGAGTGAGTGAGTCAGAGAGTGAGTGAGTGTGAAGGTCTGAGATGTGGGAAGAAATGCAAACTAACGCGTGAATTGGAGGGAATGAAAATAGAAACTTAAAGAAGGGTTATATTACACATCGGTTATTTAGAAACCGATGTGGTATTGTTATATTTCACATCGGTTATCATGGAACCGATGTGGAAAGATAAAGTTTTAAATTCTAATTTTTTTAATAATTTTTTACATCGGTTATATTTAAACCGATGTGGTTAATGACTACTTTACACATCGGTTCTCGGAAAACTGATGTTAAAAGATAAAAATTCTAACTTTAATTTTTTTTTTTACTTTTAAACATCGGTTAAAAATAACCGATGTAGAAAGTATTTACACATCGGTTAAATTCTAAACTGATGTGGAATACTTTGATTTTAATTTCAAAAATGTCACCGCCTCCTTTTACACATCGGTTTTACAGAAACCGATGTGGAAACTCCGATGTAAAAAACATATTTTACACTAGTGCCTCCATCAAATATATGTCAATTTGTTAATGGAATTACTTATGTGGCAGTTCACATGGGTTAAAATATATTAAATAATTAATAATTTTTAATTTTTAAAATAAAAAATTCAAAAATAATTTATTATTTAGTTTAAAATAATTAAATGAAAAATTAAAAATAAAACTCATACGGTTCCCCTTCCCTGTTATTCACTCATCCTTGAAATCCTATGCTTTCAGATTAGGCGTGAAATTAGGAGGACAAAAATACAATTAAGCCTATTTTATATTTAAATTGAGATTTTTATTAAATTATTTTAATATTTCTCAAATCATATTTTTGCTGGCTACGTCCATTGTTATTATTTTAATGTTATTTCAAATATTAAATATTTTACTCAATTTAATAACTTAATATTTGGTTATACAACATGAATTTTTTAGTATAATATCATATTTTATTATTTTGTTATTATAATTTCAAGAACTAAATTTTGTCTCTCGAATAGTTATGGATCAACTCAATAATTATATTGATAGGTTTCGTGATGAATATATGTATATATTAAAAATTGTTAGACTAATAACAAGTTAATGTTATAACCTAGTGGTAGGATTACATTGATTGTTTCGGGGGGGTCTTGTGCTTGAATTTCATAATAAATGATAAAATATTAAATCATTAAATACGGCACGTGAGTAGGACTTTGATGAAAAATGTTTGACCGAAGGATATAGTTATAAATAAAGAAATTGGCATATTAAATAATAAATAATAAAATATTAAATTATTAAATGTTACCTCTTCATTTATGAGTAAATAGTCAATTTGGTCCCTGAAACTGTAAGGTCGTATCAACTTGGTCCCTGAAATTAACGAAATTCCAAAAACGTCCCTGAAACTGCAAAACATTAATCAAGTTAGTCCCTCCGTTAGCCCATGTTGATTGACGCCGTTGACGAAAATTTCAAGGACTAGTTTGACACAGGGACCAAATTGATACTGATGTAAACACCTATTTCATCTTCCCCACTTTCTGCTCCCCCTCTCTCTCTGCAACCCTAGCCTTCAATAATCCAAAACATTATGTCTATGGGTGGTGGTTCGCCATTACCATCTCCCATCTTCCCACCCTCACCTCCATGGAAGAAGGAGACATTATTGAAAGAGAAACCAAAGAAAAATTCAAGAAAAATACAAGTGCAAAGGGGAAACCAGAAGACGAAGGGTCATCAAGTAGACGATAAAGAATAGCGATGGCTTTGAATGGGACCTGCAATTTTTTTTCCAAATTATTGTTGCGAGATGATGGTAATTGTGGTTATCTTGTCTGGGTGGACGAGCTTCCTGACATTTTCAAGGTTCATGACATATGTGTAACTCCTAATGTTATTGGAAGTGAAGATATATGGAAGGCATAGTTTATGGAGCTGAAATTGGAGGTTGTGGAAGTGGAGGTGAAACTGGAATTGGAGGTGGTGGAAGTGGAGCTGGTGCTAGTGGAGTGGTGGAGGTGGTGCAACTCCTTTCCCGCAGATGTTGAATTCAAAAAATAGTGGCAATTAGGTCCCTGATTTTATTCACTTAAAATCAAAGCAGTCACTGACACTACTAAATTAAAATCAACTCAGTTCATGCGATTACCAACTTACCCTCTGCGCTCTTGGTTGTGATGGTGGTGGAGCTTGTATTTGTGGTGGAGGCACTTGCACTTCTAGTGGAGGCTGCACTTGTGTTTATGGCACCTGCACTTGTGGTGGTGCATTCACTAGTGTTCATGTATCCTTTATTGTTATGGCTCTCATGAGCACATCTTGAGAAACTGAAATTAGGGGTTAACCTCTTCAACTTGTGATCACTCAAGGGTTCCTCATTTCTATCATTCCTTCTCTGTTTCTTTGGTCTCTTAGAGCTTTTCTTGAGCTTAGGTGGAATTGGCTTAACAAAAATGCACCTGCATTATGGACGGCAATAAGTTCCAATGCGGTTCCTGGCGTCGAGTTATGGTTTCCAGCGAGCACTTGCAAATGTGAAGGGTATGGCAGAGGGAAGGTGAGGGCGGGAAGATGAAAGTGAAATCAGAAGAAGGTAAAAGGTTAAATAGAAAGGCATAAGGCTTGTAGTTATGGGTAGCCGGAGGTCTGGGTTCAAAGGTTGAAGATGAGATGATAAAAAAAGTAATATAATTTTGTGTCAAAATGGTTCCTGGAGTTTTGTGTAAGTTTGGTCCATACAAGTGGAGACAAGTGTCAAGTTGAGGGTGACAACATGGCACTTAACGTGTCACCTCAGTGCCATTAACGACGTTAATCAACAAGGGTTAACGGAGGGACTAACTTGATTAACGTTTTACAGTTTCAGGGATGATTTTGCAATTTTGTTAATTTCAGGGACCAATTTGATACTACCTTACAGTTTCAGGGACTAAATTGACTATTTACTCCTTCATCTATCGGCTCGTAGGAGTTAAATTAACAAAGGCACCATAGAAGCATCCATTTATTTATTTACTGGAGGAGTTTGTGGGAATCGCGACAGTTATTGATAGAAGGGTGCAGGTGGCGGATTGGAGATGGAACCTATGAAACTTTCTATTTCTCCAGACTCGGATCTAGCTGGTTTGTGTGTTAACCACCTAATGATGCCAGGGGGCAAGGGAGTGGAATGAGCCGTTGATTAGAGACCTTTTGGTTAGGGATGTAGCCACTGCAATTCTTGGAGTTCCTATTAAAGCCTCTGTGAAGGAAGACAGGTTGATCTGGGCGCCTAGTGACACAGGTGAGTTCTCGGTAAGAACTGCTTATCAGTTATGTAGGCAAATTTTTACTCCAATGAATGACTTTGCTGTTAATGGTAATTGGAATCTAATTTGGAACTTAGAGGTCCCTCCCAAAGTCAAGCATTTTATTTGGAGGGTTTGTAGGAATGTGTTACCAGTGAGAACTAGATTACGTGATAAGGGAGTGCACTGTTCATCTTCCTGCCCGTACTGTAACAACATCATGGAATCATCGTGTCACTTGTTTTTTTTCTTGCACCAGAAGCATGGAGGTTTGGTCGCTGGAAGCTATATGGAATGAGGTGGAGGTGGCGCTTGACCATGGGAGGGATTTTGCGGATATGATCTTCTTCAGGATCTGCAGTTCTCTTCCTAAGCCGAAATTAAGTTATTGGCTTCTCCATGGTTCTTTGGAGCATTGTGGGAAAACAAAGAAGATAGTCCTCAACAGATTATTCTCAAAGCCAAAATCTACTGGGAGGAATGGAAGAGGGCAAAGGAGGTTAACAACACCCAGGGGCAGCAAGCAACCTTCTGTCAAACAAGTGCCAAGATGGACGAAGCCTCCTCATGGGTTTTCTAAATTCAATATTGATGCAGGTTTAGAGATTCTGGTGGCTCTTTTATTAAAGCAATGACAATTCAGGTCCCTCAAAAGCTTGCTGTTACTGAGGGGGAAGCACTGGGCCTGCTACATGCGCTCGATTGGGCCGTGGAGTTGAACTATCAACAAGTCCATTTTGAAGTTGATTCTCAAACTGTAGCCAATAGCGTTTATTCTTCTAAGTGTGATTTTTCTGAATTTGGCTCAATTATTTAGGATTGTAGAGTCATTTTAGCTTTATACCCAAACTTTGTTGTGAAGTTTGTTAGACGAAAAGTGAATGTATTTGTTTACACTCTAGCTAGGATGGCTACATCATGGCCTAGTTGTCATGTTTTCGATCTATTACCAACTTGTATTACGGATTCCGCTATGAATGATATGCTACAAGACAATTTCTGTCAAAAATAAAAATAAAAAATACAAAGGCAATTATGGAGCTAGAAACAAGGTCGAGCAGTGTAACAGTGTTTGATTTGTTAAAAAATATTCGACAACACACCACAAAAAAAAGTTCTGTTGTTTGATTTCGGGTACATTTTATTTGTAAAAATACAGGGGATTAGGCAGCACAAAAAATTTTGTCCGCTATTTGATTTGAAAAATGGTCAGGGGACATGACAAAAAAGGAGTGAGGAACATGATAAAAACCCAAAATTTTGTCCCCCACCAAACCCCCCATGGACAGAATTATCCTTATCTCTCTCTTTTCTATCTCATCTCTCCCCTCTCTCTCTCTCCTCCTCTCTCTCTCTCATCTCTTCTCTCTCTCATCTCTCTCCTCTCTATAATATATGTAATATTATTATTATGGTAGTAATAATATATTATCATATATAATATATATTATAAAATATATTATATATTGACTAATACTTACGTATATTAATTAATAATATTATATTAATATATAATAAAATATATTATAAATGGTATCATAGTAAAATTAATATTATTTTACTTGTGCTGTCAATATCTATCATATGATGTATAACATAAAAAGTTGTCATATGACTCAAGAGATTATGTTACACTATTATGTTTGCCATTGCTATCCTATGCATTAATCCATATCAAAGACATTCTTAATCAAGGAAAAGTACGGATGTCATTTTTTCTCACTAAACCAAGAACAAAACTTTATCCATAACACTACAATGTAAAAGACAAAAAAACCCACTACCATCACCATCATTGCTGCTGCAAACCACCACATCGACCACCATCACCACTGGTGTCACCGTATCATTTTGGGAATATCCCACCCGATTTTGCTATGGCTCCACAGGATATTAGTACAATTAACATTGTTCTTATTTTCCTGTACATCGACCACTACACCAGATAGAACAAAAACTATGTTATTCTACTTATGTTGTACCTTAAAGTGCATCATCAAACACACCTGTTGAGCATTTTATTGCAATAAGGTGATATTAATAAAGACATCTAAACATGTATTGTTAAGGGTCAAAGGTACCGTGTGGACGCAGTTGGGACAAATTTTTTGCTTTATAATCACAGAATTTGTTGCTTTGTGTGTGCGTATGTGTCGAAGTCTCCTCCAATAATCCCACAGGAAATCTCTAACATGCATAGAGTCGGAGACAATTGGCTGGCATGTCTGTGCAGATTGGGAGCCCTGCTTGTACTTTCTCAGGGTATTTCAAATTATATTGTTCACGAGAACATGTTACGGTATGAATTAATAGTAGTCTGTTTGAGGGTTCGAACCCCACCTATTAAACAAAAATACTCATATTAACCTTAACATTAGTCAATAATATATATATACACACACGTGGGCGTGCATGCGTGATGAAAGCCAGAGCCGATATATTTAATACGGGTGAGCAAAATTTTTCAAGCCGCCCGAAACCGCCCGACCCGCTACTAATTTTTGCGCAACGGTCGGGTTGAAACGGGTTGGCGGGTAGAAAATTCGGTTTTAGATGGATAAGAGCGGGCGGGTTCGGGTCTGGTTTATGTCACCCATCGGAACCCGACCCGACCCGCTCATAACAAAAAAAAAAAAAAAAATTTAATGGAGAATGGGTATCAAGACCTGGATCTTAGATTTTTTTTCCCTCTTCTCATTATATTTTTTTTGGGTACTTAATTGGGTTGAAAGCCTTAAATTTTAATTAGGCTCGTTGGGTTTTTTTTTTAATTTTTTGGAATAAAATTAAATAATTAAAAGGCATAAACCCGTTCCAACCCGCCCGAAACCCGCCCAACCCGAACCCGCCCAACCCGATGGTATAGATGGGCGGGTTCGGTTTCTATTTTTTTTACCTCGAACCCGCCCGAACCCGATGGTCCCCACCCGAACCCGCCCAATGCTCACCCCTAATATTTAACTTCCAATCTGCTAAATATTCAAGACTTATCTCTCTTAGATATCTATAATCTATAATTTACTAATTTGAGGATCCACTTTTCATTGTTGGATTCCCAAACGATGACACGTGTTGCCTTTTTTTTATAATCTAACTTATTTTTAATAATAAAAAATATATTTTTATATATTTTTTGATTTTTTTAATTATTATTTTATTTTTCTTTTGAAAATTTTTTTAAAAAATATATTCGTTTTTTTCTAAAATGTAACAATTTCATATAAAAAAATGTTTTTTTCATTTTTTCAAAAAAATAACTTTTGATTTACTTTTTTTTCGATTTTTTTAAAAATATATTTTTTTATTTATTTAATTATTTTATATTCAAGTTTTTAATTTTTTTTGAATTGTTTTAAAGTAATGTTTTTATTTTTAAAATTTAACAAACTTTTTTTAAAAAAATTTATTTAAGTTTTTTTTTCGAATTTCTAAAAAAATTTAAAAAATTTGTTGAAAATTTAAGATTTTTTTTTAAAAAAATTACTTTTTTATAAAAATTATTTTTTAATTTAATTTTGTTTCAATTTTCTTTAAAAGATGTTTTTTTATTTAATTTTTTCGAAACTTTTTTTAAAAAATGTTTTTCTAATTTAACATTTTTTTAAAATTAATTTTATTTAAATTTTTTTAAAAATATTTTTTTTATTTAACAGTTTTTTTTTCATTTAGCCATATTTTTTAACAAATTATTTTATTATTTACTTTTTTTTAATTAAACTTTTGTTTTAATAAAAAAAATTTACAACTTATTTTATATAATATTTATTTATTTAATTTTTTTCCACTTTTTTATGATTTTTTTAATTTATTCCCGATTTGTTTTTAAAAAAAATAGTTTTAAATCTAAATTTTAATAAAAACATTTTTAAAAAAATGTTTATTTAAAAAAAACTTCATTGAACTTTTTTATTAAAATTTTGTTAATTTAATTTTTTTTTCGATTTTATTTTAAAAAATTGTTATCTATTTTACAATTTTTGTTAATTAAACTTTTTTTATTAAAACTTTTTTAATCTTAAACTTTTTTTTGGAATGGGCTCCAGCTTTTTGACCATTGTGTCACAATAGACGAATGAGATGACGACACATGTCGACGGCAGTCCCAACCCAAATTATATATATATTTTATAAATTATATAATTTGTTTAAATTAAATGGTGTCTTGCTTTTCCTTTTGACGAATAGGCGGGAGTTATGTGTCATGCGCCTCGCCCATGAAATGGTATCCAACTTTTATTTAAATTTTTTTTCGAAATTTTTTTGCTAAAAAAATAATTGTAATTTAAATTTTATTAAAAAAAATTTAAATTTTTTTAATTAAAAAAAATTTAAGTTTTTTATTAAAAATTTTTTAATTACAAGTTTTTTTAAAAAAATTGTTACTTATTTTAAAAATTTAATTAATTAAACTTTTTTTAGGAATGCGATCCAGTTTTTTCACCACGTGTCATGCGCCTGGCCCATTAAATGGTGTCCTGCTTTTAATTAAATTTTTTTTCCAATTTTTTTGAATATAATTTTTAATTTAAATTGTATTAAAACTTTATATAAACAAATTTTATTTAATTTTTTTATTAAAGTTTTTTAATTTAATTTTTTTTTCAATTTTTTTAAAATGTTATTTATTTTATATATTTTTAATTATAGATTTTATATTAAACCTTTTTTTAGGAATGCGCTCCAGTTTTCTTACCATTGTGTCACAGTAGACGAATTGGATGACGACAGGTGTTGACGGCGGTCCCAGCCAAATTATATATATATTTTTTGATTATATAATCTACTTAAATTAAATGGTGTCTTGCTTTTACTTTTGACGAATAGGCGGGAACCAAGTGTCATACATCTGACCCATGAAAACTTTTTTTAATTAAACTTTTTTTAATGTTAAACTTTTTTTAGGAATACGCTCGAACTTTTTGACCATTGTGTCACAATAGACGAATTGGATGACGACAACTGTCGACAGCGGACCCAGCCCAAATTATATATATATATATATATATATTTTTAGATTATATAATTTATTTAAATTAAATGGTGTTCTGCTTTTACTTTTGACGAATAGATGGATGCCACGTGTCACGCTTCCGGTCCATGAAATTTTTTTGTCTTCGAATTTTTTTATATTTAAAAATATTTACATAATTATTTTGCTTATTGTATTATTATTTTTTATATGGCCTTCTTTTTTTCAGTTTTTTTTTTAAAAATTCCACCTTTTGGTTTGATGAATTTAGCAATTAATTTTTTTTAATTAAACATTTTTTATTCTTAAAATTTTTTTTGGAATGTGCTCCAGCTTTTTGGCCATTGTGTCACAGTAGACGAATTGGATAACGACACGTGTCGACGGCGGTGCCAGCCCAAATTTTATATTTTTTTAGATTATATAATTTGTTTAAATTAAATGATGTCTTGCTTTTACTTTTGACGAATAGGCTGGCACCACGTGTCATGCACTGGCCCATGAAAATTTTTTGGGATGCTAATTTTTTATTTTAAAAAACATTTACGTAATTATTTACTTATTGTATTACTATTTATTATATGACCTTCTCTTTTTCAGTTTTTTTTAAAATTTCCACCTTTTGGTTTGATGAATTTAACAATTTAAATATTAAATTTTTAAATATTATATTATTTGCTTAAAATAAATGGTAGCTTTATTTTTATGTGGGCGATTATACGGATGACACGTGTAACTGGCAGGGCCCACATAAATTTTAGTCCTCTGCCATTTTTTAATAATAATTATTTAATTAACTATTTTAATTATTGTATAATTTATTCTAGGGCCTTTTCTTAAAATACATTTGTATCATGCTTTTGCTGTGGACAAATAAACGAGCGACACGTATCACGGGAGGGATGCACATATAATTCCGTCCTTTTGTATTTCTTTAATAATAAATATTTAATTAATTTTTTTAATCATTGTAAAATACATTCATGGACTTTCTCTTATTTTTAACCGTGTCATTCTTTTACTATGGATGAAAAGGTCGGTGTCAAATGTCACGGGCCGTGCCCACGTAGATTTTTGGACCACTTGATTTTTTATAATAAAAATTATTTAGATTATTATTTTACTTATTGTATTATAATTTATTATATTGCCTTCTTTTTTTCATTTTTTTTATTATTTCCACCTTCGTGTTTGATGAACTCAACAATTTATATATAAAATTGTTAAATATTAGATAATTTGTTTAAAACAAATTATAGCTTGACGGATCTTCTCTTATTTAATTGTTTTAATTGTTGTAAAATCTATTGGGTCTTCTCTTATTTTTAACTGTGTCATTCTTTTACTGTGAACGAAAAGGTCGTCGCCAGATGTCACGGGTCGTGCCCACGTAGATTTTCGGCCTCTGGATTTTTTATAATACAAAACATTTAGATTATTATTTTACTTATTGTATTATTATTTATTATATTACCTTCTTTTTTTCAATTTTTTCATTAATTCAACCTTCGTGTTTGATGAATTTAACAATTTAAATATAAATTGTTAAATATTAGATAGCTTGTTTAAAACAAATGGTAGGTTGATGGGCCTTCTCTTATTTAATTGTTTTAATAATTGTTAAATCCATTCATGGGTCTTATCTTATTTTCAATTGTGTCATTTTTTTACTGTGGACGAAAAGGCCGGTGCTAGATGTCACTGGTCGTGCCCACGTAGATTTTTGGCCTCTGGATTTTTTAAAATAAAATATATTTAGATTATTATTTTACTTATTGTATTATTGTTTATTATATTGCCTTCTTTTATAAATTTTTTTTATTTTCACCTTCGTGTTTGATGAATTTAACAATTTAAATATAAAATTATTAAATATTAGATAATTTGTTTAGAACAAATGGTAACTTGACGGGCCTTCTCTTATTTTTAGCTGCGTCATTCTTTTACTGTGGACGAAAAGGTCGGTACCAAATGTCATGGATCATGCCCACGTAGATGTTTGGCCTCTGGATTTTTTATAATAAAATTATTTAGATTATTATTTTAATTATTGTATTATTATTTATTATATTGCCTTCTTTTTTTCACTTTTTTTTATTTCTACCTTCATGCTCGATGAATTTAACAATTTAAATATAAAATGGTTAAATATTAGATAATTTGTTTAAAACAAATGGTAGCTTGATTTTTCGTGGAAGAATAAACTGGTGACACGTGTCACCGACGACATCTTACATTTTCTTAAAAAAATAATTATTTAATTAATTATTTTAAGTATTGTGTTATTCATACTACGGCCTTTTCTTAAATTTAAATTGCAGCATGATTTTATTGTGGACGAATAAACGGACGACACGTGTCACTTTCTTATGAAAAAATAAAATCATTGTCTCGGATTAATAAAAACTTACGGAAAACAAAATAAAAATTAACGAAAAATAAAAACTTATGGAAAACGAAAAATTAATAAAAGAAGAAATAATCTAATACTTAAATTGAACATAACAATCCAATATTATGCAATAACAACAACCAAGCCTTATCTCACTTGGTGGTATCGGCTACATGAATCATACGGCGCCATAATGTTCTATCATGAATCATACTAATAGTTAAATCATTGGCCTTCAAATCTCTTTTAATAGTTTCTCCTATAGTTTTTCTTGGCGTACCTCTGCCTCTAGCTATTGGATTGCCTTCCACCTGGTTCACTCTTCTTACTACAGAATCTAAAGGTCTCCTCCATACATGCCCAAACCACCTAAGTCGAGATTCAACCATCTTTTCTACAATAGGCGCTACCCCAACTCTCTCTCTAATGCTATCATTCATAATCCTATCACATCTAGTTTTTCCGCTCATCCAGCGCAACATTCTCATCTCTGCTACATTGATTTTACTCTCGTGTTGATTTTTTACCGCCCAACACTCCGTCCCATACAACATCGCCGGTCTAATAGTTGTACGGTAACTTAAGAGGTACCTTTTTATCACACAAAAAACCCCAAGCCTTCCTCCATTTCAACCACCCTGATTGAATCCGATGGTTTACATCTCTCTCAATTTCTCCGTCATGTTGTATAATAGACCCAAGATATTTAAACCGCGTGACTTGTGGTATGTTGTGGTCTCCAACTTTCACCTCTAAGCTAGAGGTGTTTTGCCTTTTGCTAAACTTACATTCCATATACTTTGTCTTGCTTCTACTCAAACGGAAGCCATGTGCTTTTAAAGCTTGTCTTCAAGTCTCCAACCTTCCATTTATATAATCTCTCGACTCTCTAACTAGAACTATATCATCTGCGAAAAGCATGCATTGCGGTGCTGGCTCTTGAATGTGCTCCGTAAGTACATCCAAGACCAAGGTAAAAAGACAGGGGCTTAAAGCTAACCCTTGGTGCAGACCTATGGTTATTTGAAAATCTTCTGTGGCTCCACCCTGCGTTCTCACACTAGACGTGGTCCCCTCATACATATCCTTGATAGCTCGAATATAGGCAATCCGAACACCTTTCTTTTCTAGGGCTGTCCATAAAACCTCTCTTGGCATCCTATCATATGCTTTCTCCAAATCAATGAAGGTCATGTGTAAATCTTTTTGATCCCTTCGATATTGTTCCATCACTCGTTGTAGCAAGTAAATTGCTTCCATGGTCGACCTCCCGAGCATAAAACCAAATTGGTTGTTAGTGATTTTGGTTTATTTACTTAGTCTCCGTTCAAGCACCCTTTCCCATAGCTTCATAGTATGACTCATAAGCTTAACCCCCTATAATTTGCGCAATTTTGTATATCTTGTTCTTGTAAATCGAAACAAAAGTGCTTCTCCTCCATTCGTCCGACATTTTCTTTGACCTCATAATCTCGTTAAAAAACTTCGTGAGCCAACTAATGCCTCTATTTCCTAGACTCTTCCATACCTCCACAGATATATTGTGCGGTCCAACTGCCTTGCCATTATCCATCCTTCTCAAAGCTCCTTTTACCTCATGCTCTTGGATTCTATGATAAAAAGTGTAATTTTGGTCCTCCTCTCTGATGTCAAGCACCCGTGAGCATGATAAAACTTCAAATCCTTCATTAAATAACTTGTGGAAATAATTCTTCCATCTATCTTTAATATCTTGTTCCTTAACCAAAACTCTACCTTCTTCATCCTTAATAAACTTCACTTGGTCCAAGTCTCTTGTCTTTCTTTCCCTATTTTTAGCAAGCCTATAAATAGATTTCTCACCATCTTTGGTGCCTAAGGATTGGTACAACCCGTCAAAAGCTTTAGTTATAGCTTCGCTCACTGCCTTCTTGGTCTCTTTTTTGGCCACCTTATAATTTTCCCAATTTTCAGCATTTTTACATAAAGACCAAGCTTTAAAACATTCACTTTTAACCCGAACCTTAGCTTGCACGCTTTCATCCCACCACCAGGATTCTTTACCTCAAGGTCCGAATCCTCTTGATTCACCAAGCGTCTTTATAGCTACCTTCCTAATCCCTTTGGCCATCTTGTCCCACATATCATTTGTACTTCCGTTTGCTTCCCAAAACCCTCCCTCCAAAACCCTGTGTTGGAAGATCCCTTGTTTTTCACCCTTCAGTTGTCACCACTTGATCCTTGAAACCTTTTCGTGGCCTCTTCTCTTCATACTCCTCTTAACTCTTACATCCATAACCAAGACTCTATGTTGGGTAGTCAAGCTCTCTCTAGTTATGAATTTATAGTCCAAGCAAACCTTTCTATCCGATCTCCTAATAAGAAAGAAATATATTTGAGATCTTGTCACCCCACTTTTGTACGTGATAAGATACTCCTCGCGTTTCCTACAACAAGTATTTGCTATAGTAAGATCGAAAGAAGATGAAAAGTCCATAATGGACTTACCCTCACCATTTACCTCCCCTAGGCGATATCCCCCATGCAAACCGTCGTAACCTCTATGTGCCCTCCCTACATTCCCATTTAGATCCCTTCCTAAGAAAATCTTTTCATCTAGCGGTATTTCCTGAATTAGGCCTTCTAAATCCTCCCAAAATTTTACCTTGAAGTGTTCTTCTAACCCTACCTGAGGTGCGTAAGTACTAATCACATTAAATGTGTCTTGTTCCACTACAAATTTTAGGGCAATGATCCTATCTCCAACCCTTTTTACATCCACAATATCATTCTTCCAATATTTATCCACAATTATGCCCACCCCATTTCTCGATTTTATTTTCGTAATAGTTTATTATAAATAAATTCAACATGAACAACATTAAATGTACTATTTTTTAAAATATAAAATAATACTATTGTGTGCAACAGTTGGATTCATATATTCAATTGTTAATCAATAACAAGCTACATGATAAATTTGTATGATAAAAATTTTAGTATGTTTTATAAAAACTCGACTTTTCATTACGGATATGAGTTCATGATATGCAATATGTTAACCTTTTATGTTTAGGAAAAGCATACACTTTTCCATGATATTATATGTTATTGTATTGAACATTTCTATAACAACAACAATAGAAGATACTTTGATAAAAAAAAAAGCAATCATACTTTGATATTCAACAGTATTTTAAATCTGTATGATCCTGTTATTCAAGGTAAGTTATATTCTTGGATTGTTATGTTCAATTTAAGTATCATAAAGCTATTGTAAAAGCAATAAATACAAATCAAAGGTAAAGAAAATGAAAATAAAAAACCCAAGAGGTGTGACACAATTCTTTTATTTTTTCATAACAAAGTGGCATGTGTCTGAAATAAACAACTATAAACACGAGAAGGGGGGTTGAATTGTGTTTATCAGAATTTAAGCAAAGCTGAAAACTTTTCGCAAACAGAAAGCTAGATTTGGACGAGTGGAAGAATACAGGATGGATGGATGACTTTTGCAAATACACTACTGATAGACGCAAGAAAAACTAAAGCAATTAAAGAGTTTATGAAAGAGAGATTAACACGGTGATTTATCCTGATTCACTATAACTGATAAGGTTACAGACTCAAGTATTATTTGCACACCTAGCCTCTTCAGGCTCAAGACAAGTATTATTTGCACACCTAGCCTCTTCAGGCTCAAGACAAGTATTATTTGCACACATAGCCTCTTCAGGCTCACTCTAGTTTGTTTGAGAGATTGTGTTTGTAATAAATACAATTTCTCACAAGCAGATCTTTCACTAACACTAAGAGAGTGGTTTAAATGTGAAGTCTAGAAAAGTCTGCGTAATAACTTCAAATGTTTGAAGAATACAGAATGAAAGAATAAAAGAATTAATGAGCAGAGTAATGGCGTTTTAATGCAGTGTGTATTCTCTATATCTTCATCTTCAATGACTTCTGTATTTATAATCTTCAAGCATTTAGGATCCGTTAGAGACATTCTCTCAGATGTCGGCTTCAAGCAGAACTTCATTAAATGCAATAGAGTCGTTCTGAGCACCCATTAATGCAATAGAGTCGTTCTTAGCAGCCATTAATGCAATAGGAACATTGGTTGTACTCTAACATGTAGGATCATGGCTTTATGCATTGAGATACAGCCATGTCAGAGTTGGGCAGAGAGCTTTTTGTACTTTACTGAGTACACTCCCCTTTTTGTGGAATAAAAAATGTTGGACGCATTCTTTTAGATTATCCAAGGTTGCTTGAGAGAGTAGTCTTCTTTTCTTGATAATCGTGAAACTGAGTAGGAGAGAAGAATTCAAGTCACTTTCTGGCTTTTGAAAAACGATTATGATAATCTTTAGAGAATTCCCGTTCATAAGATAAGTGCTTCCATCTTGAAAATAATCACATCTATCTAGTCATTTGAGTTTTCATTCGGGCTAGTAGACGAGCTCCATATTAAGGTCTCATCAAGTCCAAAGACTAGTGGACGAACGCTTCTGTCACCTTTAGTGGACAAGCACTTCTATTACTCTAGTGGACGAGAGCTTCTGTCACCTTTAGTGGACGAGAGCCTTTGTTACTTTAGTGGACGAGAGCCTCTGTTACTCTGGTGGACGAGAGTCTCTGTTACTTTACTGGACGAGAGTCTCAGTTACTCTAGTGGACGAGAGTCTCAGTTACTCTGGTGGATGAGAGTCTTTTGCCACGTCATTGGACGAATACATTCTGACCTTAATGGACGAGCTCCATTTGCCACGTCATTGGACGAGCCATTCTGACCTTAATGGACGAGCTCCAATTGCCACGTCATTGGACGAGCCATAACCTTAGTGGACGGGCTATTCTGATACTTTATTGGACGTGCGATTCTAATACTTTATTGGACGCGCTGTTCTGATACTTTAATGGACGCGCTCCAAATGCCACGTTAGTAGACGCTGACTTTCAACACTTTGGTGGACGCAAGTTTCTATCTCTTGCATTCTGGACGAGCACTGCAATCACTACAGTGTTGGACGTCTTCTTGTTTACACTTTGTTGGACGTCTCCCTTTTTTACTTTGTTGGACGTCTGCTTGTTCACTTTGTTGGACGTCTGTTTGTTTCACTTTGTTGGACGTCTGTTTGTCTTATTTAATCTGTACACTCGATAGACAGGTTAGCAACCAATATGAAGGTTAATTAAATCATTAACCAATGTTTAGTTTTCATCAAAACTTAGGGAAATGCATATCAAACATTTTAGAGACTTAACAATCTCCCCCTTTTTGATGATGACAAACATTGAGATGATTTAATGAACCTCAGAAAATATCAACAAAGAACATAACATATATCAGACAGGTTGAAATTTTCTTTAAGCGAGCAGGTTATATCATATTTAGTCTCCCATTTCATATTCATTCTCCCATTCCCCTATAACATATTTCTATCACAAATCTCAATTTCTCCTATTCTTCCCCTTTTGTCAACATCAAAAAGGGTTATCAAGTTTTATTTATGTGATATGTTAAGGGCAAGATAACATGTTAAGAAAATCATAGTAATGCAGCAAGCATATTAGACATACTCCACTTAAACTATTGTATCATTACTCCCCCTGAACTAATGCTTAGTTTAAAGAACATGTATATAAGAGTAATGACAGATTTAGCACAGACAGGTTAATATTTTCAGACATGTCATTCAACAATGCAATGCATGTTTAGATTATCTCTAATAAATAAAAACCTATCTTCTGCGAGGGGTTTAGTGAAAATATCAGCCCATTGATTTTCAGTTTCAACAAACTTAATATCAAAGATGCTTTTTGAACATAATCCCTAATGAAATGATGTTTGATTTCAATATGTTTAGCCTTAGAATGCTGAATTGGATTTTTAGTTAAGCATATAGAACTCGAATTATCACACCATACAGATATGTTATGTTCATAAATAGAGTAATCCGCAAGTTGATGTTTTACCCATAAGAGTTGAGAGCAGCAACTAGTAGCAGAGATGTATTCTGCTTCAGCAGTAGATAGGGCAATGGTTGTCTGCCTCTTGCTTGACCATGAGACTAAACTTGCTCCAATGAAGTGACATCCTCCACTGGTGCTTTTTCTTTCTATTCTGTCATTAAAATCAGCATCACAATATCCCACTAATCTGTATTCTTTTGATCTTAAATACAGCAAACCAAGATTAGTAGTTCCAAGCAAATATCTAAATATTCTTTTAACAGCCTTAAGATGAGATTCTCTAGGATCAGATTGGAATCTAGCACACATACAGACACTAAATTGAATGTCAGGTCTGCTTGAAGTTAAGTACAGTAGAGAGCCAATCATACCTCTGTAGACAGTTTGATCTACCTTTTTACCTTTATCATCTTTGCTTAGTTTTGCATTGGGTTGCATAGGGGTTTTCATGAGCTTTGCATTTTTCATTTTGTATTTCTTGAGTATCTCCTTGGTATATTTTTGTTGATGAATGTAAATTCCACCACTTGTTTGCTTGATTTGTAATCCAATGAAGAACTTCAATTCTCCCATCGTGCTCATCTCAAATTCAGCTTGCATTAGACTTGAAAATTCCTTGCACAGCTTTTCATTAGTTGCTCCAAAAATAATATCATCAACATATATTTGAACTATAATAAAGTTCTCTTTAGAGCATTTTTTGAACAAAGTAGTGTCTACTTGTCCTCTAGTAAAACCATTATGCATGAGAAAAGAACCGAGTCTATCATACCATGCTCTAGGTGCTTGTTTCAAACCATATAATGCCTTTTTAAGTTTGAAAACGTGATCTGGTTTATCAGTATCCTCAGAACCAGGGGGTCATTTAACATACACTTCTTCTTCAATTATACCATTTACAAAAGTACTTTTTACATCCATTTGAAATAGGATAATTTGGTGTTGTGCAGCATATGACATTAAAATGCGTATGGCTTCTATTCTAGCTACAGGTGCAAAGGTTTCAGTATAATCAATACCTTCTTGTTGTTTATAACCTTGAGCTACTAACCTTGCTTTATTTCTGACAACTTTACCATCTTCATCTAATTTGTTTCTGAAGACCCATCTTGTTCCAATAACTGACTTGTTTTTAGGCTTAGAGACAAGAGTCCAGACATCATTTCTGGTGAACTGGTTAAGTTCTTCTTGCATAGTAAGAATCCAGCTTTCATCCTCAAGAGCTTCTTCAATGCGTTTAGGCTCCAAATCTGAAATAAAGGCCACATTGCTTGATTCTCTTAATGTGGATCTGGTTCTTACTCCCTCAGAAGGATTTCCAATAATAAGATCCTTAGGATAATGAGTGTTGAACTTCCAATCCATTTTGAGATCATCATGAAGATCTTGACTTGTCTGCTGACTCGTTTGTTCCACTTGTCTTTCAGTCTCAGGCACAGGTTCTGTTTTGGTTAGATCGGGTTGTTGACTTTCTGGCTTGTTTATATCAAGACCTGCAAGATCATCTTCTAGATCTGATAGTTCTTTATCAGTCTTTAATCCATCATTGAATTTAACAAGAACAGATTCTTCAATAATACAAGTTCTTGAATTGTAAACTCTAAAAGCCTTGGACTTTTCAGAATAACCGACGAAAATACCTTTATCTACCTTAGAATCTAACTTTCCAAGATTATCTCTGGTATTCAGAATAAAACATTCACATCCAAAAGCATGAAAATAAGATATGTTGGGGCTTTTTCCTTTCCACAATTCATAAGGAGTCCTTGTTAGAAAAGTCCTAATAAGTATTCTGTTTTGTACATAACAAGCAGTGTTTACTGACACGCCCCGAAGTACTTAGGGAGATTATTTTCATTGAGCATAGATCTAGCCATCTCTTGAAGAGATCTGTTTTTTCTCTCAACCACTCCATTTTGCTGTGGAGTTCTAGGTGCAGAGAAATTGTGAGAGATTCCATTCTTCTCACAAAACTGTCTAAACTGCTCATTTTCAAATTCTCCCCCACGATCACTTCTAAGGGTAGAAATACAGAAACCTTGCTCATTTTGTACTTTTTTGCAGAATACTGAGAAAGCCTTAAAAGACTCATCCTTGTGTGTTAGGAAGAGTACCCATGTGTATCTAGAATAGTCATCAACTATGACAAATCCATATTTTCTTCCAGCCAGGCTGGCAACACTAACTGGTCCAAACAGATCCATGTGTAACAACTGAAGAGGTCTAGAGGTTGATACTTGGTTTTTAGATTTGAAACTTGATTCTATCTGTTTACCTCTCTGACATGCATCACACAAGACATCTTTCTTAAAGCTAATATCAGGCAATCCTCTCACGAGATTATTCCTTTTTAATTCAGAAATTAGTTTCATACTACCATGTCCTAGTTTCTTATGCCATAACCATCTCTCATCCTCTTTAGACATCAGACAGGTTACACTTTGATCTGAGAGATCAGACAGTTCAATCTTATAAAGATTTTGTTACCTTTTAGCTTAAAAGAAGGTTCTGCCACTACAGTCTTTAACTATCCATACATCCTTGGTAAAGGAAACATCAAAACCACTATCACATAATTGACTTATGCTAAGCAGGTTGTGTCTTAATCCTTTAACCAAGAGAACATTAGATATAGAGGGAAGAGGGGGTTTACCACCAATAGTACAAATTCCTATAACCTTCCCTTTCTGATTCCCTCCGAAGGCAACGTGTCCTCCTTTATTAAGTTGGAGGTCTAGGAACATAGACCTTTCTCCTGTCATATGTCGCGAGCAGCCACTGTCCAGGTACCAGCAGTGGTGTTTTCTTTGTCTTGTTGAGGACATCTGCAACAAAAATTATTTGATCTTTAGGTACCCAAATTTTTCTGGGTCCTTTTCTGTTAGTTCTAGGAGTCTGTAAAGACTTCCTTCTCTTCTTATGGATACACTTAGACATAACATTCCCAGTTTTTCCACAGAAGTTACAAATAGGTGTTGATTTGGTTACAGTTGACTTAACAGATACTGTAGGAACTTTATTTGATACTTTATGATGTGTTTGATGGACATATCCAATACATTCTTTGTTAAGAGAGTGCTTCTGACTACCAAGTAGCTTCCGTGATTGTCTCTACCATTAAAAAAATTTGGCAAGATCGAAGTGAGCTCTTCCACTTTCTGTTGAAGTTTTTCAACTTCTTCGGATGGTGATGTTTCACTTGAGATCTTAGCTTCATCAGACTTTTCGGTCTTGACTCACTTTGTTTTCTTTAGCCAGCTTCTCGCACTCTTGAGATTTCTGTTTATGCTCACTGGTGAGCTTTACATACTCTCTCTTGAGGGATTTGAAGGCTTTAGATAAGCAGTTGGATTCCTTCATCAACTCCTCATAGGCATCAAGTAATTCCTCATAGTCAGGATATACCTCATCGTCAGAGTCAGAGTCAGTGTTGGCCATCAAACAGAGATTGGCTTCTTCCTCTGTTTCTTCATCAGAAGATGTTGACTCCGGATCCTCCCAAGTAGCCATCATTCCTTCCTTCTTCTTCTTGAAGAATTTCTTAAAAAGGGCCTTCTTGAGTTGAGGACATTCAGCCTTGAAGTGATCGGGCTTCTTGCACTCATAGCAAACAATTGGACTTTTGTCTGTTGAGGTGGATTCTTTGAAGTTCTTGTCCTTGTTGAACCTTCTGAATGGCCTATCCTTCTTGAATTTCTTTTTCTATAGGAAAATCTTTATCTTCCTGGTCAGGAGAGACAATTCTTCATCACTCTCAGAATCCTCGAGTTCTGATAGGTCAGCATCACCGGATGACTCATCTGCCTTCAGAGCCATGGAACCTTTTGCTGACTTTTGATCAGCTTTCAGAGCAATTGACTTGCCCTTCTTTGGTGCAGCTTCATCTCCAAGTTCTTGCTCATGAACAATGAGTGTTCCAAGAAGTTCATCCATAGTCAAGGTAGTGAGATCCTTGGCTTAGGAGATAGCAGTGACCAAAGGTCTCCACTGTTTAGATAGACTTCTCAGAATCTTACCAACCTTCTCAGCATTGGTATAGACTTTGACAAGAGATTTTAAACTGTTGATGATAGTTTGAAATCTTCCTATCATCTGAGCAACAGATTCTCCTTCCTCCATGATGAACAGTTCATACTTTCTAACAAGTATGGCAATCTTTGACTCTTTGACTTTTGCTGTTCCTTCATGTGTGACAGCTAAGGTGTCCCATATTTCTTTTGCAGAGTCACAGGCACATACCTTCTCAAACTCCTCCGGACTGAGAGCACAAATGATGTTGGATCTGGCTTTGTGGTTCAGCTCCCATTTTGATTTTTCTACAGCAGTCCACTGAGCTTTTGGTTTGTCAGTGTTATCATCATTCTTGGGAATGAATGGACCATCTGTGATGACATCCCAAAGATCAGAGTTTGTGGATAGAATGGACCATTGAAATCTATCCTTCCAGTAGTTGTAGTTTTCTCCATTGAAGTGAGGAGGTCTGGTTAGGGAAGCTCCTTCAGTCTGATGACTTCTACTTGAACTAGCTCCAGCCGTCATGTCTATTCTTCAGGACCTTTTACCTCTATACTGTTAGATGCTCAACCCAGAGGCTGAGCTCTGATACCAACTGAAATAGACAACTATAAACACGAGAAGGGGGGGTTGAATTGTGTTTATCAGAATTTAAAAAAAGCTGAAATCTTTTCGCAAACAGAAAGCTTGATTTGGACGAGTGGAAGAATACAGGATGGATGGATGACTTTTGCAAATACACTACTGATAGACGCAAGAAAAACTAAAACAATTAAAGAGTTTATGAAAGAGAGTTTAACACGGTGATTTATCCTGGTTCACTCTTCAAATCAAAGAGCTACGTCCAGTCCTTGGCAGCACCAAGATTTATCCACTATAACTGATAAGGTTACAGACTCAAGTATTATTTGCACACCTAGCCTCTTCAGGCTCACTCTAGTTTGTTTGAGAGATTGGGTTTGTAATAAATACAACTTCTCACAAGCAGATTTTTCACTAACACTCAGTGGTTTAAATGTGAAGTCTAGGAAAGTCCGCGTAATAACTTCAAATGTTTGAAGAATACAGAATGAAAGAATAAAAGGATTAATGAGCAGAGTAATGGCGTTTTAATGCAGTGTGTATTCTCTATGTCTTCATCTTCAATGACTTCTGTATTTATAGTCTTCAAGCATTTAGGATCCGTTAGAGACATTCTCTCAGATGTCGGCTTCAAGCAGAACTTCATTAAATGCAATAGAGTCGTTCTGAGCACCCATTAATGCAATAGGAACATTGGTTGTACTCTAACATGTAGGATCATGGCTTTATGCATTGAGATACAGCCATGTCAGAGTTGGGCAGAGAGCTTTTTGTACTTTACTGAGTACACTCCCCTTTTTGTGGAATAAAGCATGTTGGACGCATTCTTTTAGATTATCCAAGGTTGCCTGAGAGAGTAGTCTTCTTTTCTTGATAATCGTGAAACTGAGTAGGAGAGAAGACTTCAAGTCACTTTCTGGCTTTTGAAAAACGATTATGATAATCTTTAGAGAATTCGCGTTCATAAGATAAGTGCTTCCATCTTGAAAATAATCACGTCTATCTAGTCATTTGAGTTTTCATTCGGGCTAGTAGACGAGCTCCATATTAAGGACTCAGCAAGTCCAAAGACTAGTGTACGAGCGCTTCTATCACCTTTAGTGGACGAGCACTTCTGTTACTCTAGTGGACGAGAGCTTCTGTCACCTTTAGTGGACGAGAGTCTCTGTTACTCTGGTGGACGAGAGCCTCTGTTACTTTACTGGATGAGAGTCTCAGTTAGTCTGGTGGACGAGAGTCTCAGTTACTCTGGTGGACGAGAGTCTCGGTTACTCTGGTGGACGAGAGTCTTTTGCCACGTCATTGGACGGATACATTCTGACCTTAATGGACAAGCTCCATATGCCACGTCATTGGACGAGCCATTCTGACCTTAATGGACGAGCTCCAATTGCCACGTCATTGGACGAGCCATAACCTTAGTGGACGGGCTATTCTGATACTTTATTGGACGCGCGGTTCTGATACTTTATTGGACGCGCTGTTCTGATACTTTAATGGACGCGCTCCAAATGCCACGTTAGTAGACGCTGGCTTTCAACACTTTGGTGGACGCGAGTTTCTATGTCTTTAATTATGGACGAGTGCTGCAATCACTACAGTGTTGGACGTCTGCTTGTTTACACTTTGTTGGACGTCTCCCTTTTTTACTTTGTTGGACGTCTGCTTGTTTCACTTTGTTGGACGTCTGTTTGTTTCACTTTGTTGGACGTCTGTTTGTCTTATTTAATCTGCACACTCGATAGATAGGTTAGCAACCAATATGAAGGTTAATTAAATCATTAACCAATGTTTAGCTTTCATCAAAACTTAGGGAAATGCATATCAATTATCAAACATTTTAGAGACTTAACAGTGTCGCCCATTTATTCGTCCACAATAAGATTATGCTGCAATTTAAATTGAAGAAAATGCCCTAGTATGAATAACACAATAATTAAATAATTATTTTTTAAGAAAATATCAGATGACTAAAATATATGTGGACCCCGTCGGTGACAGGTGTTGTCCGTTTATTCGTCCAGGAAAAATCAAGCTACCATTTATTTCAAACAAATTATCTAATATTTAACAATTTAAAATAAAATTTTTTAATTAAAAATGTTTTTTTTAAAAAAACTTAATTAAAAAAAAATAAAAATGCTAAAAAAATTAATAAAAAACTTTTTTGTTAATTAAAAAAATTTCAGTTAAAAACTTAATTTTCCTAATTAAAAAAAGTTAAAAAAAATTTTGTTTAATTTTAAAAAAGTTTAATAAAAAGATAGATTTTTAATAAAAAAATTGCAAAAAAAAAATGCGAAAAAGAAATAAAATAAAAAATCGAAATTTTTTGCAAATAAAAAAAAATTAAATAAGAAACGTTTTTTTTAAAAAAATATTTTTTGTTAAATTTTCATTAAAAAAAAAATAAATTCGAAAAAAAATAATTAGTAAAAAAATAATTTTTATAAAAAATGTTACATTTAAAAAAAATGCTACATGATAAATTTGTATGATACAAATTTTAGTTGGTTTTATAAAAGCTTGACTTTTCATTACGGATATGAGTTTAAGATATGCAATATGTTAATCTTTTATGTTTATGAAAAGAATACACATTCTCATGATATTATATGTTATTGTATTGAACATTTCTATAATAACAACAATAGAATATACTTTGATAAAAAAAAAACAATCATACTTTGATATTCAACAGTATTTTAAATTTGTATGATCTTGTTATTCAAAGTAAGTTATAATCTTGGATTGTTATGTTCAATTTAAGTATTATAAATCTATTGTAAAAGCAATAAATATTACAAATCAAAGGTAAAGAAAATGAAAATAAAAAAACCAAGAGGCGTGACACAATTCTTTTATTTTTTCATAACAAATCGACATGTATCACCCGTTTATTCGTCCACAGTAAAATCATGCCTAAATTTAAATTTAAGTATAGGCCTAGTATAAATAACACAATAATTAAAATAAATAAATAATTATTTTTCAAGAAAATGTTAGATGGCTAAAATATATGTGGACCCCGTCGGTGATACGTGTTGCCCATTTATTCGTCCACGAAAAATCAAGCTACCATTTGTTTCAAACAAATTATCTAATATTTAACAGTTTAAAATAAATAAATTTAATTTAATTATTTTTAATTATTTTTTTTAAAAAATTAATTAAAAAAAGTATTATTTTTTAAAAAATGCTAAAAAAATTTATTAAAAAAAATTATTTTGTTTAGTTAAAAAAATAAATTTTTTAATTAAAAAAAGTTAAAAGTTCTGTTTAATTTTAAAAAAATATTTTTTAAATAAAAAAATAATTCGAAAAACAAATATAATTAAAAAAAATTCAATTTTTTTTTGTAAATAAGAAAAGTTTTTTTAAGAAAATATTTTTTGTTAAGTTTTCATTAAAAAAAGTTTAAAAAATTCGAAAAAAAATAAATAAATATTTTTTAAAAGAAATGTTAAATTACAAAAAAATTAAATAATAATGCTACAGTGCCATGTGTCAGTCACTCAGTCAACTGTTTTGAATAGTGAAAAATGAATCCACCTATATTTTATATATATATATATATATATATATATATAATATATTTCCTTTTTCGATGATATATATATACAATTTTTATACACAATTTTTTCCTAAATATGACTAAGATATATAATTTTTGAAAGATGAATTTGTTTTGAATTATTGAATCTTGTTTTTTTTTTTTGATAAGCAAATTTTTTATTAATAAGAATATTTGAGATGTCCCGACCTATATACAAATGAGACAACTTCTGATGTAAAATAAAGATAACCTTAAAACGA
Source organism: Sophora flavescens (assembly GCA_030762895.1). Lineage (NCBI taxonomy): Eukaryota > Viridiplantae > Streptophyta > Magnoliopsida > Fabales > Fabaceae > Sophora > Sophora flavescens. The sequence continues at coordinate 16,229,047 of CM061066.1, forward strand.
TGATAGTATCTTGTTTACAAAAGATAGAGTCGCAAACAAAAAACCAAAAACAGTAGATAGACAATTAGCTAACACCCTAACCTTACAGAAGATTATTAACCGATAAAACCACCACCCATGATCTAAGGTGAACCATAATGAACCAGTAAAAAACGGAGAGTCCCAAAACTAAGCCAGGTTAGCCAATAAAATCCGATAAGTTATAACCAAAAATTGTAGGGAACCACTTGCATTCCCACAGCACCAAGGAGATCCAGAAAAAAGAACAAGAGACACCAGCCAATAGGCCACAAAATTAGCACCACCTGTAGCTGTAAATCACCACATTCAAACATCACTTCATAAAGATCCAGAAACCAAAGGTCATCATATTCTCACCACATCACATAGAAAAGACGGCATAAATGAGAGCACATCCGCCCACTACCCCACCTCTTTGTATAAGTAAGACAGAAACATAATCTCACAAACAAGCTTTTATGGAGTCCAAGTGATTTAAACCCCTTCACCACCTCTTTAGAGCCAAAAAACTGTACCATAGATATATACAAGAAGCACATCCATCAGATCACCATCCCCTGAGCATTGTATACCAGGCCTTGAAATCTAGAAGGGAGACCTAAGCTTACATTAAAATCAAAACACCTTGAGCCTCCCTCTTCAACTTTTCGTTCTCCACTCTAAAGTGAAAACGTACATGGGTAAGGACACAATTTTTATGTCAAAACATTCCCATCAAACCAAGTGTTCGTGATAATGGGGGATCCGGATAATACCCCCTGTCACCATTGAATCTTGTTTTGTTGTTACAAAAATCATTTTTGAGGATGAGTGCTTGAGTAATATTTAAAAAGAATATTGACTTATTTTTCAAGTGAAAAAAGAGAATAAATGATGAAACATATTCTAGTCCGTCAATTTTAATTTCAAAATAGTAATGTTAAAAATATTGTTGAGTAACCTATTACATTACATCCTTCTAAAACCATAAGAATTGAACAAGGAAAAATTAAAATTGATACTGTACTGGCCGAAGATATAAGGCTGAGGATTGTCAACACGACCGAGCTCACTCTCGTAAGTGGGTCGTGACCCGAACTCCCATAGAGCTGAAGACTTGTTGATACACTTGATACCCGAGGATAACTACTCGGTCCTATTCCACACCAGACCACGAGCGAAGATATCTCGGCTCCGCGCTATCCAGCCGCAACTGACTGGGCCGAATATCTCGCTGGTCCAAATATCTCTCCGTACAACTCGGAGCCTTATCCATATCAATTGTCTAACCGCAAGAACGACCCGATCCTAACAAATAGGATCTCGGTAACCGTCTTACTCAAGCGGTTGCACTGAAAGTATCTATAAATAGGGGTCCAACCCCTCACTCAGAACTACTTTGCTTTGATTCCCATTGGGATACGTAGGAGCAGAATTCCAATTCTGTCAAGCTAATTCCATAACACTCTCACAAGACCTTCTCCGGCGGAGTATCTCCCACCTGAGTTATTTGGACGGAACATTTGGCGCCGTCTGTGGGAATCGAAGCAAAAATTTCCCATACCACAAACAATGGTGAGGACAAGGAGCGGGAACCGAGGGAGAGGGGAGCCAGAGAATGCTAACAATGGGGATAATGGAGAACAATCCATAAACCCAGCAATGACGACCGACAATCCCATCATTCAAGAACTCCTCGCGCAAGTGGCAATGCTGAGAAGGGAGAATGAGGAGATTCGTCGGCAAAACAGTCGTCGGGAACGAGAACAAAGCAGAGAAAGGTCCACCTCTTCTCCTCATGAGAGAGAGCGTCGGACAACCGAGAATGAAGGATCCAGAAACACGCGCAGAGAAGGAGGCCCACAACCCCGTGTTTCTCATCATGCTGACCGAGCAGGCGAGGAGGAATTTCCTAGGCAGGCCCCTGAGCTTTCACTTCAGGAAAATAGGCCTAATGAAAGGGCCGACGTGCGGAGGCCGAGACATCCCTTCACCGACGCCATCATGGGGGTTCCTCTTCCAGCCAACTACAAACCAATAAACATTGACAGGTATGATGGCACCTCGGACCCGGAGCGTCATTTAGATGCTTTCACTACTCAGATGTACCTCTTCACCGACGATGATGCTGTCATGTGTAAGGTCTTTCCTACTACTCTGAAAGATGATGCATTAAGCTGGTATACCCAGCTACCGCCAACATCAGTTGACTCCTTTGACACATTCATGACTAAGTTCAATGCTCAGTTTGCTACGAGCCGAGCTCATCAAAAAACCTCGGCCTTGTTGGTAAACTTTAAGCAAGAAAAGAACGAGTCTCTGCGTGATTTTATGGCCAGGTTCAGCAAAGAGACTATCCTCATCCGGAATCTCGGTGCCGATGTCGCACTGCATACTATTCTGACCGGGTTACGACCTGGCCCTTTTGCCAGACACCTAGCTCGGAAGCCTCCATCCAGTATGGATGAGTTGAGGAGAAAAGCTGCTGGATTCATTAATATGGAGGAAATAGAAGAGTCTAATAAAAGGGAAAGAACCGATGATTCCGATAGACGAGAAGGGAGAGAAAAGAGGAGGGCTGGAGGTGACAATCAGAAATTCAAAAACACATCTGAGCATAGGGGGCCAAAGTATGAGTACTATACCCCCCTCAACACCAATCGAGCTCGGGTATTTGAGGGAGCTTACAACGCAGAACTTTTGCAGCTCCCCAACCGTGGCCACGCGCCCCAGAATGCTGATCGACAGAAGCATTGTCGGTACCATCGTAACTATGGGCATACCACCGAGGAGTGCTGGGTCCCGTGTGACAAGATTGAAGAGTTAGTGCAAGCTGGTTATCTGAATAATTTCGTTCAGAGAAATCACAACAATGGTGAAGGGCGTGGCAGAGATAGAAGACGAGGAGGTGGCCAAAGCCCTGGAAGGGGCGGCGATCGGCAAAATAATGAAAGAGAAGAAAATAGGGAAGATCAGAATGAAAGGAGGGAGGAGGATAATACTGTCCGAGGTGTAATAAACACTATTTCAGGTGGATTTGCGGGAGGACGCACAATGAGTTCAGCTCGTATAAAACATCTGCGGGCTATTCAGGCTGTAAACTCGGTAGCTGGCAAACCCCTGAGGATTTCCCCATCGATTATTTTCTCCGATGAAGACTTCTTGGGTGTGGATCCTAATCAGGATGACCCAATGGTAATCACAGTGCAATTGGCCAACTTCTCGGTCAAGAGAACTCTCGTTGACCAGGGAAGCTCGGCTGATATCCTATATTATTCAACATCCCAGAAGCTTGGGATCCCAGAAAAATCTATTCAGCCATACGATAGTAAGCTCGTCGGCTTTGCTGGGGAACAGGTGGATACCCGAGGATACATTGACCTCCTAACTACTTCTGGAGATGGCAAAGCGTCCAAAACTATTCTGGTCAGGTACGTGTTGGTTAATGTAGTAACATCGTACAATGTCTTAATCGGAAGACCATCTTTGAACGAGCTGGGAGCCGTGGTCTCTACTCCCCACCTCACAATGAAATTCCCTTCCAACTCCGGAGACATAGTTGCTATCCGGGCGGATCAGAAAATGGCCAGACAGTGCTATGCTGATAGTTTGTGTGTAAGTAAGCTCAAACCTACACCTGCAGAAACACAAGACAGGGGAAAAGACAAGTCTGTAAATTCTGTCAACTCTGTTGAACTAGACCCGAGAATTGACATGCAAGAACAACGACCACAACCCATTGAGGAGTTGGAGAAGTTCCAGCTTGGATCACAGCCCGATCAGTGCACTAAGTTGTAGTTGATGTATATAGTCAGGTGATGTACTCTTTTTCCTACCTCGGTATTTTATCCAAAAAAAAGGGTTTTGACTGAGAAGGTTTTAACGAGGCACACCACATACTTTTTTATCCAATAATAGAATTTATTATGGACATTGTTGTATTTTATTATTTTGCTGATGTGTTTATTCTGCGAACATTAAATTATTAAGGTCGAGTTCGAGCCTAAAGGCCGAGTACGAGCCATTAAATTATTAAGGCCGAGTTCGAGCCATTGAAGTTATTAAAGGCCGAGTTCGAGCCATTGAAATTATTAAAGGCCGAGTTCGAGCCTAAAGGCCGAGTACGAGCCATTAAATTATTAAGGCCGAGTTCGAGCCATTGAAGTTATTAAAGGCCGAGTTCGAGGCTTTAAATTATTAAGGCCGAGTTCGAGCCATTGAAGTTATTAAAGGCCAAGTTTGAGCCTAAAGGCCGAGTACGAGCCACTAAATTATTAAAGTCCGAGTACGAGCCATTAAATTGTTAAGGCCAAGTTTGAGCCTAAAGGCCGAGTTTGAGCCTAAAGGCCGAGTACGAGCCACTAAATTATTAAAGGCCGAGTACGAGCCATTAAATTGTTAAGGCCAAGTTTGAGCCTAAAGGCCGAGTTCGAGCCTAAAGGCCAAGTTCGAGCCTAAAGGCCGAGTACGAGCCACTAAATTATTAAAGGACGAGTACGAGCCATTAAATTGTTAAGGTCAAGTTTGAGCCTAAAGGCCGAGTTCGAGCCTAAAGGCCGAGTTCGAGCCTAAAGGCCGAGTACGAGCCACTAAATTATTAAAGGCCGAGTACGAGCCATTAAATTGTTAAGGCCAAGTTTGAGCCTAAAGGCCGAGTTCGAGCCTAAAGGCCGAGTTCGAGCCATTAAATTATTAAGGCCGAGTTCGAGCCATTGAAGTTATTAAAGGCCGAGTTCGAGCCTTAAGGCCGAGTTCGAGCCATTGAAGTTATTAAAGGCCAAGTTTGAGCCTAAAAGCCGAGTACGAGCCACTAAATTATTAAAGGCCGAGTACGAGCCATTAAATTGTTAAGGCCAAGTTTGAGCCTAAAGGCCGAGTTCGAGCCTAAAGGCCGAGTACGAGCCACTACATTATTAAAGGCCGAGTACGAGCCATTAAATTGTTAAGGCCAAGTTCGAGCCTAAAGGCCGAGTACGAGCCATTAAATTATTAAGGCCGAGTTCGAGCCATTGAAGTTATTAAAGGCCGAGTTCGAGCCATTGAAATTACGAAAAGTCGAGTTTGAGTTATTGAATTATTAAGGCCGAGTTCAAGCCTTGAAAATACTGGAAATACGAAGGTCCACGTGGCCGAAGTATAAGCTCGGTTTAATACTTATCAGCTCTTTCGCTTGTTTAAGCTCAGAGCTCGGGGGGCTTGTGTACTGGCCGAAGATATAAGGCCGAGGATTGTCAACACGACCGAGCTCACTCTCGTAAGTGGGCCGTGACCCGAACTCCCATAGAGCCGAAGACCTGTTGATATATTTGATACCCGAGGATAACTACCCGGTCCTATTCCACACCAGACCACGAGCGAAGATATCTCGGCTCCGCGCTATCCAGCCGCAACTGACTGGGCTGAATATCTCGCTGGTCCAAATATCTCTCTGTACAACTCGGAGCCTTATCCATATCAATTGTCTAACCGCAAGAACGATCCGATCCTAACAAATAGGATCTCGGTAACCGTCTTACTCAAGCGGTTGCACTGAAAATATCTATAAATAGGGGTCCAACCCCTCACTCAGAACTACGTTTGCTTTGATTCCCATTGGGATACGTAGGAGCAAAATTCCAATTCTGTCAAGCTAATTCCATAACACTCTCACAAGACCTTCTCCGGCCGAGTATCTCCCACCTGAGATATTTGGACGGAACAGATACTTTGTTATGTAATTCTGGAAAGCATGCACAAATTTGTGAATATCTTACCAATTAACCTAGATCTTTTTTTTTTTACTAAACCAATTAACCTAGATCTGTTTGAATAATTTATATAATATTAAGTTGTTAATCATATAACAAATTTGTTTGATGAAGTTTGCTTCTATATATTAGTTGACCTTTTTTTTATTGTTATTTTATTATACGTACATTTGATCTTGACCATCCTCATATGAATTTTCTAGCTCCGCCATTGACTGGACAACCATTTTATCTTGTGCTTAGTTTATTTTCAACCTTTTTTCCTTCCAAGCTAAAGACAATATTGTTTGAGCAGCCAAATAGACCATAAAACAAAATGTCACAACACTTACTGTTATGACAAGAATGCAGAATTGTTGCTTTGACAGAAATGCTGAATCGGGGTTCTGACAAAAATGCCGAATTGCTTCTTGACAGAAATGCCGAATCGCTTCTTGACAGAAATGCTGAATAGCTTCTTGACAGAAATGCTGAATAGCTTCTTGACAGAAATCCCGAATTGCTGCTTTGGTTATCTTGTGGTGCAAGAAAACAGAAAAAAGAAGAAGAAGAGATAGAGAAGAAGAAGAAGACGGAAGAATTATCGTGGTTCAGGGCACAAATCAATAGCCCCTACATCCACACTGCAGTTGAGACTTTCATCCACTATTGCAAGACTTTACAGTACAAGAATCTTCAAGGTATGAACTCACACACTCCTATACTTGCACTCACTTGTATTTTTGTGAATCACTCAACTTACTCCTCTAGCACATATCACTCATTAAGGGAATTTTATATGTGCTAATACCTAGCTATGACTTTATATAAGCAGTGCATAGGCAAGATAGTTACATTTAGTTTTCTAACTGTCAAAACAGAAATAAACTCCTAGCTACACTTCCTATCACAACTGTTATCACATAGCTAAATATGTACATGGCATAACTAACAAACTTAGCCAATTGGAGATTCACCCGAATTCTACAATTCTCCACCTTGAATCTTCAATATCAGTTGTTAGAGGTGCCATCAGACCCGAACAAGATCTTAGTTGCTGCAGCATGTTCCAACATTCACCAAATCTAGACAATGCTGGAATTTGGTGTTTGGAACCACTTTGGTTAACATATCGGCTGGATTATCTTCAGTAAAGACCTTCTTTACTTCGACCATCCCTTGTGCAATTATGTCTCGGATGAAATGCAGTCTTACATCAATGTGCTTTGTCCTCTCATGGAATACTTGATTCTTTGAGAGACAAATTGCACTTTGACTATCACACCAAACATTTGAGGAAATATCCTTTCCTTCTAGCTCGGTTATAAACCCTTTGAACCATATTGCTTCTTTGATTGCTTCAGTGAGAGCAATGTACTCGGATTCAGTGGTTGACAATGCAACAATGGATTGAATATTTGTCTTCCAGCTTACTACATTCCCATATAGGGTGAAGATGTAGCCTGTTAGAGACCTTCTTTTGTCAATGTCCCTTGCAAAATCAGCATCTACAAACCCTGCAAGATTTTGGTTTGCTGATTCTGTTTTTCCAAAGATCAATCCAAGGGATTTAGTACCCTTAAGGTATCTGAAAATCCATTTAACAGCAAGTCAATGCTCCTTGCCTGGATTTTCCATAAACCTGCTGACTAAGCTAGCAGCATATGCTAAGTCAGGCCTTGAGCAAACCATAGCATACATTAGGATACCTGTAGCATTAGAGTATGGTATGTTGCTCATGTATCTTAGTTCTTCATCAGTCTTAGGTGATTGATCCGTTGACAATCTAAAGTGTCCTGCTATAGGAGTCACAACTGTCTTTGCATCATGCATATTAAACTTGTGCAGAATCTTCTCAATGTAGGTGGACTGATTCAAGTAGAGAAGTTTTTCTGATCTCTTTATCACGATTTCCATGCCTAGAATCTTCCTTGCAACTCCCACATTCTTCATTTCAAACTCAGTGTTTAAGAGATCCTTGAGCTTGCTTATTGCATTCATATCTGAACTAGCAATAAGCATATCATCTACATAGAGTAGAAGATATATGAAGCAACCAGATTCCAGTCTTTTGAAGTAAACACAGCTATCAAATGAGCTTCTGTTATAGTTGTTTAAGAGCATAAAGGAATCAAACCTCTTATACCACTGACTGGGAGATTGTTTCAAGCCATACAAAGACCTTTTCAGTAGGCAAACCATATGCTCCTTCCCCTTTTCTTTAAATCCCTCAGGTTGCTTCATGTAGATATTTTCTTCTAGCTGGCCATGTAAAAATGCTGTTTTCACATCCATTTGTTCCAATTCTAGATCATAAACAGCAACAAGAGATAGAATGACTCTTATGCTTATGTTTTACTACAGGAGAGAAGATTTCATTGAAATCTATCACTTCTCTCTGTGTGTAGCCTTTAGCTACAAGTCTAGCCTTGTGTCTGCTATTCTCTACTCCTGGAATTTCAGGTTTCTTCTTGTATATCCACTTGCAGCCAACAATTCTCTGCTTTGGAGGTTTTTCAACCAATTCCCAGGTGTTGTTTTTCCTCAAAGAGTCAATTTCTTCAGTCATGGCAATATTCCACATCTCATGATCAGGGCCAGAAATTGCTTCTTTGAAACTGCCAGGATCAGAATCCTGTTGTTCTGTTTCAACACTCAAAGCATATGCAATTAAGTCAGCATAGCCAAACCTTTGAGGTGCTCTAACTTGTCTTCTTTCTCTGTCTCTAGCTAGATGGTAGGAAGGTGATGCTGCTGTGGACTGAGAGGTTCCAACTTCTGGTTCAGTTTCAGGTTCAGCTTCTGGTTCAGGTGTGACTGCTGGCCTTTCTGTTTCAGTGTGCTCCACCTCCAACTGAACACTCTTGTCTGTCTTGTCATTGTTCTGAGATTGGTTGGATTTATCTTCACCCTTTTCAAGCATAGCTTCTTCAAGGAATACAATGTCTCTGCTAATCACACACTTGCCTCCTCTTGGGCCAGTTAACCATACATTGTAGCCTTTCACCCCATCAGGATATCCTAGAAAGACTCCTTTCTTTGATCTTGGCTCTAGCTTTCCTTGATTAACATGAATGTATGCTGGACGGCCAAATATTCTAATGTTATCATAGCCAGGTGCCTTTCCACACCACACTTCTTCAGGTGTTTTAAAACCTATGGCAGAAGAAGGTGACCTATTGATCAAGTAAGTAGCTGTATGGACAGCTTCTCCCCAGAAGCTTTTGTTCAGATTTGCAAAAGAGAGCATGCACCTGACCCTTTCTAGGATGGTTATGTTCATCCTTTCTGCCAAGCCATTCTGTTGTGGTGTATGCCTTACTGTCTCGTGCCTGATTATGCCATGATCCTTGCAGAATTCGGGAATTCTTCACTTAGATATTCCAGACCATTATCTGTCCTTAGGACTTTCACCTTCTTACCTGTTTGATTTTCAACAAGTACTTTCCATTGCTTGAAACACTTAAAAGCTTGGTTTTTATGTTTTAGCAAATAAACCCAAACCTTCCTTGAACAATCATCAATGAAAGTTATGAAATAGCTAGCTCCTCCCAATGAGGGAACCTTAGCAGGTCCCCATATATCTGAGTGAACATATTCCACTATGGCCTTGGTGGTGTGTGATGCAGTTAGGAACTTGACCCTCTTCTGTTTGCCATAAAGGTAGTGTTCACAAAATTCGAGTTTTTCAAAATCTCCATTCCCAATTAAGCCTTGTTTGTATAACTCTTCAAGACCCTTACCACTTACATGAGCAAGTCTATAATGCTAAAGTGCAGTGGAATTTATTTTTGACACAAAGACTAGGCTGGCAGGGCTTAAAATGGTTTTACCTTGCATTCTGTACAGGCCATGCTTCCTGGTTCCTTTCATGATCAACAATGATCCTTTGCTGATCTTCAAGGTTCCATTTTCACCAGTAAAACAACATCCTGCTTGGTCTAGCATGCCTAGAGATATCAGGTTCCTTTTAAGCTCAGGTACATGTCTCACATCAGTGAGGACTTTGATGGTTCCATCACCTAGTTTGATCTTGACAGTGCCAATTCCCATTACTTTACAATCAATGTTGTTACCCATCAAGACCTTTCCGGCATCAGCTTCCTTGTAAGAATCAAACCATTCCCGATTTGTAGTCATATGAAACGAACATCCAGAGTCAAGAATCCACTCATTACTTCCCATTTCTTCAGTGATAGCCAAGACATCAGAGCTTTCATATCCATCTGCCATAACAGCCATGTCATTGGAAGTGTGATTGCTGTTAGTGCTGCCTCCATTATTTCTCTTCCTTTCAGGACAATTTTTCCTGAAGTGACCTTCTTTTTGATAGTAGTAGCACCTCTTCTTGGTCCTGGACTTTGATCTTGATTTATTCTTGCCTTTTCCTTCCTTTTTCTCTAATCTTCCTCGAGCATACAGACCTTCAGCATCACTTGTTTCTCCTCTATTCTCAGTGATCTTCCTCTTCATTTCTCTGGAGTTTAAGGTTGCTTTAACCTCTTCCAGTGTGAGAGTATCTCTTCCATACAACATTGTATCAACAAGGTTCTCAAAAGATGGGGGTAGAGAACACAGAAGCATCACTGCCTGATCTTCTTCACTTATCTCGACATCAATGCTTTTCAGATCAAGAATGATTCTTGAAAAAGATGAGACATGATCCTTGATCGACATACCTTCTTCCATCTTGAGCTGATGAAGTTGCTTATTCAAATATAGCTTATTGGTTAAAGACTTGGTCATATAGAGACTTTCCAGTTTTAACCAAACACCTGCTGCAGTTGATTCTTGAGCCACTTCCCTAAGAACAGCATCACCGAGAGAGAGGATAATGGTGCTATGGGCCTTGCTAAGCATGTCTTTCTTGTCTTTTTCAGAAAGATCCTCCGGAAGCTTAGCTATTCCTAGTAATGCATCCTCGAGACCTTGATGAACCAAGAGTGCCTTCATCTTGATTCTCCACAAGCTGAAATCGTTTTCACCATTGAACTTGTCTATGTCGAACTTAGCTGACCCCATCGCGGAAAACGCCTCCCGGTAGAGGCTCTGATACCAGTTGTTATGACAAGAATGCAGAATTGTTGCTTTGACAGAAATGCCGAATTGGGGTTCTGACAGAAATGCCGAATTGCTTCTTGACAGAAATGCTGAATCACTTCTTGACAGAAATGCCGAATAGCTTCTTGACAGAAATGCCGAATTGCTGCTTCGGTTATCTTGTGGTGCAAGAAAACAGAAAAAAGAAGAAGAAGAGATAGAGAAGAAGAAGAAGACGGAAGAATTATCGTGGTTCAGGGCACAGATCAATAGCCCCTACATCCACACTGCAGTTGAGACTTTCATCCACTATTGCAAGACTTTACAGTCCAAGAATCTTCAAGGTATGAACTCACACACTCCTATACTTACACTCACTTGTATTTTTGTGAATCACTCAACTTACTCCTCTAGCACATATCACTCATTAAGGGAATTCTATATGTGCTGATGCCTAGCTATGACTTTATATAAGCAGTGCATATGCAAGGTAGTTACATTTAGTTTTCTAACTGTCAAAACAGAAATAAACTCCTAGCTACACTTCCTATCACAACTGTTATCACATAGCTAAATATGTACATGGCATAACTAACAAACTTAGCCAATTGGAGATTCATCCGAATTCTACACTTACCAAGCTATTTTTACCTTTCTTGCTGCACCATATATTAGTATACTAGCTAGTTAGCCAGACAAAATACAGCAATTTAAACAGCATGCAAATTGAGACATATACATGTTTTTTTTAAAAGAAAAAATCATTTCCTTTTTTAATCGTTATTCGATCAAGTGATTTACAAGTCGTCATCAAATACAATATGTTGGTCAATCAATTAATGGTTCACTTCGAGGACACACTTAGCTGTTATCAATTAAGAACACAGCCCCTATATCACGTACTGGTTGATTAATTACTAGATTCCCTGGATTTTCTGGTTTAGAAAAAACAAATGTTTCATGTCGGAAGAGATCCAAATCAAGCAGTCTCCTTGTAAACTTTCTCATAGACAATTAATGGGCCTGTAGTCATTTTCACAATCTGCATCATTTCATGGGTGTTTCCATTACGTGCTGGGTCTAAGTTGGAGTCCAATATATAGGAACACTTTCTTGGCAACGAGCTTCATTAGTCATTACCAACACATATATATATATGTATATAATATACCTCCTTTTTGTTCCACCTAACGCACCTTCACTAATTGATTTCACTAAATAATTAACAGTCAATTAGCCCAAATGGAAACACAAGTTAATTAACAGACAGCGAAGTGAACTTAAAACACAAATTCAACATATTGTTATAGCTTTTCCAAGCAATATATCGAGTAAAAGACAAAACCTAGCTATATAGCTCTTGTTCTTTCTTCACTAGCTAGAGATAATGCTTCTGTCATCTGCATCATATATATATGTAGGTTCTAACCGAAGACCCATGTAACATGTACTGTTATTTTTATTCAGCAAAGTGATCGATTTCGATACTTTCCAGCCAATTATGTTGGTTGGATATATTTTATCTTGCTAGAAATAAAAAGTCCACAACAACAGCTCCATTATAATACCCTTTAATTAAATATGAAAAAATGAACTTCCATATCGGGGTGAGACCTATGTTTGATAAACTTGTCTCAACCCTACAGGCCTAAGACGCGTCACAGTCGTCATATGATCCCTATGGTCACGTTCTTATTTCAGTATTAAGATTCAGCATATTAATTGCAGATCTAGAGCTGATCCTCTCTACCACATGGATACTCATTATCTCGATCCCTGTCCGTGTTACACACAGAAGCATATTCTTCTCATGCTTGACAATTCTAGTGAGTTATTCAATTTAGAACTTTCTTTGTTGTGTGTTTGGTTTCACTTCTGGAGGTATCAGAAATACTTCTATACCTGTCAAACGTGATCCTTGTAAAAAAAAGATGTTTGGTAACATGTTTGTGGAAGCAATTTTGCATCCAGAATTGATTCTATCAGAAGCAGCTTAGAGTAGCTTCTGCTTTTGGATTGAAAAATTATACTAAATTTTACATCAAACTTGCTTTCAAAGTAAAAACATCCAAACATAAATCACTTTACTTCAAACTCAATTGTATTGAAATCAATTCTACAAAATCAATTTTATCCAAAATCATGTTTGTCAAACTCTCATCCAAACACACACTTGGTATACATTCATTCATGGGTAGTTGGCACGTTTTCCTAAATTTGGTATTATAATTTTTTTCGTTTACTATTTAAAGAATCCAACCATATTTTTCCTTTAAAACCTGTCTACACATAATCTAGCTCAAAATACTCAGTGACAACAATATCAAAAAAACAAAAAACAAAAAATCTTCACTATGGTGTTTATTTATATTTCTAGAAACTGTTTTTAGACAAAATTTCTAGAAACTTCTTATTGTATATGTATAAAGATTATTGAAAAAATGTATTAGTTTAAATTGACATTTTTATCAGAGAAAAACTAGCAACTACATATCTCATGCATTATTAAAGGTTAAAGGTTTTCTCAACGAAAATTCCATTGATTTTATTTTGTTCAGATTTTTTTTCCATGCATCCGAACCAACCGACTCATGAACATCTTTAGTAGTCAAACACCCCCTTTAAGAATGTGTGCTCAAATTTAATATATAGGGTTCATATAACTAAGATTTAGATTTTTGATTAAAAAAAAATACAGAGAAAGTCTATCTCATCTCAATATATTGAATTCACAATTTCACATAAAATCTTACTTTTTAAAATTTCTCAAACAATATACTTTGAGACACCCGTTAGTATTTGTCTAGTTTTATAAGTTAATATATTGTCTCCGGCCCATTTTGCAACAAATTGAAGGGGGAAAAATGTGAGTTTTTGGGTGTTATAAAAATTTAAAAAGTGAACAACAAATTACAGAGGTAGTGCACTGCAATTAGTGATGGCTAGTGGCTACAAATTAGGAATGTCTCGATGCAACTTAATGCTATAACTCATAGAATTAGAGAGTTGATTACATGATTAAGTGAATTACTTCTAATATATATATGCATAGCATATCATGCAATGGAAAGAAAAACATATATATAGGAACATATATATGTTTTAAACTTCCCAAAAAGTCATTAAGTTCTGTTGTTCGTTATTAATTCAAGTGTGGGTCAGAAGATCTTCCCAGAGCTGCTGTTTTGTCCTAGCTGCTTGAAATCAGAATCTTAATCTATCTTTTTGGTTACTTGGTATCTTCGTCAGGTCATCAAAACATAACTACTCTTAGAACTCCTAAAATTCTTATGTGTTTATTAAACTTAAACCTATTCAGATCTCAATGCATGATTTGGTTTCCACAAATGAATTTTTGGAGTTTGTTGGGCAACAAGGAAATTTGATTAGTAATATGTTATGTATATTAGAAATTGTTTTGGAGAACTCGACGATATTTTAATTTATATAATACTAAACAACTAGGATACCATATTAAATAACCTGCACAAACAAAATATGATAAACTATCTGCTCGACTGCTCCAATAAATTCTTTAAGCAAATGGGGTACTAGCTGTGATAGCAAGAAATCCACCCTCAAACAACCACCATATGTTTTATGTTTTGATCGATCTGGCAAGGTCACAGTTGTCACTGAGTCACAACAGATAAACTATATCTGTAAAAGCCTAAAAGGTAAAGCTCCGATTTGCTTACCGCAGAGTCAACAATTGGGATAAAAGTGTCCTTCGGAGTGTAAGTGTGAGTGTGAGTAAAAAGTCTCGTTTTAAATGAAAATGGTCATATTGAGCAACATATAAGTTAGGGGATTCATACACTCAATGTCTTAAGATTTTGGATGAAAGATATGATATCCAGGTCGCTTGTAAGATTTGCTTTTAGTCCAATGTGGAGATCTTCCTATGTCGATGGTGCGACTGAGAAATTAAAAATGTATAATTAATCAGTGGATTAAGATTTTCATACATTTTATTAAATCCAAGGAATATTAATTTATCCTTGTTTACTCCAGAGACAAGTTGGTTATAGAAAAGTTTTTTATCCCAATAATTTACTAAGTTTTTTTTATCCTTGTTTAATAATTTATATTTTCTTCATTATTTGATTGTGGCAGTCAAGTTGGAGGGTTTTTGCGTGTGTCTCAAGCCTCAAAGCCTATATATAGAGGGGGTTTAGACAAACGTTCTCATCCACTTCTCTCTATCTAGCTTCTCCCCTCGCTCTCTATTACCCTTAGCAGCTTCCTGCTTTCTGTTAATAAATTCCTCTGTGGTTGAGGATTTTTTAGCTAGGAAGCTAGTTATGGGTATTGAGATAGAGCAAGCTTGTGTTGTTGAGCTTTCAAAAATTGCAGTTTCTGAAACTCATGGTGAAGATTCCCCCTATTTTGCTGGGTGGAAAGCCTACGATGATGACCCCTATCATGAACTCACTAACCCCTCGGGAGTCATACAAATGGGGTTGGCAGAGAATCAAGTAAGTAAGTGTACATGTGTGTGTGTGTGTGTGTATAGTCAGAAAATAAAACAAGAAATACTTTAGTTTTCATTCTAAGCATCCAATTACTTCACTAACTAATTTGATTAATTATAATGTACAGGTTTCATTTGATTTGCTTGAGAAGTACTTGGACGAACACTCAGAGGGTTGCACATGGGGAAAAGGAGCTCCTAGTTTCAGAGAGAATGCTTTATTTCAAGACTACCATGGGCTTAAATCCTTCAGAACAGCAATGGCAAGTTTCATGGAACAAATAAGAGAAGGGAGAGCCAAATTTGACCCTGAGAGAGTTGTCCTAACTGCAGGTGCAACTGCAGCCAATGAGCTCTTAACCTTCATCCTTGCAAACCCAGGAGATGCTTTACTTGTTCCAACTCCATACTACCCTGGGTAAGAACCACTTCCATATCATTTGGTTCAAAGTCCAAAACTTATCTTTCTTTGGAACTTGGGTTGCTTAATGGGCACATTATATATATATATATAATAATTAACCATCTTTTGGTATAAAGTATAAACTACGTAACATTATGACGTCGTTTGATTCATGCAGCTGACCCACCTAGCCAGTGGATAAGACATGGTTGCTGTTTGGTATAAAGTAACTATAAACCTATATATAAATTATACTAAGAAGGATTTGGCTTTTTTGGTTTGCAGATTTGATAGAGATTTAAGGTGGAGAACTGGGGTAAACATAGTTCCAATCCACTGTGACAGTTCAAACAATTTCCAGATAACTCCTCAAGCTTTAGAGGCTGCATACAAAGAAGCAGAAGCCATGAACACCAAAGTGAGGGGAGTACTAATGACAAACCCCTCAAACCCATTAGGTGCAACAATTCAACGCACGGTTCTTGAAGAGATTCTTGACTTCGTGACTCACAAGAACATCCATCTTGTCTCAGATGAAATCTACTCAGGCTCAGCCTTCTCCTCCTCCGAGTTCATAAGCATAGCAGAAATCCTGGAAGCTCGTGAATACAAAAATGCTGAAAGAGTTCACATTGTTTATAGCCTCTCCAAAGATCTCGGCCTTCCTGGTTTCAGAGTTGGCAGTATTTATTCATACAATGATAAAGTTGTGACCACAGCTAGAAGGATGTCAAGTTTCGCCCTAATATCCTCTCAGACACAGCAACTTTTGGCTTCTATGCTGTCAGATAGGAAGTTCACTGAGAACTACATTAAGACTAATAGAGAGAGGCTGAGGAAGAGATACCAAATGATCATTGAAGGGTTGAAGAGTGCTGGGATTGAGTGCTTGAAAGGGAATGCAGGTTTGTTTTGTTGGATGAATCTAAGTCCACTACTAATGTTGGATCAGAAGGCAACAAGGGAAGGTGAATTGGAGCTCTGGAATGATATTATGCATGAAGTGAAGCTTAATATCTCTCCAGGCTCTTCTTGCCATTGTTCTGAACCAGGTTGGTTCAGGGTGTGCTTTGCAAACATGACTGAGCAAACTCTGGAAATAGCATTGAAAAGAATACGTGACTTCATGGAACGAACAAGGGCAGAAAAGGGATATTGAAAATCTGATTTATCTCTCTATATATCAACCATTTTTATTATAGTCTTCTTCTTTTTCCAAATGGTGCTGGCCATTTGGATAAATTCTTTAATTGGCTGAAACTCATCATCTCGGGAAAACAAATTAATTCTGTAAAGCTGATTGAATTATTGAAGTGTATCAATCCTTGTTTGCTTGCTTTACCTAAAGCAAGTTCCTTAGAAATCCTTGTGTATATTTATCAAGGTGAGTTACCACCGGTCATGAAGAAAATCATTGTCTCTAAATTATTTATCCTACTCATCAGTTACTGCTGAATCCTGAATTCTCTTGACATATTAATTTATTATTATGCCTACGTTATTTTACATTTATATAGTTTTTAATATTAATTATATACTATGCCTCCTATAACAACTTAAGGAAACGTGACTTATCAAACATTTTCCTTCATCACTTAAAATTATTAATTATTTATTGATTGTGAGTCGGGAGTTCGAAGTACGTTACAGGTAGCAAAAGACCAACACATTAGCTTTTAGCTTCATGATGACAAGAGTTGGAATCAATAAAATTTGATACCCCCTTTCACATAATTAACTCACATTTCGAAGTCGATATGTTATCATCTCTGTCATGCTTATAAGGAGAATAGGCTTAATTGAGACCTAATTAATTTGATAAGATTATACTTTGCTTTCCTTATGTCGGGCATGACAAAGAATAGTCAACCACGTGATATACTGTGACCACACGACCAGGCTACATATCGATTAATTAAGGTTTCCATTATATTGATTAGTAATTAAGTAAATATCACCGTACCAAACTTAATTAGAGCTCACGCTGAGTTTCTTATATATTGTTTATTATTACATGCCGCACTGAGCCCTTTAGTGTCTATTAACTATGACCATGAAATTTGATTGAAAAGGGAATATACTTCATTTAACCTTTGTAGAGTGTAGACTATTATTACTACTTGTAGAAGCTAGCACACTTGGTTGAAGAGTACGTATTTCCTGAATCATTTTAGTAATTGGAGGATGATTTGACTTTGACGATTTCCTATATAGTTCCAACTAAATCCAAATATAAGTGTTATTTTAGTACATCTAAGATAATATTTTAATAAGGTTTAACATGTAATGCAGTGTTGATTTTACCTACTAAACTTTTGATCCTACCATGTTAAACCAATCAAAATCTTTACTAAACAATATTCGGTGTCCAACAGAGTTAGTCCAACCAGTTCTTTCTCAAAATACAAATTAAGAAAAAGGTCGTGGTCGATTTTTTTTCATCTCTGTTGAATAAAATTATTTAGTCAATCTGTTAACCCAAAAAAAATATTGTTTAGTCAATCTCAATGGTGGTCAAAATCGAAATAACTTTAGGCTTTAGCTATGGCAATATTAATTAATAGATGTTACAGTGACCAGTTCTTGAGTTGCTTGGCAACAAATTAATATTCCGGGTCAAAAGAGCAGAAAAATGAAGAAAGGCGATTATTTTTATTTTTCTAATAATAAAAAGAGAAAGAGAATTTGGTTTCTATTTTTTTCACCAATTCACAGGAAATTAACGAACAAAAGAGAACACTCAAGAAAATCACAAAAGAGATCACAAAACACAAATTAGAGTGTATGTGGCCTGCAGGCCAAATGGAAACTTTAGAAGATTAATTAACAGCTACCCACTAGCTCTTACGTACACGTATGTAATTAGCATATTAATTAAAGTAGTTGTGGGGATTTTTTATTTATAAAAAAATCTATGTACTTTTCCTTTTCCATTCAGATGGCAATAGCAAATCTCTGTTGTTCATGTTGACAATTTCTTGGCACCTAAACCAACCCTTGTGGTTTCTATGTGCATATTTTCAATGGAAAAGTCAACTGTTCCACCATTTGATGATACGTTGCTTGCAACACTTTGCTGCTACATATCTTACTAAACAACAAATGACCAATGAGAGCAACCCCATGTGGCTCATGAAACTGAGCAAACTCAAGCATGCCAGGAAATTATATATATGTGACTCTCAATGGTCATAAGTCATAACGCAACCACTTGCATTGTTTGGAATTCAACACGCCCACGTATATATATATATATATTATAGTACAAACATAGAATGCAGTGCAAATGTGCAAAGCATATATCAAGCTAGCTAGCACTGAATGAATGCAGGCCAAAGGTGTTTTTGCTCCGTGATGAACGCTGCCAAATGCCAGATATACCAATGCCATGCCATTCTAATCAGTAATCACTATCCCGTTCACATTACGTCCCTTTATTTGTTTACCAAAAGGCATATATATTTATAGTGATCAGCTCAACTAAAAGGCTAACAACGTGATTTGCTCAAATACACTGAAATACATGTGCAGATGGAGTTAAACCAACGCAGGAACAGTGATTAGTTAGTGTGAGATGGATCAAACGATTAGTTGCAATGAATTTCTTTCTTTTTTTTATAAAAAAAACACACAGATTAATGGAGAAAGTGAGAAGAAACTAATTAATAATAGCAACATGAGCTGGACTATATATATATATATATATATATATAGTTATGATATTTGAACACAAATTTTTGGACATCGTATGCGACACCGTATATTTTTATCTCTGTCTCTCACTTATTTTTTATCTTCTCTATATACACGCTTCTCAAAAATACATCCAAAAATAAAAAAGGACACCAAATGGTGTCTCATATTCGTGTACAAAAATCATTGCTCATACATATACATATACACACACACACACACACACACACACACATATATATATATATATATATATATATATATTCCAGAACCCTCCCAAATGACAATACCAATTGAATATGCATCTGGAAACGTTTCGATAAGCTTTGCACCTTTTAGTAGATGCAACTCTACCAGATCGTTTAGAACCCCAGAGGGATATAAACAAACAAACAATTCAAGAAAATCGATTGACTCATTTCATTCGTTAAGATTAGCAGGAATAAGAGATCATCCTGTTATTCCTCAACCTGAATATAGGGTTGAAACACTACAATCAGTCCAACCAATAATCCAGAGAGAGTCACAAACTCAATCTGAGATAAACCGAAGTTTTGAAACACATAATCAGTGTTTTGTTATTACAAAGTTTTACATTGATAAACAAAAACTTCAAAATGAATTTTTGGAATCCAAAAATGACAATAAAAGAAAATGGTTTTTCACCACTTTTTCACAACAAGAGATAAGACAATATGGGAAGCCTATTATGCTTATCTCGAGGAGGTAGAGGATGACAACATTCCCTACTTTACTTGGTTTGAAAAACACTGTTTCAAAAATTTAGAAATAAAAACTTTAAATTCTACAAAAAGGATTTGAAAAACAACTAAAAGTAAAGAAGTTATTTCGGTAGTTCCTCCTTTGGAAGAAATAACATTTCCAAATATAGACAATATTGAAATAATAACATCTCCTTTCAAAACCATGAAAGAAGATACAAAAACTTTAACAATTCAACATCCTACTCGAAATGATATAAAAAATATTCAGCAACAATTGAATTTTACAAATCAGCTTTTATACCAAGTTGCAAATACTTCAGAAGATAAAGAGATACCTTCAAAAGGTGAAACATCAAGAAAATTAGAAAAATCAATAATAACTTCTTACAAACTATGAGATTCTGAAATAAAAGAAATAAAAATAGGAAAAGAACCTACTAGCGACCTTTTAGAAGAGATAAATAAAAGACTAGCTTCATTAAAAATATCCTCATCAAAGGTGAGTAAGATAAAAAATGAAGATATTACAGAAGTAGAAAAACAATTTGAAGATACAGGAATAGATAAAATCTCTAAAGATAAAAAATACTTCAAAAAGTTACCAAACCTCTCGAAATTATTATCATAGACCCATTTTACCAGATATTCAATTTGAAGATAATAACCCTGATTTAGCATCACAATATACCGGAGACGGTATTGTAGAATGGAATATAGATGGGTTTTCAGAACATCAAATAATGAGAAAATTGGAAGAAATGTCAATGGTAGCAACTGCCTATAGAGCAAAAAGAAATAATGCCCTAAGTACAGTCGAAATATTAATCCAAGGTTTCACTGGAAGCCTAAAAGGATGGTGGGATAATAATTTAAGAGAAGTAGATAGACAAACGATTCTTACGTTTGTAAATCAAGAAATAAGAAATAATGAACAAGGTGAACCCGAAACAAATCAAATAGAAAAACAAGTAGAAGCATTAATTTTTTCAATTTCTCGGGCATTTGTCGGAGACGCCAATATTTTTGCAGATAGATCACTAGAAATATTAAATAATCTTTTTATTGCCCAACCTTAGGAGAATTTAGGTGGTATAAAGATAACTTTTTAGTAAAAATTTACACAAGAATAGACTGTAGACATTCTTATTGGAAAGACAGATTTATCTCTGGTCTCCCAAAGAATTTTGCACAGAAGGTAAGAACTCAGATAAAAAATTAATACCCAAGAACTCCTTTAGAAGATTTAACATATGGAAGAATAATTTCAATAATAAACAAAACAGGTTTACAATTTTGTACTGATATAAAAATGCATAGACAAGCAAAATTTGAAAGTAAAACAAATAATATGGAATTAGGAAATTTTTGTGAGCAATTTGGGTATGAGAAAATAACTCCTCCTTCTAAACAAAGAAAAAGTTAAACCGCAAAAATTTAGAAATTATAAAAGGTTCAATAAAGATAAACAAATTGAAAAACCCCATAAACCCTATAGAAAACCACAAAATAAAACTTACAGTAAACCATACAATAAAGGTTTTGATAAAAATATTATTTGCTATAAATGCGGACGTGCAGGTCATATAGCAAAGAAATGTAGGATTACACAAAAAATAAAAGAACTTAAAATGAATGATGAAATAAAAGATCAAATTGCAAAAATTTTATTATATGAAACAGATTCATCTGATAACTCATTCTCAGAAGAACAAGAAATAATTTATCAAAATCAAGAAACATCTTCTGATTTGATGTTGGATGTCTAAGTTGTAGATGCCTTGGAAATAACCGTGATTGCAAATTTACTATTAATGTTATTTCAAAAGAAGCTAGAGTGTTGTTAGACCTAGTTATTCAGATTGATGATCCACAAGTAAAATTATCCATGTTAGAAAAATATAAAGAATTATAAAGTCAAGAAATAACAACAAAAGAATTTTCAGGATATAATTTAAAAGACATTCTGAACCCTGAAACGTCCTTTATTCAGGAATCAATAACTCTTCCACTCTTGTATAAAGAAGTCAAAACTTTAAAATCTAAAGCTTCTGAATTAAAACAAAAATACAAAATTTTACAACAAAATTTTCAAAAATCCTTGGGGAAGGGAAAGACTATTTCAAACTCTTTTTCGAAGATAATCTCGAAAAAGAATTCGATGCTCTTTATAATGAAGAGACAAACTTCTTTTTGAGAATAAAAACAATGCAACAAAAATGGCATGTTAAAATAAACCAAAAAATTAAAAAATCTTTTCATCAACCATTCATTGCATTAATAGATTCTGGAGCAGACCTCAACTGTATTCAAGAAGGTCTAATTCCAACCTAGTATTATGAAAAGACACTTCTAAAATTATATACTGCTAATAACCAAAAAATGCAAGTAAGTTATAAGTTGGAAGATGCTAGGTATCTGTAATAATGGAATATGCTTTGCTAGCTCGTTCCTTTTGGTAAAAGACACTTTGGAACAGATAATTTTGGGGACTCCCTTTCTCACTCAACTCTATCCAATACAAATAACCGAAGAAAGAATAAAAACAATAAAAAACAACCAAGAAATATTGTTTGAATTTTTAAATCCAATAAAAAGAAAAGAATTTAATAATCTAAAAGAAAATATAGAAGAAAAGAATTTCTTAACAATAATTCAAAGAAAAGAAAATCAAATAAGATTCTTACAAAAGGAAATTCTGTATGCAAAAATAGAAAAACAAATTCAAAATCCTCCAATAAAAGAAAAAATAATTAAAATACAAAAGGAGTTTTTAAAGGAAGTTTACTCAGAACTTCCCAATGCCTTCTGGGAAAGAAAAACTCATATGGTATCTTTACCATATGAAGAAGGATTTCATGAAAGTAAAATTCCTACCAAAGCTCGTCCAATTCAAATGAATAGTGAAACCCTAGAATATTTTAAAAAATAAATAAGAGGATTTCTTGGAAAGAAACTAATTAGGCCCAGCAAGTCTCCCTGGAGCTGCACGACGTTCTATGTTTCAAATCAATCAGAAATAGAGCGAGGAGAACCTCGAATCGTAATTAATTATAAACCTTTAAATAAAGTGTATTTAAAATGGATCAGATACCCTATTCCCAATAAAAGAGATCTAATAAAAAGATTACATGATGGAATAATCTTTTCAAAATTTGATATGAAGTCAGGATTCTATCAAATAAAGTTAGAAGAAAAAGACAAATATAAAACAGCTTTTACAGTTCCTTTTGGTCATTACAAATGGAATGTAATGCCTATGGGATTGAAAAATGCACCTTCTGAATTCCAGCACATAATGAATGACATCTTAAACCCTCATTCAGAATTTACCATTGTTTATATTGATGATGTTTTAATATTTTCACAATCATTAGACCAGCATTTTAAACATCTCAATATTTTTAAAGAAACAATAAAAAGAAATGGGATGGTTATATCCACCAAAAAGATAAAGCTATTTCAAACAAAAATAAGATTTTTGGGTCATGAAATCCACCAAGGAACTATAACCTCAATAAGCAGAAGTATCACTTTTGCTGAAAAGTTTTTGAATGAATTAACTGATAAAAAACAATTACAACGTTTTTTAGGTTGTTTAAATTATGTCTCGGAATTTATCCCAAACATTAGGATTAAGTGTAAAACTTTATATTCCAGGCTTAGGAAAACCTCAAACCCCAAACCTTGGTCAAAAGAGTTGTCCAAAATGGTCTTAGATATAAAAAGGGATGTCAAGTCTCTTCCTTGCCTAGGTATTCCTCATCCAGATGCCAGTCTTATTGTTCAGATGGATGCATCAGATAAAGGATATGGTGGTATCCTACTACAAATCCTTCCTCATTCAAAAATAGAACAGGTGGTACGATTTCATTCAGGTCTTTGGATCCAATCACAAGAAAAATATAGTACTAATAAAAAAGAGATGTTATCTATAGTACTATGTATTACAAAGTTTCAAGATGATTTAATAAATAAAAGGTTTCTACTTAGAATTGATTGCAAAGCGGTAAAAGATGTTTTGAAAAAGGATGTTCAAAATTTAGTTTCAAAACACATCTTCGTCAGATGGTAAAGTCTATTAAGTTGTTTTGATTTTGACATTGAATATTTAAAAGGTGATAATAACTTTATTCCTGATTTTTTAACTAGGGAATTCTTGCAAGGCACTCCTCACAAATGAATACCAGATCCAAAGGTGGATCTACCCGAGGAGGGGTCCCACCTTCACCCAGTAGATCAAAAGAATTAACTCCTGACTCTTTTGCCCCTTCTGCCTCCCAAATAACTCAAAAGAATCTGCCACCAATTAAACCCACAAATGACCCCACACAAACCTCAAATAAATTTACCCCTTTGAGTGATGATTTACTTTCTAAATTAACCTCCTCGAGAGAACCTCTTGCCTACAAAATAAAGCCAGCCTGCAAAAAGCATGCTCTCCTAGAGTAGGAATATGGTAACCCCACAACTGAAAATCCTTGGGATATGTTACAACAACTTATTCCAAATAGATTTGGCTGGGTCCCTACCAGCAGTGCTACAAAGAATTTACAATTCTATCAATACATTTTAATTGATACTCATTCCGTCAAAATTGAACAGGAAGTAAATGCAAACGCCCCTGGAATAATTGCATACTCAAAATGTAAAATAATGAAAGTGCTCAAGTAATAATCATGTTATGAAGTTTTATAAGATGACTTTTACAGGAAATGTTAATGATATGTGATTGGGCTACAACTACTAATTCAGAAGCTAGCCCAAGTCATAAGCAGCCCAACCCGGAAACAACAGCAGAATTGGCACAAAGGCCCAAAGAAAGAGAGAAGCGCATCAGGAAACCACCTAGCTGGATGATATATTACCTTTCTAGTAATGCATCATTAGTAAATGTCCCTTCGTCCATATGTCTTAATTGAACACAAGGCATAAGAGTGTCACCCTTGTTATGTTCAATTATTTATTCCTCGATCCCCAAGTAGACGTGTAATCACAAACGGGCCCAATACCACATATTGGTCCATTTCCGCGTGGCCACACATATTTCACGTCTCACTCTATCGAGAGGCCCAAGACATTACCCCTGTCATGTAGGATGGACGAACCCTGTCTACATCACTCACATCCCTCAACATGATTTATTGCAGGCCCAATAACTACCTTTATGATCACCCTGTTACACATGACGTTTGATAGCATTAAAGCCTACAACTCCTCATGTAGGAATCATAGTGACTTCAAGTCGAAGGACTACTTTACTATGGTCACCATGAGAATACTTATGACACTTATATAACTATTATGAAGTTTTCTCATAGTGGGTCATCCGATATAAATATTACTCCTAATATTTATATCTGTGTGCAGACTTGATATCACATATCCATGACTTGTGAGATGCGGTCATCAATCTACTCACACAATAGTCTCCATGTATTATTGTTGTCCTAATTAACAATAATACCCGACTATGGATATTTAAGAATAACATTCTATTATTCTGTTGGTCCAATGTATGAAAGAACCCAAAGAAGATCACTGAAACAATACACAAAAAACTACACGGTACCAAGAAATAGAGTTTCGCAACCTAAACCCAATACACCTAATATAGAAGAAATACTATAGCAAACAACCAGCAATAACTAATTCACAAAACCGCAAAAATAAAAGCACAGTAATATGTGTTTATTGAATTACCACAGCAGGTAATTCAATTACTGCAGCAAGAAAAGAGAAAGGGAAGAAGAGATAGAGAGCATATACATAATTTAGCGTGGTTCAGCCCATGTGACCTATATCCACGGGAGAGAGCCTCCTCCACTATGAACTTTGATCAAGATTACAATAGAGATCCCTTGGATCTTCACTCCACCATGCTCAAGATGAACAAACAAGAGAACCCAAGCTTTTCGTCTCTTTATTTTCACACAACCCTTGATCTCTCTCCAATCCTCTCTTGATTCTTCTCTCAATTCACAATAGAATCAAAGAAATACAAGATGATAATATTCTCTAGGTTTTCCCCTCTTTTTTGCTCTGAAAAACGCACCCAAGAAACCCTAGATCTAATTTCGTTCGCTGCTGTAACGAACTTAAATATCAGAAACTGACACGTTGAAATCGATTACGAGCTGTTGGTAATTGATTACGGAATTCTGGTAATCGATTACCAGTTGTCTGTCCACGGTTCTGAAACTTCATAATTCCTGGCTTAAGGTCCATAATCGATTACGGCATTCCCGTAATCGATTACCAGCTGTCTGAACACCAAATTCTACAGTTTTAAACTTGATTTTGAGGCACTTTCAACAATACTCCACCTTGACTCCAAATAAGAGGATTGAGTTAACCTTGTAGTGGTGGCTCTCCCACTTATGGAATTATGCTTCAATGAAGTTTATCAAGTCCAAGCAAAGCTTGAACTTTGCTCTTGGTAGTGACTTTGTGAATGCATCCGCTGGATTGTCTTCCGAAGCTATCTTCTCAATCTGAATTTCCTTTGATTCAACCATATCTCTAATGAAATGAAGCCTTACATCAATATGCTTCGTTCTCTCATGATAAACTTGATGATTAGCTAAGTGAATAGCACTTTGGCTATCACAATGAATAGTTACACTCTTTTGCATAATTCCGAATTCACCAATCATCCCTTTTAACCATAGAGCTTCCTTTACTCCATCCGCAAGAGCAATATACTGATATGTGCCAAGGGGGGCAAGTCAACTTTTCAACAAGAATGATATGATCCCAACGAAGACCATGGATCAAGAAGAAATTCAAGGACTTTGATGAAAATCTTATTTTCATTACTGGTGAACCAAATGACATATTTTGGTTGTATCTTGAGCCATGGGTCTCCGATTGATGCATTCTTTGGTGCGTTGGAAAGCTAATGTTGAGGAGAATCATCTATTTGATCATCAGTCTTTATTTCTGTTTTGTCTCCTGAAATATTGAGATCAAGATTTGCAAAGACTTCATCTAGCTCTGATAATTTCTTATCAGGTTGTTTGTCATCAAATCTAACATGTATAGACTCTTCTACTATTAAGGTTCTTGAATTATAGACTCTAAATCCTTTTGAGGATTCAGAAAATCCTAGTAGTATTCCATTATCTACCTTAGCATCAAATTTACCAAGTTGATCTTTTGTATTCAAAATGTAACATTTACATCCAAAAGGATGAAAATATGAAATGTTGGGTTTTCTACTTTTCCACAATTCATAAGGAATCTTATTCTGAATAGGTCTAATGTATATTCTGTTCTGAATGTAGCAGGCAGTGTTCACAGCTTTAGCCCATAAGTGCTTAGGGACAGAATTGTCATTGAGCATAGTCCTAGCCATCTCTTGAAGAGATATGTTCTTTCTCTCTACCACACCATTTTGATGTGGTGTTCTTGGTATTGAAAAGTTGTTTTGAATACCACCTTCTTCACAAAACTCATGGAATAGCTCATTGACAAGTTCTCTCCCATGATCACTTCTAATTGAAGTTATACACATGCTTTTTTCATTCTGTACACGTTTGTATAATACAGAAAAGACCTTGGATGACTTATCCTTGGGAGCAAGGAACATAACCCATGTCAATCTAGTGTAGTCATCAACTACGACAAGACAATATTTCTTACCACCGACAGAGGCAGTCCTTATTGGACCAAAGAGATCAAGGTGCAGCAATTCTAGTGGTCTGTTGGTACTAACAACATTCTTAGATTCAAATGAACCTTTGACCTGTTTTCCCTTCTGACATGCATCACAGAGAGCATCAGATTTGAAACTAAGGTTTGGTAGACCTCTTACAAGGTTATGCTTTTTCAGCTTTGAGATTAATCTCAAACTTGCATGATCCAACCTTTTGTGCCAAATCCATTGCTCATCCTCAATGGACACCAGACATGAGACACTTTGATTTGAGATGTCCTCTAAATCAATCTTATATAGATTGTTTTGCCTCTGGGCAGTGAATAGGAGTGATCCATCAGCTTTCTTGACAGTACACACATTCTTATCAAATGAAACAGCAAACCCACTATCACATAATTGACTAATGCTAAGCAGATTGTGTTTAAGACCATTTACTAATAGAACATTATCAATGGAGGGAAAAGGATGTTTATCAATTTTGCCTATACCAATGATCTTTCCTTTTTGGTTTCCTCCAAAAGTGACCCAGGGATTTTCTTATCTTTAGGTACCCAAATTGACTTAGGACCTTTCTTGTTAGTGATCATAGGTCGTGAATGCTTTGCATGCTTGTTATGTATGCATCTAGACGACATATGATCACTTTTTCCACATACTTTGCTGTAAGTATTGGAAGGGCTTGGTTTTGACTTAGTGTGCTATGGACGAACTTTAGAAGCCTTATATTGTGTATGAACCTTTGGTTTATTCAGAGATGCATCTTGCTTCTCTTTATCATAACCAATGCCATATTTGTCACGTGGTGATCTAGAATACCTTAAAATAAGGTTTAATTTATCTGAGCTACCAACCAGTTTTGACAAAGAGTCTGTCAAGTATGTCACCTTGTTTCAGTTGTTCAACTTCACAAGAGCTATTAGACTTACACTTCGTCCTGTCAGCCAGACTGACATTGATTGATTCACTGTGTAGACCTTATCATAGTCTCTAGAGAGTTTAATAAACTTCTTTTTGAGACTCTTATACTCTTTAGACAATATGCATGATTCATGCAGTAATTCATCAAAAACAGTTTGAAGAGTAGATGGATCAGAGTCCATTACCTCAGCATCAGTGAATTCACTTTCTGATGCAGTTTCAGCCATGAAGCAAATGTTTGCTTCTTCTCCTGCTTCATCTTCTTCATCTGAAGAAGACAGATCAAGATTCTCCCATGTAGCCATCAAGCCTTTCTTCTTTTTGAAAAACTTCTTTTTCTCCTTCAGCTCTGGGCAGTCAGCTTTGGAGTGTCCTGGTTTCTTACATTCAAAGCACAGGGGTGGGCCTTTCTCCTTGGAATCTGACTTCTCCTTGGAGAATTTTTTTGTTGAACTGCTTCCTTCTGAATCCACCTTTATTTTTCCACATGTGTTGGATTTTTCTGGAGATGAAAGATAGTTCATCCTTATCTGAGTCACCTTCACTATTTGATGAATCAGCTTCATCCGAGGACTCAGCAACTTTAAGCATCTTTGAGGAACTAGCTTTCTTGGCCTTTAAGGCAATGGATTTTCCTTTTTTGGAGTTTTCCACTTCATTAAGTTCAAGTTCATGAACTTTTAACGACCCCAGAAGCTCTTCCAGAGAAAGAGTATCCAGATTCTTTGCTTCCTGGATAGCAGTTACCTTAGGTCTCCACTGATTTGAGAGACTTCTCAAAATTTTTCTCACATGATCTCTATTCTCATAGACCTTTCCAAGAGACCTGAGACTGTTGGTGATTGTTTGGAATCTTCCAAACATCTTGTCTGTAGTTTCATGATCAGCCATCTTGAATAGCTCATACTGGTGAACCACCATGCTGATATTTGATTCCTTAACTTGTGAAGAACCCTCATGAGCTAGGGCAAGAGTATCGCATATTTCTTTAGCAGTATTGCAGCTGTGAACTTTGTCATGTTCAGATCTAGTAATTGCACACATGAGATAGTGCTTGGCTTTTAGGTTAAGCTGATGTTGATTTTTCTACACTTAGAGTCCATTGAGCTCTAGGAATAGCAACCCCATCTTCATTTCTAGGCTCAGTATAACTCGTTTCTATGAGCTCCCAAATGTCTAGATTTTGTGCAACCTCTTCTTCTGGTAATCATAATCAGTTCCATCAAAGAAAGGAGGTCTGTTGATTGCTTGTTCTTCTGCATCCATGATAGTAGGATCGTACTACCTTAGCACTTGTTAGATGCTCAACCCTGTCAAGGCTGAGCTCTGATACCAACTGAAGTTGGCATAGACAAACACAAGAAGGGGGGTTGAATTGTGTTTGTTAATTATTTTCTCAA
Source organism: Sophora flavescens (assembly GCA_030762895.1). Classification (NCBI taxonomy): domain Eukaryota; kingdom Viridiplantae; phylum Streptophyta; class Magnoliopsida; order Fabales; family Fabaceae; genus Sophora; species Sophora flavescens. Next base: position 16,259,083 of record CM061066.1, read on the forward strand.
AAAACCCATTTTGAGAAACCTTTTCACAAGCAGAAGATAAAAAGTTTAAGCACACAATAAATCCTTTTTAAAAGATTGACAAAACCAAAATCAAATCCCACAGTTAGTATAAATAAATAAAACTGTAAAAGATAAGGGATAGAAAATTCACTCAGGTATTTTATCTTGGTTCACTCTTTTCCAACCAAGAGCTACGTCTAGTCCCTTCTACTTGAAGGATTTTCTCCACTATTTCCAAACACTTTCTACAACAAGTATTCTACACCTCTCCAGGCTACAAGTATTGCTTTCTTGCCAAGCCTCTTCAGGCTCTAATTCAATCACAGAGATTTTTCTAAGATCTTTGTAACTCACTATATGTGAGGGTATGAAGGTTTAAGATCTACTGAATATTTTTACAAATATTCAACCTTAATAATTACAGACGTTTGCTTTACAAAGGGAATATGAGCTTTGAATATTTTGCAAATGTTCAAATGGCAAAAGTTATTCTTCAATGCTTGAGACCTTCTATATATAGTGGTCTTCAACTTCTCTTTCAAATTTTCAACGGTTATTTTTAATCATTCCTTTTAGAGATAGCATTAAATGCATGATATCCGTTGAGACTGATAGATTGATTTTGGTAGTGTTGAAAAGCATCATTGGTTATCAGAAAAGCACAAAATGGAGGCTCACAGTCCTGAGCAATCGTACCTTTAAAAACTTTCTTTCCTCCTTTGTGTATAACCCAGTTTTTTTCCAGCAATAAAGTTGTCATCGTACAGATCATTTTGCAATTCCAATTGTACTATTTTCTTTTTGTATTTCCTTGATAGTACTATGAATTTTCTCACAAAGGAACAAGGCATTAACCAGATAAAACAATTATAAGGAACATATATTCCATTGAAATAAATATCAATCATTTGAAATAAATTCAATGTGGTCCAGATTGCATTAAATCACATTCAAGGTAGTAAAGATATAGAAGATGTAGAACCGTCTACAGGCACTCAGTTTTAGAACGCGTCTACACAAGGTTTTATTCTGCTCGTCCACTGATGTGGCAGAAGTACTTGTCCACACAAGTCTTTGGACTTGCCAAGTCTTTAGAGAAACTCCGTCCAATGACGTGGCACTATGGATGTCTACTGAATTTTAGTTAGGCACTATGGATGTCTACTTGAGTTTTAAGGAGAGTACTCGTCTGCTGATGTGGCTACTATGGACGTCTACTATGATATAGTTAGCTGTCTACTTAACGATTAAAATATAAATAGTTTAAATAACCTTTGGATGGATAACTCTTTGCAAGAGTCCAAGCATTGTATACCTTATATTATTTTGGATATTCCTGCATAAACTGAAATCACTTGTTAGATCTCAACTAACACTTTACCAAGCAAATTTAATCCTTTTATTAACATCAAAACCTAGAGATTAAATAAACCAGAACCACTTTCAACACTCCCATCATGATCATTTCAAATTGTTTCTGCATTAACTTAGAGAATTCCTTGCACAAAGATTCATTAGTGGCACCAAAAATAACATCATTAACATATATTTGCACAACTATGAAATTAGACTTAATGTACTTTCGGAACAAGGTTGTGTCAACCTTTCCTCTATTAAATCCATTTTCCATAAGAAAAGAACTCAGCCTATCTTACCAAGCTCTAGGAGCTTGTTTAAGACCTTATAAAGCTTTCTTAAGCTTATATACATGTTCAGGATGGGTTTCACTCTCAAAACCTGGAGGTTTCATAACATAAACTTCTTCATTAATAAAACCATTCAGAAAAGTACTTTTAACATCCATTTGAAAAAGCATAATTCTATGACATGCAACAAATGAAAGTAAAATTCTAATTGCTTCTAGCCTAGCAATAGGTGCAAAGGTTTCAGTATAGTCAATACCTTCTTCTTGAGAGTAACCTTGAGCAACATGTCTTGCTTTGTTTCTCACCACCTTACCATTTTCATCAAGTTTGTTTCTGTAAACCCACTTTGTTCCAACAACTGATTTATCTTTAGGCAAGGGTACCAGAGTCCAAACATTGCTTCTCTCAAACTGATTCAGTTCTTCTTGCATAGCTAGAATCCAACCATCGTCCAGCAGAGCCTTGTCTACTGTCTTTGGTTCCAACAGAGACTACTGCAAAATCTTCTTGTTCTCTGAAATTTGATCTGGTTCTTAGCTTGTCATTGGGGCTTCCAATTATTTGATCATGTGGATGATAATTCCTGAAGTACCAAGATTTCTGAACTGTATCATGTTGAAAAGTGGAGGTTTATGGTTGTTGAGTGGGGTCGTCTACTTGATCATCAACTTTTATCTTTGTTGTATCTCCTGAGATGTTTAGATCAAGATCTGCAAAAGCTTCATCTAACTCTGATAATTTCTTATCAGGCTGCTTGTCATCAAACTTGACACGAATACATTCTTCTACGACTGAAGTTATAGGATTGTAAACTCTCAAGCCTTTTGAAGTTTCAGAATATCCTAACAAAATTCCATGATCTACTTTAGCATCAAACTTACCAAGTTGATCTTTAGTGTTTAGTATATAGCATTTACAACTAAAAGGGTGAACATAAGATATGTTGGGTTTTCGTCCTTTCCACAATTCATAAGGAGTATTGTTCAAGATAGGTCTAATGTATATTATGTTCTGAATGTAGCATGCAGTATTAACAGCTTCAGCCCAGAAGTGTCTAGGGATAGAGTTGTCATTGAGCATAGTCCTAGCCATCTCTTGAAGAGATCTGTTCTTTCTCTCTACCACACCATTTTGTTGCGGTGTTCTAGGTATTGAGAAGTTGTGAAGGATATCACTTTCTTCACAGAATCGATGAAATAGCTCATTTTCAAACTCTCCCCCATGGTCACTTCTGATTGATGTGAAACATATGCCTTTTTCATTCTGTACACGTTTGCAGAATATAGAAAATACCTTGAAAGACTCATCCTTGTGAGCTAGGAACATAACCCATGTCAATCTAGTGTAGTCGTCTACAATGACTAGACCATATTTCTTACCACTGACAGAAGCAGTCCTTGTTGGAACAAAAAGATCAAGGTGTAGCAACTCTAGTGGTCAATTGGTACTAACAACATTTTTAGATTCAAAAGAACCTTTGACTTGTTTTCCCTTTTGACATGCATCACAGAGAGCATCAGATTTGAACTTTAGGTTTGGTAATCCTCTCATGAGGTTATGCTTATTTAGCTTTGAGATTAACTTCAAGCTTGCATGACCTAGCCTTTTGTGCCAAATCCATCGGTTATCTTCAATGGACACTAGACATGAGACATTTTGATTTGAGAGGTCCTCCAAATCAATCTTATAAAGATTGTTTTGCCTCTTAGTAGTGAATAAAAGTGATCCATCATCTTTCTTGACAATACACGTGTTCTTATCAAAAGAAACAGCATATCCACTGTCACATAATTGACTTATGCTCAGCAGATTATGTTTTAAGCCACTTACCAATAGAACATTATCAATGGAAGGAAAATGGTGTTTACCAATTTTACCTATACCAATGATCTTTCATTTCTGATTTCCTCCAAATGTAACCCAGCCACCATCTTTGTGTCTAAGGTCTTGGAACATACACCTTTCTCCTGTCATGTGTCATGAGCACCCACTATCCAAGTACCAAGATGTTTGTTTCTTTCCTGTTGTTAAGCAAATCTGCAACAGGTATTATCTTATCTTTAGGTACCCAAACTGACTTGGGTTCTTCTTTGTTAGTAGTCACTGGATGAGAATGCTTTCTATGCTTATTATGTATGTATCTAGATGTAGTATGCCCATTCTTTCCACACACTTTGCAAAAGGTGTTGGACGGGCCAGACTTGGTTATAGCATGTTTAGCTTGAGCTTTTGAAGCTCTATGCTATGTATGTGGTGTTGACTTTTGGTGAGATGCCTCTTGCTTCTCTTTGTCATAACCAATGCCAGATTTATCATGTGGTGACCTAGAGTACCTTAAAATGAGATTAAGTTTATCTGAGCCACCTACAAGCTTTGACAGAGAGTCTTTCAGATATGTTACATCTTATTTCAGTTTTGCGAATTCACAAGAAACATCAGGCTCACACTCCATTTTGTCAGCTAGACTGACATTCACTGATTTTAGTATGTCATTTTCATCTTTAAGGTTTTGTTTCTCAATGCATACCCCATCATATTCTCTAGTCAATTTAGAAAATTTCTTTTTGAGACTCCTATGAGACAGTATGGACGACTCATGCAACAATTCATCAAATGCATTTTGAAGAGTGGACGGGTCAGAATCCATTACATTAGCATCAGTGTATTCACTTTCTGATGATGTGTCAGACATGAGACAGATATTTGCCTCTTCCTCAGCATTATCTTCTTCATCTGATGAAGATATATCAAGTTCCTCCCATGTAGCCATTAAACCTTTCTTCTTTTTGAAGAATTTTTTTTATCCTTCAGTTGAGGGCAGTCAGCTTTGAAATGACCAGGTTTCTTACATTCAAAGCACAAGGGTGGACCTTTTTCCTTGGAGTCTGACTTCTCCTTGGAAAACTTTCTGTTAAATTGCTTCCTTATGAAACCACATTTCTTTCTCCACATATGTTGAATCTTTCTGGAGATGAAAGATAGTTCATCCTCATCTGACCCTTCATCACTATCTGAAGGTTCAATATCATCTGATGATTCAACAGCATTGAGGACTTTTGATGAACTTGCTTTCTTTGCCTTTAGGGCAATAGATTTTCCTTTTCTGGAATTTTCTTATTTTTTTATTTCAAGTTCATGCACCGAGTGATCCCAGAAGCTCTTCTAGATAAAGAGTGTTTGGATCTTTGACTTCTTGAATAGCAGTCACTTTGGGTCTCCATTGCTTTGAGAGACTTCTCAGAATCTTTCTTACATGGTCTCTATTTTCATACATTTTTCCAAGTGATCCGAGACTGTTGGTGATAGTCTGAAAGAGTTTAGAGACTTAACAAAAGCAATATCAAAACCCCACAGTCAGTATAAACAAATAAAGATGTAAGAGTTTAGAGATAGAAGATTCACACAAATAATTTTATCCTGGTTCACTCTCTTCCAACCAAGAGCTACGTGCAGTCCCTTCGACTTGAAGGATTTATCCACTATTTATCCAAATAGATTACAACAAAGTATTCAACACCTCTCCTGGCTTACAAGTATTCCTTTCTTACCAAGTATCTCCAGGCTCTAATTCTAACAAAGAGATTTAACTTATATCTTCTTAACTCACTATGTGTGAGCATATAAAAGTTTGAGATTTGTTGAATATTTTCACAATATTCAAACTAAGAGATTATAGACTTTTGATTTTTGAAAGAATGAATAAGAGCTTGCTCTCTCAAATATTGTATAGGCAGGAGTTGTTGGCTAGAAAAAGTTGTTCTTCAGTATCTGAGGTGTTCTACTTATAGTGACCTTCTCCTTCTCTTGAAAAGCTTCAACGGTCATTTTGAATTTCCAATTTAGAGATAGCATAATATCAATTGTGACTAAAGGCTTGATCGAAGCAATGCTGAAATGCACTCTTGGTTATCAGGGTAGTACAAAAATGGAGGCTCGCTGCTCTGAGCATTGCAGCTTGAAAAAGTTTCTCCTCTTTTATGTACAGTCCAGCTTTTTCCAGCCATAAAGTTGTCATCGTACAAGTCACTTTTCATTTCCTCATTGTACTATTTGCTTTTTGTATTTCCTCGATGATACTATGATTTTATCAAAAGGAAACAAAGCATTAACCGGATAAAACAAATTGGAAGAACAAATATTCTATTGGAATAAATCTTAATAATTTGAAATAAATTCAAGAGAACCGAATTGCATTTATTCACTTTAGAAGAACGTATAGGAGATAGAAACTCGTCTACTCAAAATCTGTCTACTCAGTTATTTGTGAGACTAAGTCTGTTCACTAATTCTATTTCGCTCGTCTACTTATGTGGCATATCCTCTCATCTACCAAGTCTTTGGACTTTCTATATCTCAGTGAGTGATTTTGATTTTCGTCTAGTGACATGGAAATTAGAGCTCGTCTACTTATTATATTATTTTTCCGTCTATTTTATTCTATTAACAACTTACGTCTGCTGATGTGGCAAACTGAACACGTCTAATTAGAAAATTTTAAGCCTTGTCTACTTAAACTTTTGTCTACTCAAATAAACAGAAAGTAAATTTACCAAATATTTTTGATCCGCTCATCTATTAAATTGGATGTGAATTCTCTTTCTCAGTCCAAGCAGATATAAAGAACTTTATACAAGATTTCTCATGACTTGTAAGATTCAAGTAATCCTGCAAAAATTGAATAACCTTGTTAGATCTCAACTAATACTTTGCCAAGCAAATTTAATCCTTTTGTAAACATCGAAACTTAGAGATTAATTAAATCCAAATCACTTTGGTTCCAACAACAGTTACAAGAAACCCTGAATGCACAACAAGTAATGTTGGAAGAACAACAGATACAATCAGACACTGACGAATCTAGTAGTGATTCATCATCGTTTAGAAGTCGTCATCCACAAAGACAATCGTTCACAAACGATAACATCAAGGTAGAAAATCCAGATTTTGAAGGAAAGCTTGAGTCAGATGAGTTCGTTGATTGGCTTCAAACTGTAGAACGAGTCTTCGAGTCTAAGGAGATTCCAGAAGAAAAGAAAGTCAAGATCATTGTTGTGAAGCTAAAGAAGCACGCTTCAATATGGTGGGAGAATCTTAAGAAGAAGCGTGAACATGAAGGGAAAAGCAAGATCAAGACATGGGAGAAGATGCGGTGACAACTAACTCGAAAGTTCTTACCTTCCCAATATTATCAAGACAGTTTTATTCAACTGCAGAATCTTCAACAAAAAGACTTGTCTGTGGAAGAATACACTCAAGAATTTGAAAGGTTGGTGATGAAATGGGACATTCAGGAAAGGGAGGAGCAAACAATCGCTCGGTACCTTGGAGGATTAAACTCGGACATTACCCACCCAGTCCAACTCCAACAGTATTGGTCCTTAGACAATGTCATTCATCTAGCTGTTAGAGTTGAGAAGCAGCTATCCAGACAATCTTCACACCCATATTCTTTCTCAACAAATAACTCTTCAAACACCCAAACATAAATTCAACAATCGATCTCTTCAAACAGGCCCCCATATAACCAGAGGCACCGATCTCAAAGCACCTAAATGCTTCAAGTGTCAAGGTTTTGAACACATAGCCTCTGGCTGTCCAAATCGAAGAACAATAGACATCATTAAGGAGAAAATATTCAAAGAGAGCCTGAAGAAGAAACAGAAGAAGATAAAGGCCCAATGTCTGATGAAGAAGAGTCAGTGTATGATGAAGAGTTAACCCCTGCTGATCAAGGTGAATTGTTGGTAGTGAGGCAAAGCCCATACGCAGTAGTATCAAAATAGGAACCATTGTTGAGGCACAATATTTTTCACACCCGTTGTACCGTACAAGATAAGGTTTGTGATGTTATCATTGTGATGGAAGAAGTCGTGAAAATATGGTGGAGAAATTGGAGCTATCAACACAAAATCATCCACATCCATGCCAATTGCAGTGGCTCAACAAGGATAGTTGTACACGCCCTTCGTTACATTAGTAACCCAAATTAATTTCAATAAAAGTCCTTCAAAACATTTAATTAAAAAACACAAGTCATAAAATTTTTCTCAAATAACTAAGTATGAAAATACCTCGTATTAAATAAAGTAATAGTATTTACAAAGTATTGAAAAATATTATTAAATCCAATCATTTGAATAAAAACTAAAACCCTCAAAACCGGGCGTCTATTTACAATCTGAGAAAAATAGTATGTAAACCAAAGAACGTCGTCCGCATAATACTATAAGCCATACTACATTACTAACCAACTAGCTAATCAAAGATAACTCTTCAACTCTCTGGATCCTCAACAGCGATGTCCTCGGGCTCTGAAAACAACACTTATAATGAGATATAAAATCCTAGTGCGCAACAATACATTTATAAAATGTTTCGAAGAATAGTGTTGTTCTCAGCCGGTGCGGTAACCGGAAAAACTGTCCATGGTATCCGCTAATTTCCCAAAATAATATAAAAAATACTTTTAATAACAACAAAAATTTCATCAAGTCATATGCATATAGCATAAGATCAACTCGTCTCAAGGCATCACATTCCACATACCAAGTAAATTCTAAATTAATCCAAGTGGCTCGAAGGCCTCATAACTAAACTGGTCTCTTGCCGGCATGCCATAAATCTCACACATCACATGACAATGGCATCCCATTGAAAGGGTTGATAAAAAGTATTGTTACTCACCTCTTGAAGACCTCCAAATAGCTCTAAGCGTTTCCTACTGCGAATCCTAACGTTTGCCAAGAGTTATCATCATCTTCGTCTTCCCAGACTCCCTCTTCCACAAATATCTCTTCTTAATCCTTGAATTTCTTCTCTTCTTAGCCGTTTCTGAGTTTCTAGGTGTAATTAAGGTTCAAAAATGCACCCTAAGAGTGTTAAGATTCTATTTATAGAGCCCCCAATAGCCCAAAACGTGTAAAAACGTGTTAAGCCCGCTTACTCTGCATATGGTGCTGTATTTCGCACATATCTTGAGTTATAGAAATTAAAGAATTATAAATTTTATATCGTTGGAAAGATAAATGAATTTTCTACAACTGTTATGAAGACCACAAAATCTGAAACCGACGTTTAGATAGTCAAAACGTGGATAGAATTTTAAAAAAAGGGTTCTGGCGCTGGAACATGAATAGTGTGTACGAATTTAGTCATAATTTGGGCTACAAGGATCCAATTTGGACGAATTTGGTGTCTATGGAAAGCTAAGAGACGGGGATATATTTATTATGCAGATCTCGAATTCAAACAAGTTCTCTTTGGTTACGAAATATCCATCTGAAGTTAGGTATCTAGTCATATTATCCGAAATTGGGCTTAAAACACTCAAACTATCTATTTATAATGGGTAACACAGCATGAACCTTGATATGCTTATGTTTCCTATCATTATTGCCGCATTAATTTAGTTCAGGGTAGATTCTTATCCTTATTTTTATTTTATTTTTTTAAATCAATTTTACATTATTGTGGAACCCACTGGATTTTTATTATAAAGAAAACAATTATAATAAACTCTTATACTACCCTTTTTTTTAAATATAATTATATTTGAATTTTTAGGATGTTACATTTCTCCTCTCCTTAGAGAATTTCATCCCCGAAATTCATCACATACTCACACACATATTGTAACATATGTTGAAAACCAAACATAAAGGTTACCTTACCTTAAAAAACAAGATCTGGGTATTGACATACGATGTCCTCTTCCATATTTCAAGTAGTTTCCTTCGGAGTTAATCCTTTCCCATAACACTTTCACCAATGGAATTGTCTTGTTCCTTAGAGTCTTTGTGCCCTTGTTCAAGACTTGACTAGGCCCAGGCTTATCGATCAAATTATATATCCTTCAATTGTAAAGACTCAGGAGCTATCATATGAGACTCATCAGGTACATATTTTCTAAGTTGCGACACATGGAAAACATCATGAAGATTTGCCAATTGTGGCAGAAGAGCCAATTGGTAAGTAACGGGCACAACTCTTTCGAGAATTAGGAAAGGTCCCATGAAACAAAGAGTCGGTTTTTTGAATGACATTGACCTCCCCATCCAAAACTTAAGAGTGCCTCTCAAGATTACCTGTTCCTCTTCCTAAAATTCTAAATGCTTTCTTTTCTTTTCGACATAACACTTTTTATCTATTTTACGCAATGCGCATCTTTCCCTCAATTATTAATCCTAATTGCGATCTCTTTGATTAAATCTGATCTTAACAATATCTTCTCACCTACTTCACACTATCATAAAAGGGGATCTACATTCCTAATCACATCGTTAATATATATATATGTGTGTGTGTGTGTGTGTAGTCATTAAATATTCCACCAGATAATAAATGTACAATTCATGGCCCCTTAACTTAAAAAAAATTTAATTTTAAAATGAAGTCAATAATAACATTTATATAATAAAATCATGCACTTAAGCATCTGTTTCTATCCATCCGCCTATAATTAGAACACCTTCACTTGAATTTCATCTTTATAAGCATTCTCACAAATTAAATTTAACAAACAATCCATAAAAGAAATTGATTTAATATTTTATATCATCCACACATAGATATAATATCTCTTACAAACTCTATACCAAATTTCTTACATTCTACACAGAACTGAGGATTTTATAAATTTTATAAATAAATAAATATGAAGCAGTAGCACGTTCACATACTAATTTTTAGCTATCCCAAAATGATAATTTCAAAAGAGGAATAAATAGTTTCACTTTATGTTGATAAGAAGATCTTACTAAAAAAAATATGTGATAACAAAATGGAGAATAATGTTTAACAAAATTACAATTAAACTGTGCAGACATTATGCAAAAACAACTGTAAAAATTAACACCACAATAGTATAAGAAACCAATTCAATCTCGATCTTTGAGTAGGCGCATACAAATAAGAAATAACATTTTTTTCACTTTTTTTTAAGAAATATAAGTTTGTTAGGATTAGACATGCCCTTAATCTATATGGAAAACAAATCATAGGGGAATATCAATCGCGATTAATACTTTGTCACTTGAGAAGCAATTTGAAATTTCAAGGAAAGTGATCCTCTAAAAATTATATAACAAAATTACAATATTATAATAAAATTTGAACATATATATAAAATTCTTTAATCTCACTTCCATTTTTATTCCCGTCCACTAATACTTCTTTAAATCTTGATGCTTCTTGGTTATTCCTAGACACATGGTTAACGTTCTTTTATGTGTCTCTTCTAACATTTTTTTTTCCTCTAAGGCTCCCCTCCTTAGGGACAATGATCCTATTCTTAAACAACACTACACCATTATTATATAACACATAATTCTCTTGATCCAAAAGAGATTTCAAATCCTAGTTTAAAAACTACACTCGCTTAATCTATTTTCTAAGGTCACTACAAATTTTCAACCTATTCAATTCCAAGTTTTAAGCCTTAAAAAGATATCCAAATTCATGTCTCTAGACTCTTCTATTAGGTTCATTGATCAGCCTCTGGCTCGACTAGTTTTTAACTAGTAAGACCATAGGTTTTATTCGAGTTTAATCTTGTTTTCGCCCAAATTAGACTTGATTGTACTCAAGCAACATTTTGAGTCTGTAAAGTATTTTTAGGTTAATTTAGTTGATTTGGAGTCGAATAAAGCACTTACTGCCATTTCTTGTTTTCAGGTTAATAAAGAGAAGCAATTCTGGAGTTATTCGCCCCGCGAGAGGCTACTCGCCTCGCGAGCCTGAAGCCTCACTGGGCTAGAAATGTCATCCTCTCTGTCTCGCCCCGCGAATCACTGTCTCGCCTCGCGAGAAATCCAAACCCTGAAGGACAGAGACCATCACGGCCTAACCGGGATGAAGGTCACGGCTGTGACAGATTGGACTTTGAAGTCTCGCCTCGCGAATCCTCGTCTCGCCTCGCGAGAAAGCCAAACATTGAAGAGATGTTCATAAGATTCGCCTCGCGAATCATGTCTCGCCTCGCGAGCGAGCGTAACCCAGAATCTGTATTTATATCTGTTTTAGGGCAGAACTGAGGGGATCTTCTCATCTTCTTCTTATCTCCCATTTTGACGGTTGCGAATTTGTTCGTAGGTTTTGTCATAGTTGTTAATGGAGAACTAGTCTCCTTCGATCGATCTGTTGTAATCGGGTTCCATTAACGCTTGAGGTTTTGTAATTCCTGATTTCATTACTTTTCTCTTTCAATACTATTTATATTCTCTATTTGCTTAATTCAGTTTGTATAGAGTATGTATTGATTTGTTTCGATGATTGTGTGTTCCTATACTTAATCGCGTTTGCTTAATTCGCGTGTGTTCATTCGTGTTTGCTTAATTCACGAGGGCTTCATCCGTTTGCTTAATTCGGAATTAGGAACATATGTCTCGTAGCGTCGGTTTCGCTTGTTAATTGATGTTACAATTGAAAAGAGATTAGAATCCGCTTAGGGCTTGGACTTATATGAACCGATGATAGTGGGAAACCGAAAGCAGTAGGTTGATCATTTAGCTTATTTGATAATTATTTAGTTTGCATTGTTTTCTGCTTTGTTTTCTTAATTTAATTTCAAATCCAAAACCCCCCAAAACTGACTGATTTTGTGTTAATAACAACCCAAGAGTCCTTGTGAGACGATACTCGAGTTGTCGCTCCCTATCTACATATTTTTACAAACCGCTCGCTTTTTGACGCGTGCGTGACAGCGCGTCATTCATCTCTTGTAACTTCAAGTTAGACTTGTGCGGAAATTTCCTACTCCGAGTATCGACCACTGCATTAGCCTTTCCCGGACTATACTTCAACTCGAAATTATAGTTCCTAAGAAAATTCATCCACTTTCTTTGCTTTATATTTAACTCTTTGTCTATCTCTCTTTCTCTATCTCTTAACAACTGTTTAAGGCTCTACTGATCATTAAAAACTTCAAGTTGTATCCTATACAAGAGATTTTCCTTTCCTAATCAGCTTGGTGAGAGGTAAGGCTAGTCTAGAGAACTCGTTTATAACTTCCTATAATACTTCTCCAATTCTAGGAAACTTCTCACACTTGTCATTGTCTTAGGCTTCTCTCACCCTATCCCTGCATCTACTTTACTAGAATCAACCACTACTCTACTCCATTGATCTAAGCTCATTTATCCTAGGTAAAAGATACCTATCCATAATAGTTAGTTTGTTCAATTGCATATTGCCCACATATAACCTCATACTCCCATCATCTTTTCCCACTAAAAACACTCAAAACTTAATACAAAATCAAACATATTTTTAAAATTTATAAAGTGAACCATAATTTAATTTAAATATTAAATATATAATTTGATTCAAACTAACAAAAAAATAGAATTCATGCCACAATTAAATCCATGAATCAGAGGAACTTAGAAATATAATTACAATTCAATAAATTGGCCTCGATGCGATGGAGGTGAACTTCACGCACAGAAGGAATTAAAAAAAAATTAATAGGACATTTCAATTAGATATGGGAATGGGTTTTGACAGTGTTGGCAGAAGTATAGATGGTGAGAATAGTGTAAACAAGAAAAGACCAGCATGAACGCACATACAAAACTACCATTAGTAATAATTCCTTATAGATTCAAGGAAAATCAATTTATTAAAATTAATTTATCATCAACATTCAAAAATCTCATATAAAGAATCAAGTACCATAAACTACAACTTTTTATTTTAGAAACACATGACTCAAAGGACAAACGAAAGATAGGCAACTCAAATTTCGCACTTGAAGGATATATCAAAGAAAGTGCTGCTCCTGAATCAAACAATATAGTAACTTCTTCTCCTATACGAGTTAAAGAAATCAAGTCTCCTTCGGATTCTAAGTTGCCTCGGAATAATAGCGGATCATTCTTCTTGAATTCGAAAAGTTCCACGTGCTAAGGCTCCTAGGTAGCCACCACTCCATTAGTGATTGTCATCCATTCCCTTACAGTTGACGGAGAGTCTCCGTCTGCCCTTGCGTAGCTCTAATCATACAAACCAAAGCTACTGCAAGTGCAATGTTCGTCCCTCGCCTATTAGTCCTATAAATATGCTCACTACCTATGAAATATTGGGTTGATCATGTCCAATATCCCAAAGAATAACATGCAGTATTTATAACTCTAACAAGCATCCTATGCGCCCAAGTTTTGTTTTAGAAAAAGCCCCACTACCACAGTCCGATTTAGAATCGAACTGCTCTGATACCAAAAATATAACGCCATTCGTTACATTAGTAACCCAAATTAATTTCAATAAAAGTCCTTCAAAACATTTAATTAAAAAACACAAGTCATAAAATTTTTCTCAAATAACTAAGTATGAAAGTACCTCGTATTAAATAAAGTAATAGTATTTACAAAGTATTGAAAAATATTATTAAATCCAATCATTTGAATAAAAACTAAAAGCCTCAAAACCAGGCGTCTATTTACAATCTGAGAAAAATAGTATGTAAACCAAAGAACGTCGTCCACATAATACTCTAAACCATACTACATTACAAACCAACTAGCTAATCAAAGATAACTCTTCAGCTCTTTGGATCCTCAACAGCGATGTCCTCGGGCTTTGAAAACAACACTTATAATGAGATATAAAATCCCAGTGCACAACAATATATTTATAAAATGTTTCAAAAAATAGTGTTGTTCTCAAGGCAAAGTCTGAAACCTAAAAACTGTCCATGGTATCCTCTAATTTCCCAAAATAATATAAAAAAATACTTTTAATAACAACAAAAATTTCATCAAGTCATATGCATATAGCATAAGATCAATTCGTCTCAAGGCATCACATTCCACATACCAAGTAAATTCTAAATTAATCCAAGTGGCTCGAAGGCCTCATAACTAAACTGGTCTCTTGCCGGCATGCCATAAATCTCACACATCACATGACAATGGCGTCCCATTGCCCACCCCTACTCATGAGGAATGTTTCTATGTCACCCTCCTGTCGGGGACATTTCTATTTCGATACCTCCCATGTGCACATGGCGGTATTTCTCCCTTTTCGACACCCCAACGTGTGGCGGTGTTACTTTCGATACCCCTTTTTAAGCGGTATTGCTCTTTTTCGACATCCCAATTATATGGGGATGTTACTTTCGATACCCCATTACGGTGGTATTACTTTTCGATACCCCTATCGTAGGTGGTATTGCGGCAAACATCATACAACATGTTATAACTCAAATATGTCATGTCTCATGCATGTAACAAACTATCCCCCTCAATTTTAAACATATAAACTTCCACCAATAACAAACAATCATGAATATCACAACATATCATACATGAATAAGCACGTCACAACATCAATTAATCAATTAATTCCCCTTTTAAACAAAACCCCAATTTTAGAATTTAGGTTAGTAACAATATGCATCAAGTCAATTAAAGACTCCCAAAACCACATGGTAATCCCTTATCAACAAAAACAATCATATATACCATGGAAAGGGTTCATAAAAAGTATTGTTACTCACCTCTTGAAGACCTCCAAATAGCTCTAAGCGTTTCCTCTCTGCGAAATCCTAACGTTTGCCAAGAGTTATCATCATCTTCCTCTTCCTAGACTCCCTCTTCCACAACTATCTCTTCTTAATCCTTGAATTTCTTCTCTTCTTAGCCGTTTGAGTTTCTAGGTGTAATTAGGGTTCAAAAACGCACCCTAAGAGTGTTAAGATTCTATTTATAGAGCCCTCAATAGCCCAAAACATGTAAAAACGTGCTAAGCCCGCTTACTCTGCATATGGTGCTGTATTTCGCACACTGTATTTCGCACATATCTTGAGTTATAGAATTTAAAGAATTATAAATTTTAAATCGTTGGAAAGATAAAAGAATTTTCTACAACTGTTATGAAGACCACAAAATCTGAAACCGACGTTTAGATAGTCAAAACATGGATAGAATTTTAAAAAAAAGGTTCTGGCGCTGGAACATGAATAGTGTGTACGAATTTGGTCATAACTTGAGCTACAAGAATCCAATTTGGACGAATTTGGTGTCTATGGAAATCTAAGAGACGGGGCTATATTTATTATGAAGATCTCGAATTCAAACAAGTTCTCTTTGGTTATGAAATATCCATCTGAAGTTAGGTATCTAGTCATATTATGCGAAATTGGGCTTAAAACACTCAAACTATCTATTTATAATGGGTAACACAGCATGAACCTTGATATGCTTATGTTTCCTATCATTATTGCCGAATTAATTTAGTCCAGGGTAGGTTCTTATCCTTATTTTTATTTTATTTTTTTAAATCAATTTTACATTATTGTGGAACCCACTGGATTTTTATTATAAAGAAAACAATTATAATAAACTCTTATACTACCCTTTTTTTTTAATATAATTATATTTGAATTTTTAGGATGTTACAATAGTGAGTAAGAGTTACTAAGCAGTGCCTTGTGACCTTTTCCATTGGTCCAAAATACCAAGACCATATATGGTGTGATGTCATTCCTATGGATGTTTATCACATCCTTCTGTTGAGACCTCATAAATATGAAACACATTCAATGTGTAAATTCTCTAAGTTTTGATGATTCCAAAAAGATTAAGTATGGTAATATTTAACCTCATGAAATTACTAACAAATCTGATAAGTGTGCAGAAAATCAGATTTAAGGTCACACGTCTAATTTCTGACTCGTCTGCTTTTTAGTAGACCTTAGTTTATAAGACTTGTCTGAAAACCACACGTCTAATTTTAAGTCAAAGACCAACTCAATGCGCTATTGATACGATTTAGGCAAGTATACCTAGTCGCAAACAAGTAATACGGTGGTGAGACTGGATATCGTTCTCAGGGATCGTGGACAAGTACCACCTCGCATATTGGACTACTATCTAGGCGATCGTGTTTGGATGGAAGGTAGCTCTAACATGTAACGAAACAAATAAGAATAAAATGTTTTTGTTCTTTTGGGAATTTTAACAAACACTTAACAGGCAAACAGAGATGTGATAACAAATGGATGAAATTGCTAGGGTTAGACTATACTAATCCTCCCTTGATTGCACTGAAATGGTAAATAACACAATTCCTAATTCAATTATGACAATCAAATCTTCTCAAATACTCAAACCCTAATGTCTTAGGTGGAATGAGCCTAAAATCCCAAATTAAACCCTAATGTCTTAGGTGGATTAACCTGAGATTTTGCATGAAGAAACGAGATTTACAAGATTGCAAGCACCCCATTACCTTTGTCTAGGTTCATGAACTACTTGGCATTTGATTCATGAGCACGCCTTAACACCAATCTTTCAATTGTCTATCAAAGCAACAAATCATTCCTAGGATGATCAGACCAAGGAAAGCTTTAAGCATGGAATCAAATACTCATAAAGAAATAGGAAATTGTATTACAATCAAATCATATTACAACCAAGTTCAGAAAAGCCATGTCTAACCCCAACAATAGGGGTTTAGCTACACATACTCATATAGCAAACCAAAGGAAAAGAAATAGAATGAGGGAAGGAAGGAACTCCATGGAAGCAAGCACAGCAGCCATAGTAGCCAGAGAGAGTGATTTAGGGTTCTGGATCCCTTTTCTGTTCTGCCCAGATTCGTATTTATAACTTAGGTGTGCGTCACGGCCGTGATGGCCATCACGGCCAGGCCGTGACGTGTTCTGCCAAGGGCGCTCTTTCAAATTCTGGAGCATCACGACCGTGATGCTCATCACGGCTAGGCCGTGATCGGTTTTGTCTGGTCCAACTAGAAGGTCACGGCCGTGATGGGAATCACAGCTAGGCCGTGACCAGTTCTGACTTTTGGGGGTCTGGTACAGCTAACAGGTCACGGCCATGATAGCCATCACGGCTAGGCCGTGACAGCTTCTGACTTTTGGCTCTTACTCTTCAATTATTGCTCCATCACGGCCGTGATGGTCATCACGGCTAGGTCGTGATGGACTCTGCTTGGCTCATTTTCTTCTCTTTTCAGGTTCTATCTTCATCTAAGATTCATCATGGCCAAATCTTGGGCATTTAATCATAAATTCTTGCAAAACAACACACAAAACTGCCTCACATGTTCCAAGATAAAAACTAACTAATAATCAAATTAAATATGCCTAAACCATACAAAATTGCATGCAAAATGTACATGAAATATGAGGTGAAATCACAGTCATCAAATCATCCCAAGCTTAAGACTTTGCTTGTCCTCAGCAAAAACCAAGGCCAGAAGATGAAATCAAAAGAGCAATGATAGTGAACCAGGAACCCGAGCAACTAATCCAAGCGACAAGCATTTTCAAATAATTCAGCAAGAGACGATCAATTTCAAGTCCAATTAGACGCTTAGGTTTCCTAGACTCATATTCTCACTGATTCGGGCACTCTTTCTCACCTCACTCAAGTGTTTCAGGATATATGGCAATTCGCTCAATTTCCTCAAGGAATGAATAATACCATAAGCTTGACTAATAACCGAATCTCTACTTTATTAATGAAAACAATTAAGAATCAAGAGGTCTTTTACCTGGGTTGTAACGAGGCCATGGGATTAATCGTTAGGTGGGGAAATCAAGAAAAGGAGATTTCAAAAGGCTACACAAAATATCAAGTATTGCATAGCATGACACCTTCTAAAATACCTTTTTGGGTTTTGATTTATTTTTCCACCTTTTTTTTTCATTTCTCACTTTCTTTTTGTCATCCCCTTCTCTATATTCTCTCTTTTATTTTATTTTCTTCTTTTCTTTTTTATTTTTTTCTTTCTTTGATTTGGAGAAGGGGAGATTTTCAATTCAAAAGAAATGTTTTTTTTTCTGATTTTCTCATCCCATACTTTTTCAACTACCTTTTACCCTTTTTGTAATACTTTACAAGGTGCCATACTAATCATATTCATCAAAGTAATTTAAGGTACCAAGACAAGTATTTATTCTTTCAGGCTCAAAGTTGGGCAACTAAGGGGTAGCATTTAGTCAATCAAATCTCAGAAGGCCGGAAAAATACCTAGTGCCTCAATCATTTTCAAAAATGCTTTAAAAAATTTCTAAGCTTCAAAACGGTTTCAAGTCAAGTTCTAGAGAAATACAATCCAAGAGGAATAACACTCTAACACAAAGAATGGGGTAGATTTAGTGAGTACCCCTTAATGGTTCAAAAGCTCACATTTAGCAGTTCAAAAATCAATGAGAAACACAAATCTATGGAACCACATACTAATTATCAACTATCAATGATCATCTCAAGCATTTTTTTATTTGTAGCCTTATCACAAGAATAAAAAATTGGGTTCGAAAATTCACTATCACAATTTATTTGGCACTTAGTTCTCACAATTGGATGCATAATCTAAGCAAGGGGCAATCTAATCATGTAATCATGCAAAACTATGCCTATATGAATGTAATATGAACAATGCAAAAATTCAAAAAATTACAAAGAAAATACCCCTACCCCAAGCTTAAAAATTTACATTGTCCCAAATGTAAAAAAATCAAGTTGGGGAGAGGAGAAAAATTGGAACAACTCACCGGGGCGGTAGCGGGTGTTGGATCACAGGGCTAGTCAAAGATAGGTTGCAAATTGTGTCACGGCCGTGACCACCATCACGGCTAGGCCGTGATCAATTCTGGTTCATAGGAGTGGCCTGTCACGGCCGTGACCTTCATCACGGCTAGGCCGATCTTCAGGGTCCTTCCATCACGCCCGTGATGGGTATCACGGCTGGGCCGTGATCCTTTCTGGTCTTCACATTAAGCTCATCACGGCCGTGACCAGTGTCACAGCCTGGGCGTGATGGTTGCTGACTTTGTTTCTCCCTGCCCTTTCTTGCTCTCATTCCTTCAGAACCTGAAAATACTTAAGAAATCTATTAGTCTATGATTTTATTACTCTTGATCTTCTCAAATTATTCAAGAGTTGAAATAAAAAACAAATGGAAATGGGAAAGGAAAAGAAAACTTGGGTTGCCTCCCAATAAGCGCTTCTTTAACGTCACTAGCTTGACGGGTGATTTCTAAGAGGGTGCCTTAAGAGGGATGGAGACTGCTTGACGATCAAAGTCTCCTCCAAGGTAGTGCTTGAGCCTTTGCCCATTAACAGTGAAAGTGTCTCCGGACGATGGATCTACCAATTCAACCGCACCAAATGGAGAAACTGACTTGACATAGAATGGACCCGACCATCTTGATCTCAACTTGCCTGGAAACAGCTTGAGACGTGAATTAAAGAGCAAAACTGATTGGCCTTCTTCAAAATGCTTGGGAAGAATGTACTTATCGTGCCAAAATTTTGTTCTTTCCTTATAGATCCTTGCACTCTCATATGCCAAGAGTCAGAATTCATCCAACTCATTCAATTGCAGCAGTCTCTTGTCCATGGCCAGCCTTGTATCAAAGTTCAGGGCCTTCACTGCCCAAAAAGCACGATGTTGGAGCTCTACCGGAAGGTGACATGATTTTCCAAACACTAATTGGTAAGGTGACATACCAATAGGTGTTTTGTATGCAGTCCGATAGGCCCAAAGTGCATCATCCAGTTTCCTTGCCCAATCTTTCCTAGCATTGTTCACTGTTTTCTCCAAGATCCTCTTCAATTCCCGATTGGACAACTCCACTTGCCCACTAGTTTGTGGGTGGTATGGTGTGGCAACTTTATGATTGACCCCAAACTTGGCAAGCACTGCATTGAACTCTTTGTTGCAAAAGTGAGTACCCCCATCACTAATAATGGCTCTAGGGGTTCCAAATCGGGTAAAGATGTTCTTCCTCACAAAATTAATCACCGTTTTTGCATCATCTTTCACAGTTGGGACAACCTTTACCCATTTACTCACATAGTCAACCGCAACCAGAATATACTTGTTGTTTTAGGATGATGGGAAAGGATCCATGAAGTCGATCCCCCACACATCAAAGAGCCCCACCTCTAAAATACCCTTCAAAGGCATCTCATTCCGCTTGGATATACTTCCGGTTCTTTGACACTTGTCACAGTTCATCACCCAAGCTCTAAAGTCTTTAAAAATGGTGGGCCAAAATAACCCGCTTTGCAAGATCTTCATGGCGGTTCTCTCACCACCAAAGTGTCCTCCATAAGGTGAGTTATGGCAGTGAGTCAGCACCTCATTAACCTCTTCTTCCGGAATACATCTTCTCAGAATTCCATCCGAACCTCTTTTGAAAAGGTAAGGTTCATCCCATACATAGTATTTAGAATCATGGATGAGCTTCTTCCTTTGTTGTGCATTGAAGTCCTTCAGAATCTTGTTGGCGGCCTTGTAATTTGCAATGTCCGCAAACCAAGGTGCCACTTTCACCATAAACAACCTTTCATCCGGGAATTCTTCTTGAATTGGCAACTCAGCTTTTGCTTGAACATCTGCTTGTAGAAACCTAGACAAATGGTCGGCTACCACATTCTCCACTCCTTTCTTGTCCTTTATATCCAAATCAAACTCTTGGAGCAATAGTACCCACCTAATGAGCCTTGGCTTGGCATCCTATTTAGTTATGAGATACTTCAAAGCAGAATGATCAGTGTACACAGTAGTTTTAGAGCCAATCAAGTAAGATCTAAACTTATCAAATGCAAACACTACAGCAAGCAATTCTTTTTCAGTCGTGGTATAGTTCAATTGAGCATCATTCAGCACACGACTGGCATAGTAAATAACATGCAACACTTTATTTTTTCTTTGACCCAAAATGGCTCCCACCGCATAGTCGCTTGCATCACACATTAACTCAAATGGTAAACTCCAATCTGGAGGTGCAATGATCGGTGCAGTGGTGAGTTTTTCTTTCAAAAGTTGGAAAGCATGCATGCAATCATCATCAAACACAAAAGGAGTATCAACTACCAAAAGGTTGCACAAGGGTTTCACAATCTTTGAAAAGTCTTTTATAAATCTCCTATAGAAACCCGTGTGCCCTAGGAAGCTTCTAACACCTTTCACATTTATGGGAGGGGGAAGTTTTTCGATTACTTCAATTTCCCCCCTGATGAAATCTTATGACCAAGAACTATACATTCCCTAACCATGAAATGACATTTTCCCCAATTTAAAACAAGGTTAGTTTCTTGGCATCTTTTCAAAACACAACCAAGATTTTTCAGACAATCATCAAAAGAATTACCGAACACAAAAATCATCCATAAATACCTCAATGAATTTTTCAGTCATATTAGAGAATATGGAAAGCATGCACCTTTAAAAACTGGCGGGTGCATTATACAACCCAAATGGCATCCTCCGGTATGCATAACGCCATAAGGACAAGTAAAAGCAGTCTTCTCTTGGTCCTTTTGGTCAACCACAATCTGGTTATACCCTGAGTATCCATCAAGGAAGCAATAAAAGGCATGGCCCGCCAACCTCTCTAGCATTTGATCAATGAAAGGCAAGGGAAAGTGATCTTTTCTGGTGGCCTCATTCAATCTTCTGTAGTCAATACACACTCTCCATCCAGAAACGGTCCTTGAGGGGATGAGTTCATTTTTTTCATTTGCAACAACTGTCATCCCCCCTTTCTTAGGAACAACTTGGACCGGACTCACCCATGGGCTATCGGAGATTGGATAAATTATACCCGCATCCAAAAGCTTCACAACCTCCTTCCTTACAACTTCTTTCATGTTTGGGTTGAGTCTTCTTTGGGGTTATCTAACCGGCTTGAAGTTTTCCTCCAAAAGAATTTTGTGCATACAAAATGCGGGACTTATCCCTTTCAAGTCGGACATAGACCACCCAATTGCAGATTTGTGCTCCCTAAGCACCCTTAACAGCTTCTCTTCCTCTAAAGAGTTCAACCCACTACTGATGATCACCGGGAATGAAGAATTCACCCCAAGGAAAGCATAACGGAGATGGGACGGAAGTTCCTTCAACTCTAGCTTAGGTGTCTCACCCTTGTCTTCAATCCGCACATCTTCCACAACTTTATCTTCATCATTATTCAGAACTAGACAAGGCTCAAGGGATTTAACCATAAACTCAACTTCTTCCTCACATACCTCTTCTTCTGTATTCTCACCCATAAGAGCCGCTTCCAATGAATCTTCAAAAGTTTGTTGCACACTCTTGTCAGTCAATGATTCCACAAGGTCCACACTCATACATGTATCCTTATCACTTGGATGTCTCATTGCTTCAAAAACATTGAAGGTGACCTTTTCATCTTGGACTCTAAGTACCAACTCCCCTTGATTTACATCAATCAAAGCCCTACCCGTGGCTAGGAATGGTCTTCCAAGAATCAATGGAGTTTCACTATCTTCCGCTATATCCAACACCACAAAGTCTACCGGGAAGATGAACTTGTCCACTTTTACCAATAAATCCTCCACTACACCATAAGGATAAGTGATGGAACGATCCGCCAATTAGAGAGAAATCCCGGTTGGCTTGACTTCACCAATTCCCAACTTCTTGAAAATGGAGAGAGGCATAAGGTTGATACTCGCACCAAGATCACACAAGGCTCTTCCAATGTTCAAATGACCAATAGTACATGGGATAGTAAAGCTACCCGGATCCTTCATCTTCATCGGTAACTTCCTTTGGAGTATAGCACTGCATTCTTCCGTGAGCATGATCGTCTCCTCCTTCCACTTCCTCTTGTTAGTAAGAATCTCCTTCATAAACTTGGCATAGGAAGGTGTTTGTTGAAGAGCTTCAGCAAAAGGGATGTTAATTTGTAACTTTTTGAACACATCCAAGAACTTAGAGAATTGTTGATCCTTTGCCTCCTTCTTTAACCTTTGAGGATATGGTATCTTGAAATACGGTGGCAACTCCTTAGGATTGTCAACTTCTTCAAGAATTTGCCTCTTAGTATTCTTTCTTGCAAACTCTTCATCAACCAGTTTTTCCCTCTGTGACTTTTCAGCTTCAACAACAATAGGACTAGAGGTAGTGGCTTGGGAAGTCTCAGTTTCTTCATTGGTTACATCTTCAACGGTCACTTCATCAACTCCCTCACTAATTGTATTTTCTTCTCTCTTTTTCATGTGGAACTAACACTTTCCCGCTTCTTGTAGTAATTGCCTTGCAATCCTCCCTTGGATTCTTCTCGGTATCTCCCGGCAATTGTCCTTGAGGTCTCTCCGTCATTTGCTTTGCCAATTGGCCTATTTGGTGTTCTAGATTCTTGATGGAGGCATTTTGATTCTTCATATTATCTTGAGTTGCTTGCATGAATTGGGCTAGAATATTCTCCAATTTTCTTGAATTCTCTTGAGGAGGCTTTGCTTGAGAACTTGAGCCTTGCACTTGTCTCCAACCAAAGTTAGGATGGCTACGCCACCCCGGATTGTAGGTGTTAGAGAAAGGATCATGCTTAGGCCCTTGGTTGCCCATGTAATTCACTTCTTCTTGCCCAGAACTTCCAACCACATTAATTTCACAGTTGTCGTTGGCATGGTTACCTCCACAGAAATCACACACTGAGGCAGTTTGAGCTTGGACCGCTTGTAATTGAGAATTTTGTAGTTGAAAGGACCCCAATTGCTTGGTAAGGATGGCCATTTGCGCCTTAAGAGCACCAATTTCATCAAGCTCCAAAACACCTCTCTTGACCAATGATCGTGAACTAGGCATTTGATAATTATTATTAGCCATAGTTTCAATCAAGTCCTTTGCTTCATCGGGTGTCTTTTGGCTCAATGATCCACCTGCAGCCGCTTCAATCATACTTCTGGAATTTCGGTTGAGCCCATTGACAAAGGTTGCAACTTGCTGCCATGTTTCCAACTCATGATTTGGGCAAGCGGTAAGCAAAGATTTGAACCTCTCCCAGGCTTCATAAAGCGATTCATCATCCCTCTGTGCAAAAGCATTAATCTCCGATCTCAACTTGATCATTCTTGATGGAGGGAAGAAACGCGATAAGAACTTGCTCACCAAATCGTTCCAAGTAATGATGCTCCCATGAGGATGGGATTGAAGCCATGACTTAGCTCTATCCCTCAAAGAGAAAGGGAAAAGCCTTAAACGAATAGCCTCATCGGAAGCTCCATTTAGCTTGATAGTATCACATAACTCAATAAATGTGCCAATGTGAGAGTGAGGGTCTTCACTCTCCAAACCTCCAAACTGATTTTGCTGCACAAGATTGAGAAGTGATGCCTTTATCTCAAAGTTGTTATAGGCCACTGCAGGTCTAACAATTGGAGTTCCACATCTATCGACTCTAGGGGAAGTGTAGTCCCCCATTGTCCTCCTTGGTGTATTGTCTTCAGCCATGGTGACAGTTAATACTTCAACTTGCGGTTCTTGCCCACTTGGTAACTCAACTTGTGGTTCTTGCACTGTAGAGGATGCTCCTTCTCTGTTCTGTCTTGCCTTGGCTTCCTTTCTATTCCTTCTACACAGCCTCTCGATCTCAGGGTCGAATTGAAGTTCACCTGGGTCGATTGTACCTCGCATACAAGGAACAAACAGAGTAGAACAGAAAAAGAACAGAAAAACAGAAAACACAGCAGGAAAACAGAAAACAGAAAACAGAAAAAAAAAACAGCAGTAGGAAAATAATGAAAAATGCCTAAATTAGGAGTCCCCTTTGGTACTCGTGATATTTGCACACCGATCCCCGACAACGGCGCCAAAAACTTGATACGATTTCGGCAAGTATACCTAGTCGCAAACAAGTAATACGGTGGTGAGACCGGATATCGTTCTCAGGGATCGTGGACAAGTACCACTTCGCAAATTGGACTACTATCTAGGCGATCGTGTTTGGATGGAAGGTAGCTCTAACATGTAATGAAACAAACAAGAATAAAATGTTTTTGTTCTTTTGGGAATTTTAACAAACACTTAACAGGCAAACAGAGATGTGATAACAAATGGATGAAATTGCTAGCGTTAGACTATACTAATCCTCCCTTGATTGCACTGAAATGGTAAATAACACAATTCCTAAATCAATTATGACAATCAAATCTTCTCAAATACTCAAACCCTAATGTCTTAGGTGGAATGAGCCTAAAATCCCAAATTAAACCCTAATGTCTTAGGTGGATTAACCTGAGATTTTGCATGAAGAAACAAGATTTACAAGATTGCAAGCACCCCATTACCTTTGTCTAGGTTCATGAACTACTTGGCATTTGATTCATGAGCATGCCTTAACACCAATCTTTCAATTGTCTATCAAAGCAACAAATCATTCCTAGGATGATCAGACCAAGGAAAGCATTAAGCATGGAATCAAATACTCATAAAGAAAGAGGAAATTGTATTACAAGCAAATCATATTACAACCAAGTTCAGAAAAGCCATGTCCAACCCCAACAATAGGGGTTTAGCTACACTTACTCATATAGCAAACCAAAGGAAAAGAAATAGGAATGAGGGAAGGAAGGAACTCCATGGAAGCAAGCATAGCAGCCACAACAGCCAGAGAGAGTGATTTAGGGTTCTGGATCCCTTTTATGTTCTGCCCAGATTCGTATTTATAACTTAGGTGTGCGTCACGGCCTTGATGGCCATCACGGCCAGGCCGTGACGTGTTCTGCTCAGTTGATCTCCCGTCTGACTTTTGGAATACGCTAGCACCCGTCTAGTTTTGGACTGCATGATCACCGGTCTAGTTTTTGGACAGCTTGAACACTCGTCTGATTTCTGATTACTTCTCACCCGTCTGATTTTCCAACTCTGGTATAATGTCAGTTTGTCAGAAATGAAGTCCAAGTCATCTTATTCAAATTAAATGCCTTCCTTAAGGATCTCGAAGACCTCTGGACAATAGCTCAAAAGATAAAGAATAAAGAACGTTTGTTTCAAGGTTTTAAGGAATAAACACGCAATCTTCGTACCACAACAGTAACTTTTTAGCTGTTTTAGTACAAAGTAAAAGTGCTTTCTGGAAAGTGAACTAACTGTTGCAGTAAAAGAGGAAAGCCCTCTGTTGTAAGTACAAGAAGCCTGTTGCCGCATACTCTGAAATAACAGCTGATTCAGATTAAAATGTACT
Source organism: Sophora flavescens (assembly GCA_030762895.1). Lineage (NCBI taxonomy): Eukaryota > Viridiplantae > Streptophyta > Magnoliopsida > Fabales > Fabaceae > Sophora > Sophora flavescens. Next base: position 16,285,693 of record CM061066.1, read on the forward strand.
CTTGGACAACCTTGTCAAAGCTAAACGTTTCCAAGCATTTAATGTTTATACAGAACGACTCTTTAGCATTAATGGTGTCTCAGAAGCTCAAATCAAAAGAACACATTTTCTGAAGCTGTGTCTAAACGGATCTCTTGATTGAAGCCTTTAAATATATCAAACAATGACGATGAAGAGAAGAAGTTAAATATCATGAAGAACACTGCTTAGAAGCATTTACTCTCCTCATTAACTTCTTCATCCTTTCATTGAATACACTTTCAATCATTTGATATTAATTCGCAGTCTTTCACACTTCATATTTATTCCACTCCTTGAGTGTGATCTGAAAGACTTGCAGGTTGTATTAATTACACAAAACCTTTATATTCCTTGTGTGTTGAGCCTGAAGAGGCTAGGTGTGCAAAGAATACTTGTTTGAGTGTTGAGCCCGAAAAGGCTTGAAGTGCAAAGAATACTTGTACTGTTATTTACTCAGTTATAGTGGAAACTTGGTGCCGCCAAGAAACTGGACGTAGCCCTGCAGATTTTAGGGTGAACCAGTATAAATCTCTTGAGTGATATTCCTCTTCCCTTATCTCTTTATTTTGCTTGAGTTTTATTCTGTTTTAGCTTTTAACTTGGGGAGTTAATATTGTGAATATCAAACTCTGTTTTACCCTACTCTGTCTGCCCGTGTGCCTTGTTTGAATATTAGACGATTCACTCATATTATTTTCTCTTATCTAAGTACAACTTGTTGTTACTCTGAAAATCCTTTTCAAGTAATCGAAAAAGTTGGTAAACACAATTCAATCCCCTTTCTTGTGTTAACTTTGGTTATTTCAGTTGCTATCAGAGCTCAGCCTTTAGGTTGAGCATTTAATGTGAAGTCTCTAAAATGTCTGATGTGCATTTCCCTAAGTTTTGATGAGAACTAAACATTGGTTAATGATTTAATTAACCTTCATATTGGTTGCTAACCTGTCTATCGAGTGTGCAGATTAAATAAGAGAATCATTCGTCCAACAGTGTAGTGATAAAAACTCACGTCCAACACACAAGTGTTTAAAACAAATGTCCAGCACTGTAGTGGTTGAAGCGTGCGTCCAAAATACAAGAGATAGGAACTTGTGTCCACTAAAATAATGAAATCCAGTGTCTACTAAAAGTATCAGAAGGCCGCGTCTACTAAAAGTATCAGAAGGCCGCGTCTACTAAAAGTATCCGAAGGCTGCGTCTACTAAAAGTATCAGAAGCACGTCTACTGAAGGTATCAGAAGCGCGTCTACTGAAGGTATCAGAAGCGCGTCTACCGAAGGTATTAGAAGCACGTCTACCGAAGGCATCAGAAGTGCGTCTACTTAAGGAATCAGAAAGGCTCGTCCAATGATGTGGCATATGGAGCTCATCCATTAAGAAAGCAGATGGAGCTCGTCCATTAAGGAATCAGATGGAGCTCGTCCATTAAGGAATCAGAATAGCTCGTCTATTAAGGTATCAGAATGTATCCGTCCAGTAACGTGGCAAATAGAGCTCGTCCACCAAAGTAACAGAGACTCTCGTCCACTAGAGTAACAGAGACTCTCATCCACTAGAAAAACAGAGGCTCTCGTCCACTAAAGTAACAGAGGCTCTCGTCCACCAGAGTAACAAAAGTGCTCGTCCACTAAAGGTGACAGAAGCGCTCGTCCACTAGTCTTTGGACTTGTTGAGTCCTTAACATGGAGCTCGTCTACTAGCCCGAATGAAAAATCTTAAATGGCTAGATAGACGCGATTATTTTCAAGATGGAAGCACATATCTTATAAACGCGAATTCTAAAAGGATTATCAGAATCGTATTTCAAAAACCATAAAGAGACTTGAAGCCTTCTCTCCTACTCAGTTTCACGATTATCAAGAAAAGTCAGAACGACTCTATTGCATTAATGGCTGCCCAGACTGCTCAGAACAACTCTATTGCATTAATGGCTGCCCGGATTGCCCGAACGACTCTATTGCATTTAATGAAGTTCTGCTTGAAGCCAACATCTGAGAGAATGTCTCTAACGGATCCTAAATGCTTGAAGACTATAAATACAGAAGTCATTGAAGATGAAGACAGAGAGAATACACATTGCATTAAAGAAGCCATTACTCTACTCATTAATTCTTTCATTCTGTATTCTTCAATCATTTGAAGTTATTACGCAGACTTTCCTAAGCTTCAAATTTAAGCCACTCTCTGAGTGTTAGTGAAAGATCTGCTTGTGAGAAGTTGTATTTATTACAAACCAAATCTCTCAAACAAACCTAAGTGAGCCTGAAGAGGCTAGGTGTGAAAATAATACTTGTCTTGAGCCTGAAGAGGCTAGGTATGAAAACAATACTTGTCTTGAGCCTGAAGAGGCTAGGTGTGCAAATAAAACTTGAGTCTGTAACCTTATCAGTTATAGTGGATAAATCTTGGTGCTGCCAAGGATTGGACGTAGCTCTTTGCTTTGAAGAGTGAACCAGGATAAATCACTGTGTCAATCTCTCTTTCATAAACTCTTTAATTATTTAGTTTTTCTTGCATCTATCAGTGATGTATTTGCAAAAGTCACCCGTCCATCCTGTATTCTTCCACTCGTCCATATCTAGCTTTCTGTTTGCGAATAGATTGCAACTTTTCTTAAATTCTGATAAACACAATTCAACCCCCCTTCTCGTGTTTATAGTTGTCTATTTCAGTTGGTATCAGAGCTCAGCCTCTGGGTTGAGCATCTAACAGTGTAGAGGTAAAAGGTCCTGAAGAATAGACATGACTGCTGGAGCTAGTTCAAGTGGAAGTCATCAGGCTGAAGGAGCTTCCCTAACCAGACATCCTTACTTCAATGGAGAAAACTACAACTACTAGAAGGATAGATTTCAATGGTTCATTCTATCCACAAACTCTGATCTTTGGGATGTCATCACAGATGGTCCATTCATTCCCAAGAATGATGATAACACTAACAAACCAAAAGCTCAGTGGACTACTGCAGAAAAATCAAAATAGGAGCTGAACCACAAAGCCAGATACAACATCATTTGTGCTCTCAGTCCGAAGGAGTTTGAGAAGGTATGTGCTTGTGACTCTGCAAAAGAAATATGGGAAACCTTAGCTGTCACCCATGAAGGAACAGCAAAGGTCAAAGAGTCAAAGATTACCATACTTGTTAGAAAGTATGAACTGTTCATCATGGAGGAAGGAGAATCTGTTGCTCAGATGATAGGAAGATTTTAAACTATCATCAACAGTTTAAAATCTCTTGGCAAAGTCTATACCAATGCTGAGAAGGTTGGTAAGATTCTGAGAAGTCTACATAAACAGTGGAGACCTTTGGTCGCTGCTATCTCCCAAGCCAAGGATCTCACTACCTTGACTATGGATGAACTTCTTGGAACACTCACTGTTCATGAGCAAGAACTTGGAGATGAAGCTGCACCAAAGAAGGGCAAGTCAATTGCTCTTAAAGCTGATCAAAAGTCAGCAAAAGTTTCCAAGGCTCTGCAGGCAGATGAGTCATCCAGTGATGCTGACCTATCAGAACTCAAGGATTCTGAGAGTGATGAAGAATTGTCTCTCCTGACCAGGAAGATAAAGCTTCTCCTACAGAAAAAGAAGTTCAGGAGGGATAGGCCATTCAGAAGGTCCAGCAAGGACAAGAACTTCAAAGAATCCACCTCAACATACAAGAGTCCAATTGTTTGCTATGAGTGCAAGAAGCCCGGTCACATCAAGGCTGAATGTCCTCAACTCAAGAAGGCCCCTTTTAAGAAATTCTTCAAGAAGAAGAAGTAAGGAATGATGGCTACTTGGGAGGATCTGGAGTCAACATCTTCTGATGAAGAAACTGAGGAAGAAGCCAATCTCTGTTTGATGGCCAACATTGAATCAGACTCTGATGATGAGGTATATCCTGACTATGAGGAATTACTTGATGCTTATGAGGAGTTGTTGGAGGAATCCAACTGCTTATCTAAAGCCTTCAAATCCTTCAAGAGAGAGTATGTAAAGCTCATCAGTGAGCATAAATAGAAATCTCAAGAGTGCGAGAAGCTGGCTAAAGAGAACAGTGAGCTGAAGACTGAAAAATCTAATGAAGCTAAGATCTCAAGTGAAACATCACCATCTGAAGAAGTTGAAAACTTCAACAGAAAGTGGAAGAGCTCACTTCTGATCTTGCCAAATTTGTAAATGGTAGAGACAATTTGACTAAGCTGCTTGGCAGTCAGAAGCACTCTCTTAACAAAGAAGGTATTGGATATGTCCATCAGACACATCATAAAGTATCAACTAAAGATTCTAAAGTATCTGTTAAGTCAACTGTAACCAAATCAACACCTATTTGTAACTTCTGTGGAAAAACTGGGCATGTTATGTCTAAGTGTATCCATAAGAAGAGAAGGAAGTCTCTACAGACTCCTAGAACTAACAGAAAATGACCCAGAAAAATATGGGTAGCTAAAGATCAAATAATCTTTGTTGCAGATGTCCTCAACAAGACAAAGAAAACACCACTGCTGGTACCTGGATAGTGGCTGCTCGCGTCATATGACAGGAGAAAGGTCTATGTTCCTAGACCTCCAACTTAAGAAAGGAGGACACGTTGCCTTCGGAGGGAATCAGAAAGGGAAAGTTATAGGAATTGGTACTATTGGTGGTAAACCCCCTCTTCCCTCTATATCTAATGTTCTTATGGTTAAAGGATTAAGACACAATTTGCTTAGCATATGTCAATTATGTGATAGTGGTTTTGATGTTTCCTTTACCAAGAATGTATGCATAGTTAAAGACTGTAGTGGCAAAACCTTCTTTTCAGCTAAAAGGCAACAAAATCTTTATAAGATTGAACTGTCTGATCTCTCAGATCAAAGTGTAACCTGTCTGATGTCTAAAGAGGATGAGAGATGGTTATGGCATAAGAAACTAGGACATGCTAGTATGAAACTAATTTCTGAATTAAAAAGGAATAATCTCATGAGAGGATTGCCTGATATTAGCTTTAAGAAAGATGTCTTGTGTGATGCATGTCAGAGAGGTAAACAGATAAAATCAAGTTTCAAATCTAAAAACCAAGTATCAACCTCTAGACCTCTTCTTCTGTTACACATGGATCTGTTTGGACCAGTTTAGTGTTGCCAGTCTGGCTGGAAGAAAATATGGATTTGTCATAGTTGATGACTATTCTAGATACACATGGGTACTCTTACTAACACACAAGGATGAGTCTTTTAAGGCTTTCTCAGTATTTTCTGCAAAAGAGTACAAAATGAGCAAGGTTTCTGTATTTCTACCCTTAGAAGTGATCATGGGGGAGACTTTGAAAATGAGCAGTTTAGACAGATTACGTGAGGAGAATGGAATCTCTCACAATTTCTCTGCACCTAGAACTCAACAACAGAAATGGAGTGGTTGAGAGAAAGAACAGATCTCTGCAAGAGATGGCTAGATCTATGCTCAATGAAAATAATCTCCTAAGTACTTCCGGGCGAAGTCGTAAACATTGCTTGTTATGTACAAAACAGAATACTTATTAGGCCCTTTCTAAAAAGGACCCCTTATGAATCGTGGAAAGGAAAAAGCCCCAACATATCTTATTTTCATGCTTTTGGATGTGAATGCTTTATTCTGAATACCAGAGATAATCTTGGAAAGTTTGATTCTAAGGTAGATAAAGGTATTTTCGTAGGATATTCTAAAAAGTCAAAGGCTTTTAGAGTATACAATTCAAGAACTTGTATTATTGAAGAATCTGTTCATGTTAAATTCAATGATGGATTAAAGACTGATAAAGAACTATCAGATCTAAAAGATGATCTTGCAAGTCTTGATATAAACAAGCCAAAAAGTCAACAACCCGATATAACCAAAACAGAACTTGTGCCTGAGGCTGAAAGGCAAGTGGAACAAACGAGTCAGCAGACAAGTCAAGATCTTCATGATGATCTCAAAAGGGATTGGAAGTTCAACACTCATCATCCTAACGATCTTATTATTGAAAATCCTTCTGAAGTAGTAAGAACCAAATCCACATTAAGAGAATCAAGCAATGTGGCCTTTATTTCATATTTGGAGCCTAAACGCATTGAAGAAGCTCTTGAGGATGAAAGCTGGATTCTTGCTATGCAAGAAGAACTTAACCAGTTCACCAGAAATGATGTCTGGACTCTTGTCTCTAAGCCTAAAAACAAGTCAATTATTGGAACAAGATGGGTCTTCAGAAACAAATTGGATGAAGATGGTAAAGTTGTCAGAAATAAGGCAAGGTTCGTAGCTCAAGGCTATAACCAACGAGAAGGTATTGATTATAGTGAAACCTTTGCACCTGTAGCTAGAATAGAAGCCATACGCATTTTAATGTCATATGCTGCACAACACCAAATTACCCTATTTCAAATGGATGTAAAAAGTGTTTTTCTAAATGGTATAATTGAAGAAGAAGTGTATGTTAAGCAACCCCCTGGTTTTGAGGATACTGATAAACCATATCACGTTTTCAAACTTAAAAAAGCATTATATGGTTTGAAACAAGCACCTAGGGCATGGTATGATAGACTCAGTTCTTTTCTCATGCATAATGGTTTTACTAGAGGACAAGTAGACACTACTCTGTTCAAAAAATGCTCTAAAGAGAACTTTATTATAGTTCAAATATATGTTGATGATATTATTTTTGGAGCAACTAATGAAAAGTTGTGCAAGGAATTTTCAAGTCTAATGCAAGCTGAATTTGAGATGAGCATGATGGGAGAATTGAAGTTCTTCCTTGGATTACAAATCAAGCAAACAAGTGATGGAATTTACATCATCAACAAAAATATACCAAGGAGATACTCAAGAAATACAAAATGGAAAATGCAAATCTCATGAAAACCCCTATGCAACCCAATGCAAAACTAAGCAAAGATGATGAAGGTAAAAAGGTAGATCAAACTATCTACATAGGTATGATTGGCTCTCTACTGTACTTAACTTCAAGCAGACCTGACATTCAATTTAGTGTCTGTATGTGTGCTAGATTCCAATCTGATCCTAGAGAATCTCATCTTAAGGCTGTTAAAAGAATATTTAGATATTTGCTTGGAACTACTAATCTTGGTTTGCTGTATTTAATATCAAAAGAATACAGATTAGTGGGATATTGTGATGCTGATTTTGCTGGAGACAGAATAGAAAGAAAAAGCACCAGTGGAGGATGTCACTTCATTGGAGTAAGTTTAGTCTCATGGTCAATCAAGAGGCAGACAACCATTGCCCTGTCTACTGCTGAAGCAGAATACATCTCTGCTGCTAGTTGCTGCTCTCAACTCTTATGGGTAAAACATCAACTTGAGGATTACTCTATTTATGAACATAACATATCTGTATGGTGTGATAATTCCAGTGCTATATGCTTAACTAAAAATCCAATTCAGCATTCTAAGGCTAAGCATATTGAAATCAAACATCATTTCATTAGGGATTATGTTCAGAAAGGCATCTTTGATATTAAGTTTGTTAAAACCGATCAATGGGCTGATATTTCCACTAAACCCCTCATGAAAGAAATGTTTTTATTTATTAGAGATAATCTAAACATGCATTGCATTGTTGAATGACATGTATGAATGTTAAGGAGTCTATGCTAAATCTGTCATTACTCCTATATACATGTTCTTTTAACTAAGCATTAGTTCAGGGGGAGTAATGATAAAATAGTTTAAGTGGAGTATGTCTACTATACTTGCTGCATTACTATGATTTTGTTAACATGTTATCTTGCCTTTAACATATCTCATAAATAAAACTTGATAACCCTTTTTGATGTTGACAAAAGGGGGAGAAAGGGAGAAATGAATAGGGAGAATGGGAGAAATAGAATGGGAGAATGAATATGATATGACCTGTTCACTTAAGAAAATGTCAACCTGTCTATATATGTTATTTTCTTCGTTGATATTTTATGAGGTTCATTAAAACATCTCAATATTTGTCATCATCAAAAAGGGGGAGATTGTTAAGTCTCTAAAATGTCTGATGTGCATTTCCCTAAGTTTTGATGAGAACTAAACATTGGTTAATGATTTAATTAACTTTCATATTGGTTGCTAACCTGTCTATCGAGTGTGCAGATTAAATAAGAGAATCATTCATCCAACAATGTAGTGATAAAAACTCACGTCCAACACACAAGTGTTTAAAACAAACGTCCAACACTGTAGTGATTGAAGCGTGCGTCCAAAATACAAGAGATAGGAACTTGCGTCCACTAAAATAATGAAAGCCAGGGTCTACTAAAAGTATCAGAAGGCCGCGTCTACTAAAAGTATCAGAAGGCCGCATCTACTAAAAGTCTACTAAAAGTATCAGAAGGTCGCGTCTACTAAAAATATCAGAAGGCCGCGTCTACTAAAAGTATCAGAAGCGCGTCTACTGAAGGTATCAGAAGCGCGTCTACTGAAGGTATCAGAAGCGCATCTACTGAAGGTATCAGAAGCATGTCTACTGAAGGTATCAGAAGTGCGTCTACTTAAGGAATCAGAAAGGCTCGTCCAATGACGTGACATATGGAGCTCGTCCATTAAGGAAGCAGATAGAGCTCGTCCATTAAGGAATCAGATGGAGCTCGTCCATTAAGGAATCAGATGGAGCTCGTCCATTAAGGAATTAGAATAGCTCGTCTATTAAGGTATCATAATGTATCCGTCCAATAACGTGGAAAATAAAGCTCGTCCACCAAAGTAACAGAGACTCTCGTCCACTAGAGTAACAGAGACTCTCGTCCACTAGAGTAACAGAGGCTCTCGTCCACTAAAGTAACAGAGGCTCTCATCCACCAGAGTAACAAAAGTGCTCGTCCACTAAAGGTGACAGAAGCGCTCGTCCACTAGTATTTGGACTTGTTGAGTCCTTAATATGAAGCTCGTCTACTATCCCGAATGAAAAATCTTAAATGGCTAGATAGACGCGATTATTTTCAAGATGGAAGCACTTATCTTATAAACGTGAATTCTAAAAGGATTATCAGAATCGTATTTCAAAAACCAGAAAGAGACTTGAAGTCTTCTCTCCTACTCAGTTTCACGATTATCAAGAAAAGTCAAAACGACTCTATTGCATTAATGGCTGCCCAGACTGCTCAGAACGACTCTATTGCATTAATGCCTGCCCAAACTGCCCAGAACGACTCTATTGCATTTAATGAAGTTCTGCTTGAAGCCAACATCTGAGAGAATGTCTCTAACGGATCCTAAATGCTTGAAGATTATAAATACAGAAGTCATTGAAGATGAAGACAGAGAGAATACACATTGCATTAAAGACTTGCAGGTTGTATTAATTACACAAAACCTTTATATTCCTTGTGTGTTGAGCCTGAAGAGGCTAGGTGTGCAAAGAATACTTGTTTGAGTGTTGAGCCCGAAAAGGCTTGAAGTGCAAAGAATACTTGTACTGTTATTTACTCAGTTATAGTGGAAACTTGGTGCCGCCAAGAAACTGGACGTAGCCCTGCAGATTTTAGGGTGAACCAGTATAAATCTCTTGAGTGATATTCCTCTTCCCTTATCTCTTTATTTTGCTTGAGTTTTATTCTGTTTTAGCTTTTAACTTGGGGAGTTAATATTGTGAATATCAAACTCTGTTTTACCCTACTCTGTTTGCCCGTGTGCCTTGTTTGAATATTAGACGATTCACTCATATGATTTTCTCTTATCTAAGTACAACTTGTTGTTACTCTGAAAATCCTTTTCAAGTAACCGAAAAAGTTGGTAAACACAATTCAATCCCCCTTCTTGTGTTAACTTTGGTTATTTCAGTTGCTATCAGAGCTCAGCCTTTAGGTTGAGCATTTAATGTTAAGTCTCTAAAATGTCTGATGTGCATTTCCCTAAGTTTTGATGAGAACTAAACATTGGTTAATGATTTAATTAACCTTCATATTGGTTGCTAACCTGTCTATCGAGTGTGCAGATTAAATAAGAGAATCATTCGTCCAACAGTGTAGTGATAAAAACTCACGTCCAACACACAAGTGTTTAAAACAAATGTCCAGCACTGTAGTGGTTGAAGCGTGCGTCCAAAATACAAGAGATAGGAACTTGTGTCCACTAAAATAATGAAATCCAGTGTCTACTAAAAGTATCAGAAGGCCGCGTCTACTAAAAGTATCAGAAGGCCGCGTCTACTAAAAGTATCCGAAGGCTGCGTCTACTAAAAGTATCAGAAGCACGTCTACTGAAGGTATCAGAAGCGCGTCTACTGAAGGTATCAGAAGCGCGTCTACCGAAGGTATTAGAAGCGCGTCTACCGAAGGCATCAGAAGTGCGTCTACTTAAGGAATCAGAAAGGCTCGTCCAATGATGTGGCATATGGAGCTCATCCATTAAGAAAGCAGATGGAGCTTGTCCATTAAGGAATCAGAATAGCTCGTCTATTAAGGTATCAGAATGTATCCGTCCAGTAACGTGGCAAATAGAGCTCGTCCACCAAAGTAACAGAGACTCTCGTCCACTAGAGTAACAGAGACTCTCATCCACTAGAAAAACAGAGGCTCTCGTCCACTAAAGTAACAGAGGCTCTCGTCCACCAGAGTAACAAAAGTGCTCGTCCACTAAAGGTGACAGAAGCGCTCGTCCACTAGTCTTTGGACTTGTTGAGTCCTTAACATGGAGCTCGTCTACTAGCCCGAATGAAAAATCTTAAATGGCTAGATAGACGCGATTATTTTCAAGATGGAAGCACATATCTTATAAACGCGAATTCTAAAAGGATTATCAGAATCGTATTTCAAAAACCATAAAGAGACTTGAAGCCTTCTCTCCTACTCAGTTTCACAATTATCAAGAAAAGTCAGAACGACTCTATTGCATTAATGGCTGCCCAGACTGCTCAGAACAACTCTATTGCATTAATGGCTGCCCAGACTGCCCAGAACGACTCTATTGCATTTAATGAAGTTCTGCTTGAAGCCAACATCTGAGAGAATGTCTCTAACGGATCCTAAATGCTTGAAGACTATAAATACAGAAGTCATTGAAGATGAAGACAGAGAGAATACACATTGCATTAAAGAAGCCATTACTCTACTCATTAATTCTTTCATTCTGTATTCTTCAATCATTTGAAGTTATTACGCAGACTTTCCTAAGCTTCAAATTTAAGCCACTCTCTGAGTGTTAGTGAAAGATCTGCTTGTGAGAAGTTGTATTTATTACAAACCCAATCTCTCAAACAAACCTAAGTGAGCCTGAAGAGGCTAGGTGTGAAAATAATACTTGTCTTGAGCCTGAAGAGGCTAGGTATGAAAACAATACTTGTCTTGAGCCTGAAGAGGCTAGGTATGAAAACAATACTTGTCTTGAGCCTGAAGAGGCTAGGTGTGCAAATAAAACTTGAGTCTGTAACCTTATCAGTTATAGTGGATAAATCTTGGTGCTGCCAAGGATTGGACGTAGCTCTTTGCTTTGAAGAGTGAACCAGGATAAATCACTGTGTCAATCTCTCTTTCATAAACTCTTTAATTATTTAGTTTTTCTTGCATCTATCAGTGATGTATTTGCAAAAGTCACCCGTCCATCCTGTATTCTTCCACTCGTCCAAATCTAGCTTTCTGTTTGTGAAAAGATTGTAACTTTGCTTAAATTCTGATAAACACAATTCAACCCCCCTACTCGTGTTTATAGTCATCTATTTCACTTAACAGTGTAGAGGAAAAGATCCTGGAGATGGAAGGAGAAGCTAGCACAAGCAAGTACCATGCTGGAGAAGGATCCTCAATGTCGAGACCTCCTTACTTCAATGGAGAGCACTATATTTAATGGAAAGAAAAGAAGGGCCCTATGTCCCTAAAGACAAAGTGGCAATCAAATGCCAAGGCTAGATATGCAATCATGTGAGCCTCGAGCAGAGAAGAAATTGAAAATGTGTGTGCTTGTGAATCTGCAAAAGAAATGTGGGATTCACTAGCGGTTGCACATGAAGGAACCGACAAAGTCAAAGAGACCAAAGTCAACTTGTTGGTCAGAAAGTATGAGTTATTTAAAATGGAAGAAGGAGAAACTATTGGCCAAATGTATTGAAGATTTCAAACCATAACCAATGGACTAAAATCACTGGGAAAAGTTTACAAGACTGAGGAACATATTCAAAAGATTCTCAGAAGTCTTCCGAAACAATGGAGACCACTTGTGACTGCTGTATCTCAGGCCAAAGACTTAACAATAATGAAGCTAGATGAGCTTCTTGACACTCTCCAAATCCATGAATAAGAGCTGATTGAAGAAAATAATGGAAAGAAAAACAAATCCATTGCCCTCAAAGCTGACAAGAAATCATCTAGAGGAACCCCGTCAAAAGCTCTCAAAGCTGATGAATCTCCATAGAGGAATCTTGCGACACCCTACTCTAGGGTTATCCCATTAATACCCAATTATAAATTATAAGTATATTACGCTGGTTACTTTCGGAAAATATAATTTAAGGTAACTAACCTTATATAAAAATAGTGCTTAATTTTTTTTTTCTCTCTTTACATACAACATATAACTATTATAAACATAAACCACATATATGTACATCCATATATATATATACATATGCTTCATCGTTTACATATACAACTTCTATACTAGGAGATATCCAAAAAGCTTTTAGAAGCATAGACTATTCTCCTTCAAACTAAACAAAGAAGATAAAGACATATATACATATCAACAACAACTGGTTTACAACCATTTCAAAACTAAGGCTCTAAGAAGCCAAAATAAAACTATCAAGACTCACTACCCCGGAAACTATACCTAAGCTGGTCAAGCTAATGAAACCTATTGGGAAGACCATAAGGATCAATCCCACCTACAGCTGACGAGTCTGATGATGCCTCCGCTTCCATTGCTTCCTCTGAAGAATCACCATCATCTACTGCAGGAGGTTGAAACTCCGGATCGTCCTCTAGGTATTCCTCTGGATCTTCTTCACCTGCTACTAGCTCTTCTTCAACTGGAATTTCTCCATTTCCTAATATCTGAAGAGGTTGAGGTTGAGGTAAAGGATCCATCATTCCATGCTCCTCCAGATATTGAAGATACAGCCAGACAGGTGGTAACGATATCTCGATTGTTTCTACTACATGCGTCCTCTGATTGGGTCCTTCTTCTATCGTGCCAATAACTTCAGTACTAGGGCCATGGTAGGTGGCGCTCAGTGCCCGTTATTTATATCCCGTGCACCACCATACTGTGCCCGATCAAAAGTGAGTGTACGAACCCTCGATTGCACTGATGGTACGTCCGGATTCATCTCAATATGTTGTAAGAGTGAGAAACCAATACTTGGATCTTACTCAATAACTACGCTCTATCCATCAAATACCACATCAACATTTATCACATACAATTAATTATAAACTAACAGTTTATAAATGGGTTCAACACCCCAAACATCATCCATAAAATTATGCATGACACTTCTATTCATCATCTAATTTTCGTCCTAATCTCATGAGATATCTCCAACCTCGTGGTGAGTTGATCGGACTCCAAAGCCACATCAGCTAACTTGGCTTCATCGCCAACAGGTCCCTGACCTCTTCCCATCTTGAAAACAACGTAGGCATACACAGCCAAGGCACTAACACGGCCAAACATTGCTAATGCCCACAATCAGTGGCACCGCCATTAGCAAGTAAGATGGGGATCTCAAAGTCCTTCCTAGGCACCAATGAGATAATGCACGTCGTAACTACCATTCGCCGATGGTAGTTGATGCATTTGTGTCACAACCACAAATCGCAGCACGCTCTCACACATGCATGCAAAACACTTTTGTTTTGTTCTTTTCTTTGTGCTCAATCTTTCTCTTGCCGAAGCTCAAAATGGCTTACGACTCACATAGTTTTAAAACACTTTTTAAAACTTTCATTACAACACAGGACCTTCTTCGTCCGAGTGCTCAATCACGACACCTCTCGACCTGGTGCACCAAGACTAGGTTCGTGCTTCTAGAAAACATCTTCAATGTTTTATCACAAGATACCTCATGTATACCTCATGTATACAACATAGGCACTCCAAGTCCAAATGACTGAGTCCTTCACAATCACAGAACATTAGTACCCCGACGTCTCGGTTACTAAGTCCAACTGTATTTTCAACGTTGTTAAATCGACTTTCGATTTTTAGAAATTCTTTTCTAATGGTAGAAATTCATTATAAAAATTCTTAACAATTAAAACTTAGTTTTCACAAACCAATGAGTCACTTGAGATTTAACTTTCTCAAAATAGGCACTGCCGTTTTAAAAATACTTGCCGTCTAGATTTTCTTGATTTGCCGTCAAATTTTGTTTTTAAGACTTTTAAGCCAAAAACTTAACTTTTTCCACTTAATTAATCTTCTAAAATCACCCTTAACTTGTTTTCATCAATTAATTTAATAAAAGAATATTCTGTAATATTCTGATTTTCTTACGTAAAATTTAACAATACTAAAATATTTTCACCGTGTTGAACTCATTGTGACTCATAATTCACTTTTCCAAAAACAACTTATTAAAATAATAATATTTTTCAACTCTCTTTATTTTTCTCAAAAGAAATTCCCTTTGATATCATATACCAATAACTTGCCACTAAAACCTTGAATATAATTCAATACAGTTTCTTAAAGCTTTTATCCAACTTTCTTAATTGTGCACTGACCACTGTCAGGCTTCTCACACATCAAACAACAATTATATCACAGATATTTCCCAAGCAGATCATGCATCACAGTTCATAATATAATTGCCAATAAACAATTAATGCAAAATAAACCACACAGATATCAATAAAGCAACAATAAACAACATAAATAAACACTAACAAACAATTAATTACAAACAACAATTGGATAGCATATAGCCATTGAATAGAATCCTTCTCGGTACTCCCCCCTTACCTCTTGAAGACTCCTTGTTCAACTTACAAACTCCTTCCGAATTTCCCGTTACCTTGTAAACTTGTACTCAACTAACCTTCAATTATAACCAAAGTGTTACAATTCAAGAAACTAGAACATTCTAAACCCTAATACATAGTCACGGCTTCTAGGGTTTTTGAATAACTAAACTTCTAATCATGATTAAGTTATGGATTAATGATCCTTTATTAACCTAAACCATAGATTATCAACTAAACAACTAAGTTTTAAACTCAAACTTCCTAACTCTTTTATACATAGGTTCGGCCTTACTAGGTTCATGAAGCTAGGGTTCTTAGATTAACAAATCATCTTGGATTTATAAAGCATACTTACTAAACACTTGATTTCTAAGATCATTTATGAAAATCATGAACAAAACTCAACAAAACTTACCCACTTAGGGTTCGGCCAACATGAACATTTTTGAGTAAAATAGTCATTTTAAGAAACTAACATGGATTGAGTGTGTAGTCATACATGCCATATAGAATACATGATCATACATGAAAACACATGAACAAAACTCTACCAACCCTAAGGTGATAGATTCGGCCAAGGCTAGTTTTTCAAGAAAGAAATTTTTGATTACTTCATGCCCTTGGATTTAGATAGTAGACATGATATCTAGAAGATAGAAAGTAGTTTCATCATCATTAGATTTTCCTAGGATTTATTATGATTTTTCAAAGACCTAGGGTTTGAAACTTGAAAATGATGAACTTCCATGATATAAGGCTTGAATCAAGAAACTATCTAAAGAACATAGACATGATTTAAGACAAAGATTAGGATTTACCTCTTGATAATCAATGATGAAGACAATCCAAGAACTTGCTTTGAGAAACTTAGAACTAAGAACTTAGAACTTTAGAGTTTTAGAAGACAAGTAGCCAAAGAACTAAATGAAAAATGAGAGAAAGGTATTTATAGTGTAAGTGGCGACATTTCAAGAAGGATCTAGATAAGATGAGTTGTCATGTTAAAAGGATTAAAGTGCAATTAAGTTCCAAGGACCAAATTGCAAAGATTCCAATAGTTGAAGGACTAGTTTGCAAATAGACAATAGAATGTCATGATGATGGGTTTAATCACATTAAATGCCATCTTATCCTTGACTTACTTGGCTGAATTTATGAGTGCAAAACAAGTTAAGAAAGTAGATAATTCAATGTATTAGAAGAATCAAGAAACTTGTAGACAAATCTAGGTTAAGTAGAAACCTTTAGAAAATTCTAGAATCATCTTGACAATTCCAATTAAAATAGGCAGCCATAATTTACATGGGCTTTCGAATGGGCTTGAACATTTGGGCTTGATTTCATTTTCTTATGGGTTGTGGGACCCACTTTGAAGATTTAGGCCTTTTAACCTAAGATAAGAAAACTTGAATGGCTTTATGGACTCAACTATGGACTAACAATATTTGGGCTTATAGGCCACGACCATTTAGGATTAGAAAAAGGGATTCTAGCCCAATCCATTTGAAAAAAACAAAAAAACTAATTTAGGGACAAAATGGTAATTTACAGAAAGTTCAGGGACTTAACCGTAAATTTCAAAAATCTCTATTTAATCCTGAAAAACCTTATAAACTTAAAAATATGATTCATCCCCTTGAATCATCTCAAAATCCTAAACTAAATCCTCTTACTACTCTTAGAATCTCTAATCTCCTTTCCGTCGTCTACCCGATTACACTCTCCGCCCGTAATACTCAAATTATTTTATTTTTTTTTGAAAAAAATTCTAAACATACAAAGTTGTAGAAAATAAAATACTAAGCTTAAGTCTCTCGTTCACGAATTAAAATTAGGTCTTTTGAACAGCATTATTATACTGTCAATGAAATTCGCAGACCGGGTTTCGCCTGAATTTCCAACCTAAATTTTAATCGTAGTTTCCTACGGTCAAGTAGGATTAAATACTATCCTCCGTTCACTTAGAATAACTTTATAAAACTCTAATAAACTTATAAATATATTTATATGTATTTACTGTTATTTAAAACAGTAAAATACAGGGTGTTACAAATCTGAGGAATCAAATGAAGATGATGAAGATGGTGAATTCTCTATTTTCACTAGAAAAATGAAAAAGCTTTGGAAGAAAAGAAACTTCAGAAAGGACAAACCTTTCAGGCCCTTCAACAAAGAGAAAAACAAAGATGGTGGATCTTGTGACAAGAACGCCATTGTGTGTTATGAATGTAAGAATGACGCGCTGTCGCGCACGCTTCAAAGAGCGAGCGGTTTGTAAAAAGCGTAGTCAGGATGCGACAACTCGGGTATCGTATCACAAGGACTCTCGTAATGTTATTATCACAAAAAATCGGTTTTCTTGGGGGGGGGGGTGTTTGAAATTGATTGGAAAACATAATGAAAACAGAGCAAAAAACAAAGCAAATTAAGTGATTATCAAATAAGACAAAGACGATCAATCTGTTGTTCGATTTCCCACTATCATCGGTTCATGTAATTCCATGCCCTAAGCGGATTCTAATCCCTTTTCGATTGTAGCATCGATTAACAAGCGAAATCGACGCTACGGGACATATGCTCCTAATTCCGAATTAAGCAAGCGGATGAAGCCCTTCGGGAATTAAGCAAACACGAATTGAACGCACGCGAATTAAGCAAACGCGATTAAGTTTATGAACATAAAATCATAGAAAATAAATCAACACTAATTCGATACAAACTGAATTAAGCAAACAGAGAATAGCGAATAGCATTGAAAGAGAGAAGGAAATTCAATCGGGAATTACAAGACCTCAAGTGTCGGCGGAAGCCGATTACAGCAGATTAACCTAGGGAGATTAGTTCTCCATCAAAAACGCAATACAATCAGAGAAATTCATAAACAAGGATTAGGAAAAAGATCCCCCCTAATCTGCCCTAAACAGTAATTATAGCTTCAGAATCTGCGCACGCTCGCGATGTTGGGAATTTGCGTATAAAACAAAAGAAACGCAGCGGAAAAATTCCCATCGAAGGATCCTTGCGAATGGTCATGATTCATGATTCGAAAGTTTACCTCTTGAAGCGATGGCTGTTTGTTGAAATTCGTCTATCACGAACACCGCACGAACGGTGTCTCTAGAGGTATCCACACGAGCGGATTCCGTGAGCGTCCAACGTCACGAACCGAAGCGTCTCTGTCTCACAGTGCTAGCTTCAAAACCGAGACTTTGCTGTTCACTCTTACTCTCTTTTGTGCGGCTAGGTTATCAACCTTCTAGGCACAACAACTTAAGTGGTCTACTTATAGTAGCACCTCCTTAAGTGAGTTAGTGAGCAAAGATTTGACCTAAGCCCATCTACTATGCGCTAGGCCCAATAGGAAAGTCCAACTTTCTTTTAATGCTTCTTTTAATCTGCTCTTTTGTGTGTGACCCTATAGGTTCCCAATACGTTAGCAGTAATATTAAATACCATTTAATATTAAAAACAGTGATCGGTATCTAGCAATACATCACCGCTACCTAAGTAAGAGTGAGAAAGTCGATGATTTGACGAAACCTTTCGTGACAAATATTCATGGGCATTATTATCCCTTTGTCCATATATCTATATTGAACACAAGGCATAGAATGTGTCACCCTTGTATGGTTCAATATCATGTTCCCTGATACCCGAGTAGACTTAACAACAAATGAGGTCAATATCTCATATTGACTCATTTCAACACATGGCCATGCATTTTACTGATCTCACTCTATCGGGGGGCCCACAGATATTACTCCCGTTATGTAGGAGGGACAAATTCCATCTAGGTCACTCACATCCCTCTCGCATGGCTCGTGGTATGCCCAATGATCGTCTTTATAATCATCCTATTACAGATGACGTTTGACGATATTAAAGCACACGACTCCTCATGTAGGGATCGTAGTGATTTCAGGTCGAAGGATTACATACACCATTGTCACTATGAGAACTACTTATGACACTCACATAACGCTCCATGTAGTGTTCTCATGGTGGGTCAATCCAGTACATCATTACCTTAATGCGTACCTATGTGGCAACTCGATATCTCATATCTATGACCCGTGAGATGTGGTCATCGATCCTGCACACATAATAGTCTCAATTGTATTATTATTGTCCTTATTAATAAAATACTTGACTACGGATATTTAAGAATAGGATTTCATTGTTCAATAGTGTCTCACGATCAAGTCATATACTTGGTATTCTATTAAACTGAAATTTCTATTCTAAGGACTTTATTATGTTTAAACAAGTAACACAATAAACTGGAATGCCTCATATCATATATATATATGAAATAGCAAGATACAAATGTAAGTCTAAAGAAATACATTGGCCTCTAGGGCTTACACCAACAATCTCCCACTAGCACTAGAGCCAATCAGGCATAAATCTAATGCCCATCGATCTAGTGTGACCTTCATGCTTCTGTTGAGCAAGAGGTTTCGTAAGTGGGTCAGCAACGTTATCAAGCGTTGGTACTCTGCATATCATCACATCTCCTCTATCGATAATCTCTCGAATGAGATGGAAGCGCCTAAGTATATGTTTGGATCGCTGATGAGATCTAGGTTCCTTAGCTTGTGCAATGGCCCCATTGTTATCACAATAGAGATCAATGGGGTCCACAATACCAGGAACCGTACCAAGCTCAGGTAATGAACTTCCCGATCCAAACAGCCTCCTTTGCTGCATTGGAGGCAGCAATATACTCAGCCTCTCGTAGTAGAATCGGCAAATGTTTCTGCCTCGAACTTTTCCAGCTCACGACCCCGCCATTCAGGCAGAACACATAACCAGATTGCGATCCGGAATCATCCTTATCTGGTCTGGAAGCTAGCATCGGTGTAACCTATTACAGCAAGCTCTTCCTCGCCTCCATACACCAAGAACGAATCCTTAGTTCTTCTCAAGTACTTAAGGATATTCTTGACAAAGCAGACTGACTTTCACCGGGATCGGATCGGTACTGCCGTTATGCTTAAAGCATACGATACATCCGGTCGAGTACATAACATGGCATACATGATAGATCCAATTGCGGATGCATATGGAATCTTACTCATGCGATCCCTTTCTTCTTGAGTGGAAGGGGATTGTGCCTTTGATAGGCATATACCATGTGACATAGGCAAGAGTCCTTTCTTGGATTCATGCATGTTAAAGCGCCTCTCAACACTTTGTCTATGTATGTACTCGACTTAGGCCAAGCAATTTCAGCGATCTATCCCTATAGATCCTGATTCCTAATACATAGGTAGCCTCACCCAAATCTTTCATAGAGAAGCAATTCCCTAACCATGTCTTTACATTTTGTAGTGTAGGGATGTCATTTCCAATGAGTAATATGTCATCTACATATAACACCAGAAAAACGACAATGCTCCCACTAACCTTCTTGTAGACACAAGGTTCATCTTCATTTTTGATGAATCCGTACTGTCTAACATCATCATCAAAACGAAGGTTCCAACTTTTTGAAGCTTGCTTCAATCCATAGATTGACCGGCCGCAATTTACATACCTTTCGAGCATCCTCTGAAATGTCAAAGCCTTCAGGTTGTGTCATGTACACATCCTCAAGAAGCTTTCCATTAAGGAAGGCAGTTTTGACATCCATCTGCCATATCTCATAATCATGGTATGCAGCGATAGCAAGTAAGATCCGGACGGATTTAAGCATCGCAACAGTGAAAAGGTCTCATCATAGTCGACACCATGAATTTGCTTGAAACCCTTAGCGACCAATCGCGCCTTAAAGGTGTGTACCTTACCATCCATGTCAGTTTTCTTTTTGAAAACCCACTTGCACCCTATAGGTTTTACCCCTTCGTGTGGCTCTACCAAGGTCCATACCTGGTTGGTGTACATGGAATCCATCTCGATTTCATGGCCTCAAGCCACTTCTCGGATTCTCGGGCCGCAATGGCCTCCCGGTAGGTCACGAGGCTCATCTTGATCCATGAGCAATACATCATCTTGTGGAGTCATGAGAAATCCATATCTCTCGGTCGGTGACGTATCCTGTTAGACCTATGCTGGTCTTGCGCTACTGGAGCGGGTTGTTCCTCCACAGCATTCTGTGAAGGTTGCTCCTGTTCCACCAATGGTAGGTCACTACTCTGTGATTCTTGAATTTCTTCAAGTTCTATCTTCCTCCCACTGGTTCCTATGGAGATAAACTCCTTTTCTAGGAATACACCAAATCCGTGCGACAAACACTTTGCCTTCAGAAGGATTATAGAAATAGTATCCCTTGGTTTCTTTGGGATACCCCACAAAGAAGCATTTATCAGATTTGGGATCAAGCTTATTAGAAACTTGACGTTTTACATATGCTTCACAACCCCAAATCTTCATAAAAGACATGCTGGGTCGTCTACCAGTCCATATCTCATATGGTGTCTTTTCTACCGTTTTGGATGGAACACGGTTAAGTGTAAAAGCTGCTGTCAATAGAGCATATCCCCAAAAGGAGTTTGGAAGGTTTGCATGACTCATCATAGACCGAACCATGTCCAACAAGGTTCGATTTCTCCTCTCAGAAACACCATTCCATTGTGGTGTTCCAGGTGGAGTGAGTTGAGATAAAATCCCACACTCTCTCGGGATGATCATCAAACTCTAGGCTCAAATATTCACCACCTCGATCTGATCGAAGAGCTTTAATATTTTTACCAAGTTGGTTTTGTACCTCATTTTTGAATTCCTTGAACTTTTCAAAGGATTCCGATTTATGTTTCATAAGATACACAAATCCATATCTACTGAAATCATCAGTAAATGTGATGAAGTACTGAAAACCACCTCTAGCTAATGTGTTTAGGGGTCAGCATACATCGCTATGTATAAGACCCAAAAGATCGTTGGCTCTTTCACCTTTGCCGGTGAATGGAGCTTTAGTCATCTTTCCCAATAAACAAGACTCACATATCTCATATGATTCATAATCAAATGAGTCCAAGAGTCCATCTTTATGGAGCTTCGAAATGCGCTTCTCATTTATATGGCCTAAACGACAATGCCAAAGATAAGACGGGTTCAACTCATTTGGTTTGAACCTCTTAGTATTTACGTTATAGATGGGCATTTCAAGATCAAGGACATAAAGTCCATTACTCATGTGTGCACTAGCATAGAAAATATCATCCAAATAAATAGAACAACTTTTGTTCTTTATTATAAAAGAAAAACCAATCTTGTCCAAACAAGAAATGGAAATGATATTCCTGCTAATTGCAGGCACAAAATAACAGTTCTCTAACTGAATAGTAAGCCCGAAAGGGCAAAGTCAATACATAAGTCCCTACGGCTAAAGCAAAGCAACCTTTGCTCCATTTCCAACTCGTAGGTCGACTTCGCCCTTTGCCAATGGTCTACTCTCTTTTAGATCCTGTACATTTGTACAAATGTGAGAACCACATCCGGTATCTAATACCCATGATGCAGAAGTAGATAAATTGACTTTTATAACAAACATACCTGAAGTGGAAGTCTCACTTCCCTTCTTCTTCTTGCTTTCTTCGAGGTATTTTGGGCAGTTCCTCTTGCTTGCTTGCTCTTGGTAGAGCAGCTTGAGGTGCACGATCATATCGTACGCCTCCATGGTCTCATGTTGCTTTTGCAGCTCAGAGGTCATAGCAGCAAGCATAAGACAGCCCACGTCTAAGGCGTCATCCTGATGCTTCTTATAAGCATCCCCACAGCCCTAGGAGCACTTGAAGCCGGTGGCTTCTCAAGAATAGGCTCCTCAAGAACATACAGCTTTTTCTCATGTTTGAGGACAATCCTCAAGTTTCTGTACCAGTCCAGAAAATTCGTTCCGGATAGTTTGTCCTTCTCAAGGACGGATCGCAATGACAGGTTACTTGATGTGTTTGATGCCATGGTAATCTACAGAGATAAATATGCAAAGTATAAGTATCATGCCATGAAGTTATTTAATAAGGTCTTTAATTAAATATGCCTCCCACTATTTTACTCAAAACAATGACCCTCATCATTGATTCGGAAAATCCCGTTGGAAGATTTTCTAGTGGGCCAAGATCCATATTTCACCTAGCTTTAAGTCAGCTTTGGCTGATCACCCAAAATTCGGTTATTTAGGTAGGAAACACTTTCCGATTGCATCTCATGCAACTCTTGGATAGTTGGGTGAATAACTCTTATTCTAATCCATCACATGGACTAAAGCCCAACTTATGAGCCTCTAAACCTTTCAATCCTATTGAAGTTGGCTTAGTTAAGTCAGACCCAATGGATAGCAGTTGAACATTACATTTGTCCCATCGCGCCTTACTATTATAGATAAAGGTACCCCGCTTTGGCGGACCCACACTTAATCGATAGTAGTCTTGACGAGTGCCATGCATCGGAAGGCCTTTAAATGTGACTTAATATTTCCTTTTGAGGGATTTGATTAAAACTTGATCTCATCATTTGTTAAACTCTTTAACTTACTATTTTCATACATGCATCTCATACATATATTAGTTAAACATCTTTTAACATACTATATACATACATGCATCTCATACATATATAAGGTAAATAAATGTGATATGGTTATGGCCCCTAACGCATTGATTCTCCCAAGCCAATGAGAGAATCTAAACTAAAACCTAGGAGCGTCCAAGCTTCTCCAAGCAAGATCTCTCACGTGATAGCGTCTTCTTGTCTCCATCATTACATTACATAAATAGAAACCTCATTTTACATATGAGGGGAGTGAGATGAGAAAAGAAGATACATATGGAATATAAGAGAAAGGCACGGCACGCAGGCCGTATTTCAAAATATAAACCAAAAGGTAAAAGGACTAAGGCCATAACCATTCACCATACATCACCAAATAAATAGTAACAACCAATAATAACACATAATCATTATTATTATTAATTCCATAAATTAGAGATTTCAAAATCTGAATTTTGAAAACATAACATATATATATAATAAATCACATTTATTATAATAGATGTTACTATAAATCATATTTATTGCAATTGTTGTTACCACAAATCACATTTATTATAAATCATATTTATTGTAAATGACATAAATCACATTTATTGCAATTGTTGTTACCACAAATCCCATTTATTGTAATTGACATAAATCACATTTATTCAATTAACATAAATCACATTTGTTGTAACAAATCACATTTATTGTAATTGATATAAATCACATTTCAAAATCTGAATTTTGAAAACGTAACATATATATAATAAATCACATTTATTATAATTGATGTTACTATAAATCACATTTATTGTGATTGATATAAATCACATTTCAAAATCTGAATTTTGAAACCGTAACATATATATAATAAATCACATTTATTATAATTGATGTTACTATAAATCACATTTATTGTGATTGATACAATTATTAAATGGTGACATAAAATTTCAAAATTTGAATTTCGAAATTACACACTACGCAGAGGTAGCACGGGGGTCCCGCTGGAAATTCGGAAATTCCGAAGTGTGCCTCGCTTCCTTGGTGGCTAGGGCGTCAACCTTTCAACCCTAAAACCGCAAGGCCCGTGAACACTTCACGTTGCAAGGAACGACGGCTACGGTTTCAACACTTGGAACCTCAGCCGCAACAACATGAACTTTTCATGTCTGAAATCCCTTAACGCCGCCAACACAGAACTGAAAACAATCATGTTTAACATCAACATTTGATGCCATCGCAGAACATAATAAGGATTCAGAACCAATGTACATATCGCATACACAAACATGCAATAGACATATATATCATATACATACGAAAATCACAGAAACAAGGTTTCGCAAACCAGATGCAAACGATTTTCAAAAACAATTTTCAGAAAATGATTCGCATTACAAACATGTTATCATACATAACAGATAAACCACGTAATAGAATCATGGTTTCGCAAGCGGCTCTGATACCACTGTTGGGAATTTGCGTATAAAACAAAAGAAACGCAGCGAAAAAATTCCCATCGAAGGATCCTTGCGAATGGTCATGATTCATGATTCGAAAGTTTACCTCTTGAAGCGATGGCTGTTTGTTGAAATTCGTCTATCACGAACACCGCACGAACGGTGTCTCTAGAGGTATCCACACGAGCGGATTCCGTGAGCGTCCAACATCACGAACCGAAGCGTCTCTGTCTCACAGTGCTAGCTTCAAAACCGAGACTTTGCTGTTCACTCTTACTCTCTTTTGTGCGGCTAGGTTATCAACCTTTTAGGCACAACAACTTAAGTGGTCTACTTATAGTAGCACCTCCTTAAGTGAGTTAGTGAGCAGCATTTGACCTAAGCCCATCTACTATGCGCTAGGCCCAATAGGAAAGTCCAACTTTCTTTTAATGCTTCTTTTAATCCGCTCTTTTGTGTGTGACCCTATAGGTTCCCAATACGTTAGAAGTAATATTAAATCCCATTTAATATTACAAACAGTGAGCGGTATCTAGCAATACATCACTGCTACCTAAGTAGTGAGAAAGTCAGTGATTTGACGAAACCTTTCTGTGACAAATATTCATGTGCATTATTATCCCTTTGTCCATATATCTATATTGAACACAAGGCATAGAATGTGTCACCCTTGTATGGTTCAATATCATGTTCCCTGATACCCGAGTAGACTTAACAACAAATGAGGTCAATATCTCATATTGACTCATTTCAAAGACGGCCCATGCATTTTCAGGTCTCACTCTATCAGGGGGCCCACAGATATTACTCCTGTTATGTAGGAGGGACAAATTCCATCTAGGTCACTCACATCCCTCTGCATGGCTCGTGGTATGCCCAATGATCGTCTTTATAATCATCCTATTACAGATGACGTTTGACGATATTAAAGCACACGACTCCTCATGTAGGGATCGTAGTGATTTCAGGTCGAAGGATTACATACACCATTGTCACTATGAGAACTACTTATGACACTCACATAACGCTCCATGTAGTGTTCTCATGGTGGGTCAATCCAGTACATCATTACCTTAATGCGTACCTATGTGGCAACTCGATATCTCATATCTATGACCCGTGAGATGTGGTCATCAGTCTGCACACATAATAGTCTCAATTGTATTATTATTGTCCTTATTAATAAAATACTTGACTACGGATATTTAAGAATAGGATTTCATTGTTCAATAGTGTCTCACGATCAAGTCATATACTTGGTATTCTATTAAACTGAAATTTCTATTCTAAGGACTTTATTATGTTTAAACAAGTAACACAATAAACTGGAATGCCTCATATCATATATATATATGAAATAGCAAGATACAAATGTAAGTCTAAAGAAATACATTGGCCTCTAGGGCTTACACCAACACGCGAGGCTAGAAGTCTCTCGCGACGCGAATATTAAAATGGCGCCAGTTCAAATTTGGGCTCTCGCGAGGCGAGATGATGCCTCGCGAGGCGAGACTTCAAAATCTGGTTTGTCACAGCCGTGATGCCTATCACGGCCAGGCCGTGATTACTTCTGACTTTGGGTGCTTATCTGTCATGGCCGTGACCTTCATCACGGCTAGGCCGTGATGGTCTCTGTCCTCCAGGGTCTTTTCTTCACGCCCGTGATGGGTATCACGGGCTGACCGTGATGCTTTCTGACTTTGAGTCTCGCGAGGCGAGACATAGTTCGCGTGGCGAGGTAGAGAAGATGACATTTCTGGCACAGGCTGGTCTTCAATCTCGCGGGGCGAGTAACCTCTCGTGGGGCGAGTACTTCCAGGATTGCAATTTCCACTGTTTCCTTCATTCCCTGGACTCTAAGTTAACCTGAAAACATGAAATAGCCATAAGTGCTTTATTTGACTCAAAACTGGCTAAATTACCCTAAAACTACTTAAGGGACTCAAAACCTTGCTTGAGGACAATCAAGTCTAATTTGGGCGAAAACGAGATATAATTGGCACAAAACCACGGTCATACTAGTCATAAAACTAGATGAGCCAGAGGCTTATCAAAGAAGCCTGGTCATATCAAAGCAGAATGCCCTCAGCTCAGAAAACAATCTCCCAAGAAGTTCTTCAACAAAAAGAAGAAAGGAATGATGGCCAATTGGGAAGATCTTGATGAAAGCTCCACTGAAGGTGAAGGGGAGGAGCTTGAAGTAAATCTCTGTCTTATGGCAGATACTGATTTTGTATCAGACACTAAGGTACATTCTGAACTTGAGAAATTGAATGATGCCTATGATGAACTATTGGAAGAATCCAACTATATGTATAAAGCTTTCAAATCCCTCAAGAGACAGTATGTTATACTCTCAAATGAGTATACACAGAAATCTCAAGAGTGTGAAAAGTTAGCTGAAGAAAATAGTATGCTTAAGACTGAAAAGTCTAAAGCTGATATCTCAGTTGAAACTCTACCTTCTGAAGAAATTAGTAAACTTCAACAGAAAGTAGAAGAGCTCACCTTAGATCTTACCAAGTTTGTTAATGGTAGAGATAATCTAACTAAACTTTTGGGAAGTCAGAGGCACTCCCTTAACATCATAAAGGATCAACAAAGTTCTCAAAAATAATTGTCAAATATGTGTCAAATAAACCTATATGCACATTGATAAGCCTTCGGCTTATCTAGTTTTATAACTAGATGGACTGTGGTTTTTGTGCAAATTATTCGAGTTCAATCTCGTTTTCGTCCAAATTTAGCCTTGTTTGTTCTTAAGTTAGACTTTGACTCGTTCTAGGAATTTTTAGTAGTTTTTAGTCTATTTTGAATAGAATTACGCTTTTGTTTTCTTTTGTTGTTTCAGGTCAATAAGTGAAGCTCTGAGAGTCAAGGAAAGTCAAGAAGCAGTGGAAAAAGCACTTCTGGAGATACTCGCCTCGCGAGCGGATGCTCGCCTCGCGAGCCTGAACATCAGATAAAGCAGCAACAGCCATCACTCTGGATCGTCCCGCGAACAGTCTGCTCGCCTCGCGAATCATGAAGACCTGGAAGTCAGAGACCATCACGGCTTAGCCGTGATGAAGGTCACAGCCTAGAATTGAAGTCTCGCCCCGCAAAAATAAGCTCGCCACGCGAGAGTTTGAAGACCCTGGAAGACAGAGGCCATCACAGCCTAGCCGTAATGAAGGTCACGGCTGTGACAGTTTGAAGTTGGAAGACTCGCCCTGCGAATTAACTTTCGCCTCGCGAAAATCCAAATTGAAAGCACGCCAAAACTAATTATTCGCCTCGCGAAATGTTGTTCGCCCCGCGAGAGGCCGAGAACCAGAATCCTTATTTATAGGCTGCTTCAGATCAGATTGAGGGGAGTTGGTTTTTCCACTTGTTTTAGATCAGATTTTGTGCGAATCCTTGTTTCTGGAGCTGCGTCTCCCTTCTCTTTTCTTTTCTTATTTTATTATGGAGATTATGTCGTTGTGCGTCGTCACGGGCATGAGGAACTAATCCCCTCGTCCGAGGGATCAATGAAGCCGCCCATGACGGTATAGTGTTCATGTGATGTATGTTTTTCTCTCCTTCTCTCAATGAATGTTTTCCAATTCTGATTTGAATGTGTTGATCATATGTATTGCGTGATTGACTAGTTAAACGTGTTGAGGCCGATCGGCGATTCGCGTTTTAGAACTTGGATTGGAAACACTAATTGAATAATGAGCACGACAATGGATTTAGGAGATTAGTGCAACCTTAAAGGGAACAAGAATTAATAGAATTCGAGATTAGGATTATGAGACCTAGTAAGTAATTAATCCAATCGTCGAATACGTCCTATTGAGCACGACAGTGGATATAGGAGAAATTGGGGGTCCCGGTTGACATTGTAATTGAACTTAGGGAGGAATTCATCATCACTTGGGTACTATACATGATTGGGTAGGTGGATTTGAGACCTTGGATATTTTAATTTCTGATTTTAAAACCTTAGCTTTAATTGATTTGTTATTGAATTGCGATAATAATCTCTCTCTCTCAACCACCTTCTGTCACTTGACCAAACGTATCTGATTTCCCGCGGATTAGTCGAATTGGTAGCCCAATCCCTGAGTTCGACCTCAATAATTACTTACCGTGTTTATTTTATTACTTGCGACGACCTGGTACACTTGCCGGTGACTCAACAAGTTTTTGGCGCCGTTGCCGGGGATTGGCACAACCAATTTTCCTAATTTTAGGGAAGTTTGATTATTTGGTTAAGTTATTTTGATTTTGATTTTATTTTATTTTTATTTTTTACTATTATCTCTCTCTACTTCTTTGATTCCACTTGGTCTTGCCTTGTTTTGTATGCGAGGTACACGAGGGAATGCTTCCGGGTTGCGAATATTGTAATGGAGACCATGACACTTGGAGCTGTCCTTTCTACTACTCTCAAGAATATGTGGACTCATGCCATAATTTCTATAACAGCGTGCCCCAGGACAACTATCAGAGTCAGGATCAGTATTGGGGTTATATGAGGGGAGACCATCCGGGTTTCGCTTGGAGTAATGATGGCGATGGTCTAGCTTGGCAACAACAACCTCAACAGGATGGTGGAAGACGACCTTGGGAGTTGGCTCTTGAGAGGACAATTGCGGCAATTGATAAGATGGCCCAACAACAACAACCTTGGGAGTTGGCTCTTGAGAGAACAATTGCGGTAATTGATAAGATGGCCACATCATTTGAGAAGGCGAATGCGGTAGTAGAGAAGTTGGGTCTGCTCGTAGAACAACAAAATGAGTGTCTCACAGGCACTTTCCCAGGTGATACCAAGAACAACCCTAAGGACCAATGCGAAGCCATAACAACTAGAAGCGATAGGGTGTGGGAATCTGACTGGGATGCAACTAGTTCTCAGGAAGTTGAGGAAGAACTACCACATGTTGAGGAAGAGCAACCTGAGGATCAAGAGGAGTTGATAAGTGACATGGCCCCGGAACAACCACATGTTGAGGAAGAACAACCTGAGGAAGAGGAATTGACAAGTAACAAGGCACCAGAGCAAGGGAGTAGAGAACAAAATGCAAATAAGGTGGAAGAGGACTCCACCATGCTTGCCGAGCAATCTGATTTTGCTGCATTGGATAAATATGTTGGCTTGCATGCATGTGTGAACATTGGTAAGTTAGACCCTCCCACTCGTCTGGCACACTTCCTCGAGAAAACACCATTTGACCCGAGAGGAAGTGAGTTCATAATTACAGAGGTCAAAGAAGTTTTCACACTCAGGCTAGGTGGAATCATGAATAGAGTCGTATTGCTCCTGCGAGGGCCACTTCACAAACCATGGGATCCGGGTGGAGGATTTGATATGATGAGCGTCTCTTGGCCCTTATACCACAGGCTATGGGATCCAGGTGGATGCTTCTTAATAAGTCAAGCTCGGGACGTTAAACAAGCGCTATTGGGAGGCAACCCAAGCTAGGTATCCTTTATTTTTAGTTCTATCATTTTCATTTATAAAAAAAAAAAAAAGCTTGATTCGCCACGCGAATCCACAGTGGCCGCGCGAGACAGAAGCCCTGAATCTCAGAGGCTTGCTCACTTTTTTGTCTCGCGCCGCGAGGTATACTGTCGCCTCGCAATTCGGGGCATCAGCATCTGTTGGAATTCCAGATTCGTCTCGCGAGATACTACTCGCCTCGCTATTCTGGAAAGTGTGATTAACAATTTTCCAGATTCGGCTCGCGAGTGATCTCTCGCCTCGCGAATCTGCACTTAAGGTTTTAAATTGCAGGAGTTCTTCTAGGATGCTATGCAACAAAAAGGAGCCCGTGAGACCAATTGGATGAGGAGGCAACCATGGAAACTCGATCAGGGAGCACCCTCTCCTTTCCTCACTTCTGTTTTGTTTTTGCTTTTTGTTTTGTTTTTGTTTGTCACTCTTGAATAATTTGGTAAGATCAAGAGTTTGTGTATGAATAGTGTGTCGGCAAGCTTGTTGGATTTTGATTAAATTGAGCATAGATTGATTGCATGAATTATATTGACCATTGATGATTTCCCCCTAGGTTCTGATAATAGAAAAGTTTATCCCCACTTAAAAATTGAAAACTGAACTTTGAGAATTTTGTTGTGATTACTTGATTTATGATAAGTTTGGGGTGAGGGGGTGCACACACTAGGAATCGTATCTCGGTCAAACAATTTTCAAAATGTCCAGGTGAGGATTTGAGCCTCCAACTATGTTTTTGAATGTGTGAATCACTGTTAAGTTGCACTTTCCCGAATTTGCTTGAATCTCTTTATGGTTTGCATGTTTATGTGTTGCATCAAATGATTTAGGCAATTTTCTTTGAATAACTACTTGGCCTAAAAAGAACCATCCCTAATGCATGTTCCCTAGTTAGCCACATTGAGCCTAATTAGCCTATTGTTTCTTGATGACCCTATATTACAAGCCAAAAATCTGAAAAACCATGTTAACCCAATCTTAGGATTAGGAGAGCATGGAAGCGTAGCAAGAGAAGGGTTGTGAGGAACTAAGTTTGGGGTGGCTACAAGGTGATGTGTCATATTGGGGGTGAGAAAAAGAAAAATAAAGGTTGATTTAAAAAAAAACTGCCAAAAGAAAAGGGGCAAAACAGAAAAAAATAGCAAGGAAAAGGTTGTAGTCACCCGAGGCAAAAAGAAAAATAGAAAAAGGAATTTGAGTGGAAAATGTGTTTAATGTTCATGCTCTCTTAGTTCCTAGGGACTTAAGCCTATTATCCTTGAATATCCTACCCTCAGCCAGGCCCCATTACAACCTTGATAAGACCTTCTGATGTTGCATGCATATTTTCGTGGGAACTATTTTTGAGATGAAAATCAAATTCATGGAAAGTGCTCTTGATATGTGAAAATTGAGTGAAAAGTTAAAAGCCTAGACAAAATTGAGCGAATGAGTGAAATTTTACATACCCTTGTGAGGAAGGCAATAGTTTGAAATTGGTGATCTTCCTTCTGTGTGTGACTCTGATCCTCAACTTAGATTAATGATTGCTTGAATGATGAAGTTCTCAAATGTTTAAAGTAAATGAATGTGGGGATTACGTTAATGTAGGGGGGAAATCATTGGAGAAAAACTGTTTTGAGTGCATGAAATTTGTACGAAATCGATTGATTCCCTTAAGCTTGCCAAGTCTTGAGTCGTTTTTGAGTTTTAGCTTGCTTGGGGACAAGCAAGGTTTAAGTTTGGGGTGTTTTGATAAGCCTTCGGCTTATCTAGTTTTATAACTAGATGGACTGTGGTTTTTGTGCAAATTATTCGAGTTCAATCTCGTTTTCGCCCAAATTTAGCCTTGTTTGTTCTTAAGTTAGACTTTGACTCGTTCTAGGAATTTTTAGTAGTTTTTAGTCTATTTTGAATAGAATTACGCTTTTGTTTTCTTTTGTTGTTTCAGGTCAATAAGTGAAGCTCTGAGAGTCAAGGAAAGTCAAGAAGAAGTGGAAAAAGCACTTCTGGAGATACTCGCCTCGCGAGTGGATGCTCGCCTCGCGAGCCTGAACATCAGATAAAGCAAGAATGCCATCACTCCTCGGATCGCCCATGAACAGTCTGCTCGCCTCGCGAATCATGAAGACCTGGAAGTCAGAGACCATCACGGCTTAGCCGTGATGAAGGTCACAGCCTAGAATTGAAGTCTCGCCCCGCGAAAACAAGCTCGCCACGCGAGAGTTTGAAGACCCTGGAAGACAGAGGCCATCACAGCCTAGCCGTAATGAAGGTCACGGCTGTGACAGTTTGAAGTTGGAAGACTCGCCCCGCGAATTAACTTTCGCCTCGCGAAAATCCAAATTGAAAGCGCGCCAAAACTAATTATTCGCCTCGCGAAATGTTGTTCGCCCCGCGAGAGGCCGAGAACCAGAATCCTTATTTATAGGCTGTTTCAGATCAGATTGAGGGGAGTTGGTTTTTCCACTTGTTTTAGATCAGATTTTGTGCGAATCCTTGTTTCTGGAGCTGCGTCTCCCTTCTCTTTTCTTTTCTTATTTTATTATGGAGATTATGTCGTTGTGCGTCGTCACGGGCATGAGGAACTAATCCCCTCGTCCGAGGGATCAATGAAGCCGCCCATGACGGTATAGTGTTCATGTGATGTATGTTTTTCTCTCCTTCTCTCAATGAATGTTTTCCAATTCTGATTTGAATGCGTTGATCATATGTATTGCGTGATTGACTAGTTAAACGTGTTGAGGCCGATCGGCGATTCGCGTTTTAGAACTTGGATTGGAAACACTAATTGAATAATGAGCACGACAATGGATTTAGGAGATTAGTGCAACCTTAAAGGGAATAAGAATTAATAGAATTCGAGATTAGGATTATGAGACCTAGTAAGTAATTAATCCAATCGTCGAATACGTCCTATTGAGCACGACAGTGGATATAGGAGAAATTGGGGGTCCCGGTTGACATTGTAATTGAACTTAGGGAGGAATTCATCATCACTTGGGTACTATACATGATTGGGTAGGTGGATTTGAGACCTTGGATATTTTAATTTCTGATTTTAAAACCTTAGCTTTAATTGATTTGTTATTGAATTGCGATAATAATCTCTCTCTCTCAACCACCTTCTGTCACTTGACCAAACGTATCTGATTTCCCGCGGATTAGTCGAATTGGTAGCCCAATCCCTGAGTTCGACCTCGGTAATTACTTACTGTGTTTATTTTATTACTTGCGACGACCCGGTACACTTGCCGGTGACTCAACACACATACTGTGGAAAAGCTAGACATATCACGTCTAAGTGTATCCACAAAAAAAGAAAGAAGTCTTCACAGACTCCTTATACTAACAGAAAAGGGCCCAAGAAAGTATGGGTACCTAAGTCCATGATCATTTCTGTTGCAGACCTACTTAACAGGACAAAAAAAACACATGTCATGGTACCTGGACAGTGGATGCTCGCGACACATGACAGGAGAAAGGTCTATGTTCCTAGACCTCCAACCTAAGAAAGGTGGGTATGTGATTTTTGGTGGCAATCAGAAAGGAAAAGTTGTTGGTGTAGGTAAAATTGGTGGTAAACATCCCTTGCCTATTATTTGTGATGTTTTATATGTGAAAGGGCTGAAACATAATCTGCTTAGCATAAGTCAATTGTGTGATAGTGGATTTTCTGTATCTTTTTCTAAGGATGCATGTATAGTCAACGACAATAGTGGAAATACCCTATTTTCTGCTAAAAGGTAAAACAATCTGTATAAGATTGACCTGCCTGAACTTTCAGATCAAAGTGTAGCATGCTTTATGTCTAAAGAGGATGAAAAATGGCTATGGCATAAAAAACTAGGACATGTTAGTATGAAACAAATTTCTAAATTGAAAAAGCATAAGATTGCCTGATATTTCCTTTAAGAAAGATATTCTGTGTGATGCGTGTCAGAGAGGTAAACAAGTAAAATCAAGTTTCAAATATAAGAAAGAAGTCACTTCATCTTGACCTTTGAAACTTTTAAACATGGATCTGATTGGACCTGTCAGTGTAGCTAGCCAAGGTGGAAAGAAATATGGTTTTGTCATAGTTGATTATTATTCTAGATTTACATGGGTAATATTCTTAACCCACGAGGATGAGTCTTATAAGGTCTTTACAGTATTCAGTAAGAGATTATAGAATGAGCAAGGTTTCTGTATCTCTTCTACTAGAAATGATCATGGAGGAGAATTTGAGAATGATCAGTTCAAACTGTTATGTGAGGAAAATGATATTTCTCACAATTTCTCTGCACCTAGAACTCCACAGCAAAATGGAGTGGTTGAGAGAAAGAACAGATCTCTTCAGGAGATGGGAAGAACAACGGTAAATGAAAATAATCTTCCTAAGTACTTCTGGACAGAAGCCATTAACACTGCTTGTTATGTGCAAAACGTAATACTGATTAGACCTATCTTAAATAAGACTCCTTATGAATTATGGAAAGGAAGAAAACCCAACATATCATATTTTCATGCATTTGGATGTGAATGTTATATTCTTAATACAAAAGATCATCTTGGCAAATTTGACTCAAAAGTAGATAAAGGCATATTTATTGGATATTCTGAAATGTCTAAAGCTTTTAGAATCTTTAATTCTAGAACTTCTGTTGTAGAAGAATCAATTCATCTAAAGTTTAATGATGGTTTGAAGATTGGTAGGGAACTATCAGATCTAGAAGAGGATGTTGCAGGTATTGAACTTAATCCTGCAGTGGAAGAATCTTCAGACAAGCCAAAAGTAGAAGTGTCTGAAATTCAGACAAGTGTTGATGCGTCTGAAACTCGGAATTTAAAGAAAGATTGGAAATTCAAGACTTATCATCCAGAAGATCTTATTGTTGGAAGTTCATCTCAAGGAGTTAGAACCAGATATGCTTTCAATGAAAACAACAACATGGCCTTCATATCAGATTTGGAACCCAAAAAGATTGAAGAAGCCTTGCAAGATGAAAGCTGGATTCTAGCCATGCAAGAAGAACAAAATCAGTTCAAGAGAAATGATGTCTGGACTCTAGTTTCTAAACCCAAAGAGAAATTTGTTATTGGAACCAGATGGGTATTTAGAAACAAACTAGATGAAGATGGAAAAGTGGTAAGAAACAAAGCAAGATTAGTTGCTCAAGGTTATAATCCACTAGGTATTGATTTTACTGAAACTTTTGCACCTATAGCTAGATTAGAAGCAATTAGAATTCTCATGTCATATGCTGCTCAACATGATATAACTCTTTATCAAATGGATGTTAAAAGTACATTCCTAAATGGAATAATTGAGGAAGAAGTGTATGTGAAGCAACCTCCTGGTTTTGAGGACTCTGAAAATCCTCACTATGTCCATAAGCTTAAGAAAGCTTTATATGGACTCAAACAAGCTCCAAGAGCTTGGTATGATTGGCTAAGCATATATCTAATGGAAAATAATTTCATTAGAGGAAAAGTAGACACTATACTTTTCAAGAAATGCTCAAAGAAAGACTTCATAGTAGTACAGATTTATGTTGATGATATTATATTTGGTACTACTAATGAACATCTCTGCAAAGAGTTCTCTGAGTTCATGCAGAATGAATTTGAAATGAGCATGATGGGTGAGCTGAAGTTCTTCCTTGGTCTTCAAATAAAACAGACAAGTGATGGAATATATATTCATGAACAGAAGTACACCAAGGAACTTCTGAAAAAGTACAAAATGGAAAATTAAAAGCCTATGAGTACTCCTATGCATCCATCAAATGTTCTAAACAAGGATGAGGAAGGTAAAAAGGTAGACCAAACTGTCTACCGAGGTATGATAAGATCTCTTCTATACTTAACTACTAGCAAACCTGATATTCAATTCAGTGTTTGTCTTTGTGCTAGATTTCAATTAGACCCTAAAGAATCTCACCATAAGGCTGTTAAAAGAATTTTTAGATATTTGATTGAAACCACTAACCTTGGTCTATTATATAAGAAAGCTGAAGATTTTAGGTTAGCTGGATTTTGTGATGCTGATTTTACTGGAGATAGAATCGATAGAAAAAGCACCAGTGGAGGATATCACTTCATTGGAGCAAATGTGATCTCCTGGTCAAGCAAAAGGCAAAGTACCATTGCTCTATCAACTGCAGAAGCTGAGTATATATATGTAGCTAGTTGTTGTTCACAACTGCTTGTAGATTATTCAATGTTTGAGCATATATACCTGTTTGGTATGATAATAATAGTGCTATTAATATGTCTAAGAATCCCATACAGCATTCTAGAGCAAAACATATAGAAATTAAGCATCATTTTATTAGAGATTATGTTCAAAAGGGTGTTTTGGAAATTAAGTTTGTAACCACTGAATATCAGTGGGCAGATATCTTTACAAAACCCTTAAGTGAAGATAGATTTGATTTTATCAGAAGGAATCTTAATATACATAATGTGTCTGAATGAGAGCTTGCTGATATGTCTGGAAATTTTACTTGTCTAAGTTTTATATTTGTTTGACTCGTCTATTTTAAGGTAAGCGTCTGATGATGTGGCTAAAAGCACTCAGTTCTAAACCCTGACTGAGACACGTGTACATTGCATTTTTCCCTCCTTTTCTGAAAAACGTTTCATTTGATTTACAACTGTCTTTTCAAAATTTATTGTTGTTTATAGAAATAATCTCTCTCCTCATTCCCAACGCAAAAAACACTCAAGTGTTTTAACAAAATGAATTCGTGTCGTTTCAAAACTACCCACTCAAAGTCTCTTGCTCACAATCTCTCTCTGAACTCTCTTCGTCTTCATCTCCTCAAAACCCTTCCTTTCCAAATCCTAAAAATCTTCTCCTCTGAAACAATGGCACCCAAAAGTTTTCTTAAAGATGTTGATGAAAGATCCGGACTTTCTTTAACAGAACTAAAGAAAGTGCATCCTGGAAGGATCCCTAACTTATCTAAGTTGAAGAACAAAGGATTAGATGTCAAGCCAGAAATCGTGCATGCTGGGTGGCAACCATTCTTCCAGATTATGGAAGATGTCTATCCTCCCTTGGTTAGGGACTTCTGGAAAAACTCTAAAGTCACCAAGGACAACACAGCCTTTGTGATCTCTGGTGATGTTGATGAAGACCATGTCTTCATCACCCATGAGTCACTCACTGAAGTGACTAAGTGCCATAAAGAAGGAGCGAGCTACGACAAAAGCTGGGTGAAAAATCAAGGTGGCGAAGCAGCTGTGAACCTTGTACTGTATGGAGTTCCCAAGACAAAGGACTTTGATTCAAAGTTCCTAACTCCAAAGGCAAGATTTCTTCATGTTCTTCTAATTAATTGTGTGATACCTAAAACTGGTTCTATGGATCATGTGAGTAAGATAGAAAAATTTGGTATCTACCACTTAGTCCAAAGAATCAAAATAGATATCATAGATTTAATTTTTGGACACATGCTGAAAACTATTAAAGGGAAGTGCAAGGGTGGATATCCCTATGGCATGCTTATGACAAGAATCTTCAGAGCCAACTCTTTGAACAACATGTCACAAGCTTTCCATGCTAATCTCTGCATAGAGATAAATTCAAAGACCCTATCTTTGATGAAAATTCAACTTCAACCCATTGCAGAACCTTCAACTGCTGAAGCATCTTCCTCTGCTGCACCTGCTAGTGAAAGACTGAGCATTCCAGTAGTTAAGGCTGAACCTTTTGAGGAACCTGTTGAAGAAGAAAGGTCTCAACTTCAAAGGAAGAAGAGGAAAGTTACTCTCTTAACTGATGAAGCTTTTGTGTTTCAAGATGCTGCTGATGTCTCTCAAGTTGTTGAGCCTGTTGTTGAATCTTCTGAGCAAGTTGCTGCTTCTGCTCCTACTGCACCTAGTATAAAAAAAGTCTTCAAGAGGAAGAGAGCAGTGCAAGCTGTGGGGGAGTCTCAACCAGAAGAGGCAGTGATCCCTAAGAAAAAGAGGATCACTGTGACAAGAAGGAAATTGGTATTACCTTCTACTCCATCACCAACACCCTCACCTCAAAGAGAATCCTCCTTTCAACCTCAACCAACAACCACAACAACCTCCATTCCACAACCATCATCACCATTACCACTGTCTCCACAAAGAACACCAACACCACCACTACAAAGAACACCATCACCTCAACCACAACAAAACACCCTTACTCCACGTTCTTCACCAAAAATTCCAACTCCTTTACACACATCACCCATCCATCACTCTTTTGAACCCAATCCTACCATATCAGAAACTCACATGTCTGATACTTCCACACCACAAACATCTCATCATTCTGACATTATTCTCACTGAGGATGTCAATGACTTTGATTATTTTAACAATCCCACTCCTCCACCTTCACCCAAAATACAAACCCCTGATTACATCAGAAACCAGAACCAAGTCCCTCTGAGAATAATCTTTCCAGATTTATTCTTTGAAACAAGACACAACCCACTCCCTTTAGCCACCTTACCTCCATATCACATATCTTCCAGAACAACTCCCTTCTCTGTCACAGATGAGTCTTGCTCAAATTTTCTCAGCAACAAAGACTTGGACGTCATTGCTTCACTTGAACTGAAAGGTAGCTTGTTAAGCTTGCCAGAAAGCAAAAATCAGTAAACAAATGGCTCTTCAATCCTCACATCTTCATGAGACCCTCTACTGAGCTCAAAGTAATGCCTGACTCCATGGCCTTGAAACAAAAGCAAAAGGTCATTGACTTGCCTGGAGATCAACAATTCTGTCTGATCAAGCTCAATGACAACAAATGCAAATCCAGACTGAGGTTGTTCACTACAGAGACCCATCACAAGTTTCTAAAAGTCAGAGACATCTACTGGAGATGTGGCTCTAGCTCTGGAGTGTTTGAAGAAGAGAAGAAAACCATTCCAACCAGAGGTAGCCAAGCCTATGCTCTCTATCCTTTTCACCTTCCATTTACACTATCCCTCCCTTCTTCATGGTTTTCCCCTTCTTTTTGTTACACTTCCCTGAATCTACTCTTCTTACTCACATAAATCTCATTAGGAGATCTTATGAATTTCTTCTTTCTGTAGAAGATCCTCTTCTTCATCATGAACAAATTCATATTTTTCTAGAGGAATTCTATCCAAATAATGATTGTGTCGCAACTCTCTCAACCAATGTTTCTCTAGACCCTCACCTTGAGGGCCACATTATTGTTGAAGAGTTACCTCCTACTCCTCCTCCTAGTCCACGTCCTCCATCCGCATCTGCAACTGCAATGGCTACAACAGATTCTACTACTGTAGTTGCTTGTGATACTGCTTCCCATCAGAGGCTAGATGAAATGTCTTTAAGTTTGAAGACTGTCATCCAAAGACGGGATGAAGCAATTGCTCAGCAAGTTGCATTTCAAGCTCAGATGTTAGCTCAGTAGCAAGCAATGCAGAAGATGATGGAACCTTTCTTCAAAATCCAAGGAGGCCCTAGTTCTTAGATCTTAGGACTTAGTCTTTTTCATTTCCTCTTGATTCATGCAATGTACTAGTCAGTGATGTCTATCACTTGTAACACTTCTGACTCTGGTTATATGAAATAACTTGCTTTTTTTTTCTTGGTATTTCTTTTGGCTATCTGTCTTAATATATCTGTTTTACTTACTTTTTGATTGTTGCCAAAAAGGGGAGGAAATATATTAGGAAATATAATAGAAAAGTTCCGACTTCGTGTTTTTCTGTTCCCAAAGTTATGGTTGTTCTGATACAATTGGTTTAAAAATATTTATCTGCTATGATACCTTTTTTTTTTTTTTTGCTCTAAATATTTGTTTATCTGATGCATAAACTAAGGGGGAGCATTAAAAATTATATCTTCAGAAATTTCTCTTATTGCTTTTTGATGTTCAATAAAATCAGAAAAAATATTTGTCATCATCAAAAAGGGGGAGAATGTTGAGACCTCATAAGTCTGAAACACATTTAATGTGTAAATTCTCTAAGTTTTGATGATTCCAAGAAGATTAAGTATGGTAATATTGAACCTTATTGTTGTTTTGGCTTCAACGACTCAAGGGGGGGGGGGGGGTGAATTGAGTTTTCAAAAAATCTTCCTTTTCAAAAACTTTACTTTTCAAATCAGAGTTGCCACAGGATTTTTTACAAAAAACAGTGAAGGGCTTTTTATGAAATCTTGAATAGAAGGTGATGAGGATAAGAAAGATTGATTCAGAACTAATAGATCATAGAATAGGTTCAGGTTCAAAACTCAATAATAACAAAATACAAAAACTGATTAAGCCTTTAAAGATTAAGAACAAGTTGTGCAAGTTTCAGATACAAGCATTAACAATCAAGAACAAACTTGGAGGTTTCAGTGATTAAGAAACATAAATTAAGCTATTC
Organism: Sophora flavescens; assembly: GCA_030762895.1. Taxonomy (NCBI): domain Eukaryota; kingdom Viridiplantae; phylum Streptophyta; class Magnoliopsida; order Fabales; family Fabaceae; genus Sophora; species Sophora flavescens. The sequence continues at coordinate 16,326,379 of CM061066.1, forward strand.
GAATTTGATCACATATGATGCAAGATTCAATTCAAATATTGATCCTTGAGAATAGAATTGAATACACAGTTATTATTATAGTTTACTCAAGGTTCAATACTGATTGTGCAGATCAAGAACTGATATCAATTGAAAACTGAGAACATCAAGATCATAGTTATATGCGCAAGACAGAAATTAAAGAGTTTGAGTTTAGAGATACCACACAACCAGATTTATCCTGGTTCAGTCACCACCACTGTGACCTACATCCAGTCCCCACTCCACCTGTGGGTTTTCACATACTAACACAACAAGCTTTAGCCAGGTAGCTTGAAAAACCTTTACACCACAGAACACTCCTTCACCTCGAGATACCACACTCTTGTGAAGAGCCTCAATATTCTTCCTTAGGGATACCTCACTCTAATCACACAGAGAGACTCCCTCTCTCTTTACAATCGAAAAGTACAAAAAGATTGATTCATAAACTCTTAATAGTCAGATAAACAAATTGAAGCACTTATGAGAATGAAACACTCTTTTCACAATAAGCTCAAGAAAGATGATGAATGATTTTCACAATTGATTTCTCAAATTGATTTCGTGTAATTCTGATATGTTATCGATATGTTCGATATTGTTAAAAAGTGTTCCTTTGATCCCTCTATATATAGGAAACAAGTTATAGTCGTTGGGATCAATTAAAACAGATTTGGGTCTGATAACAGAATTTGTTTTCTTGATTCCGGTTCTTGAATAGGGGTTGAGTACAGGGCTGTATTAACCAATTTCATACTGATAGTTCTGATAGTTTTGAAATAAGATTCTACATCGGCGTCGTCTTCAATCCTCAGGGATCGTAGTTGATAGTAGACGAGCTCCGTATGCCACATCATTGGACGGATACTCCTTTAACTGGTTGAACGTAACCTAGTAGGCGAGCTCCATATGCCATGTCATTGGATGGAGCTTCTCATTAAGGACTTACCAAGTCCAAAGACTTGTGTGGACGACCGCTTCTGTCACTTGTGTGGACGAGCACTTCTGTCACTTTAGTGGATTAGCGCTTCTATCACTTGTGTGGACGAGCGCTTCCATCACTTTAGTGGACGAGCGCTTCCGTCACTTTAGTGGACGAGCGCTTCTGTCACTTTAGTGGACGAGCGCTTCTATCACTTTAGTGGACGAGCGCTTCTATCACTTTAGTGGACGAGCGGAATTAGAATCTTGTGTATTCTGAGTTTATCAGACTAAAAACACAGGGGATCCATTCCTGAACCTCCATACATCCATTGATTACATGGCTGTACCTGACAAATAACTTTCTTATTTCCAAAAATCATTTTCATTAACAAATACTTATTCCTTTTAATGCAGGTTATGAAAATTGATTTTCTTCATGCATCTTTTTAGTTGAGTTATTTTGTGACTAAGAGATTTCTTTCTCTTACAAATCATCTAAGACTTAAATCTAAAATTCTCCGTTAAGCTTGGTCTTGATGATCCTTTGATCTTTGACTTTTCTCTTTTGATTTCTACATGCAGCTCCTTGATTCCTTCAAGTTCTTCCTTGAATATTTTCCTTGAATTTGCTTAATGAACTTGTTGATCACTGCTTGATACCTGTCTTTGCAATTTGACACTAAAACACTTGCACACACGTTATATTGTATTTGTCATATATCAAAATCTCTAAGTCATTGAGTCTTACAAACTCCCCCTTTTTGATTATGACAAATCTTCTAACAAATTATAAGATCAGAGTATAAGTGTAGCAGAAGCTAAGTGTTTTTGACAGATTTATATCATGGTATCAGAGCAGACGTATATCAGAGCAAAAAGAATATTATCAGAGCAGAATTTGATTTATTCCCCATTAATCATGTAAGCTTATAATCTCCCCCTCAACATATGCATGTATAATTTGTTATTATCCTCTTTCTCTATATCATACTTTTTCCTCCCCCTTTTGGCATTATCAAAAAGGTAAAGAAAAGAAACATTCAAAGCAATAGAGAAGGCAATCATTTAAACATTCAAACATAGCATATAAAATTGTTCATGATAGAGGGATAGGTGCAGGGACAAATCAAAAAGAACAGAAACCATCAGCCAAAATTACAAACTAAGGCATTTTACCTTTCAAAAAACTAAGTTCTAATTCCTATGAATTCCTAGAACTAGTTCTTCCTTTTTGATTTTCTTTTGTTTCTTTAGAGATTAGATATAGGATTGATCAATTATGTCTCTTCTAATGAAAAAGAAACTTTCCTTGTTCAAGGGCTTGGTAAAAATATCAGCAAGTTGTTTAGTTGTATCAATATATTCAATCTCAATTTCTCTACTTTGAATAAAGTTCTTATGATAGAGATCATGTTCAAATTTAATTGTTGCATAGCAAGCAAAACAAATTATTTAAAGCTTCATCAATTTTCTTAGATTCAATTTGTGAAACAAAAGCCATATGATTATTCCAAGATTGATCAAATAACTTTAATAGAACAATGTAGACATACTATACAACGATATATAATTCAACACTGAAAGATTCACAATCACACATTAATAATGATAATTTTAAACACTTATTCAATCAATATTCTTTCTTTATTGTTACCCATTTTGTATTTGGAGAAGACTCTATGTCATGATTCCAATTTTCGCTCTTAACCTGCCACCACACCTACAAAACAGAATTTCATGTTTGTGCTATAGGTACCCAACTTTTCTTGGGTCCTTCATGGTTAGAGTATGATAAAGTTCCTTTTGGAACCCATATTTGCCTTATTTGCAATGAATAATTATTTCTCAAATTGCAGAAAGCACCTTTTCTATTGCAATAATGACATCTAGCATATTGTGATGTATTAGCATACTGAGAAACATGAAATTTTCTAAAGGTTTTTGCCTTTCTCTCAATTTTGTACACTAAATCAACTTGGTTTTTCATTTCTTTTTGTTGTCCAAGTAATGCATTCAAGTTGTCTTTATCACTAGTAATTCTAGATAGATCACCATTCAAATGATTTATATGTTTCTCCAACTTAGGACAATTATCACATATAGGTGGTTCCAAAACAGTAGCCAATCTTTCTTTTACAGCACAATTTTCTGTTTTTAATTCATCTAGCTCTTTGTTTAAAACAGAATTTTTCTCTTCTAGGCATGTGATGGTTTTCTTAGACTTAATTAGCAATCTAGCAAGTCTAATGGATTCTTTATGAAGTTTTTCAAAAGCATTTTGTAATTCATCATAAGAAGGTTATGAATCAGAATTTACCCCACTCTCTGAATCACTGTTATTGCTGGTCATCAAGCACAAGTTTACCTCCTCATATTCAGATTCTTCGGTGGAATCTACATCATTATCATCCCAAGCAATGTAGGCCTTTCTTAGCTTTCTCCACTTTTTGTCCTTTGAGTCAAACTTTTATGTTTTGTCCTTCTTTTGCCATTTTGGACAGTCAAGCTTCATGTGGCCAATCTTTCCACATTCATAGCATGTGATGTTGTTGGAAGAGTTGTCACCTTTGTTGAAATTTCTCCTTTGAAAAGTGGATGACTTTCTTTTGAAGTTGCATTTCTTCTTTAGGAACTTCTTGAATTTTCTAACTAGCATTCCCATCTCTTCTTCAGATTCTGCCTCTTGTGCTGAATCATCATCATATCTATCTTCTACTTCTCTTACTTATGATTTCAGAGTCAATCCCTTTTTCTTTTTGTCAGTTTCTTCATTTTCATTTAGTCTGTTCAACTCCAATTCATGCTCTTACAGTTTTCTAAACAGCACTGCAATTGACATTGTTGAAAGGTCTTTGGATTCTGAAATTGCAGTTACTTTAGGTTGCCATTCTCTACCCAGACATCTCATGACTTTGTTAACTTGATCTTTATTGGAGATTGTATTTCCAAGTGCAGCCAATTGATTCACAATGTGTGAGAATCGCATTTGCATAACCTCCATTGGTTCTCCTCGATTCATGCAAAATAACTCATATTCATGTGTCAATGTGTTCATTCTTGCTCTTTTGACATCTATGGTTCCTTCATGTATTACTTGCAATGTATCCCACATCTCCTTTGCTGATTTGTAATTTGAAACCCTGAAAAACTCATCACGACTTAAAGCAGATGTTATAATATTATTAGCACGTGCATTATATTGAATTCTTTTCTTATCATCCTCATTCCATTCAGTTTTAGGCTTATTTCTTAGAGCACCATTAGCATCTACAGTAGAGGGGACAAATGGTCCATTTTCTACTGCGTCCCATATGTCAACACATGCTGCCTCAAGAAAGATTACCATTTTTTCCTTCCAATAGATATACTCAGATCCATTGAAGGCGGGATGGCGTGCAAGGGAAGCCCCTTCATTCAAACAGTCATTGGAAGCCATACTCTTATAGCTGTTAAGCCAAACTTAAGAGTTTAGCTCTGATACCAATTGTTGTTTTGGCTACAATGACTCAAGAGGGGGGGGGGGGGGTGAACTGAGTTTTCAAAAATTCTTCCTTTTCAAAAACTTTACTTTTCAAATCAGAGTTGCCTCGGGATCTTTTACAAAAAACAGTGAATGACTTTTTATGAAATCTTGAATAGAAGGTGATGAGGATAAGAAAGATTGATTCAGAATTAATAGATCACAGAATAGGTTCAAGTTCAAAACTCAATAATAACAAAATACTGAAACGGATTAAGCCTTTAAATATTAAGAACAAGTTATGCAAGTTTCAGATACAACCATTAAACAATCAAGAATAAACTTGCAGGTTTCAGTGATTAAAAAACAGAAATTAAACTATTCAAATTTGATCACATATGATGCAAGATTCAATTCAAATATTGATCCTTGAGAATAGAATTGAATACACAATTATTATTACAGTTTACTCAAGGTCCAAATACTGATTGTGCAAATCAAGAACTGATATCAATTGAATACTTAGAACATCAAGATCATGGTTATACCCGCAAGACAGAAATTAAAGAGTTTGAGTTTAGAGATACTATACAACCAGATTTATCCCGGTTCAGCCACCACCACTGTGACCTACATCCAGTCCCCACTCCACCTGTGGGTTTTCAACACTAACACAACAAGCTTTAGCCAGGTAGCTTGAAAAACCTTTACACCACAGAGCACTCCTTCACCTCGAGATACCACACTCTTGTGAAGAGCCTCAATGTTCTTCCTTAGGGATACTTCACCCTAATCACACAGAGAGACTCCCTCTCTCTTTACAATCGAAAAGTACAAAAAGATTGATTCCTAAACTCTCAATAATCAGATAAACAAATTGAAGCACTTATGAGAATGAAACACTCTTTTCACAATAAGCTCAAGAAAGATGATGAATGATTTTCACAATTGATTTCTCAAATTAATTTCGTGTAATTCTGATATGTTACCGATATGTTCGATATTGATAAAAAGTGTTCCTTTGATCCCTCTATATATAGGAAACAAGTTATAGTCGTTGGGATCAATTAAAACAGATTTGGATCTGATAACAGAATCTGTTTTCTTGATTCTGGTTCTTGAACAGGGGTTGAGTACAGGGCTGTATTAACCAATTTCATACTGATAGTTCTGATAGTTTTGAAATAAGATTCTACATCGGCGGCGTCTTCAATCCTCAGGGCTCGTAGTTGATTGTAGACGAGCTCCATATGCCACGTCATTGGACGGATACTCCTTTAACTGGTTGAACGTAACCTAGTAGACGAGCTCCATATGCCACGTCATTGGACGAAGATTCTCATTAAGGACTTAGCAAGTCCAAAGACTTGTGTGGACGAGCGCTTCTGTCACTTGTGTGGACAAGTACTTCTGTCACTTTAGTGGACGAGCATTTCTATCACTTGTGTGGACGAGCGCTTCTGTCACTTTAGTGGACGAGCGCTTCTATCACTTTAGTGGACAAGCACTTCTGTCACTTTAGTGGACAAGCGGAATTAAAATCTTGTGTATTCTGAGTTTATCAGACTAAAAACACAGGGGATCCATTCTTGAACCCCTGTACATCCATTGATTACATGGTTGTACCTGACAAATAATTTTCTTATTTCCAAAAATCATTTTCATTAACGAAAACTTATTCCTTTTAATGCAGGTTATGAAAATTGATTTTCTTCATGCATCTTTTTAGTTGAGCTATTTTGTGACTAAGAGATTTCTTTCTCTTACAAATCATATAAGACTTAATTCTAAAATTCTCTGTTAAGCTTGGTGTTGATGATCCTTTGATCTTTGACTTTGCTCTTTTGATTTCTACATGCAGCTCCTTGATTCCTTCAAGTTTTTCCTTGAATATTTTCCTTGAATTTGCTTAATGAACTTGTTGATCATTGCTTGATACCTGTCTTTGCAATTTGACACTAAAACACTTGTACACACATTAAATTGTATTTGTCATATATCAAAATATCTAAGTCATTGAGTCTTACACTTATGAAATTACTGACAAATCTGATAAGTGTGTAGAAAATCAGATTTAAGGTCACTCGTCTACTTTCTGACTCGTCTGCTTTTTAGTAGAGCTCGTTTTATAAGACTTGTTTGAAAACCACGTGTCTTATTTTAAGTCAAAGACCAAGTCAATGCGCTATCAAGATCTGAGTTTGCTTGATGACGTGGCAAGAAGCATCTGTCTGAAACAGACTCAGTTGATCACCCGTCTGACTTTTGGAATACGCTAGCACCCGTCTAGTTTTGGACTGCATGATCACCCGTCTAGTTTTTGGACTGCTTAAACACTCATCTGATTTATGATTACTTCTCACCCGTCTGATTTTTCAACTCTGGTATAATGTCAGTTTGTCAGAAATGAAGTCCAAGTCATCTTATTCAAATTAAATGCCTTCCTTAAGGATCTCGAAGACCTCTGGACAATAGATCAAAGGATAAAGAATAAAGAACGTTTGTTTCAAGGTTTTAAGGAATAAACACGCAATCTCCGTACCACAGTAGTAACTTTTTAGCTGTTTTAGTACAAAGTAAAAGTGTTTTCTAGAAAGTGAACTGACTGTTGCATTAAAAGAGGAAAGCTCTCTGCTGCAAGTACAAGAAGCCTGTTGTTTCATATTCTGAAATAATAGTTGATTCAGATTAAAATGTACTCTTGGACAACCTTATCAAAGCTAAACGTTTCCAAGCATTTAATGTTTATACAGAACGACTCTTTGGCATTAATGGTGTCTCAGAAGCTCAAATCAAAAAAACACATTTTCTGAAGGTGTGTCTAAACGGATCTCTTGATTGAAGCCTTTAAATAGATCAAACAATGAAGATGAAGAGAAGAAGTTGAATATCATTAAGAACACTGCTCAGAAGCATTTACTCACCTCATTAACTTCTTTATCCTTTCATTGAATACACTTTCAATCATTTGATATTAATTCGCAGTCTTTCAAACTTCATATTTATTCCACTCCTTGAGTGTGATCTGAAAGACTTGTAGGTTGTATTAATTACACAAAACCTTTATATTCCTTGTGTGTGTAGCCTGAAGAGGCTAGGTGTGCAAAGAATACTTGTTTGAGTGTTGAGCCTGAAGAGGCTAGGTGTGCAAAGAATACTTGTACTGTAATTTACTCAGTTATAGTGGAAACTTGGTGTTGCCAAGAAACTGGACGTAGCCCTGCAGATTTTGGGGTGAACCAGTATAAATCTCTTGAGTGATATTCTTCTTCCTTTATCTCTTTATTTTGCTTGAGTTTTATTCTGTTTTAGCTTTTAACTTGGGGAGTTAATATTGTGAATATCAAACTCTGTTTTACCCTACTCTGTCTGCCCGTGTGCCTTGTTTGAATATTAAACGATTCACTCGTCTGATTTTCTATTATCTAAGTACAGCTTGTTGTTCCTGCAAAAATCTTTTTTAAAGTAACCGAAAAAGTTGGTAAACACAATTCAACCCCCCTTTCTTGTGTTAACTTTGGTTATTTCACCTTATTGGAAGACCCTGGCAATATGATCGTCGTGCCTTATATGACAGTTATGCAAACACCTACTCCTTCGTAAAAGATGGAGTTGGAGTCAAATTAGCACCATTAACGGTCAATGAATTTAACAAGAAAGATTCAAAACCATTGTTGATGGCCAACGAACAAATCAAGCAGACAATGGAGGAAAATTTTCTTCCAGAGGAAATTGAAGAAATGATTCCTGAATTTACAGTCGTCGTACCAGTAGGAACTCCACATGGACTACCATTAATGCAGTGTATTCAACACGCCATGGACTTTCACCCTGAAATGAACCTTTCAAACAAACCAACTTACCCGATGAGTACAAAAGAGCATGAATGAAGCAAGAGCTTGACTCGAGGACGAGTCTTTTCCAACCCGGGGATAATGATACGAGTACCACTTTGATAGTGTGATTTTACATGATGTTTCCTGTACATATTTGCATGCATTTTTCATATAGATTAGGCATTCTTTAGTTGATTTTAGTTAGATTTTCCCTTGGAACGGGTGAAGCGGTTTCTTGGTGTTGTTTTGCAGGAATTCAATGTAAAAATGATCAAAATCAGCCTTGGTGGAGCTTGGATGAAAAAGAGCTTGAAAAGTGAAGAATATGAGCCAAACAGAGCCCATCACGGCCTGGCCGTGATGACCATCACGGCCGTGATCAAGCAGAGCGGAAGGCAAAAGTCAGAGACTGTCACGTCCTGCCCGTGACAGACATCACGGTCGTGACCTACCAGAAATTCAAGTTTCGCGTCGTGAATAAAGGGCTCGCCTCGCGAGAGTTAAAAAGTGAAATGACGCCCACTCCAGAACGCGTCACGGCCTGGCCGTGATGGCCATCACGGCCGTGACGCGCAACAGACCTATAAATAAGAACGCAGCAGACAGAACAGAGGAGTTTTTGGGGTCCATTTAAAGGCATTTGGAGGCTGCAGCTGGGCTAGGGTTTCAACCCTAGAAGGGAGCCAAGAGGGATTGCTTTGAAGAAGAAGGAAAGCTCACATGGAGCCTCTTCTTTCCTCTTCCTTCCTATTTCTCTGGTTTGGTTTTCTTTGTTTTATGAGTAGTTAAATCCCTGTGTTGGGATTAGATGTAATCAAACTTATGTTTATGTATGTATCTTGACTGATTAATCTATGTTCATGTCTTCATATTAGTGGTTAATTTTCTGTGCTTAATGCTTGTTGTGGCTAGCACCCCCATGACTTGATTTGTGTTGTGGCTAGATTAAGGATATGCAATGGGAACGTTCGTATCATAACCGGAACTGAATTTAATCACCTAGTAAGCCTTGTATCTAGGAATGGAACTAGGTTTATTAGTAATCGCGTAATCCCTAATCTTAATGCAAATTCATTAATCTAGGCCACCTAAGGAATTAGGGTCTATTAGTGGATTTAGGCTCTTGCCATCCGAGGAATCGGGGTTTGAGTAATTTAGTGGATTGATTTTAATATCTGAAGCATGAATGGGAGGTATCTAGTCCTGATAGTACATGAGTTAGAGGTTTGGTGAAGTCTAGTCCCAACATATCCTTTCTGCACTCCAAGTGTTTGTCAAAAGTCCCCAAAGAACTTTTCCCTTTTCTTTTGTTGTTTTACTTTCTCTCTTGATTTTCTGTTTAGTCTAGATAGTTGCTGAGTTTGTGAATTGGTAGTTGACATCCAATCCCCGTGGATACGATAACCGGTCTTACCACCGTATTACTTGCACGACTGGGTATACTTGCCCAGAATCGTCCAACACACTTCCAAAATAACCATGAACATGTTGCCATCCCTTACCTCATGCAAGCCACCATTGTTGACATTGTAGTTAGTTCATTAAAGCATCTTCTTCCCAACTGTTTTTTTTTTGGTTCATTTTCTAGGACAGAAATGTCCCTCAAGAGTAGTATAAATAGGGTCATTGTATCCTTGTATTTTCATCCTGAAGTTTATGAAAATTTGAGTTTCTCTTTGTGAGAGTTAGAGAGTGAATTCTCTCTTTGTTTCTGAGCCACTTTCCCTTCACACCAGCACACAGACTCATCCAGCAAATTAGGTATGCTTTTTTTTACAATTGTAAATGGAGAATATTCCATATCAATCTTTACATTCGCATAGAATAGGGATCACTAGCCATCTGGCAGTGATTATTTACATTTTTATAGTTGGATTGCTTTAAACAGAAAATTGCAATAAAGAGAAAATCAGAAAAGCTTGGACAAAACTTTTGTTTATCTTCTTCCCTTCTTCCTGGATTGCTCCTACTCTAAAGGAGAATTTCTACTTGTTGCTTGCATCAATTAATGTGTTTGATTTTTCATTAAGAATGGATCATCATAACGACAAAATCTAATACACCCTTAGTGGTTTGTATTTCACCATCTAGGAAAGGAAAACACTGTGAAGTGGACCAGTGGTGCTCTCAATATCTCAAAGTCTTATTACTTTCCCTCAAAAGGTTTAAGGATACTTCAAAATAATAATAAAATAAAAGGTTTTAACACGACACAAACTAACAAACACACTAGACAAGATTTTTAAATGGAAGACAAAACATAAAATAACCATTATAAAATTTATATCTATATAAAAGAACTAGTACTAGTGGGTGGGTTGAGTTTTAAAAAAAAAATCTCACTTTTATTATTTTGAACCATCTCATTTAAGTAGCGGATTAAACAAATTCGACTCGAGTTGGTCCGAGACTACCCGATTTTTTTTCTTCTTTTTTCTTTTGGGTTTGCATAACTTATTTGCTTGAAGTTGATTTTGTTGTTACTTGTTAATTTGTTATTGTACTTGGTGAATGGTTTATTTGAATTTGGTATTAGTGATTATTTTTGTGTTTTAATCCAATATTTTTCCCATTTTTCTGTATTTTTCATTTTTTAAATTTTAAGTGAATTAACCCATTAAATCGCTAATACGAGATGAGTTGAATCGGGTTGATTATTATTTAACTCATAAAAATTATGAGTCAAATTGGGTTAAATTACTTTTTGTGAATCTATTCTATGGTGGGTCAACTCAGATGAGCCAAAGTGCAAAGTTGGCTCATTTTGATAGCATAGCTTTAACCTGCTATATACATCTTGTTAATTAATTTGAGTCTAGAGCTGAGTTGTTTGTAGAGACGAGCACAAAGAAAATTTGAGATGAACCAATGGCTCTGGATTTGGGTCATTATTCCGTGACAAGGAATAAGACTGTTGTGGGCTTTAAAAAGTCTATGGACCGTTTGGATGCAAATGGTATTTTTGATTGTCTGGATAGGGGTATTGGTGACCTGGTGTAGACTTTTTGAATTGGTCATTAATAAAACCTATATATGACACAAAATCCAAATCTAGATCAAACTGACAAAAAAAAGAAGAAGAACTAAACAAATAAATTACTGAGACAAAAAAAAATTATTTATATTAATTATAAACTTGTAAAAAGATAAATTTACATGATTTTACTATACTCAAAATTTAAATAAAAAAATCCTAGTTTAATTAACTTGAGAGAACAAGGAAAAATTATCCTTTTTTATTGTTGAAGATATTCTAAATTTTTTTTTCTGTCAATAACATTAGATATATAATTTCATATTTTCATGAATTATTTGAATGAAATAGTAAATGAAAAATGGTAGATATTACATAACATTAGCTCAAATTTAATTTATTTTTTCTTGAAAGAAAAGAAAGGAAAAAGAAAAAGAAAGCACTCAAGGGAATGGGCATAGCACAAGTGAAGCGAGCGAAGGGTAAACAGTAAACACAAACCCCAGTGGTAGTGAGTGATCTCAAATTTGCATTTTGCAACACACACTATCGTTGTTGCGTTGCTCTTTCTCTTTTCCCATTTCCCATTTCCCATTTCCCTTGTTGGCTGCTACGCTGCGACAACAACTTTGTTCATTCAGTGAACAACAACGTCAGGGAGGGTCAAAGGTACTGCCTCCTTCCCTTATCTCTCTTATTCCCTCTGTTCTGTTTTTCTTACATTCAGATCCCGATCTTTTATCTGCTATTCTGCAATTCCTCTCACAAACTCCATTACATACTTTATTTCTTCAATTTTGTTTTCATTTTTTTTTTAAAGTATAACACAAAAAGGTTGAGAATTTAGGGCTTTTACTTAACACCCAGAAGCTAATCTTTCCATTTGTGTCTGTGGTAAAATTGAGGTGTGCCCAGTATACATTTTAATTGGAATCTAGGTGTATTTGTGTATTCATCTATATTACTGTAACCCCTTTCTCTTTCTCATTCTTATTCATTGCAAAAGTCAAGCTTTTTGGAGATTCTTATCAATGCATAGCTCCTCCCTCTTTTACTTTTACGTGTTACTTGCAAATATATACTTACATAAATAAAATTAACCTGCAGACATGTTACCCCTAATTTTAAGATAGAATTTGGCTGGCTTATAATCCATGTCAAAGGACTTTTTTTTTTTTTTTTGAAATCTGTTCTAGTTATACTATCATGATAGACCTTGTGTAATCATTTGTCTTTATTTCATCAATGTTATTGGTGAGTATCCAGAATTTAGGTAGAAATTTACTCCAAAGAACAAATTTTTGAATTAGTAGATTATTTTTTTGTGGATAAGGAATGTTATGTATTATACATTGGGGTTTTTCTTTTGATCCAGAGTTTTTGTTCTGCTTCTTAATTTGTAGAATTTACAAGCTTGATGGCATCAAAGTTGCAGCAGCTGCAGTCCAAAGCAAGCCAAGCATCACAATTTGTTGCCAAGCATGGAACTACTTACTACAAGCAGTTGTTGGAAAAGAACAAGCAATACATTCAGGAGCCACCTACGGTGGAGAAATGCGACGAGCTGGCGAAGCAATTGCTCTACACCCGCCTTGCTAGGTTATATTTTCTCAAACCTTGTTCTTTTTAAAGTAATGCTGTTCTGGCACGATTCACTACATTAAGATTGTTTAATTTGATATGATGATTGATGTCAAGACCTATTGGTTTCGAATTATGTTGTTGACATTCCTTATGAGGGTTGGATGGTCTGATTTCTCCTTCCTTTCCCTCTGTTGACAAGGGAGGATGCCCCAGAGTTGAGGTAGGGCTCACATATAGGTGTGGAACTGACACTTAAAAAGAAAAACAAAGTTTACAGTCTTATTATTAAGCATCTTAATTCAGTATTGCAACAGTTTGCTAGTTCTTTATTAAATGATAAAGGGATTGTTCAATCAAACACCAATTCCTCTCTATAAATCAGTATCAAGCGGTGCATATTTTGGAAATAAAGCATGACCATCTCAGTCAAATGTGGCACGGCAAATATTTTTTTCCACAGATTGGGATGGTTATTGATGTTTGGTGCTCCATGCTTGCCTGTTGATGCATTTCATTGCTGCTAAATTTTAACTCTTGCATGCCCCTTGTATTGTAATTAGCTGATTTTAACTGTTACGAAAATGCAATTGAATAGACAGCGCCATGTTACATGCTTGCTTGCAAAAGTTTCCAAACCTTCAAGAACATTCTGATAGTGCTCAATAGGACCTTAAAATGGCATGTTTAAGCAAAATACTCAAAGTGCAAACTACTGTTTCTTAACTTTCTTTAATTTGTTAACATCTACTCGTTGAATTTTTATCTTTGAAATAAGTAGACAAATACAGGACAAATGTCCTTTTTTTTTTTGAAAGTTTATGAAGGGATTCTGGAGTGTAGAACAACATTTGTTTTTTTTTTTAGTCGTTACCTCTTAGTGAACTCTTAAGCTGTAAGCCCGTAACTTTCGAATTTTCAAGAAAATAGAATGGATGTTTGTGAACTATATATATGTTGTATGTTTTCAATGTGCTTGTGTTAGGGCCCAACCCAATTAGGAATAATGATAAATATAATAGTTAGTTAGTTGGCAAGCATGTGTTGAGACAGCTAGTTAGTTAGGGGATTCAACTGTATAGATAGGGGAAGAGAGCAAGGGAAAGGGGATTGAGATGTGTTAGTTTATAGAACTAAGCAAAGGCTTAGTGTGAAAGGGGAGACCCTTGGAGGAGAGTTTCTCTCCCATTCTTGTTCTTTTTCTGTTTTACAATTCAATAAAGATTCATTCTTTTCATTTACTTTTCCATTTCTATTCTTGGGTTCCTAACATAATACAAAAAAACTCTAATATTGACCAAGGAAAACACAGAGACAAGATAGAACTATATTTTCAGCTGAGTAAATGTGTTAATTATTATGCAAAACTTAGCATGATCAATAAACATGATTTCAGACATCCACAAAAACTAAATCATGTAAATTTTATAATACACCGAAATAGACAGGTATAAAATAGAAAACCTCTTCATTTTGTTCCTTCAACATCTGATCAAAAATAGGAATGATCCAGTCCTGGAATCTGCAATAGTTGTCATCAGGGACCAACAAATTACCAATACGATTCAATCCTTTTGAACGTAGATAGGCACCAGGCGGAGAGAAATCTCCTTTATAAGTGGCACTTATAAGATCTTCTTCCATTTCTATTCTTGGGTTCCTAACAGCTTGTCATGCTTGATAAGCACCAGTATTTTAGACTGGAGATTTATTGTTAATTGATGTAAATGCACTCACATTCTACACTATATTTTCTAGATATGCTTATCTATTAACATATGTCAATGCCATTTGTTTGATTCCAACATGATCTTCAAATCAGGCTTGCATTTTAAATTATTATGTGCGTTCACTGCAAACTTTAGTGAATTAGCTAAGTGATGAATTACTGAAGTTTGAATCTTGAATACCATCACTTGCCAAATGGATTTGTTTTAAATAAAATAGCAAATTGAGGTTGTTCTAATGCAAGATTGTATAAATTATTAGTTTTCTGCTACTATGCATAACTCTTCCTATCTATTACAGTATTCCTGGTCGTAATGAGTCCTTCTGGAAGGAGCTTGATTGTGTCAAGAATTTATGGAAGAACAGGAAAGATATAAAGGTGGAAGATGCAGGTATTGCTGCTTTATTTGGCCTGGAATGCTTTGCCTGGTATTGTGCTGGTGAGATTGTTGGAAGGGGATTTACTTTCACCGGTTACTATGTCTGAAAATAGCCATTTGGAAGTGGATGTTTTAGCAGGGGGTTTTATACTCCTAAGCCAGCTCTCTGGTCATTTATGCATTGTGTGGATTTTGGGGCATTCTACACCCCCAATTTTTGTTATTCTGGTTTTTGTTTTTGGAAAAATGCTGAGGAACTAGCGGTTAACTTTGACAAGCCTCAATAAACCCCTTGTATTTGAAGCGGGATGGACCATGCCTTGTTTTCTTTTCACGTTGGAAGCTAGTGGTACTCAAGATGATGATACTATTTCAATAATTTTCTTTAGGCTAAATTATTGTTTTAGTCCCTTTTCTTTATTTTAGGTTTCATTTTGGTCTCATTTATTTTTTGTTTCGTTTTGGTCCCCTATCTTTCAAACATTAGCCTATTTTGGGCCGTAGTTGCTGGAAACCACCACCACTCGTTGGAGTCTGGGTTTAGACCATTTTCTCTTCCTCCCTCCCTTCCTCCCCTCCACCTTCCTCCCATTCTTTCTCTCTCTCCCAAACACACTCAACTCAACCCTCTGCAAAGACGAAGTAGGCGAGTCTCCCATTACTCCTTGCACCTTCGCTTCCTGTGACTTGAACTTGTTAAACGGTTCAGAAAATCACAAGCCCTCACAACTACGAATCACATTCATAGCCTTACCCAGATATGTTTTCTTCCTCATCTCACTAAATGCTTCTATAATTCACTGTCAATTCAATTGTCATCGTTTTCCTATAATTGGGCAATCGATCTCCTTAGATTCTCACCCTTAAGCTTCACTGTTGCTTGTGCTTTTCTTCAATTTGTGGTTGTGGATGGAATTCAAGTGAGAGACACCAACTCAATTCTGAAATTTCAGCTGAAA
The DNA here is from genome assembly GCA_030762895.1 of Sophora flavescens. Lineage (NCBI taxonomy): Eukaryota > Viridiplantae > Streptophyta > Magnoliopsida > Fabales > Fabaceae > Sophora > Sophora flavescens. The sequence continues at coordinate 16,342,242 of CM061066.1, forward strand.
CCAGGTAATCAAAACTTTTAGGCTCGCCATCTGTACGCATAAAAAATGAAACTTTGATTTGGGTATTTTATAATTAATATTCATGTGCACCTGTTCCACCTCCTCAAGTGAGCACAATCTTGTTAAATTTTGAAATCCAGCCACGGATCCAATTGAGCACAATCTTGTTAAATTTTGAAACTTTTGCATTTCTTGAGGTTTGTGACTATTCGTGATTGATTGGACGGAGTGGGAGGAAAAACTAAGCTTATCCTTTTGGATTCGGTGTGTGTTTGGATGAACGATTAATAAAAGTGATTTTGAATGTAATTGATTTTGTAAAATTGATTTGGTTAGAATTGAGTTTGAAGTGAAGTAGTTTAAGTTTGAATGTTTTTATTTTAAAAGCAAGTTTGATATAAAATCTAGTGTAAATTTTTCAACTCAACTCAAAAGCTACCTTTTGTAGCTTCTAGTCATAATCGCTTTCGGAGAAAAAATCAATTTTACCTGTCATTAACCAAATATTTTATTTTTATTAAAATCACGTTTGATAGGACAGAATCAATTCTGGGGATTTTCAACACGAAACCAAACACATACTCAATGTTCTAATTTAGAAGTGCGTTTTATCTTTTTTTTTGTTTCTCGACTGAGCTCTTTGTCATGGGAGGAGGAAGGAATGGAGGAAGAGAAGGAAGCATAGAGGAAGAGAAAATGGTCTAAATCTAGATTCTGGCGAGTCGTCGGCGAGTGGGGAAGGTTTCCGGCAACTAATGGCCGAAACTAAATGCCGTCAGTATAAAACTAACAGAAGGGACTAAAAGAGGCTAATGCTTGTAAGATAGGGGATCAAAATAAAATCTAAAATAAAGATAAGGGACAAAAATATTAATTCACCCTATTCTTTAATGACCAGGTTCCCATATTTTTTTTTGGCAAAACATGAAATGAAGTTAAATTTTTTTTTTTTTCATTTTCCATATCATTTTCTGGGCCTGATGTTGAATTTGGGTTAGGGAAATGCAGGTGGACTACGGTATGTGGAAGTATGTGACTTGATGGTTGTCATCAGTAAGTTTCTAAAGCTAGAGAACTATGGTGGTGTTTGGAAGAGTTTATTTAAGCTCCTTTTGACTTATTTGATGATATAAGCTCTTATGCAGTATGTTTTACCATAGCTTATAAAAATAACTTATGTCATTCCATAAGGAGTTCTTGACTTATTTTCATAAGTCACTGGGAGAAGCTTATGGAATTATCATAAGAGCTTGTGCACTAAACACACTCTCCATGTTTTTCACTGTTCGAATCCTCTCATGCCCCTTTCTTTCTTTTTCTTTCTTTAAGCGCTTATGACATAAGCTTTCATACGATAAGATCTTATGTGATAAGCTCTTAATTAAGTTGTTTATCCAAACGTACTCTGTATCATCAAGTCCATGCTATTGGTTTAGAACTTTGGTTATACAATTTTTAATATTTATTCGATATAATTGAATGAAAACCCCTTCAATGCAAAACAAACAATTTTTAAACTTTATTATGTATGGCAGCGTTCAACTATATGATGCCGGCGTCGACATTTCTCACTTTTTCTAGGTGGTATCTCTTGAAGGTCTTAGGTCCTACATAGTTTCGCTTCCCCGTTGAGGATTCGCTCTTGCTCTGACAAATAAAAGTGTTGCTGAGACCAATATGTTTTCTTTTGGTGTAAACTACGTTTTATGGTGCATTATATAACATTATTTTTCTTAAACAAAATTGAATTTATTAAGACTTGTGAGAATTAATGTCAAGAAATTTTGGGGTTCTTGGATCATATACAACAGTCATTGAGTTTTAGCAAAAAATAAGAAAAGAATCAGCTGCTTTTTTTTTTTTTGTTGAAAATTTAGGTGAATTGGGTGCCGGGGACTCATTAGGATCAGTACAGGTCTCACGGTTCAAATAACGCTTACAAAGATATTTACAGATACGTTATTTGCATTAGCTTAGTATTAATTTATAACTTAAGATTGATATATTATTAATACAGTTATTACCCCTGATATCTATACTAATAGATAATGCTAAAGTTGAAAAAAAAGACAGTTATTTGGTGTCAATTTTTTTTATATTACTTAACTACCCTTGACAACTTGACAATATATGACAGTTCCTATGTATCTTGCCCAAATATACAAAGTGATAAAAAATTCTATGCGCGTGCAAGAGGAGAAGAAAAAAAAAACTGACGGCAGTTGTGAAGTGCACCACATAACCGGCTATTACCATCCCACTCATAGTATCATAACATAACCGCACTGGTCACGACATGGAGCGCCACAGAGACAAGGAGGGATTTATACAGGGTGAAAGAGAGTGGGAGGGAGAAGGAACGAGAGAGAGTCATAATAAAATGAAAGTGTGCCATTACAGTTTTCAAATATAGGAATCTTCTATTTGGCTCTCGATTTCAAATGGATGAAAGATGACAGTAGCGATAGTGGAAAAAGATGACGTTTGATCAATGCAAACAAAGACAGGATTGCTTGCCCCGACGCCGTTGATCCCCTTGATATTTATGATATCCTCTTGTCTTCTTTTTTTATTTTAATATCCTCTTCTCGTCCTTTTTTTTATTTTATTTTATTTATTTGCCTCTCACAGTTTATTAATTTTGTGAATTAATTTATTTGCTGCAAATCATTGACTTTTATTTAGGCAAATTTCTTGACGGATATTAGGGATCTCGACGATGACAATTTGGGACTTATTCTGTGTGGGATGGAGATGGGTATGTGACTTGCACTCAATCTATTTGATAAAAAACCTGAATGTCATTACACTTAATTGTATTTGCCACTCTTTCTTTCTGATTTTTTTTAAAAAAAACTGAATTCTGATAAAACGATGTTATTGACTTGAAGTTGTGATTTGAGCAAATTCAAATGTAAATTGTAATATGTGTGTGTGCCTTAAGAGTCTCCATGTTCAATTCTATATATGCTTTATGTTACAGTAAGCACTTGGTGTGGTGTTATTGTCCTGAAGTTGTAATTTATGCAAAACCATATATTAATTGTAATATATGCATGCCTTAACATCCCCATGTTCAATATTATGCTTGGAAAATCAAGCTGGTGTCACTGGTTAATTTCCTTGGCATTTTAGAGAAGTCGATGTTGTTTCTTTTTCCATGTGTGTGCATGCTCATGTGTGGTTGGGGCCATGCAGAATTGTTGTAGGATATAAATGTTGATTAAGAATTTTATTTGTAACTATGAGAATTAAGACTAATATTTTATTGGAAGTGTATTTTTTATTTGTTAATGATTCTGTTGACTTCCTTCTTCATTTAGTAGGAAATTCATTTACAATAAATGGGTGAGGCTACAAATTTAAGCTTCTTGGATCATGTAAAAAATGGTCTCGCATCAAATTCTGTATGCAAATATAAAAAGATTTAATGAAATCTTTACATGACGTGTATAATGTATTTGTTATTCATTATTTTGACTGTCATATCCATTTACAAGGATTTTAGCTGATAAAAAAAAACTCATGATTTCATAACATTTTATGAAGTTAACAATTTATTTAAAAATTACCAGTCTTGACTGATTTTATATCGAGCCTTTAATTTATTGCATTGCTTTTATATTGTTAAAATAGTTGATTGATAAAAGTTACCAAAAAATTGATTTTAAGTTGTATTAATAGTGACTGAGATGCGTCCACTGATACTATCATATGGTTGCTGTGATTTTGCAACCTCATCATTCCCTCTGTGTATTGTGAATGGTGGATTAATATTTTATTGTGTATTTAGGTTTGGGAACATTGGTTAGTTGTACATTTCTGTAGCTTTCATCCAGATGCTTCAATGGTTAAATCCCAGAGTAAGTTAATTTTTGTGTATCATCCATCTTTCCATCCGACATTTTTATGGAAAATAACTTTCTAATGGATGATTGTCCTTTTTATTTTTATTGTACAAAAAATTTATTTACAATGCCAGTAGCAACATTTCTTAGGTGTTCTTTTTCTTCTTTTCTTTTTTAAACGTCAACTTTAAGTAAGACCGAATTTGAGCCTTGAATTATGGGATACTGATTTGGTGGAATTATCATGCTTTGATCTTTTAAGCCTTAATGTTAGTTCATGTTTGGATTTTTTGTAATGTCAATTTTGCTGTAACTCATATCATACAATGGTTGTATTCCCTCAACATTACCATTTCTTTACCATTTTGCTTCCTTTTCCTTTTATGGATTTGTTATCTAAAGGCACGTCTGATTATGTGTAATGTGGCTCTTTGTGCAGTTGTTGTTAAAACAAAATGTAGTGCTTCCCTGTTGAAGTTGAACTGTGGGTGGAGGAAAACCCAAAGCAAAGAAGTAATATAAGTATAGATAATGAACTGATGATGTGCTGTCTATTCTTTTCAGGTAAGTGGCTTGAAAATAGGCAAATACACTGCAGGCAACAAAAGGTGTTGGTGGCAATGAGTAGATTCAAACCTCGGACACCAAAAGATTTGATAAATGCAACTATATAATTCCCTCGGTTATCTTTCAGAGGGTTCTTTTTTTAATAACTTGATTGGTTATTGGATTATGGTTCTTTGGGGTGTAAGGGAACTTAAGAAAATTTTACCAGGATTATGGTTAAAGTAATTTAAGTATAGAAAATGTTGACAGTATTATGGTTAAAGGAGTAACTATGATAACTATATTTATAGTGACTTCATTTATTGTGTTTGTTTAATTTTGAAGGAGTTTCTTCTTTTTTTCCTCGCAATTACATTCCCTCGCAACTATGCATGTAAATAAATAATTTTATTAATGTGATGATATAATTATGTAATATGTGTTTACATTAAGAAGTCACATTATAAAGTCACAAAAAATATTGATTAAAAATAGCAAACATACATAAGTGACAAATAAAATATTAGAGTGAATACCCTTTTTGGTCCCTTAATTTTTTTTCTTCGTATTCCATTTAAGTCCCTGGAAAAAAAAACCTCACGATTGGTCCCTCAGATTTCATTCCGTGAGTCCTTTTAATCTCTCTGCCAGTCAATGCGTGTTGACCACCATTAGGTGTCTGAAGTGTCTGAAGTGTCATGTTATCTATCTAGGTGTATTGTTAGTATTTTCTAGCATGACATTGAATTTTTTTAAAAAACCCAAATATGAGACATTTAATTAAAACAAAAAATATAGATGTGTGTTAAAAACCAACAAAATTTCGAGCTCAATAAAGGGCAGCAATGGAGTTAGGGTTTCGGTATTTGGGGAAGAAGATGACATATAATGAGCCGTTGGTTTTTAACACACACACACAGATATATATATATATATATATATATAATTAAATGCCTCATATTTGGGTTTTTTTAAATTCAACGTCCTGCCGGGAAATACTAACAATACACCTAGATAAATAATGTGACACGTCATATATTTAACGGTGGTCAACACGTATTGACTGGCGGAGAGACCAAAAGGGTTACAGAATGAAATTTGGGGGACCAATAGATGATAATTTTTTTCCCACAAACATAAATGGAATCCGAAAAAAATTTTAAGGGACCAAAAGAGTATCTACACAATATTATATACAAAAAATATGGGTAAAAATGAGTACGTAAAAGCATTAGAAATATAGTCAGACAAGCACGTCAATGATGACGTGCTTGTCTTACTGCTAGAAAAGAGACTTCACCACATATTTAACTTCACCTTACATATGTCTTTTTTTTATCATCTTAGATGTTCTATATTAATTACTGGTTTGTTTATATTCTATATTCTGTTTTAATTGCTGTTTCAGTAATCATGATGATTCCCTCAGAGACAATCTAATTATTCATGGTGCTGGTGCTCATAAAAAAACAAACATGATTGCAGATACTAGATAGAGGTCTTCTGCAAGGCATCTACTCATGAACACTCCTCTTTTGCTTCTGCCTCCGTTACTCTTTCTCTGTCTCTTTGTTGCTTTATCTTTCTACAAATGAACAAGTTCCATTAATTGATCTTTATTTGCTTCTCTCATATGATAACCATCAATTTTTGTCCTTTGGGGAATTTCAATATTACTAGAAGTTTCTGCATATGGTTGAACTAATTTAACTCTTGCGTAAGTTTGACTATGCACAAGTTGTGGTTAGTTCTATTTTGCCCTTTATAGTATGTTGTCTTTTGTTACTTGCATTGTTCTTTGACTGATGATCTTCTATTTTTTTTAGATATTTTGAGTCAAGAAGAACTCATGTTGAGTCAGTAACAATGCAACATATGGTGTGGATATACCACAATTTAGGTGGCACTAGCAGGAAAAAGTAACTGTTTCTATTACAACTAAGAGGTATCACCACATATTTAACTTCGCCTTACATATTTAACTTATTCTTATTTTCTGCAATGCAATTTTATCTTGTACTTAAAAACTGTCTTTTTAAAATTTGACTCAAGCTTTGAAAGGATTATAGGGATGATGATATTAAATGTGTCATTTTTAATATCAGATCATTAAAGACAAAATAATCAACTTCAAACTATTGCATATATGTCACTTCAAACCATCTTTATAACAATTGATGTACCAAGAACACGTAAAAGAATTAGAAATGCGGTCAGACACACACGTCTTGATGCTAGTATTTGATAAATTAAGCCGGATCCCCCTTTTAATTAGAATCATAATAATTTAGGTGGTTTTACCGTGAACTTATGTAAGGTAATTGTGAAGGTTGGTTTCGTAATTTGGGGCGTGCACCCTAAACATAACGCAACTAATGTTAGATTAGAAGGTAACATAGGAAGAGGTGAGAAATTATAGAAGCAGCAAGGGGGGAGGAGAGTTGAACGAACGTCAACATCCAGAAATCTAACAATGGCCGGCAATGATATCTCAGGCGCCACCGCTGCATTCGCCCTCCTCTCTCTCCTCCTCGTCCACGTCCACGTCCACGTCGTCCATTGCACCGACACCCCCTCGGTAATTTAATTTGCCTTGCCTTCATCATCCACAAACATCCTAGGATTATCCGTTTCTAGTTTTTCTGTAAATCTTACGTTTGACCATTTTTCTGTGGAGGACAGGACACGTGCAGCAAGACATGTATTGCAGAACAGTGCGACAGTAAGATTAAGATTCATCCTCATTCCCCTCTACACTTTTACTTTGCTATTTTGTGTTGTTAATTATGTTGATAGCGTGATTCGTTTCAGCTATCGGAATAAAATATGGAAAGTATTGCGGGGTGGGTTATTGGGGTTGTCCTGGCCAGGAACCATGCGATGATCTCGATGCTTGTTGCATGGCCCATGATAACTGCGTTGATAAATTCGGTAATTCTACTTCTATTTTTACTTTTCTTATTCTCTTGTCATGTTATTGAATTTCTCGTGAGTTTGTCTGATACATGTATCCTGTACAATGGATCCTCACCAGCTCTATCATCTAGAACACGAACCTTGGGGGAAACCGTATCTGAGTTTCTTGCATTCTTCCATGCATTGTGACTTGTTGGTGTTTCTATTCAATCAATTTCTCCTGTAAATTGTTCAAATGGGGAACCCAATTTCTGGTGCCTAATACTTTGGATGCTTGAAAGCTTGTTCGGTATTCTATTTTGAGGAATTTGCTATTTTACTATATGGATAATCAGACACCTATCTTATAATGGAAAGGAGTGAAAAGGACTGCTAACACTATCTTATAATGATTGAATCATATGGGGGATAGAACAATAATTAGAGACAGAGAGATCAAGAAAAACTTTAGGTGAAACTATCTTAAGAACTTGGATCTAAATGACCTTTCTTAAGATTTGGTTTACATGCAAAATATAATCACATTGTTTGATTCATGCAATAAACTCCATCCGATAGAAAAAGGGTTTTTGTGGATTTTTTTTTATAACTAAATGTTAGTGTTAATATTAATATTTTTGTTAATGGGTGAGATTTGAATCATCAGCCTCCTTATCACTCTACTCCTTAACTCCCTCGTCCCAACCACCAAGCCAACCTTATAACCCCTCGTTGATGTCGTTGATATCCCAATTAATCTTAGATGGATTATATTATCATTGATATGTGTATATGATTCTTTTTTTGACAGCATATGTGTATATGATTTAAATTTAAATTTGTTGTGGTGTTCATTAACCATTTTAATTAATCTTATAAAAAATAGATTCAGGCAAGTATACTTATGTATATACTGAAATGCCACACTGCCACAATTATTTCTCCGGTTGTCCTCTGCAATTTTTATTAGCTCGAGAACTTTGTCTTCATAAGATTGCTTTATTAGACTAACTAAACATGGTTTGACAGGAATGACTCATGTGAAATGCCATGTGAAGTTGAAGAATTGCCTAACCAGAGTACAGAAATCTGGGAAGGTTGGATTTTCCAAGGAGTGTCCCTACAGTAGAGCTGCGCCTACTATGATAAGAGGCATGGACTTGGCCATCTTGCTGAGCCAATTGGGTAACTCCGTTCATGATCATTAACAATACTCCAACCCCCTTAACATATATAGTCCATCCCCGTTATCAAACTTCTCTACATTTTGGAAAGTGGATCTTATATGATCCTATTGAGCCTGATTAAGCCACTATTTTTTTATTCAATTTATGATGTGATATCACAAAAGAACCCACTAGTTTCTTTCCGCAAGCTTCTATCATTTTAGAAAGAAATGGTAAAATCGTTTCCCACAAAAGTAAAAATTTCACAGAACGATGAAATATTAGCACAAATAATGCTGTCATTGTTGTGGTTTTACTAATATGGAGGGGAGTGGGAGAATGAGAGGAAATGGAATTGGCTATTTTTATTTTTATTTTAACCATGACATAGGTAAGAAGTCATCGTTATTTTGTATTTTCGAATAACCTCATGTGCCAATTGCAACATGTGATAGTTGTACTAATTAAAATTAATTTGGTCATATTTAGCTTGACATGAGCAAAATTCAACTTCTTCTGTCACTTATGGAGAGGACAAAGGTTCCTGCATTAGGGAGACACCTGTTGTAAAGGTCTAACCATATTACTCCATGCCTATAAGAGATGAGCTCTGATATTTGAACACGATTTTGATGTCGGACATTGTAGTTATATATAAAATATATCGATCTAGTTACTCTTAACACTGAAAAAGCTACGGTATCTAGGGAAAGTTGTCGATTTCTGTTGTCAAGAAATCATTTCTCATAAGAGATTAGTTTCATACTTAAAGGGTGCAACGATACCTTATGAAACCCCACAAAAAAAAATTCTATCACTTATGTCTTGACATTTTAGGATGCGAACTATGCTAACATGTGTTAATTGAGGAGGGATCTTATTTGTGTAATTGTAAATCACTTTTCACTTACATTCACTTTTGACCATTAATCTTATTTTCATCCAACGATAATTGTGATTTCAACTCTAGTAATTGTTGGATGAAAATAAGATCAATAGCTAAAAGTGGATGCGTCGGATCCCTCTTTGTGTTAATTTGCTATTTATGTTTAATATTTAATATACTTCTAGGTAATCAAATTAAAACATTAGGCACTTATTTGAGTAACTTGTTCATAGAAAGGTCTTACAAGGGGATGGGAGAGAGAGGAGAAGATAATGAGAAAGGGACGAATGACATTGCGGGGGTTTGAACGCGCAATCATAATCCATATACCATAACTTAACCAACCATGTTGACTCAAAAGAACAATTTTAGATGAATTTAATTTTGGTGAAATTGGTTTCAAGTAAGTAATTTATGTTTGGGGTGTATTTCTGTTGATATGATTTTGGACATTGTATGTGATATCATATATTTTTATATTTATTTCTTACTTACATTTTATCTTCTTTATATATGCATATTTCAAAAATATATTGGAAAAAAAAAACCCTATATTGGTGTTCATATTATGATGTTCAAGAATCATTTGACATCCCAATTCACTTCTTTTCAATCGGGAGTTTGTAGTCAAAATGAACTTAACGTTGATTTCAAACAAATAACTATCATATTTGTTAAAAGACAAAAATGTCAAACTTAGGTTTGAATTAATGAGACAAACACCAAACCAAATGCATTAATTCAAATTCGATCCACATCGATTTTTAATTATGCTAACTTATATGGTCTATCAATGAAAAATTATTTATAAGAATGGAAAACGACATTTTAGTGTCAACCCTTATTGGATCAAGTTTTGTAATTTGTAAAATAAAGTGCACAGCCGGTTGAAAACTTGATTAAACATTTAAACCAACCTGATTGATATATCATAATTATTTTATTTTTTACTTTAGAGATGAGTTCAATTTAGAAGAATTTCCTAAGTCGAGAGGCAATGATTTGCAATAATGATTTAAAGAACTTGTAACATTACTTCGCTCTTAGATATATATGTTTATGATAAAAATTAATAAAAGTACTCAGTAAAAAAAATACGTTTTTTTGAAGGAAGTAAAAAAATACGTTAAAGAACTCTAATAAAATTTAATAATTTTTCTAACTTTAAATATATCTGTATGGTTTTGCTTCACACTACAAGAAATTCGGTGATTAGCTACGAAAAATTTGATAGCTAATTTGTAGCTAATCTCTAGCAAACAAATTTAGCTACAAATTAGCTACAAAATAGCTGCAGAATTGGTGGTAGCATAATTTGAGTGGCAAATTAGCTAGAAAAATTTTCCTAGCTAATTCATAGTTAAACTTAAAATGTTATAGCGATTTGGTAGCAAATCTCTAGTAATATCTTATTATGAATTGCTTTTTTTAGCTAAATAGCTACGATATTGTCGTAGCGATTTTGTAGCTAATCTATAGCAAAATTTCGTAGCAATTTTATAGTTATTTCCTAGCTAATTCAAAAAAAATTTAAAAAAAATCGATCACTAAATTGATCCCAAACACCTATTCTATGGACCAATTTAACAATCGATATTTATCAACTTTATTATTTGGTTCTAGCTCCAAAACCACATACCAAAACAAAAGCAACAAAACTTACAAATAACAATAAAATAATTCATAATAATTCACTAGGAAAGCAAACACACAACAATATAACTGAATAACATCTTTATCTGTGTTAAACAATGAAAAGTAAATAATTTTATACAAGACTAATATATATATATATATATATAGTTAAAACACAAGAAAGGCATGCCTATGATAGGCTCTCTCAACATCCATCTGCTTGAAAGTTGGAACTAACATAAATGAAACCTTCAGTACCACGAACAACATGCCACTGAAAATGTTGTAAGCATCATGTTGATTAAATATTTGGCCAAACAAAAAGCATCCTAAACTTATTAAATGGTAACATATAAATACACCTTAGCAGTTAACAGCACAAAGACATATTTATAAACAAAAAATATAAAAGAAATGCACAAGCTGCCAAAAAAAACTTTTACAAAAACTATGAAAAGGATAAGGTATTAGCATAAAATTCAGATACCTTGAGTGCAGGAACAAGTTTAACTGAAAATCTGGATCTTACTCCACTCTACATGTTATGTTTCACTGCTGCATTAAAAAAGATAAAAAATCAGGAAAAAAAAAACTCATCGAAAGCGATATTCTTTACATGACGATAGGTTTAGATTGTGATTCTGTTGTTTGGCTGGAGAAAGCGAAAAGATGAACTATGCTGCTAAACTATTCTCTAACTTGCCTGCAAACATGCACAACCAATGAATAACTAACAATAAAATCAAAAGATGAACATGGAAAAGAGGAGACATAACTAACAGTCTATAGAAGCATATCCTTTGGCAAGTGTGATCTTAATAATAGAGAGATCCTCTGCATAGAAAGTGACAAGACAGAAAATGAGGGGGGAACCATGAACACCAAAGAGAAGCCAACAAAGAAAATTTAGACCACAAATCTATTAGACAGGTATATGTCATACCTTGCCACCAGTTTCCTCTTGAAGCACTTCCTGAATCATCTTCTCCCCCATCTTTCTTGTACTGACAAATGGAAAATCATGTTAGGCATTCCTAACAGTAGAAAATTTATCAATCAAATAAAATACAATAAACCCAAATATTAACTAATTCTTGAGTATGACTCAATCTGTATTGAATCCATATATAGGGCTCACTCTAAAATGATTATCATCTAGCTTAAAGTAATATAAAGGGGTTGATTACTTGATTTGATATCTGCAGATTATCTAGTAACTCATCTTTCTACAAAAGAGTATTCGACATTTTATACGAGTTAGCAAGGTTATGCTCTTGACATATTTAAGATACATTATATTTTCTTTTATGGAAACATCATAAGATATAATCACAAATAAAAATAAATGCAATCACCAAAGAGTTTAATCCAGAATCCTGTGTACTCTGAGGATGAGAATATATGTCCTGGCCACCGTAATAGATTGATGAACTTAGGTGACAAGGCTGATTCACTCTTTGTTCCTGATAAATGGAACTCATATGATCCTTACTTGTCGTGCTAGGAGTTTCACCATCCTTTCCGTTGCTAAACTAATCTGTATTGACACAAGGGTTAAGGCAGAGAGAATAGCATAAAAGATAAATTCAAAAGCATTACCACAAATTAATCAAAAGCATTAAAGAATTGAATAGATACCTATTACATATTATTTCATTTCATATATGAAAAATCATGACAAAATAAATTCTATATGAAACAAATAAGTTTATGTATAAGCTTTTCTAATATAAAATAATAACCAATGAAGAAATGCATGGAATAGCCCACTCCTCTAAATGCCATACCAATCAAGATGTGCAAAAGTCACCCAACTGTTACACATCAATAGCCTAAACCAACCATATCATGTGCCATTAGCCAGGGAAATCTAAATGAACATATTTTAAAGGAACTACATATATGATCTTAAGGTTCTTATGTAACAATTGGATAAAGTGACTTAATATCGAATAGTTGGTGATAATAAACTTAGGTTGAAAAGTGATTTGACATGATAAATAGTCAACCGACATTCTTAATGAAAGCATGGGTTTTGTCAAGTTGACAAGGAAGGGACTATATACACAATGAAAGGACAATGACATTATCAATCAGTTTGATAAAATGTTACTACTTATCAAGCGTTGTTATTATAAAGAAATAGGTAGATGAGAGCTATTACGAATGAATTATAACCTTTTCATCATGCCTACATTGGCACTAAGAGAAATGAGACAACAAAAAATAATTAAAATATCAAATCTTTGTTGCATTATGAACAATGAAAAATTGAGAAAGATGCAGAATTTATGGAAAGCATATGGTAGAATTAGTCCAACTAAAGCATATGGTAGAATTAGTCCAACTCTATGATTTGAGGCACACTGATGTAACCAAATTATGATGGCTTTTGAACCTTCTTTATAGCCTTAAGCTGCTCCTCATTCAGCAAATAAAACCATCCCAGCTCTGTCTTTAACAGCGAAAGTCCACTAAAAAAGCCACAGCCAGCTATCTTCTTTACGACGGTGTAAAATTTATCACAAACTAAATCACGATAATAACTAATAACTGCATCTCAGCTATATGACCATAACACAAATAATTAGCACCGATTTTTATAATTTCATAACATAGAAGCTTCAAAGATGGTTTCACGAAAAGTCCAAGTAGTTATCGGTACCTTGTTCTTCAGATTCACCAAAATTAGATGATTCTCAGAGCCTGCCAATGATAGATAAAGGCAGCTACAAAACCTAATCTCACATAAAGTTGAGTCTAGCAGCTCAACGGTTAGCAAAATAGGATTTTAGGCATTTTATCGAACAGATAGCATGCAACAGTAACTATCACTACATCAAATGCAAAAGATGGACAAACTAATTAGAGCAACAATTGAAATAACCTCCGCTCGAAGGTAATGAGGTTGGGTTGTTTGCAAGTGGCTCAGTAGAGTGTGGGATAGAATTCGAAGTAGCCGGTTGTTGCTCTCTACTAGCATTACTTGCATCAGCTGCTTGCTGCCTGGCCAATTGTCATTGCTTAGCTTTCTCCCTGATAAGATGCATCTCTTCATCATCACCATCATCATACTCGTATTATTCACCATTCTCTTCCGAACTAAAAGCATTGTATTTCTGTTGATTCTTGAATGCATTAAGCTCCTTAACAAGTCCTTGCTTTTGCCCTTTTGTTCTTGCCATCCTTGACACCTGTAGAATAAGAACTGCAGCTTAATTCTAAATGGAATTAGTGTGTTTGCACTAAAGAATTAGCCTGAAAATCTGAATTTAAATCCACGAAAGAGGTGGTACTTGTTACTGCTGTTGGAATCCATTATTTTACTATTCAAATAAGAGAAGTTTTAAAATAGACAGATTATGAGAAAATACATATGTTTTTACATTAACTAGTCTTGATTTGACAGATGTCATTGAGGAATTAGTTAGAACCTGAAAGCTACTAAACCCTTGTAGATTTGGTGATTTGGAGTAAAATACCTGGTTGAAGCCTCTGAGTAGTAGATATGATAGGCCTTTTTGAGGCATGAGAAGAACTGCCATTATCAAAATTAGGTTGCTGTGAAGACTGAGTGTTATGCAGTCCATGCATAGAAAGATCATTATGTAGTCCATGCCCAGAGCTAGCTATTCCTTCTTGAAAATGCCTTCACTGCACCTGAAAATCCCTCATATACATTCTTTGTATAAATGAGCCTATACATGGCAGCACAAATAAGGTTCGAACAAGAAAATGGAGGATTTGTCTAGTATCTTTGGGAAATTAATAAAACAAGAAATCAATCACTTTCATCATATAAGAAAGTTTAAAATTAGTAAGAGAGCCATATTACAATACAAAAGCTCAACATCTTGAAAACATTTTTTTTGGTAGATCACATCTTGAAAGCATTTGCATTCATATCACAAAGTAAAAGTAAAGAAAGAAAGAAAAAGCAATTGCATTGCACCTGAAACTATTAAAACCAAGTATTCACATCAGTGAAACAAAATTCAAACCAAACCACATCAACCTCATCATTATAATTAATGATAGATCAAACAATGAATAGTGAGGTCTGAACTTCCAGTTTAAGGAACCTTCATATTTAGTATGTTACCCTTTAAGGAACCCAAGCTACATTCATGAAATCCCCAATTATGTGAGGTCTGAACCTCCAGTTTCAATATCAATAACCTTTCCATTTTCCAGTAAAGCAACCCCTCATGTATTAGGAAATTATAGACATAAATGATCACAAATTATCAAATAAACCCAATTTAGGCAACAGGAGAAGCAAAAGCATAAAAAACAGAAAGGACACCTCATTGAACGTTTGTGCCTTGAAGTAAATCTCAGTCCCAACATTTTATTTTCTCCACTTCCTTCAAGCCACCTACATCAGAGTTATTCACAGTGAAGCAGACACAATTAATTCACAAAAACAACATCAACAGTGTCAAAAATAAAGCAACAAACATTCACCATCCTACTAAGGAAATTAACAAGAAAGAACTTAGATGGAGCACAATTGAGAAACTAGTCCACACCAAGTATTCTCTACTGTCCTTGTAGATCATGTACTCATGCAAGAAATTGGTTGTGCTAGGTTTGATTCCTCTAATTTCTTCACTATCCCCACAACATATAACACAAAAACTTGTGAGGTTCATAATTAAAAAATTGCATGCTTCCATTAATTAAGAAGGAAAAAAACAATGAAAAAGAAACAAAGAAAATAAGATGACAACATCTAGAAGCAATCACAAATTTTCGGATTTAGATTTCCTAGTCACAAAACAGGGATGCATCGTTGGATCAATGTGTATGTTTGAAGAAGCTTAGATTGATCAAACGGTGCATTCAACAAATTGAAATCACAAATCAAAATGACAAAGCGCAAAATGGAATTGAGAGAGAGAGAGAGAGCAAAACAAATTGACAAATCACAACCCTAATTACAGATCGAACATGTTACTTTCAAATTACAGTGAGAACTTCTTATATTCAAGTAAATCTTGTCTTCAAATTGCATATCCCTAGCTCACCTTTGAATCTTACCTTCAAATCGCAACCTGAGAGAGAGAATGTTAGCGAGCGAGAGAGAGAGAGTTAGCAGAGTGTGAGAGAGTGAACCTGAGTAATGCGAGAGAGTGAGAGTGCGAGAACGAGAACCATGCAAGAGTGAAGAGTACGAGAGTGAACCTGAGCAGAGTGAGCAGAGTGAAGAGGCGAGAGTGTGAGAGTGCGAGAGTGGGAAAGAAGAGGACACAAGAGAGTGAAAGTGTAGTGTTTATTTGTAGTAAAACAATTTTTTTATAAAAAATAGTTAATAGTTAATATTTAGTTTTAACTTTAAGTAAGAAAAGGTTTATGGTAGCTATAACACTTAACTGCAGTTAACAAGTAGTTATTTAACTTCAAACTCTCTCCCTTCTCTCTACATACAGTCACGTGCCATCATTAGAGGGGGTGGTTTTGAGTCATTTTTTGGCTTGGAATCACCCCTTCACTTTGTTTTTTTTCCCATTTTATCTAAATAAGTGGTTTTTCCACATAGATCTGGTTTTTTTCTTCGTGTTTTTCATGTTTTTCGTCTTCTGTGGGCGGCGGTATCATTGTTCGTCGTCTTGGTGAGGCGTTGTTTGATTTCCCGTCTTGGTGCGGTGTTTGTTTGATTTCCCGTCTTGGTGCGGTGTTCGTTTGGTTCAGATTAACAGATTTGCTTCAATCCATCACAAATTTGATCAAGAATTGGGCGTCAATGTTACAGATCCGGAGACATGGGTATTCCGATGACTTTGATTTTGTCACTTTTGTAGGCATTTTGATTTTGTCGTGTTATGCTATTAACCCGGGTGTTGTGAGTTTGTTCGCAGATTCATCCTCTTCGGTTTTTAGCGATGTTGGATTTTTGTTGTTCGATGTATTTTATCAATTTGAATGAATGGATATTTTTTTAGTAAAAAAAAAAATTAGTTATTTAACTTGCTACAGATTTTTTTAGTATCTAATATTAGTAGCTAAATTTAAAAATTCTTGTAGTGTCAATATATATATGGTTTAAAAGGTTTGAACAATTGTTATACCTTTAATCATTTTTAAATAAGTTTTTGCTTACTAGCTATAGACCCATTTTAGAGCTCACACTATAAGGATTTATTCAATTGTATTATTTGTCATAGTTTCGTATAATTTATTTTGTTTTTAAATATATCTTTAGAGTTGTTAAAGACTCATGAAACCTTAATGAACGATAATAGTTAAGGACATAATATTAGAAATTTAAGAACTTTATTTAAAGTTTTAAATTATAGTAATCTATATAAAAAAGGTTAATCAAATTATAAGGATTTAGAGAGTAATTCAGCTTTAAAGAATAATATCATTAACAGTAAAATACAACAAAATAAAAATCACCTTTATTTTTTCTTTGTTTTTACATTAATTATTACGTGATCAAAACTGATTCCATTTCCAACTAACCTAAACTTTCTATTATATAAAAAAAATGATCCCATTTAAATTTAATAGAGGTATTCGCGGATTAGATTATATCTATTTTGAGCCAAAAAAACATTCGAGCAAACGATGTAAACAACATGCGGTTTGGATTGGATTGAATTGTTTCATTCGAAAAATCCGATCTGATCAAATCCAATCCAATCAAATGTTGTTTGTATTAGATTGGATAATTCGGTTTTTATTATACTTTATTTTTTTCTCATGTCAAGTGTTCTTTCTACTTATTTAATAGTTGACAAAAGATAATATTCATTTAAGGGTGCTAGTTTAGAGTGCCCAACACCTATTTTAACTCATCTCTCTATACTAGAACAATAGAACATTTATGAATGCATGGCAGCAACTATTTGTTCTTACTAATCATTATTTGATTTGATGACGAGTGAGGAAAATTCTTGACCAATTTTGTGAGTTTGAGAAATAATTATTGATATTTTTATTACGTTCTTTTATATTAAATATTCTTTTACATTAATACATCGTATATATTCTCGCTTATCCTATTTTTCCTTGAATTAACTATAAATAAATTATACCTAATTAAATTTCTAATTTTATTAATTGATCTCTCTCTTTTTTTTCATATTTACTCAATCAAGTATATACATGATATACATCAAAACTTTTAGCAAAATATAACTTCAAGCTATTAACATTTATTTTAAATATCTTCGTATCATTCTAACAAAAATATCAAAGAGAATGAAAGTGTTAATTTGTATATAAAAATATGAAAAACAATATTTAAATATGAGTAATATTATAATTTTGAAAATAATAGTATATGTATATATTAGTTCGGTTTGGATTGGATTGGATTGAATTGATTTTTCGTATGAGATCTAAAATCTGATTCAATCCAATAAAAATTAAACAATTTTTTCGATTTTTAATTTGTTGAGTTTTCGATTTCTGTTTTGATTTTTGCGGTTTGATGTCAGCCATTTATTATAGACATGAGTAATATTAAATTAAAGTTTAATTTCTATGCACTGACGGTGTAAAGATTTTTAGATTGACAATCAATCAGAAATCATGAAATTGATAAATTTTAAGATGGTTATGATAAGAATTAAAGATTTATAATCATGTATCTATTTTTAATTGATTGACAGTATAAAAAAAACTTTACACTACCAATATATATTAATTAAATCCATTAAACTAAGATTGTTGAACCATTATTATACAAAGTCCCACAGGCCATAATAACAGCTGTGACGTTGGCTAAAATGCAATGACTCCTTTTTTTTTTTTTTTTTTTTTTACGGACAATGACTCCCTTTTGATTATGTGTCATCATTAAAAAAATCTCATGTACTTTAAAACTTAATTTAATAATTTGACTTTTAAAACATTGAATTTTGTAGTATAATATAAAATTAACCCCTTATGCTATGTAAAAAATTTAGTATAGAGATT
The DNA here is from genome assembly GCA_030762895.1 of Sophora flavescens. Taxonomy (NCBI): domain Eukaryota; kingdom Viridiplantae; phylum Streptophyta; class Magnoliopsida; order Fabales; family Fabaceae; genus Sophora; species Sophora flavescens. The sequence goes on from CM061066.1 coordinate 16,361,147, forward strand.
ATTATACATAATTTAATAATTTGAAGTAGCCAAACTATTGTTAGGTTCTAAATTATAAGGGTTTTTTCAAAAATTGACTTGTAAGCTGTAACTAAAGGGAATTTCCTGCAATTTAACTCAACAAAGATAATAAATAAATATATAGAGAGAAGAGAAAGAAAAGTTTGGCAAGTAGAATTTTTTTTTTATGATACTCTACGGGTCCGTTTGATTTGTTAAAATTTAAGGGATAGTACAAGACAACTACGATTGTTCTATGTTTGATTTTAGAAATTGATGTGGGACAGAACAAATAAAGCAACATAGGATAGCACAAAAACATAAAAAGTTGTTACCCACTAAACCATGGGACAAATGTCAAAAACATCCTTCCCTGAACCCATCTCTCTTCCTTGCATGTTCTCCACCTCTCACCTCTCCCAACAGCGCACGTCTTCACCATCCTCGGCAGATCTTGAATCAAATTTTCAGCACCGCCCAACACCATCACCACCGTATAGATCAGTCGTGTGAACCACCGGAAGAGCGCACCAGCATCATCATCATCATCGCGACTTGCACCAGATCGGCGTTCGTACCTCCGTCGTCTCCGATCATCGGGCGTGCGTCACCATGGATCTGAACCATCGCCCATCGGTAACCCACGTCGTCTCCTCCGTCACGTCTGTCACACCTCGTTCTTGCTCAGACAACCACGATCCGCACCAAGTCGACATTCGAACCAGATCGGCGTCCACACCTCCGCCTTCTTCGAGCTTTTGCGCACGCGTCACCGTGGCTTATAACCACCTCCCACCGCTATCATGCTTCGTCTCCTCCGTCGCATGTATAGGTTGAGGACTGACTGTTGTGGTCGTTGTGTCTTACGCGATAGTTCTCGATTTGCTTTTGCCATGGACTATTTTTTTTGTTAATTTTTTTTAATATATTTTTTTAGTGGGCTGGTCAAAAATGTTATTTTAGTAAAGTTAAAATTGTTTGCTTGTTCTGTACATCGACTACCAAACATCATAAAAGACAAAAGGTTGTGCTGTGACTCTCCTGATTGTCATGTGCTATTCTCATTGTTCTGTCCTTCGTTGCGAATCAAACGGACCCTACAAGTTCTTGAATTATTTGAATTATTTTGTAAATAATATGTAATTAGATCCTTATATTTCAAATATCTATAATCGGATCCTTAAATTTGTAAATAATTTATAATTAGGTTCTTGAAATATGGTTCCATCAACATATATAAAGCAGTGATTAAGTGAGTGTTTGGATGAACGTTTAATAAAAGTGATTTTGAATGTAGTGTTTGGATGAACGTTTAATAAAAGTGATTTTGAATGTAATTGTTTTTATAAAATTGATTTGGTTAGAATTGAGTTATGTTTTATCATCCAATCAAGTGTATGTTTGTTTTCAGATTGGAAACGTTCGAAATTGATTCTACCCCAATCAAACATGATTTTAATAAAAATGATATGTTTGGTTATCGACAAGCAAAATTGATTTTGTCTCCAAAATTGATTTTAACTAGAAGCTACAAAAAGTAGCTTTTGAGTTAAGTTGAAAAATTTGCACTAACTTTTATATCCTCAGACGATTAGTCCTACGGCTACCGGCTAGTGGTTTCCTTAGTTCCATCCCGGACCTTAAAAAAAAAAAAAAACTATTAAAAAATTGTTGAAAGGGTGAGGAACGTGCAGAGCAACTCAACCCAGAAACGAAAGGGTAAATTGGTATGTAGGATAGAAAGGTCAAGTCCATGACCATGAATGTTTTCAATGCACCTTCTCATACGGAATTACTCGTTAGCGTAGGAAATTAGATTTAGAAAAGGAAAGGAAAAGGTTGGTTCCATTCGGATTCGTTTGTCGGGTTTCAGCGTTACTAGTCACGTCGTCAATCCTATTATTGTTATTCCCTCTTTCTTCTCCCGCATCATTCATTCATCTCCTTCTTTCTTTCCTTCCTTTGTTTTGTACAAAGCACAAACCAAAAGCCCTTTTGATTTATCATTACTATTTCATATTTGATAAGATACTTAATTTGATAAGCCCTCAATCCATCATCGTTAATCCTTCCTTCCAGTTTTTGGAAATTATGTCTATGCTGCATCGAAGCTTCAAGCCCGCTAAGTGGTTGGTACCAAAACTTACTTCCATCAATTTCAATTTATTTGTTATTTTGATGATTTGAGAGTTTGGTTTGGGTTTGAATTTGAATTTGGTTTGTTTGGTGCAGCAAAACTGCGTTGAAGCTTGCGGTTTCACGCATCAAGCTTTTGAAGAATAAGAGAGAAGCACAGGTGAAGCAGCTCAAGAGAGAATTGGCTCAATTGCTTCAATCTGGTCAGGACCACACTGCTAGAATCAGGGTATTTTTTTCTTCTTCACTGTTAGATACCACAATTTGGGATATATTTTTTTAATTTCCTGACAAAAAAGAAGAAATTCATTGAGATGAAGATAAAATATACAGAGATCACGGACAGGGAGGATAAGGAATTAGAAAAATCAAAACAAAAAACATTTGCTTTTAAAATCAATGGAGCATTGCTGCCTAATCCATCAATAATTACTAATTAGGATTTGATGTTAAATCATGAAAATTAGCAATATGTTCTGCTTTGAAATAATAAAGGAATTTAGCTGAAGGTTCTGGCAGTTCAAGTGGCTTCCTAATGGAATCAAAACATTAGCTTTTAAAATCAGTAAATGATCGGATCAAACGAGATATCACCTATAGAGGAGCTTGTACAAGAATAACTGGCTAAGCAGTAAAACTGAACGTGGATTGTTGTCCTTTTTGTTGATGATATTTGATACTCACATCTGTTTGAAGTAATCCATCCATAAAACTGTTCACTGGGGGGAAATTGCTAATAAAAAAGAAACGATGAATGATAGTTTAAGGCTACTTAACCTTTGTATCTTTTCTTTTTCTTTGAATTTTATTATTTTTTTGTATTCAGGTTGAACATGTTGTCAGGGAAGAGAAGACGATGGCAGCATATGAACTTGTTGAGATATACTGTGAACTCATTGCAGCACGCTTATCAATGATGGAGTCACAAAAGTATTTGAAACTTGCTGAAATGATTTTTAGTACATTCTATCTTATCTACACTGTGAAGTTTACCCCACTAAACATGTCTTTATTGTTTCAAAATGTGTTTACAAATGTATTCTTGTCTATTTTAGAGGGAGTGTCATCTTTTCTTTTTTCACTTTTTAGATTGATCTGCCTGGAAGTTTATATTTATTCAGTTATTCTGCAATTTGGGCAATATCACTGAATTTGCCTTTGTCATGATTTTGTTAGGCTTTATCAAGGAAATGTGTTATCACTTTAGGAGAATCTAATTCTATTTACACTATAAAGAGTAAAAGATTATTGTATAACTAAGGTGGTTCTTGTCACACTAGGGCTTGACTAGAGATGTAGCAAGTGAAAGTAACTAAACAAGGGGATATGACATCCCAGTGTAATATTAAGACCCTTGGGCCAAAATAACTTGTCACTATCTTAGTCTTGGTAATTTTGTTCTCATATGAAAACAATAGGCTTTATATCTAGGATATAGCATTGATCAATGATTTTTTATATTTTATGCTATTGCAAAAGGTACTTTATTTTTTGCAATTTTAAACGGTGCACTTGATACACTAGCAAAGACCCGCATTAAGAACCTCAACTGATCATGTAGCATGCTAGTTGCACCTTGCATTCCTAATGATTTTAGGTACTGACTTACAGAATTGTATCTGTTTTATTGTTCAAATCATGTCTAAATTGGTATTCTATGTATGTCATTTATGTAAATATGCTGGATGCACATGCTTGTCTCTATATTTTATCACATGCTTTGACTTTACTTGTGTGTCACTATGTCTGAAGCGATTTCTGCATGAGGGTTTTTCTTTCTGGAACTATTGATTTGCAGTATACAACTTTGTTCATTATGATTGTGCATTCTCATTGAATTGACCATGTTATCTTTTCTTTTTGTCCCCCCCCCGTTTTAGAAACTGCCCCATCGATTTGAAGGAAGCAATTTCAAGTGTAGTATTTGCTTCTCCAAGATGTTCAGACATACCTGAGCTCATGGATGTGCGGAAGCATATTACTGCTAAGTATGGAAAAGAATTTGTCTCAGCAGCTGTTGAATTACGTCCTGACTGTGGTGTAAATCGCTTGGCAAGTTTCTCTAGCTTCTTGAAGTTGGATAGGATCATGTTAAAGCTCATTTCTTTTCAGTTTTATTCTAATTTAATGTTGTCATTTTAGTTGGTTGAGAAATTGTCTGCCAAAGCACCGGATGGTCCAACCAAGATAAAAATACTGTCTGCTATTGCTGAGGAGCATAATATCAAATGGGAACCCAAGTCGTTTGGAGATAATGATGGAAAGTCTTCTCAAGACCTGTTGGTGGGCTACTAGGCTTTGTTCATTTTGGATTATTATCTTTAGCTTATTTAATATAAAATGTAAGTTTGCTGTATTATATTATTTTGACATTATTTTTATTTATATGTTAAGGTTGGGCCAAATACTGTTGAGAAGGCTACTTATCCAGAATCTTCTCAAGGCCATGTTCCATCTGTTCATGATGAAAAGGCTCCTCCCAACTTAGGTGCTTCCTCACAACTTAGACCGATGGATGATGTATCTACATATTCATATGAGCAGAATGCAAGTGGTGCCTCTAGAAAGGCCGGTGGCAATCAGTCAACGGCATCAGGGGTGTCTAATCCAGAAACCAGACCTTCAGGTAATTTTTTGATGACAGTAATTGCAAATGAATTTGGGGCTTTTGTTCTTTCTATTGCCTGAATATTTGGGATTCTTTCTTCCAGGAACTGGAAGACAAGAAATGGATTTTAGAGATTCGAGTTCTGAACATAGGAGTGCCTTTCCTATGGGTAAGCAGCATAGGAACATGGAATTCAAAGATGCTGCCTCTGCTGCACAGGCTGCTGCAGAATCTGCAGAACTTGCAAGCATGGCTGCAAGAGCAGCTGCTGAACTTTCAAACCGAGAGAACATGACAAGGCAGTACTCAAGTGGGTCACATAGTTCTTCTGGCAGCAGGTTTAGAGAAGTACCTCAAGAATATGGTTTTCATGATGACAAACCTCTTTCAACAGGTTCTGTTAATAGAACCGTCCATAGAAGCAGTTCTGGGATGCACAATGAACAGATTTCTGCCAGAGAACAGGATGACCTAGTAGGGGCGCCCAATGAACATTACAGGACTAGTCATGAGAATGTGGTGAAACATGCTCAATCAGCTTCGATGATGTCTACTAGTGCTTTTGATGATGATAATCCATTTACCCATGGTTCTCAAATGGCTAATATATATCAGCATAATAACTCATTTGAGCAAGATAACAGTGACTTACATGAATTGAACATAAAAAACCAAGCTAGCAGAACTGAAGTAGATTTTGTGACAGAACGACATGGTGATGGTGATTTGAATTCTGAGAACAGCTATCACTTTGGAGATGCAACGATGATCAGTCAATTCAGAAAAGCTTCCTCTTCTCACCTCATTTCTCCAAGTGATGATCATAATGATAATTTGAACTCAAAAGGCCAGGAGATGGGGAACAAGGCTGTGGAAGATGTTTTTGTTACTGATGAATATTCTCCGAGAAACACTATGGAAGCAAATTCTTATAATGATACTTCCGTTGTATTTGATGATACTGGATCGGAGGATGATGATTATAAATTTGATTTTGATAAAAAATACAAGCGAGAGGGATCTAGTTTGTTCTTCTCATCTCCTGGAAGCAAATCACAAGTTGATCCTTCAGAAAATACAGGTTCTTGGAGACACGGGCAAGACATTAATGAAAAAGAGTCAAGTTCTAGTTCACAGTTACATTTTTCTATGGTTTCTGACAGATTGACAAAGTCTGCAGTTTCTTCAGAGAAAGAAGACTTGTTGCCTGTCACTTTTGATGATTCAGATGATGCAGGTTCAGATATCGAGGTGGATTTGCTAAAGTCTACAGTTTCTGGGACATTTGATTATGGAAATTCTGTTCTTGATCAGAGTGCCAACCATGAGGCTTTAGGGTCCTCATCAAGAAATGATAAAAATGTGGGTTCTGACAGAAAGCCTTGGTTATCACCATCTTCAGTTGGTTCTGATACTGTGGAAGAACATTTTGAGGGAAAGGTAAAGATCAATACTGTGTCGGAAAAGACTTTTGGCTACGATGACTCGCCATCCAGTCAGCCATCTTCAAAGGGAAGCTCTATAGTGGGTTTGGATCTCAAAGGGAATATCCATGCATCGCAGCCGCCTGATACTTTCAACAATACTGAAACTTTGGAGGAATCTCGTACAGAAAATGGTAAGGAATTAAACTATGGAATGTTGAAGGGTGGTTTTCGCAATAAAGGTTATAGGCGTCCACCCTATATTAAGAATATATCAAATGAGAGTTCATCTTCGTTGGGAGACATTTCAGTCCAGAATGAAAGATCTTCTCCTACGGTGAGGACTTCAATCAGTCGTGATGCTCCTGTTCAGGACAAATTCACGAGGGAAGGGAGCAGAGGAAATAGAAGTGCGGACTTGAGAGGGCACAACATATCTTCTGATTCTGATAGTTATGATGTGGTTTCAAATTCGCAAGAGACTCTGACTAGTACTCATGATCCTCACATTCAGAAAGAGCAAAGTGAAACAAAAAAGAAATCAACCTCAAGGGCTTCAATTACATACTTTGATTCTGATAATAGTGATTCTGAGGATGAACTTCCTAAACAAAATTCAGCTAGTCTCACCCATCCTGTTGGTGGAATATCTCGAAGGACATCAGCTCCTTCAAAATCTGGTACAGGTTTAAGTTCAAAGGATGCTCCTTCTGTAACTTCTGGTACAGGACTTGGATGGAAATCTTCTAGGGTTTCTTATGAGAGTGAAAATCGAAAGACCTCATCCATGATGAAGGGCTCCGAGAATTGGGGAAGCTCTGAACCTGGATCAGCTGAACATGCAGCATCTAAATCAATTTCAGAACCCAACAGGTCCTCGCGTGAGAAAATTAGGAAATCATCTGGAAGGGAGCAACCTTCCAGTTCTTTTTCTAAAACAGTGATACAAGATAGTGAAGAGGGCCAAGAGGCTTCAAAATCATTAAATTCTGATGGAGATACTCCTTCAAAGGAGAAGCCTGATCACGTTCATCCAAAGCTACCTGACTATGATTCCTTCGCTGCCCACTTCCTGTCTCTTAAGAAGGATCGTCAATAAATTGCATTTGCTTGCATATTAGCTACTTAGCTACTCATACTTAGTCTTATGGTTTATCATTCTTTTACTGCCTGTATCGGTACATATAGATTCGTGACTTAAGATTCAAAGTACTTGGCGAAGATAGATGATGCTACATGTATTTTTCTTGTATAAATTGAGTCAGGTTATAGGTTCAACTATCTCGTTTTTGGTACATCTCTATTTCAATTTTCAAGACTACTACAAATCGGGGGCGGGGCATGTTTAAAAGATTCTGCTTGGACATCAATATTGTGGAGTAGCCTTTGAGCTTTTATATACTGTTGGAGAATGCTAACAACTATCCTTAAGATATTGTTTAAGGGACAAAAAAGAAAAATTTGTATGAGAAATAATGTATTTAGTATTTGAAAGAGCGTAACACCTAGTTTTTTAATATGAATTTTCCTCTTGTGGATTCTTTAACCAATATCCTTAGGATACTTGTTAGCAACACCCTTATGTATTTTGATATGATTCATCATTGTCTTAATTAATATTATTGAGTAGTATTCTCAGCCAAGCCCAACAAATCTCCATGCTACGATTTGCTTGTCACTAACAAGGTAGTGGAGTAGTGGTGATATTTGCAAGGGCACTTAGATGATTAAGGTGAAGAGATGCATGAGTGTTTAGAATTTACTTTCTTCATGGGGTTTTAACTACGGATGGCAATGGGGCAGTGGTGGGGAGTATCCTCCCGCTCCGCATCCTCGGTCCCTATCACGAGGGATATCTATGTTTTCTGCCTCCTTATAGGGATTTCAAAAGGGTAATTGGTGTAAATCCAAACACCATTTTTTTTTTCATCAATATATATTTTTCTTTCAATGTATTCCTCATTTAGAATACTGAGTGTATTTGTTATTGCTTATTTTATTAAAAAAATCATTTTTTAACTGAATAATTATTTTTTAAAACTTTTAGTATGCTTGTCTTTGCTTTTGAAAATAATAAAAAACAAAAAAAAATCATTTTCAGGATTAAAATGAAAAACAACTTTCATTGGCTTTTGAAAAAAAAACAGTTTTTATAACTAATTACTATTTTTAAAAAATGATTTTTTGATTGTAAACAAACATAAATCTGTTTCTGCTTTTATTTAAAATCTCTAAAAATAATCACTAAATTATTATGTATCAAAATCATTTATTTTTTAGAGCCCGTTTGTTTAAGATTAAAAAATAAGTGATTATGTTATAAAATAATTTAGTGACTATTTTTAGAGATTTTAAAAAAAACCAAAAGTAGATTTGTGTTTGTTTACAATCATAAAAAATCATTTTTTGAAAAGTAGTTAGTTATAAAAACCGATTTTTTCCCAAAAGCAAGTGAAAGTTGTTTTTCATTTTAAGCCCAAAATGATTTTTTCTGCTTATTCTGATTATTTCCAAAAGTAAAAACAAACACACTAAAAATTTTTAAAAAATGATTTTATGATTAAAAAGGTGATTTTTTTTAGCAAAATACGCAATAACAAACGAGCTCTTAATTTTAAACAAACGAGCTCTTATCCTCCTAACCTCACATTATTGGTTTCAACGTCGTTGAAGGCGTTTGATACTCTTTTTACACTCATTTTTGAATTTCAGTCGCTGTTCGAGAGGTTAAGGAGATGGCAAAAAATGAAGGTAGATATGGGTTTGTGATTGATGTGGGCATGAGAAATTTTGCTACTACAGCCATGGGGTTTTAGGACAAAAGATCCATGAATAGATTTTCTTGAAGTTGCTCTTCAAAAGGGACCTTCAAAAGATCCATGAATACATTTTTCGTGGACCATTTTTCCTGGTTCTCAACTATGCAATCAGCTAGCATTTAATTCTACGTGCAATTAATGTTATTAAACACATTCCTGATACTCCCTCTGGTCCAAGGCACTGGCTAGCGTGAACTCTCACGGTGAGAGAGATATGAGAGATGGTTGAAAATACGTTTAAACCGTTGGATTGAAGTGATCCCTATGATACTACCATGCTCTGTCTACACCGGATCCTTTTCATTTCACTGTCCTCTCTCTCGACCTTTCTCTCCCCTTCTCCTCTGCCACTCCACCACCATTCTCCTCCGCCACTTCCACCGCCTCGGCCTCCCCACCCACTCCCCCCACCATCAAGTCTCCTCCACAATGAAATCTCTGTGTGGGATAGAAGCTTTTGGCGAGCGCGCTTGAGTTTGGGGTCGTAGTAGCGATCGCATTTGTCGAGGCTGAGGACGTCGTCACTGTGGTTCAAGGCGAGGGACAAAGTGGATGCCAACGAGGTCGGAGGTGCCTGCGACAAGGACGGCGAAGGAGGAAGCCGAGTTCTTAACCATCGATTTGGCTGAAACTTCGATCCAACGGGGTGGGGTCGCATTCGACCGTGAGGTCTGGGTGGAGGAGATCGGGGCACTGGATCTGCGGATTTGAGTTAGAGGACGATGACGCCTGAACGGGGGGAAGTCAGATCAACAAACTTGAAGTGGGGGATCTGAGTCCTCCTCTCACCGACCTGGTTCGAACGTAGACAGTGTACACACAATCATAATCGGAGTCCTGCATTCAACGAAAAAGTTATGAGGAAATGAAAGCAAAGCAGAAGAGATTGATTGGAGAGGAAGGAGAAGATGAGAGTATGATTCTTACAGATCTAACTGTTGCGGTGAAGGAGAGTGAGAGGAGAGAGAGGTTGATGGCGGTAGTGGAGGTTCAAGGTGGTGGGACGATGGCAGAGGCAGGAGGAGGTGAGGTGGGGTTGGCGGTGCCGGAGGAGAGGGGTGGAGGTGGGTGGCAGAGACAGAGGTCGTGGTGGTGGATGAGAGAGGTGTTGGGTTTGCAGAAAAGAGTGGAGAGATTCTGTGTGGGCAGGTGCGTAGTAATATCATGTATCCTTATTTCATCAAGAGTTATAATTGGTCTCTCATGGTGAGAGACATGAAGGGGTCTCTCATCCTGGCAAGAGCCCTGGTCCAATATACAAGTAAAAAAGTCTCAAGGTTTTTGGTCTCATATAGAAGCAAATTTTGTTTTTTAATGACTCATTTAATGATATTATTCTTAAAATATTCTTCATTTAATATAAATTTCAATAACTCATTTAATGGAGATTGAAGTTTTAGATGAATGATAATTTAAGTAACAAACTTAATTTTTTATAAGATTCAATGAGATTAATTAACTACCATAATATATGTGTTCCATTAATTTTTTGTTATGGACGGGAGTAGTTGATAGGCATGTTGCGGCTCCACTCCAGCTCCATTAACACGATACCAGAGCAATTGTTGGAAACTCCAGTACACCTCCATTTAATTGTACTCATATCTTCTTTAAACAAGTTAACCATTTTAGGCAAACTGTTGAAAATTGTATGTGAATCCGAGATGCAGGCCAGGTAGCCCGTTTCCCCATCCCCATCATACAAGTACATAAAGTATAATTTATTATTTACATCGACTGATCGACATAATATGGCAGCAGAGGCAATTAACATGCCAGGCAAGTTATTATCTTTAAACAATTATGTTTTTTTAACACATTTTGGGATATTATACGACGTTTGTTTTGTTTTTTTGTGATATTCTCGAAATATATATATATATATATATATATATATAAATGATAAAAAATAAGTGAGAGATAGAAATAAATATATACGATATATAAATTTTGTGTTCAAATAACATGATTATTTTTAAAATGGTCAACTCCATTAAAGATTAATTCAAAGACTTCATTGTGATTTTTATTTTATAGAGTTGAATACAAAAGTCGATTTGGTCCACAATTCATAGTCATGCAAGTTACGTTAATATTATTGTTTAAACTAATTTTTGTTCTAGAACGGATTTATAATTTTTTATAAAGAAAATGGTATAGCATGTGAGAGAAATTATGAAGGGAGTATTCATATAAAGAACAATGCTACTAACAATCATTTTCAACATTTTCTGTTACACTTGTTATTGGATGAATTTTATGTTATGAATTTTACATAACACTCATACTATAAAGTTTATTCAATAATCGGGAGTGAGTTGAAGACAACATTAAAAAGAGTATTTGGGGCTTATCTTCACAGAAAAAATGATTGATCTGTGTCCAAAACTAATTTTTTTCTTCTGAGTTGACGGTTTGATAAGCCGGTTACTTTGACTGCTAAAATAAAATAACTTTGACAGAAGACTTGTTCTGTCTTGGTAGGTGAGGTGCCCCAAGATATTCATACTTCTCACATGACATAACTACATAAGAGCATCCTGGAGTTGTGAACTACGTATCGTTTTCTCAGCTCTTTGAAGTTATCATTGAAAAGTTACAATTTAGGTATGCCTCTCTTGTTTCCACTACTAAGCATTGCTTAATTCTAGCTTCTCTTTCAAGTCCACTTCTTGAAAGTAATAAATACTAGTAATCCTTGCTAAAAAAAACTCCTGATTTTATATTTAAGTATCCATCCTAGCAAACTTCAATTATTTATATTATTTTTTTTAACACCTTTGCTTTTGAACATCACATCACTGACCACTTATGTATGTACAAAATTTGGTATCCAAATATATATTTTTCATTTCTAGTACTATCTCTAAACAAAAAAGGAGCGGGTTAGATTACTAGAAAGGCACAAGAAAACTGTTACTTTCATCAAATCATAAGTGGTGGAAATAAAGCAGCTGCATACAAACATCTTAACATGGATTTGTAGTGTAGAATGCAAAGGACTTGATAACATCTAAGAACTTTCTTTCTTTCCCTTCATCTGTTCTGGTTTTGGATTTTGGAGGGCCTCATAAGTTATGTGATGTTTGTGTTTGTGGATTGCAGAGAAATGGAAAACATAAAAGATCCATCAATTTTCCGCAATCCAGTCATATTGCAGAGCGAGGACTTAACCAAGGTTTGTATAAACTTCATATTTTCCCTTATTTTCATGGTGTTCACACACACACACATATAAAACTCATGTATTTCTGTCTTACCCAACATTGATGTGGCAGTATATACTGGAGACTGCTGTTTACCCTCGAGAACCACAGCCACTCAAGGAGCTGAGGGATGCCACTCAGAAACACCCTTGGTAGTTCAATTATTCTGTCTATTTTTTTTAGAACTTACACATTGGAGACTCAAACAAAACTAGAAAGGTTTTTAAATTTTTTCTTATTCATTTAGGGGCTTCATAGCCACTTCACCTGATGCGGGTCAGCTAATCACCATACTCTTGAAGCTTCTGAATCCCAAAAAGACAATTGAAGTTGGAGTGTTTACTGGCTACTCACTTCTCCTCACTGCTCTCAACATTCCTGATGATGGAAAGGTCTGCATATTTCAATTTCCATGGATATACATCATGTGCAATTCAATAGAATCATGCTATGCGCGCGCGCGCACACACTCTTAGTACCTTACATCTGCAAAGATTTCGCTTTTCAACACTTGATCATAGCCGATCTCACCTCCTTTTTTGCACACATTCATCTGATTCTGCCACCTATGATGATGTGGGGAGATTTGGCCTTATAAGCAAAGTGTTACAACTTACAAGCGTTTTCCAATTCAATAATGCCCCGAATAGTGGGGTAATTGCCTATCTAAAAATTCATTTCGGTTGCAGATTACTGCCATAGATATTGACAAGAAGGCTTATGAGGTTGGATTACCAGTCATCAAAAAGGCTGGATTAGAGCACAAGATTGATTTCATTGAGTCTCCAGCTCTACCAATTTTGGATAAACTACTAGAAGATGTAAGCATGTTTGTTCTGTGTGTCTCAGATCTTTTTCCACTTTAAGGATAACATTTTTACAGTGTTTTAGTTTTACCAGTTGCTGATGCTTTTTATGTTTTGTTGCAGCCTGCAAATGAAGGAACTTTTGACTTTGCCTTCATTGATGCTGACAAAGACGGCTATTTGAACTATCACGAGAGGCTTATAAAACTGGTCAAGGTTGGTGGGTTACTTGTCTATGACAACACTCTTTGGGGTGGACGTGTGGCCTGGCCCGAAGAGGATGTTCCAGCGCACAGCAGAACAGGGACACAGGCTGTGATTGAATTTAACAAAGCAATCACAAATGATTCTCGTGTTGAATTTGCTCTTACTTCAGTGGGAGATGGGCTTAGTATTTGCAGGCGCATTGCCTGAGTTTCTACTAAAGTTGTTTGAATATCAATAATCTATGTTTTACATATACTTTAACATATTTAGCAACTAATATCTACCCGAATAAAATTGCATTTTGATGTTAAATTCACTGTGAAATTGTATTTAGCACTTCAATGGAAGTGGAGATGTTTATAATTGTTAATCATGAAAAAGTTGGATTTGTTGTTATAACTCGAACAAGCAGGAACAAGTTGATTGTTTGATCAAATTGTCTACTTTTGGGGGCGAGATGTTGTTTGACTAACTGACTAGGATGGTTCTGTTTACATTTTTATCTTCTGTGTATAACCAAAAATCAAAATTTGTGGATGCCAAAATATTCATTGAAGCCAATTTTGTTTTTAAGTAAAATTTATTGCAAGTTTGACCTGATCAAATGGCCGAAAACAAGAAAAATGAAGTCTTCAACAGTAAAGCAGCATCCTCTTTTATATTTTTTTAGTGGGGTTGGACTAACAGCCTGACATAGCACTCAATTTCTAGGAAAATTTTGCAGACCAGCCGACACCTCTATTTTCTTCCTCATGAGCAAACATCACGTTTACACTTCGGGAACACAAAATTGTGAGTAATCACTGATTACTAAAACAAGTTGACATTATTACTTTATTATCATCAATTTATCATTGAATTTGATTGCAAGAACAGAAGTGCATCACTAGTGATTGTTGAGTTTGATTGCCAAAGATTCTCCTTGATAATTCATTAATTCTTCTCACAAATAACTTGTTCTGCTTTGGAAGTTTCCTTTTGCTTGATATTGCGAGCATTTTACTAGCTAGCTTTTTAGTACCATTGTTGCATGCAGCCTGCAAATGGAGGAATTTTTTACTTTGGCCTTCGTTGATGCTGATCAAGATAGTACTATTCGTTGTCCCAAGCGATTTGTACTTGCTTCTATCAATGCAATTTCTAACGATTCGTACTGGCTTCTATCAATGAAATTTCTGTTGCTTCTGTATGATCTGTAGGTAGGCACTTTGATTTGTTTTAGTCCTGAGCCATTTGTGTTAAATTAAAATTTACCACACCAATGATGTGAATCCAATGGGCAACTTTCATTCTCAAAATGAAATTAAAAATTAAACTTTTTTTTTTTGTAACTATATGTACTTGTAATTTCCAGTGAATTAAGTTGTGCTGCTCTTTCATATAGTTGACAGTGCACACATTAACCAGTTCACCTGTTCTCAAGCTAGTTTATTTATAAATCCTTGCCTGAGAGAAAGAAAATCGTATTTGAAGTAGTTTGTGAAGCAAGGAATATGTTCATTCTCTGCTTAGGTTATAATAAGACAAGATGTCAGAATATATACAAAAAACGAGATGAACTTAATTATAATAAGATAAAAACTATATAAATACTTAGTGATATGTGATTAAGTGCATGCAATGAATATTGCAACGCTATAGCTGATGCTCTTCCTGGCTTTGTTATATATATACATATATATTCCATGTGCTCGAGTGTAAGAAAGAACTACGGTGGCTCACATTATAAAGCCAATAGTGGTGGACTGCTACTTAGGAAAACTTGAAATTGTTCGCAATGACAATTTTCGTTTCAGAATGGTAAGCTGAGTGTAATAATTACGAATGCAAGTTATTCCAATTTCCAACAATGCAATGCAAAGGTAACAAACAGATATGAATTAGTGGAAGGGATTAGGTGCACTATTATAACTTTCCTCTGTTAGATACTTGAGCATCTATTAGCATAATTGTCTAGCAGCTATTATACATGATTGTGAGTAAGGTTAAATAAGAGGGCTCTGTTGGGAGTAAAGATGGATTTTGAGGAGAAATTGGAGTGTGGGAGAGTAGGATCTCTCGGATATCCTACAGGTACTATCTTCGTATTTCTGTTCTCTTGCCATCATGTTACAAAATCAGTATAGAATATGTTTCTACATATTCTTTCTCAATTCTTGGCCCGGTTCTATCACTCTCATTCATGAAATGCAGCCATCGGTCAGAAATGTTAAAAAACCCATAAATGATAAGTAAAGTTGATCAATATTCTAGTCTTATTTGCTTTAGAAATACTTGAATACAATTTTCATCACTAAAAAATCCAGAGAAACCACAGCTCCATAACAAAAAGATCATTACATCTATAATTCCTCTTTCCCAATGCTGTCAGGATTGGTGAATTGCTTTTGAATGGTAAGCAATGCCTATGTGATCTTCTCTGCTAAGTGGTATTTTGGAATCAAATGATAACCAAATTGAATATCAATGGCAAATTGGCCCGTCAAGATCCTCAAACACAACACAACAAAAATGCAACTGACAGTAAATTTGTGTTAACCTCTACTGATGGTGAGGTTTCAGTTTCACTCTTGTGGCAAAAGTTTCAGCAACCAGCAGAGGGAAAGCAATAGTTGCATCACAGTGTACCTGGTTAAATGAAATAAAAATCAGGGATATATGTTGCTGGCTGTTTAGTACTCTTGTTTGTACTATATCGGTATCATGGAGAGTTGTCACATTTATTGGTTGCTAGTTTAACTTTTACAATAAATATTTGGAAGTCCATTGAATATAGCAGCCAATAAATGTCCAACAACATCTCACCTTAGGTATCATAGTACCATAGGAATTACCAATATTGCTTCAAGAAATCATGTTGGCATTGCATAATCTTAAAAAAAAAATTGAACATCTGGCATTTCCAGGCATATTACTAAATGAAAATGATGATATTCATGGCTACAAAAATCTAAATATAGATGAACCTTTAGCAAAAGCATTCACAGAAGAGGTTTAGACAATTATGACATCAAGAAAATCAGTGTTGTGAAGGTATACGTAGGATGTACCTTAACAGTCTTAGCAGAGCCTCGTATCTTTCCCCATGAAACGGCCTCATCTGGACAAGCTCCAGAGTCACTTCCATCAAATTCTTGTGCAGTATTAATAAAAACAGCATAGTCTGCACCATTACGCATCATATTGGCATTGCAAATGTGATGCTTTGGAAGGCCACCTCCTAAAATAATCATGCCTGTCTTCCTAGGACTTGCATGTACAGCTTCACCATTCATGGCCCTTATATCTGTTGCATTGCTAATTTATTTAGTTATGATCCTACCTTGTTTGCAATCATTCATGTAGGAGAAAGTAGAAAGAAAGAAGAAAAAAACCTTGCACTATGTCCACAATCAGACCAGGGCTGCGGAAGGAATGGAAGTACAGCATGTCCCCCAACGAGCCATCTGTTAAACCCGGACAGAAAACCGGAATGTTGTTCTGGAAAATATCAAAGAAATTTGAATAATATTAAGTGTTGTTTTCTGGAACCCACATTGTTTCACTAAATCAGAATATTGACATGTTACTACATTGCATACTGTATATGCATCACGCCACAAGAAATATAGACAAACAGTATAACTATGGAAAAAGAAACTACGATATAGATTTGAACCAGAAACAAAGTGGAAGGAATAACATGATTTGATGAAAATCTAAGCTTGTTCTCATTCTTGCCTTGTATGCCCAGTAAAGATAAGAGCTTTCATTGTTTATCTCTTTTCCCAATCGACCAATTAACTTAGATGGTGTCCATGTCATATTCTGCAAAAAAAATAATATGAATAAGTGGCAGGAAAGGAAAAGTTACAAGTGAAAAAGAATCCGCTTCATAAAAGTTTGTCATTCAACTGTACAAAATTAATATTTTAGTCGATTTTGGTTAGCACAAACAAGACATATATTAGAAGTAATACAAAAACAAACTCTAATATTGACAAAGGAAAACAGAAAGACAGGGTAGAAATATTTTTCCAGCTGAGTAAATATATTATGCAAAACTCAGCATGATCAATAAACATGATTACCGACATCCATACAAACTGAACCATATAAATGTTATAATGCACCGAAATAAACAGGTATAAAATAGAATACCTCTTCTATTTGTTCCTTCAACATTTGATCAAAAATAGGAATGATCCAGTCCTCGAATCTGCAGTAGTTGGCATTAGGGACCAACAAATTACCAATACGATTCAATCCTTTTGAGCGCAGATAGGCACCAGGCAGAGAGAAATCTCCTTTATAAGTTGGTGCAAGGCACTTTATAAGATCTTCTTCAATGCCACCTGTTGTTGTAACAACTACATCAACCTACAGGACAGATACAAAAAAATTAATAATACAACTACTACAAAATGAATCAAATATTTTGAAAACACTTGCTTTAGCAATTTTTTTGCAATTAATAAGCACGCACTCTCATTGTTTCACATAAGCCTTAAAGAAGTTCAAATACATCAAATACAGAAAAATTACAAGAACCAGTAAATGCGATGCTCAGAACACAAGTGATGGGCAGCTTCACCTTACAATCTTTTCATGCTCTATCCACACACTATGAAAAACTTAGTCGTGATACTATATACACCACTAGAATACCCTTTTCACTTTTTCCCTGGAACTATTAGATCATAGGCATAGCACCACAAACCCAATAAAAAAAATTATATTTCTCTACTTAACACAGAAAAACACAAGTTACTTGTTAAGATATAAAGGGTGCTTTTGGAAAAACTTACTTGAGCTTGTAAGAACAACTTATGACAAAAAAACTTATCCAGATAGTTTATGATGTTCGTATAAACTCATCTTAACTTATTGCAATAAGCTTGTCAAAGAAGCTTATGAAAATAAGTTGTTTTAGCTTATTGAAAGATACTTATCGAATAAGTGCTTAATTAAGCTGCTTACAAAATGCATCCAAAAGAGTAACATAATATCCTAATACTCTCAATAACCAGTATTGCTAAAAATTAAACCTTTGTCGTATGAATCCAAATTTAGGGAACCAAGTTGTGTGCTTTTTTATGGGAACTCACCATATGATGCTGAACAAGAAACCGAACAATATCTCTAACACCAGAGGAGATGAGATTAGAAGTGAAACCCAGAAACACTTTACACGTAACAGACTTTCTGTAATTGAGATCCATTTCTTCATTGCTGCAATCTTCAGCTATGGGTTCATCAGCGAGCCTCCAATCTAGCTTCAATCCAAAGAAGCAAGATGAGAACTTTATAAAGAAAAAGGCATAAATAAAGAGATGGGGTGTTGAAGAAAAAGGAAGGAAAAGGAACCATTTGGTTAACGACTTGAATGGCATCAGCGAGGTTGGAAGCTTGAAAGCCAGTGGTGAACAATGACTTGAGAAGCTGCGGATAATCGACGCCGCGATTGAAGTCATAGCCTTCAATCTGGACGCGCTTTCCTTCGAGGTTTTCTGAATCTTTGAAAACTGTGGAGTGAACTGATGCTATAACATCATTGCTACCTTCTTTTCCCTCACTCATTCTTTCTCTCTCTCCCAATTTCGAGGCTTTATTCACGACTGGTATTGTTTTTCTTAAGCGTAATGGAGCGAGGCGAGCGAGAGAGAGACGCGCAGCGGCCGGCGAGGAGAAGCGATGGTGGCACTGGACGGCCGGCGCTGACGGTGTGGGGAGGATTTGGTACGCTGGCGGTGCGGCGGAGTGAGACAGAGGATTGATGCTAACACAAACTCAACTCAAAGCTAAAACAAGTTGACTTGGATTCTCGGTAAAAACATAGAAAGTATTTTTAAGGAAAAAAAAAGAAAAGAAAATTTTTTAATAAAAAATTAAGCATTCACATTTTTAAATATTAAATACACCAATTTTTTATATAAATTTTTTTTCTTGATTTTTTATCGATGTCGATACTTGTTAGCATTTTCCTACGTAAAAAGTATTAGGCTTGGTTTCGTTTGGTAAAAATGTCTGATAAGCTAACTTATGATCTTTTAGCCGATAAGTTAATTTTTAGTCGAAAGCTTATAACTAATAGTTTATAATTGAAAAGTTAGTTGATTGAATTTGAAGTGTTTGATAAAATTAATTGTTAAACTAGCTTACAAATTCAAAATGACATAAATGGACATATTTATGATAAGTATAGTAATGTGAGAATTTCATTGAACAAATGAGGGTAAAAATGAGAGAAAAGTCAATAAGCTAAAACTACAAGTCATAAGCTAAATAAAATAGCTTATGAAGAAAAGTTATAATCTAATGAAATAAGTTTGTTTATCAAATATCTATATTCCAATCAAATAAGCTTATAAGCTAGTCAAATAAGATATATGATAACTTAGTCAATCAAACGAGTTGAGATATATGTGCATAAAAAAATGAGTTGAGATATACACCTCACATTCTCAATTTAAATCCTTTGCTCATTTAAAGGATGTTTATCCAATTTTTTTTTGTAATAGATACTCAATAGTCCCAATAAGAAAAACAAAATAGTAAAAATTTGATTTTGTTTTGGGTCGTTGGGCTATAGACAGAGAAGCGGGTAGGCCCATTAGGGTTATGTTAGGTTATAGTGATGCTCAATGTTATATTTGAGACTCTTCCTTCTTTCCGCCTCAAAGGTCGAAACTTGAAACCTTTCCCAATCCAAAGGTATCTCCTTTCTCCTAATTTTGATTTGATGTATTTCATTTTGTAGAGTTTTCAATTGAATTAAGATGGTATCTGAAGTTTCGATGGAAATATTGATGTATTTGTGTAGGTAAGTGAGATAATAATTGGTGTTTGAGAGAATGGTGGAGAAGGGCAAGGGTAGGAAGGAGGAGGTTGTCACCAGAGAGTACACCATCAACCTCCACAAGCGCTTGCATGGCTGGTAATCCATTCTTCTCTTTTCCTTTTTTCTCTTTGCTAATTCTTCCTATTTATCAGATTTAACTAACCCCGTTATTGGGTTTAGTGCCAAGGTTTAACCTGCCATCATGGATGAAAAAATTTACTTTTATTTGTAATTCGACTTAGCTAAGTTAAGCTGTTTTCATGTTCCCATGGATCTGAGAATTTTGGTGGTTATAGAATGGAAGAGGAGATTAGGAACTCAACTGTTATTTATAGAGAGTTAACTCACTTCAGTATTACCTAGCGTCAGATAGGTCCTTGAATTTATTTTTTCACCAATTAAGTCCTTATAAGACTTGAAGCATCACCATATTGACTTAATTGGTGGCAAATTTTTTTTTTTCAATATAACAGTGTATTAGTGTATTACATCTTTGGAGGACTCAATTGGTGATAAGAAAATTTTAAGGACTTACACAGTGACACCATAATCTTTTGTGGACTAAGTTGAGAGTTTGCACCTTATAACTATGTCAAATAGATCTCAATGTCGGCTTATATCAACATGGAGTCATAGAGTTTGTTTTTGCTAGTGAAGCTATTGATCATAGTGCTTCATCACTCAGTCTCGAGCATCGTGAAACAAACCTTTTAGTATCTTGTCCTAATATTGCATACTGATGATTGATTTCATCATAACTTCTGCCTTTAGAATTTTTTTGTTGTTGTGCGTGTTTCATTTCAAGATCTATCAGTGCATTGGTTGATAATTCATGTTGCTTTTTGATATTGATGGATAACTTGCCTTTCGATTTCTTTTTTGTTTTGTGTTGTTTTGAGATTAATAGACATCGATGCGTTATTCATCTTGTTGATCTGAAATTACATTGTTAAATATCTTAGGTAGTTTGTGTTTGGATTGTTAATTTGTCATTATGTAAAACAGCACATTTAAGAAGAAAGCTCCAAAAGCAATAAAGGAGATAAGGAAATTTGCCCAGAAAGCCATGGGGACCAATGATGTAAGAGTGGATGTGAAGCTGAACAAGTTTGTCTGGAGCCAGGGGATCCGAAGTGTCCCAAGAAGGATTAGGGTACGCATTGCTCGCAAAAAGAAATGATGATGAAGATGCAAAGGAAGAGCTGTACTCCCTTGTTACAGTTGTTGAAATCCCTAGGGAAGAGCTTAAAGGATTGGGCACCAAGGTCATTGATGACGAAGATTGATTTATCACATCTGTTTGAGAAATCTGGAGACGTATATGTAGTTTTTTTGTTTTTCGCAATTGAGTTGTCTTTTCTATATTGTCGAATTACTTCGGATTTTGTTGAGACATATTGTTGTTTGATTATATCGATTTAGTATTTGCTCCCTCTGTTGTGTTTGCGTTAGGAAGATTGCAAAGGCACCAATTTTATCCCCCTTTGTCCCCAAATATCTTTTACTTGGAGGATAATGAGAAAAAGTGTGCAGTTGTCCTTAGAATCCCGATGAATAATATGTAATAAGAGGGCTTTGAGATATTCAAGTGTTTCTACGATGTGAAGGGAATATGTCAAACCATTCTCAACTAAAGAAATTAAGTGCCGTTTACGCAAGGGTCAATTTGGCAGATGTATGATAAGGATATGTTGAAAGTTGAAGTTTTAAGCTCTGGTACTAGTTTTTTTCATTAATGAAGCTTTACTGACTGCTCTGGAGGACTGTTTGCTGTGTGAACTGTTTCTTGGAAGTCGGAGTTAAGGTGGTGCAATCAGTAGTCAAGGTAAACACTAATATGCTAGTACGAGCTTGAAAGTCCGAGTTACTTGGGGTTGGGGCTTGAGTATAAGCAAGTTTTAAATTAGCAATATCAAGTAGAATTCGTGAGCATTGATACTAATATGAAATAATTATAAACTTACAAAAATACAATTGGTGATAATGATTAAAGATAGAGTAATGATATTTGGATACGAAAAAATGGTGCCCAATACCGTATAAAAACACTCCTTCCCATTTATTTATCGTTTTCTTATCTCTTATATTGTATTTCATCACTCTCAATATACTCATAAGCTCTACGGTGTCTATATGTGTCCAAATATCTTTACTCTTAAAGGAGGTAATAATGCATGCATTGTGGTGACTTGCATCACCAATAGTCCTTGCAAGAACAAGTGCCGTATTCAAAATGGTGGAACCGGTTTGTATCTCTTAATACAATCAGTCTTCTTGTAACTCTTGAAACAGCCTTCATCCAGGAGTGACAATCCACACAAACTCTAAGATTCTTGGTAATCCTAATTGGCATTCCTGCAGCAGTGTGGATGAGTGCAAAGACAGCTGCAAGCCGTTCACTGTGCCCGCAAACCCACCTTGCCTTCATCTCTTCATTTACATCATGAAGAACAACACCCGTGTTAGGGATATATCCCACTTCTTCCATAGCATTTGACAACTCAGCCCAAATTTTCAAATACTCAGGAGAACAACGAAAATCAAAGCTCCCTCCGGCAACAAATGTATGAATTCTATGCTTTATTTTTACCCAACTACATCCAGCATCTTTCTTAATTCCCCTCTTGGCCATCATTTCCCTGACTCTGTTCACACTATCCCACATCCCTGCATTTGCATATATGTTTGAGAGCATCACATAGTTTCCTGGATTGTTAGGCTCGATGTCAAACAACCGCTCTGCGACAGTTTCTGCAAGAAAAACATTACCATGGAGGCGGCAAGAGTTAAGCAATGATCCCCAAATGCTGCCAGTTGGATTCATCGGAATGCTTTCCGCCACCGCGAATGCCTCATCAAGTTTCCCTGACCTGCCTAATATGTCTACCAAACAAGCATAATGCTCTAAAGATGGTTGCACCTCATAATCCTGCATCACATCAAACAATCTTTGCCCCTCACTGGTAAGTCCTGAATGGCTACAACCTGATAACAAGGCAACAAAGGTAATACCATCTGGTCTAATGCCAGACCTTATCATTTCATCAAACAAAGCTATTGCTTCTTGTATTTGCCCATTGACTGAATATCCAGCCAGCATTGTATTCCATGATGTCAAATCCTTGCTGTGCATTCTGTCAAATACTTTTTCACAATAACTAATTGCTCCACATTTGGCATACATATCCATCAATGAGTTAAGCAAAGGCACATCAGCTTTCTTCCTGGACTTAACAATCTGCCCATGTATCTCCTTACCACTATCAAGTGTGGTAAGTTGAGCACAGATTGGCAACACTGTTGTAAGTGTAACCCAACTGAACCCTATTCCCTCTCTCTGCATAACTCGAAAAGCATCAAGTGTCTCAAAC
This sequence comes from Sophora flavescens, assembly GCA_030762895.1. Classification (NCBI taxonomy): domain Eukaryota; kingdom Viridiplantae; phylum Streptophyta; class Magnoliopsida; order Fabales; family Fabaceae; genus Sophora; species Sophora flavescens. Next base: position 16,384,544 of record CM061066.1, read on the forward strand.
ACCCTACCTAGATCAGCAAAACCCGCAATTAAAGTGTTCCAAGACACCACATTTCGTTGAGGCATTACCTCAAACATCCTTAGCACCTCATCAAAGCACCCACACTCCACATAGAAATTCAAAAGCGCATTATTGACTACCTGATCAGCTTCCTCATGATGATGCTTCATGATTTGAGCATGGATTGCTCTACCAACCAAGGCATTGGACATATCAGTACAAGCCTTGAGGGCCATGGAAAATGCAAAATTGCCAGGCTTTACAGACTTGAACAACATGTCACAATAAAGAAGCAAAGCTTCTTTGGAAAACCCGTTTCTTGAATACCCAATAGCCATAGCCACCCATACCGATTCAGATTCAGATGGGTTATCGTTGTTTTCGAAAAAGTGGCGAGCTTCATCGACTCTGCCACAAACAGAGTAGAGTGTTATGAGCTTGGACTTCAAGATGGGGTTATCCAAAAGGGCTCCTAGTTTGGCTCTGTGCAAGTGAAAGCAGAGTTTTTGGGCGTGTTCCAATGACTTTGTGGAGATGCAGGAATGGAGGAAGAGAGATAACGACTCGATATCTTGCTCTGACTTGGATTCGATTAGGCGAAGTGCGTCACCCAAGTTGCCTGATTTGCAGAGGGATTTAAGGTTTGTGTTCAAAGGTTTGTGGGTTTTTGTGGTTCTGAGTGTGGCCGTGACGGTTATGTTGGTTGAGACACAAATGGTTGGGAGCATCATGAGACTCTGAGCTTGCAAAGGAATCGTGGTAGGCTTTACGTGCTTGTCTTGTAAGCATTAATTAAATAAATATTAGTTATTACTAACTACGTTGAAGTGTAGCTACAATCTGCCTTTACATGGAACTTATAAGATCATCTTCTATACAAATTTATGCTTGACTCCTCTTGTTATATATATATATATATATATATATATATATATATATATATATATATATATATATCTTATAATGCCTTCTCTTCACTTCAATGATGCAACATTAGATTAGATAGTCACTGAATGAATACCTCACACCTTTATTGACATTTGTCCTCCTTTATTTTTGTTCTTATAGTATGTAGAACTAGCTATTCTTACATGTGAATTTGGGGAGGATTTAAAAAAGAGAAAAAATGACTTGCGTTAACTAAATAATTAGTTATTCTTTAATTCCAAAACTAGCATTACATTACATGCGTGCTGTAACATTTTCAATAAACATGGTTAGTAACTAGTAATTAAGGAAATTAAAGAATACCGTTTAAGATTTAAGAATGCTGGACAACGTTCTCATACTGGCTAATAATATCTCAACCTTCAAATTGGTGTTACAATATGACAATTGAATGCTATCAATTGCATATTAAGTCAATCGTGACCGTTGCAACGTTAAGCTAATTATATCAAATTAAGATCAGCATTATTGCATCAGCATCCAATGTTAATGACTATAGTAAGTAAATAAAACATACATATGAAAGGGTATAATAATAAATTACTTCTATTTTCTCCCCTCGCAAATCAAATAAAAGGAGGAAATTGGGAAAATAAAAACGATCCTTCCTTTAAACCAAATAGTCTATAAAGTACTAATCAGTTATTACATCCTTCTATTGTCTGGTAAAGGAAAGTGCATTTTCATGGTGAGAATGAGGTAGTAACAATTTCTGATCCTGTATTTAAGAGTATAATTTTACCTTTTCTGATTAACTGGGTAAATCAGTTCAACATCAATGTCGTCTCATTTTTCAGTTGCATAGTGAGGTCCTGAGCAATGCATGATTACAGGTGTTCCTAGAGCGTACTGTATCAATGGAGCATATTTTAATTGCTTGGTGATCAAGTTAATTTAAATTTCAAGTAAACCAGCATTTCATGAAACTACCCTACCATAAGCAACAACTCATAAACCAAAAGTGGATGTCATACTTGAAAACGTTTTTGGTGTGCTAGTATTCCATATCACTAAAAATCAACAAAACTCCTCTACAAATATAAAAGTGGAAATAATAATAACTTGATCAAACTTATAAAACCCAGTATTCTTCAAAAGGATGTACCCAAGGAAAGAATAACCCAGCACGCAACTATGAGCTGAGTTACAACCAATCTAACTTCTATATCATTTTTTTTCAAACTACAATTCTGTTTTTAATTTAACTACTTCTGGAACAAATTGGAAAAGCCACTTGCAGATAGGTAACAACGATCATAGATCTGCTCTGCCAGGATAACGAGGGAAGGGAATCACATCTCTAATATTTTCCAAGCCGGTAGCAAAAAGAATCATTCGTTCAAAGCCAAGGCCAAATCCAGCATGTTTCACTGTTCCATACCGCCTCAAATCAAGGTACCACTCATATGGCTCAGATGGCAGTCCCATCTCCTTCAATCTGCATTATAAAAATAATATAAACACAGAAAAAGAGAGCGCATTTATATGCTATAGGGTATAAACAGACATTACGAACCTTTGCTGAATGACATCGTAACGCTCTTCTCTTTGGCTTCCGCCAATCAACTCTCCAACCTGAAATTACTTGCATGCTTTTATTTCGCCAACAAATATGGCCACTAGGTATCTAAATGTATAATCAGCAGCCAGGCACCAAATACTTGTTCAAAATCAAATATACAGGATACATACCTTTGGTACAAGGACATCCATAGCAGCAACTGTCTTCAAATCATCATTGAGTCGCATGTAGAATGCTTTAATTTCTTTTGGATAGTTATAGACAATTACGGGCTTCTGAAACTTTACCTCTGTGAGGTATCTGCATGACACCATGCTCCAGGATATCATTTACCACTACAAGTCATTAAGAACAAGAACTAGAAAACAAAAACTGAAAACCACCTTTCATGCTCAGATGCCAAGTCAATCCCCCATTTCACTTCATTCTCAAATTTCTTGCCATTCTTCACAGCTTCTTCAAGTATTTCCACTGCTTCTGTATATGAAACTCGAATGAAGGGGGTGGAAGCAACCATTTTCAAACGATCAATGCAACCTTTGTCAAACTTATCAGCCATAAACTTCATATCTTCAAGGCAATTCTCAAGTAACCATTGACATAAAAATTTCACATATGCCTCAGCGCAGTTCATGTCATCCTACACAATAATGCAAACCTGTGAACTTCAATACTTTCTGCAACCAGCAAAGCAAAAGCACCATGCCTAGGAGTAGGGGAAGTGTGCAGTTCGACAGTGGACTAGAAAATTGACAAGTTTCTTGCACTAAAATTGGAATATTTTATTTGACATTTAGCAATTAAGTATACCATTGACACCAAGAAAAACGACAAGTGACTGTTTGATGATAAAAATTAGACATGGAGAGGGTGACAGAAAATGGGAGCAAAGTTTTATTTCCTTGAACCTTGAAAAGCCAACTTCTCATAATCATGAAATTTTGTATACCTTCAAGTCTGCAAATGCAATTTCTGGTTCTACCATCCAAAATTCTGCCAAATGCCTGGAAGTGTGAGAATTCTCTGCACGGAATGTTGGCCCAAAGGTATACACACTACTAAGAGCACAAACATAGGACTCAACTTGAAGTTGGCCAGAAACAGTCAGGAATGCTTGGCGTGCAAAGAAATCTTTGGCATAGTCCACTTTTCCATCCTTTTGAGGAATACCGGGTTTCAGTTTAGATCTCTCCTCCACCTTGGAAAAAGTATCCTTTGCCTTTTTAAGTTCATCCACAGAAGCACTAATTTCTTGCTTACTTGCTTTAGCAGATTTCAATTGCGAAACAATATCCCCCTTTTCCTTAACAAGGAGTCTGGCGGCCTCTACATCAGCTTCTGTTGGAGGAGGATTCTGTATTAGTTCCTTCTCCAGTTTCTCTGCTTCACTGAGCAAAGTTGTAACTTGAAACATCTCACCAGCACCCTCACAATCACTCGTGGTGATAATTGGCGTGTGCACATAAAGAAACCCATGCTTCTGGAAAAATGAGTGCGTAGCAAAAGCAAGTGCATTTCTAATCCGAGCAACTGCAGATATCTACAATCACAATATAAACCATATGCTGTGAATAACAAGTCTGCATTTATGAATTGAAACTACGATGTACTTTCATTTCACGTTATAATAAGCTCAACTAGAATTGCCAGGTTTGATATCAGTCACTTACCAAAGCTTCAAAACATGATCAAAATATGAATCATGAAATAACAGATATACTTCCAACAAAACTAAAGGAACTAGATAACAATCTGGAGTTGGAATTCAGAACCTTAACACAAGCATTCATAGTTACAACAAATAAGCTAAACCAAAGCCCAAATCTGTATTCTTTCATTATGAACCCAAGAAAACACAATAATAATGAAAGTACTTATTTCTTATATCAAGATTCAAAATTAAACAAAAATAAAACTTTGCTATTGCCCATGTTCTGTCTAATCTCCGTAAATAAAAAAACGAATATTTTTGGGGTTAAAAAGTAAGATTGGATTGGAAAATTACCGTGTTGGTCCTAGAACGAAGGTGAACAAAGTCACGCAAGAACTCAAGGGTGAGTCTCATCTTGGGCAAAGGGTACTTGGCGGGATCGACGGGACCCACATGAAGAACCTTCACGGCACGAAGCTCCACCTTCTGCTTCGTCCCCGAAGGTGGAAGCTTGAGCACTCCATCGACGACGACGCAGGTTCCGGTGGGAACAAGCTCACCCAATTCACCAACCGAAGCTTCCACTATCACCTGAAGGTTCCCGGGGCATGACCCGTCGTTCAATTCCAAGAACGCGAACGCGTCTTTGTCTGCTTTTCTTCCTGTCTTCACCCACCCACCGACCCGTGCCTTCTGCTCCGCAAGACCTGACCCGCCATCGTCACGGCAGATTATGGATCGGATAGGTACCCGGTCAGAGAATTCATCTTTGGGAACCTCTGTTAATGGTACGGCGTCATTTAGGGACGCGGCGGCCAATTGCTCCGACGGCGGCGCAGTAGTGTCTGCCATTTCCCTCTGAGTGAGTGGATCACAGTTTTCTTTTCTTTTCTTTTCAGTGACAAAAAACATACACACGAAACAGTTTCCTTTTCCCTAATTTTATAAACAGATGGAAGAAATTTGTGTTGGGCCAAATGGGCCTCAAAAAAACACACAAGGTGAAGGAGTAGTTTACTTCCCTAATTTATGATTATTATTTTTTTTAAATCAATCCGATTGTTTCATTTCACTAGCAATAGAATCAACGATATAACGGGGAATATAATAAAAAACATAGAGACTAGGCATATATATATGTACTGACCGAAAACATAAGGCCGAGGACTCGTCGAGGACTTGTTAATAAATTGGATCAACCGAGCTTACTCTTATAAACGGGTCTTGACTCGAACTCCTCCAAAGTCGATGACTCGTTAATACATCTATCAGCCGAGAATAAATACTCGGATCTATCCCGTAATAAACCATCGGTGAAGGAACCTCAGTCCCGTGCAATCCAGTCACAACTGATTGGGCCAAATATCTCGCTAGTCCAAATATCCCTCCACATAACTCGGAGCCTTATCCTTATCTTTATCTAATTACAATAACAATTCGATCCTAACAAATAGGATCTCAATAACAGTCCAACTCAAACTGTTACACCAAAACATCTCTATAAATAGGGGTTCAACCCCCTCACTTAGAACTACGTTTGCTTTGATTCTCATTTGGATACGTAGGAGCATAATTCTGATTCTGTCAAGCCATTCCAAAACACTCCCACAAGAGCTTCTCCGGACGAGTATCGCTCACTCGAGATATTTGGACGGAACATTTGGCGCCGTCTGTGGGAATCGAAGCAAAATTTTCCCATACCACAAACAATGGTGAGGATAAGGAGCGGGAACTGCAGGAGAGAGGAGTCAAAGAATGCCAACAATGGGGATAATGGAGAACGATCCATAAACCCAGCAATGACGACCGACAATCCCATCATTCAAGAACTCCTCGCACAAGTGGCAATGCTGAGATCACCATGTTGACCGAAGAGGCGAGGATGAATTTCCTAGGCAGGCCCCTGAACTTTCACTTCAGGCAAATAGGCCTAATGAGAGGCGTCGCCACGCGAGGCCGAGACATCCCTTCACCGACGCCATCATGGAGGTTCCTCTACCGACCAACTACAAACCAATAAATATTGACAGGTATGATGGCACATCGGACCGGAACGTCATTTAGATGCTTTCACTACTCAAATCTACCTCTTTCCGACGATGATGTTGTCATGTGTAAAGTCTTCCCTACCACTCTGAAAGATGCTGCATTAAGCTGGTATACTCAGTTACCGCCAGCATCAGTTGACTCCTTTGACACGTTTATGACTAAATTCAATGCTCAGTTTGCCACGAGTCGAGCTCATCAAAAAACTTCGACCTCGTTGGTAAATTTTAAGCAAGAAAAAAACGAGTCCCTGCGTGATTTTATGGCCAGGTTCAGCAAAGAGACTGTCCTCATCCGGAACCTCAGTGCCGATGTCGCACTACATACTATCTTGACCGGATTACGGCCTGGCCCTTTCGCCAGACACCTAGCTCGGAAGCCTCCAACCAGTATGGATGAGTTGAGGAGGAAAGCTGCCGGATTCATTAATATGGAGGAAATTGAAGAGTCTAAGAAAAGAGAAAGAACCGATGATGCTGACAGACGAGAAGGGAGAGAGAAGAGGAGGGCTGGAGGTGACAAGCAGAAATACAAATACATATCTGAGCATTTACACAGGGGGGCGAAGTATGAGCATTATACCCCCCTCAACATCAATTGAGCTCGGGTATTTGAGGAAGCTTACAACGTAGAACTTTTGCAGCTCCCCAACCGTGGCCACACGCCCCAGAATGCCGATAGACAGAAGCATTGTCGGTACCATCGTAACTATGGGCACACCACCGAGGAGTGCTGGGTCCTGCGTGACAAGATTGAAGAGTTAGTGCAGGCTGGTCATCTGAATAATTTCGTTCGGAGAAATCACAACAATGGTGAAGGGCGTGGCAGAGGTAGAAGAATAGGAGGTGGCCAAAGCCCGGGAAGGGGCGGCGGTCGGTAAAATAATGAAATAGCAGAAAATAGGGAAGATCAGAATGAAAGGCGGGAGGAGGATAATACTGTCCGAGGTGTGATAAACACTATTTCAGGTGGATTTGCAGGAGGAGGCACGACGAGTTCAGCTCGGAGAAAACACCTGCGGGCTATTCGGGCTATAAACTCGGTAGCTGGCAAACCTCCGAGGATTTCCCCACCGATTATTTTCTCCGATGAAGACTTCTTGGATGTGGATCCTAATCAGGACGACCCAATGGTAATCACAGTGCAATTGGCCAACTTCTCGGTCAAAAGAACTCTCGTCGACCAGGGGAGCTCGGCTGATATCCTATATTATTCAACATTTCAGAAGCTCGGGATCCCAGAAAAATCTATTCAGCCATACGATAGTAAACTCATCAGCTTTGCTGGGGAACAGTACATAGACCTCCTAACTACTTTTGGAGATGGAAAAACGTCCAAAACTATCTTGGTCAGGTACATGTTGGTTAATGCAGTAACATCGTACAATATCTTGATCGGAAGACCATCTTTGAACGAGTTGGGAGCTGTGGTCTCTACTCCCCACCTCACAATGAAGTTCCCTTCCAACTCGGGAGACATAGTTGCTATCCGGGCTAATCAGAAAATGGCCAGACAGTGCTATGCCGATAGTTTGCGTGTGAGCAAACTCAAACCTGCACCTGCAGAAGCACTAGGCGGAGGAAAAGACAAGTCAGTAAATTCAGTTAGTTCTGTCGAACTAGACCCGAGGACTGACATGCAAGAACAACGGCCACAACCCATTGAGGAGTTGGAGAAATTCCAGCTGGGATCACAGCCCGATCAGTGCACCAAGCTAGCCGGTCAACTTGAACCAACTTTAAAAGAAAAAATAAAGGGAGTACTCCACAGCAACACCGATTTGTTCGCCTGGACAACGTCAGACATGCCAGGGATTGACCCCGCCTTCTTATGCCACAAACTGGCAATCTGTCCTGAGGCAAAACCGGTAGCTCAGAGGAAAAGGAGACTTGGTGAGGAAAAGAGAAAAGTGGTGGAAGAAGAAACAACAAAGTTGGTTACAGTCAACTTTATTCGAGAAATAGAATACACTACTTGGCTGGCCAACGTGGTTCTGGTCAAAAAAGTAAATGGCAAGTGGCGCATGTGCACAGATTATACAGACTTGAACAAGGCTTGCCCAAAAGACTCTTATCATTTACCGAGTATTGACAGGTTGGTGGATGGTGCTTCCGCGTCATGAAATTTTGAGCTTCTTGGATGCATACTGGGTACAATCAGATCCGAATGTATCCCCCAGACGAGGAGAAAACAACTTTCATAACTGAAGGCTCGAATTATTGTTACCGGGTAATGCCATTCGGATTGAAAAATGCTGGAGCAACCTACCAAAGGCTCATGGACAAGGTGTTTGAAAAATAGATCGGAAGGAATATGGAGGTTTATGTGGATGATATGGTCGTAAAATCCGATGACCGCAACAATCACCCGAAGGATTTGGAGGAAATTTTTCAGCGGTTGAGAAAATACAATATGAGGCTGAATCCAGAAAAGTGTGTTTTTGGAGTCCAAGATGGAAAATTCCTCAGATTTATGTTGACACATCGGGGAATCGAGGCCAATCCTGATAAATGTCGAGCTGTGATTGAGATGCGAAGCCCACAAAATATTAAAGAAGTGCAGCGACTGGCGGGGCGGCTAGCATCATTATCTCGGTTTCTCCCCAGATCTGCAGAGAAAGCTCGGCCTTTCTTTAGATTGTTGAAGAGGCCTCAAACCTTCGCGTGGACTGAGGAATGCGAGAAGGCCTTTGTCGACTTCAAGGCCTTTCTGTCTTCACCTCCCATATTAACTCGACCTATCCCAGGGAAAGAGTTATATTTATACTGTCAGCCACCGAGTACGCCATCAGTGCGGTCATTGTGCAAGAAATGGAGAAAACCCAGATGCTAGTGTATTTCATAAGCAGAGTCCTACATGACGCCGAAACCCGGTATCAAGTCATAGAAAAGCTAGTTTTGGCTCTAGTAACCGCAGCTCGGTGATTGCGTCCATATTTCCAGAGTCACCAGGTGATTGTCAAAACTGATCACCCGATTAAGTAGATTCTCAAAAAGCCCGAGTTGGCAGGCCGTATGATTGCTTGGTCGGTGGAGTTATCCGAGTTTGGCCTCAAGTACGAGTTGAGAGGTCCTCTGAAAGCTCAATGTATCTCCGACTTCGTAGCCGAGCTCAATCCGCTACCGGTAACCGAAGATTTATGGTGGAATTTATATGTGGATGGATCCTCGAATGTCAAAGGCAGTGGAGCTGGGGTAATACTGGAAGGTCCGGGAGAGCTAATCCTAGAGCAGTCGTTAAAGTTTGAGTTCAAAAGCTCAAACAACCAAGCTGAGTACTGAAGCCTTGATAGCGGGGTTAATCTTTGGCTAAAGAAATGGGAGCAAAAGCTGTTAGATGCAGAAGTGATTCACAGCTAGTCACAGGACAAATCTCTGGAGAATACCAAACAAAAGAGCCTCAGCTTACCAGGTATTTATGTAAAGTCAATCAGTTAATTTCCAACTTTGAGAAATTTGCTATTGAACACATTCCCGAGAAAGAAAATACTCGGTCGATCTGCTTGTCCAAATTGGCCAAGCACGAAGAGGCCAAACCAGCATAAAACAGTTTATTGGGGAAAATCTCAATGAGCCGAGGCATTGCACTAGAGAGGTGATGGCCAACGAGCCGGTTGACCGAGAATGGATGACACCCATATGGGAATATTTATCCTCATATACTCTGCCCCCGGATCACGCCTACCCCAAACTTAAACTTTGCTTGTCCCCAAGCAAACTAAAACTTAAAAACTTAAAAAGACTCAAGACATGGCAAGCTTAAGAATTCAATCAACTTTCGTACAAATTTCAAGCAATTTATCAAAACAATTTTTCCTTCAATGTTCCCCCCTTTTAAACAAAGTAATCCCCACATTCATTTATTCCAAACAATTGAGAGTTTCATAATTCAAACAATCATTAATCAAAGCAGGGGATCTAAGTTACACACAAGAGGGAGATCACCAAATTCAAACAACTGCCTTCCTCACAAGGGAAATTTGTGTTCACTCATTCGCTCAGTTTGTCAGGCTAACAACATTCACTCAATTTCACTTTTAAGAGCACTTCCCATAAATTTGATTTTCATCTCAAAATGGTCCCCACAGAAAACATGCAAGCAACATCAAAAGGACTTTTATGGGTTGTAATGGGGCCTGGCTAAGGGTAGGATATACAAAGGTACTAGGCTGAAGACCCTAGGAACTAAGAGAGCATGAAACATTATTTACACTTTGAAATTCACTCAAGTTCCTTTTCTCATTTTTATTTTATGCCTTGGGTGACTACAACCTTTTTATTTCTTTTTGGCATTTTTGCACTTTTATTTTTTTCTGTTTTTCTTTTCTTTCTTTTTTTTTCTATATATATTTTTTTCACTTTTTTTTTTCAATCCCAAACAACACATTGCACCTGGTAGCCACCCCAAACTTAATTTCTTGCAACCAAATTTCTTACTAAGATTCCATGCTCTCCTAATCCTAAAATCGGGTTAACATGGTTTTTTTTCAGATTTTAGCTTGTAACATAAGGTTAACAAGAACAATAGGCTCATCAGGCTCAAAGGGGCTAACTAAGGAACATGCATTAGGAATGGTTATTTTAGGCTAAGTAGTTATTTACAAAGAAAATGCCTAAATCATATGAAGCAAACACATAATCATGCAAATCAAAAAGAGATTCAAGCAAATTCAGGAAAGTGCAACTTAAAAAGTGATTTTCACACAGTTTAAAACATGTTGGAGGCTCAAAACCTCACCTGGACATTTTTGCAAATTGTTTGATAGAGATTCTATCCCTAGTGTGTGCTTCCTATCACCCCAAACTTATCATAAATCATGCCATCATAATAAAATCTCAAAGTTCAGTTTTCAATCATATGGGGATCATTTTTCAAAAAATTTTCAAATCCTAGGGGGGAAACAGTCGACACTATCATGCAATCCATCTATGCAAATTCAACCAAATCCATCAAACTTGCCAATAAAAGACTCAACACACAAATACTCCTGAGCTTCTCAAATTATTCAGGAGCTTTATTAAAAATAAAACAGAAATAAAGCAAGGAAAAGAAAATTAAAAAGAAGAAAGGGTTAAGAAAACTCATTAAGGGTGGTTCCACCAGGATCCCATTGCATGCTTCCATGACTTGCAGCCTTGATGTGGGGGTGAGCACTTGACAATTATGATGACTTCGCCGAGTGCGGCGGACTTCTCACTCCCCTTCAGGTCACAGCTGACCTCTTTATCTACAAAGTCTCCCCAATAGAAGTGGGGCTCAACCTCTTGGACCGGCCATGGTGACAAATTCAAAGGTTGGAACTTCATCACTGGTGGCTCCTCAGGGGGAGGTGGCAAACAGTTAGCTGGGGTTACTGGTGCTGCTTCATTTCCTGCAAGGTCTTCATTCACTGCACTGACAAAGTTATCACCTGCTATACATGCAGAAATTTCAGCACACACCACACAAAGGTTAGTGTTAGTAGAGTCAGTACATATATCACAATAAAATGAATCAGAAAAGTTCTGAATGTCTGGAAATTCAGCAGTTAATTCATCCACCCCATTACTTTTAACACATGCATCTGTTTTAATTGAATCATCTACTTCCAAAGGTTCTTCGTCATCCTCAGGTACGGGGAAGCAGATGTCCTCCTGATCCTCCTGATGCTCATTTCCTATATGAACATGGCCCTCAACCTCATCTGCCTCCTGTTCCATATGGATGCTTTGCTTAACATACCTTTCAAAATAACATTCTACACACAAAGCAGTGCCAGAACAATAACAATCATCAGGGGATTCAACACACAATTCATCATCAACAGAAATATTATCACAATCATCATCAGAAATATCTTCAAGAATAACTTGTGACTCTGTATGTTCTTCAAGGGGCTGTGGAGTTAGCATTGCAGCCGTGTTGGCGGTAACTTGATCAATTAGAGCGGACAACTTCTGAGATTCAGCTTGGCTCCTCTGGTATTCAGCCTCCATCCTCTGTTGAATTTCGAGAAAGTTTGCTTCCATTTGTGCAGTTATCTGTGCAGTCATCTGTTTGCACAGGTCCTCTAGGGAAGGTTCGGAAGGTGCAGCTTTGAAGGCAGGATAGTATCTAAACAGGAAGGCTTCCTTCAAATCAAACCAGCTTGAGATGGAATTCTCATCAAGACAATACAGCCAATCCCTTGCAGCGCCTTCAAGTGAGAACTGGAAAGCTTCCATCTTGATGTGGTCTTCTGTTATTCCTGCAGGTCTCAGCATTATAGAACAAGCAATGCGAATTCCCTCAGATGCTCCTGCGGATTCTCACCTGCAAAACCACTAAACCTTGGCAACCAGTGTGATAAACCAAGAAAATCAGGAAAATATATGCATGGTGGTTGTTCATAGTAAGCATTAGGCATGTAATTTCGCGTATAATTATCCATGGGGGGTGCTAAAATTCACAACCAGACAAACAGACAAAACTAATTAGCAAAGAGAATTTTTTTTTTTTAGATTTTATTTTCTGCTAATAACAACAAACAAGAGTCCCCGGCAACGGCGCCAATTTTAGTCGTGTGTGCCGCCACGCAAAAAAAGAATGAGCGTTTACAAAATAATGTAGATAGGGAGGCGACAACTCGAGTATCGTCTCTCAAGGACTCTTAGGTGTTGTTATTATTAACGAGAAAATTAAAAGTTAGTTTTGGGGGTTTTGAGATTGAAAACTAAATAAAGAAAACAAGCAGAAAACAGAGCAATTAAGAGATTAACAAATAAAATAAGAAAGCGATCAACCTCTTGTTCTCGGTTTCCCACTATCATTGGTTCATGTAAATCCAAGCCCTAAGCGATTCTAATCCCCTTTCGGTTGTAGCAACAATTAACAAACGAAATCGCTACTACGGATACATGTTCCTATTCCCGAATTAAACAAAGCGGGGTTAAGCCCTCATGAACTAAGCGAACATGAATGAACACACGCGAATTAAACAAACACGATTAAGTATAGGAACATAGCATCATCTGAAATGAATCAACACAACACTACACACTCTGAATTAAACAAACGAAATGTATAACATGGTATTGAAAAGAGAAAAGCAAATAAAACAGGAAATACAGAACCTCAAATGTAAATGGAAACCAATCTCAGTAGATTAATCTAGGAGACTAGCTCTCCATTACAGAAGGAAAACAATAACTAAAGATAAAACAAAAGACTAACTATTCTAAAAACTAGCCAAGAAACTAGCCAAAACTGACTAGCCTCCCAACCCAACCTAACTATGACTAACTCCTCTCTCAATATCTGAATGCTCCTTTTATTAACTTCAACCTCTGCCTCTTAGCTTTCCAAAGCCACTTAATTTGCTTAATTATGAATTAAGATGAGGGAGTTATGTCCACATTCAACTCATAGGGCAGCTGAAACGCCTCTGACTTCACATGGATTAAAGCCCTTCAAAACGGCTCTGTTTGGAATAATGGTCTTCATGAGAGTTAAAGCTCTTTGTTTGATCTTTCATTTGCCACCGGTTTCAGTTCCAACCGACATCTACAACCCAAGTTATGGCCCAATCTTCATGACCAGTTCAGGTTCGGTGTGGCAAATTATGTTACGACTTCAAGGCCCAATGTGACCCACTATACATCCAATTCAGCATCTGAGTTCTTCATGAAAGTTGTTGGGCTTCCTTTTAGCTTTCCTGTTCGACTCCTGCGTTTCTATTTTTATAAGAGGGCCGCAGCGTCCACGGCCGTGATGGCCTCTGCTTCAGGTGTACTTCCCTTCTTGCTCTTCTTATTGCCCTGAAAAACAGAAAATAACATAAGTACTTTATTTAACTCTAAATCAACTAAATTAACCTAAAAACACTTTACAGACTCAAAATACTACTTAAGGACAATCAAGTCTAATTTGGGCGCAAATGATATAAAATTAGCACAAAGCCAAGGTTTTTATTAGTTATAAAACCAGTCAACCAGAGGCTCATCAACGCCGAAGCCAGAAAGATCAGGCTCAGAGCAAGTCATTTTGCTATTATTTCCAGAGAGTTGTATAAACGGGGATTCTCGGCACCGATGTTAAAGTGTCTTACAAAAGCTCAGTCAAAATATATAATGGAAGAGGTTCACAGAGGAATCATGGTTTTCAACTGAGGGGCGAGATCAATGGCCTCCAAGGTAGTCAGAGCGAGGGGACTATTGACCTATCATCCGGCAGTTGCATCGGGTGGACAATACAATGTGATGAATGTCAAAGATTTGCCAATATAAGTCGTACCCCTTAGAAAGAACTTCACACATTAAACTCGCCTTGGCCCTTTGCTATGTGGGGGATGGATATACTTGGACCATTCCCATAGCCGAAGGTCGAGTCAAATTTCTCTTGGTAGCGATGGACTATTTCACAAAATGGATTGAAGTAGAACCTTTGGCAAAATTACTGTAGAAGGTACAAAAGTTTGTGTGGAAAAATCTCATCAGTAGGCACGGAATTCCCTTCGCAATTGTCACGATAACGGGAGGCGGTTCATAGATAAGGCGTTGCGAGAATTCTATGTCAATCTCGGTGTCAAACACCACGTCACGGCGGTGGAACATCCCGGACCAATGGCCAAGCCGAGGCAGCCAACAAAGTTATTCTCGGAGAGGCAAGAAAAGAGTGGGAAAAGCCAAAGGAGCTTGGGCGGAAGAATTCTCGAGTATTCTTTGGGCCTACCACTGCACGCCACAATCCACTACTCAAGAAACACCCTTCGGGATGACATACGGAGCAGACGCCATGATCCCGGTTGAGGTTGGTGAGGCCGTCTTTTCGGCGAATGCAACATGAGCAGAATGACAATGAAAGCAACCTAAGGATCGAACTTGACTTGGTGGAAGAGATTAGAGAGGAGGCTAAAATTAGGGAGGAAGCCTGCAAACGAAGAGCTACTCGGAGGTATAATTCAAAGCTGAAGCCGAGAAGTTTTGTGCGCGGAAACTTGGTGCTAAGAATGAAAGGAGAAGCAAGAAGGGATCATACGGAGGGCAAGCTAGCAGCAAATTGGGGAGGGCCATTCCGAGTGGTAGAAAACTTGGGAAACGGAGCATATAGGTTAGAAGAATTGTCAGGGAAGCCTATCCCGAGAACTTGGAATGCTTCTCATTTAAAATTTTATTACAGTTGATGTATATAGTCAGGTAATGTACTCTTTTTCCTACCTCGGTATTTTGTCCCAAAAAGAGTTTTGGCCAGAGAAGGTTTTAACGAGGCACACCGGAGACTTCATTTTCTATCCAATAAAAGAATTTATTATGGACATTGTTCTATTTTCTTATTTTGCCGATGTATTTATTCTGCGAATATTAAATTTTTAAGGCCAAGTTTGAGCACGAAGGCGAGTCTGAGCCATTAAATTTTTAAGGCCAAGTTTGAGCAGAAGGCAGAGTACGAGCCATTAAATTTTTAAGGCCAAGTTTGAGCACGAGGGCGAGTACGAGCCATTAAATTTTTAAGGCCAAGTTTGAGCCTAAAGGCCGAGTACGAGCCATTAAATTTTTAAGGCCAAGTTTGAGCCTGAAGGCCGAGTTCGAGCCAATTAAATTGTTTAAGGCCAAGTTTGAGCCTGATTGAGCCTGAAGGCCGATTCGAGCCAATTAAATTGTTTAAGACCAAGTTTGAGCCTGAAGGCCGAGTACGAGCCATTAAATTTTTAAGGCCAAGTTTGAGCCTGAAGGCCGAGTTCGAGCCATTCAAATTTCTAAGGCCAAGTTTGAGCCTGAAGGCCGAATTCGAGTCAATTAAATTGTTTAAGGCTGAGTTTGAGTCAATTAAATTATTTAAGGCCGAGTTCTAGCAAATTAAATTGTTTAAGGCCGAAATTGCTTAAGCGAAATCAAATACGAGCAATTAAGAAGAACCAAGTTTAAATCTAAAGGCCGAGTTCGAGCCATTAAATTTTTTAAGGAAATCGAGTACAATGCTAAAAATAAAAACAAGGTACGGGTCGAGTATTAGAAAGTACTACGACTTAGTTCTGAGCTGAAATTGAAAATAAGGCCCGCCTGGACGGGATAGTCTCCCCAATTAGAATTGGAGCAAGGCCCGGTTGGCCGGTGGTCCCCCAATCGGACGCAAGCGACTTTCCTTCGAAGGAGGAAGTAATCACTTCCCCCCGAGAAAGGTGGACGATGAGGTGCTCGGCTCGCTTTGGGAGGAGAGCGGTTACTACCCCTTTCTCCACTCCCAGGAAGCTGCTATTCTCCTAGCTAACATCCTTTTTAAAAAGGGATTACATCATGAAAGAGATTCTGGATCCCATCTCCCAATTACACCCTTTTTGGCAACTTTAAAGCTCGAAAAAGGATGTTAACTGGGAGAGAGGAACGTAAACCCCTAGCAATATTATCGAACTACTCGGGTCGAAAGAGGACGAATTTTGCGAGTGGGAAAAATGAAGAATGAATAAGTGAAGCGAAGAAACAACCCTATTTATAAGGGGGAGAGGCGTTGGAAAGGAGGAAGATGCACTGAGAAAAGGTTTATTGAAAAAATAAATCTCGAAACTCAGCAAAAAAAGCAGTAATTGCATGAACCCACTGCGGTTTCCAAGGCACATAACGTGTGACCACATATACAAAACGTGAATCATGCATTTCACATGTGACAACAACTATCCGTTTTTGATACGGATGATAAAATATCTCGGCTTTAGTCGAGGTCTTGTTTAAACAGTCGAGCATGCAATACAAACAACGTTGGAATATGAAAATATTTCGAAGAATATCTCGGCCAAACAAATGCTGTAAAAGTAAGAGGAAGTCATCAAAATGCTGGAAGAGTTTTTCATTAGATTAACAAGGATTACAAGGAGAAAGGCCCATTCTGAGAGGTATGAAAAATAAAAATACGATTTATTCGTCCCTAGGGCCCTCTTCGGCGTCGATGTGATCCTCGGGAGAATATTCCCCCCTTCCACCTCCTCCTCTTCCTCTTCGGGAATAATGGGAACAAGTTCCCCATTGTGCACCTCTTTAGTTACATCGGCACCTGAGATATCAATCCCCAGGAAAGAGAATTTCAACTTGAGCAATGGCGCTTTGCGAAACCTTTCGATGCTCGGCAAGAATGCGGTCGGTGGCCTCTTTTAAATCTGCTTGAACCTCCATCTTGGCCTTAGTCTCGGCCTCCGGGCGGATTTAAGTTGTTCGATTACAACTTGAGCCTTCTTGAGCTCTTCTTCTTGTGAGCCTTATCCTCTTCAGGCCGAGGCTTTATTCTCCTCGGCTAATTTTGCTTGGGAGTTAAGCTCGGAGTTCGCCATTAAACTTGGCGATGGTAGTGTTCGGGGAGATTATTGCCTTTGGCTCCGCTCATCATGCTCCGCGGAAATCCGGGCAAAATCCCTTTCGGCTTCTCAATAGAAGCAAGTTCGGCTTCCAGTGCTTTGGGATTTCCTCTTAGTCTCCATCAAATCTCGGCTACAAAAGCGGGCCAAAGCGGCGGCTCGGATGCGGTGGGCGAGAGGGCCTCCATACTAGGCCGAGCCCCGTGTTGCTTGATTAGCGGAGATCGGCGGGCTTCAGGAAGTTCGAGTCAAAAGAAGGGAAGGGATTGAAGTCTTCGCCCTAGAGAGACGAGGTTCTGCTTTCGGAGAAGTGTTATACCACTTCACCTCTGTAGAGGAGGAACTTGCTCCTCTCGCCCGTAGTTCCCGTCTCATGAGTGGTAGCATGTGGGGGACTTGAGCGAGGAGGGGAAGAATCTTCAGCGTCGACTACTATCTCTACCCTTTTTCTTTTGTGAGGGGCGGATGATGAAGCCCCCTTGGCAGTGGCCTTAGCAGCGGCCGGAGGAATTCTTTGCTTTTTCTTCTCGATCGTTGAGGGACCCTGACCCTCTTTCGCTGCAGATTTCAAAAGCTTGGAGAAGTCGAATTTCCCCATGATAAGCTATAAAAAGAAAAGTTGTTAGTACAGGAACATATACAAAAAAGATTTAAAAAACTAAAAAGCTGAACACTTACTTTTAAAGTTGGCTCTCGGAGTGGATGAAAGGGGAGTTTCAGAAGACGTCCACAGTGGAGAGGCCGAGGAAGTTTTTCTAATATATCTATATCCCGTCTATCCTCGGCAGGAAGGGATTGATATTCAAAACCAACGAATTTGGTAGGAGATGATTGCCGATTATAAAGGAAACTGGCGCATCCATTCTCATCAAAAAAGTGGGAAAAGTGAGAGCAGAGGCGAACTCGGAAAAGCCGACTTTGAAGTCTTTATACGATGATGTGTATAAAGCGATCAGTCCTCTTCGGTTCAGCCCATTGAGGAAATCCATCCGTTTTCTCACCAAACCTTGTTTGGTAAAAGTACAAAAATTTGGGAGTAGTGGGCTCCATCCCGATGTATTTACACAGAATTTGAAAGGCTTTTATAAAAGCCCAACTGTTGGGATGAAGCTGAGTAGGTGCGACATTCATGGTTCTCAGAACGTCGCACTCAAACTCAGTGAAAGGAAGAGACAGGCGCAGCTAAGCAAATAATGTTTTATATATATATATATATATGTAAAAGGAGGCTCAGAAGGATGAGCCCTGAGGAAAACATACTCGGTACCCGAGCATGGGGAACAAATAAACTCCCATTCGTCTCCGGATGCCGAGATATTAATCTGGGACCGAAGACGAGCAATTGAATCTGAAGACGAAAGTCGGAAAAATAAGCCCCAACCTCGCCCTTAACCTGGTATACCGGGTAGGGTAATATCGAGGAACAGGGGTCTTTTGGAACCCTTTGGCGTTGTTTGCGGCGGGTTTGGAAATTTGGGGGATGGAGAACCAGACCTAGAAGAGTCGAACCCGGAAGAATCGGACTCGAGAGGAAGACGACCGGAGGAGGAGGGGCGGTCTCACACGGCCGATGTTTAGTTCTGTGAAGGAACAAAAGAAGTGGAAGGAGAGCCCCGATAGGGAAACCTCGCCTCCACCGGGGGTGAAGTGTTTGACTCGGTGGACTCGGATGAACTCATGGCCGGGAATCCGAGAAATAAACTTAGAAATTTGAAAGAAGGAAGAAGGTTAAGGCGTGCACGGAGAGCAAAAGCGGGAAGACGATTGCGAGAAACTTGAAAGACGAGAGATGGAGAACGGAGAAATGTAGTGGGCAAGGGGAATAAGGTGGAGTTAGAGGAGATATTTATAGGCTTTGCGGTTGATGATGAGATATGATCAACGGTCCACATTCCTTCGAATAAAAAAGGAAAAGGGGCGCGACTTTTAATTTTTCCCTCATTAAATGAGCGCGGAACTCTAGGGTTACTCACCCATAACGTGCAGCAGAAGATTGAAGGGAAATGACAACCTTCTTTGACAGGAAGAAAAGTCGATTGAAATAGCGGTTTGAAATAGCGGTTTGAGACACGGAAGGAAGAAAGTCCAGCAATCGAAAGCATAAGCTCGGTTTGATACTTGTCATCTCTTTCGCTTATTTAAGCTCGGAGCTCGGGGGCTTGTGTCTTCGGCCAGAAAACATAAAGCAGAGGACTCATGAGGACTTGTTAATAAACTGGACCAACCGAGCTTACTCTTATAAGCGGGCCTTGACTCGAACTCCTCCAAAGCGAGGACTCGTTAATACATCTATCAGTGAGAATAAATACTCGGATCTATCCGTAATAAACCATAGGTGAAGGAACCTCGGTCCGTGCAATCCAGATCTGGCTCGGGCCCACATATCTCATTTGGTCCAAATATCCCCGCATAACTCGGAGCCTTATCCTTATCTTTATTTAATTACAATAACAATCTGATTCTAACAAATATGATCTCAATAACAGTCCAACTCAAACTATTACACCAAAACATCTCTATAAATAGGGGTCCAACCCCCTCACTTAGAACTACGTTTGCTTTGATTCCCATTTAGATACGTAGGAGCAGAATTCCGATTCTGTCAAGCCTTTCCAAAACACTCCCACAAGAGCTTCTCCGGACGAGTATCTCTCACTCAAGATATTTGGACAGAACAATATAGTCACCCTCGCAAGTTTGTGAGCAATTACATTTCTTATCTCTTAACAAAATTAGATTTGAAAGTTGGATTAAATACTAACGACTACCTACATGGATGAATGATAGCACCAAAATAAGACACATCCTCCCTTGAAGAGTAATAATATCAAACATGATTTTAAAGTCAAGCTCAAAAGACATATCGACTAAACCCAGATCAATGATCCACCCTAAAAGCTTAAGGAAACATCTTGCATCGCCTTCAATTACAATCGTGAAACTCAATTATAAATTATTTACACGTTTAAGGATTCAATTGTATATTTTAAAGTATAAGACCTATTTAGTATTTTCGAAATAGTAAATAATTAAACTATTTATAAATATAACTAATAACTAATAAATAAATTTAAGAAATTCGAATAGGCCTGGCCCATGAAATGCGTGCTACGTGGAAAAGAACTAGACAAGGTTCAAGGCTGCTCCTTCCTTGTTTCTTCGCATTGAACCTAAACAAACAAACACCAACGTGACACGCCTAAGCGAACGAAAAGTAAAACCAATCCACCAATCTTCCCAGATCTCAAGCCTGAAACTTTGTATTGCCCGCTACCTCAGTCTTACTTCAAAATCTATTTTTTGAGCAGGGTTCGTTCATCTTCACCTCTTTTTTAATTAATTATTATGAATTTTTTTGCAGTATCATTCGTTTTAGGATTATAATGGTTTGGGTTATGATTTTGTGCGTTTCAGGAAGATCGGTTGAGGAATTGGGGGCTCTTGAAGGGTATCGGTAGAAGTTTGAAATCGAATCAATTTGTATCATAAATTGAATAAACCATGTCCATGTTTAGCCGGATGTTTGGGAAACCTAAACAGGAAACCAATGCTCTAACAACTTTGGACAAGTTAAACGAGGTAATTCCCCTTTTATTCTCTATCATTCTCCCTTCCCGAATTGTTCATATTTGATGAATACAACTGTTTATCTTGAATTTAACCCTTTATTTTAGACCATGATTCTATTTTGCTTTAATTGTTAACTTGCCGCTTTTTTCATTCTGAATGAATAAGATGTGTTGTCATCATGGCAACTCTGATTCCTGGTAAACTTAAAGTATGAACTTTGAGCAAACGAGTTTCCTGGATCATTAGCTCAATATCCCAACTAAACCGTGGATTTTTCTTACTTATTTGGTTTTAAAAGTTTATGTAAAGTACCTTTTACCATCTGTGGAAAAGAAGACAAGTTGTTATTGAACACTTGCCGGTTTTATAAAGGTTTCATTCTGTTGCTCATATGGAAGTTGTTTGTTTATAACGAAACCGACATCTAAAAATATTTTCAAATTGATCACATCATTAGCTGATTATTGCATTTCTTTTGAGTCACAGCGTTAGTGGCCAAGTGGTGGACTAATTATCCGAGTTTTTCTGACTAAATTTTGTGTTTGGTTTGTATTAAAGCTTTCTATTGAATTGTATATTTAAAAATACTGCTACATCGGGTAATAATAGACTGGTGCATGAAGTTTATCCTTAACCAATTGTTTTGAGCAGTAATTTACACTCTGGTAGAGAAAATTTCTCAATTTGAATGCCGTGTTCTTTGAATCATGTAGACACTTGAAATGCTAGAGAAAAAGGAGAAAGTACTCCTTAAAAAGGCTTCAGCAGAAGTTGAAAAGGCCAAAGAATTCACTAGGGGGAAGAACAAAAGGGGTATGTTGCATAAATCATGGGTTCTCGACTTCTTGTTCTAAAGATATCTTAGGGGTGCCTTTTTTCTCCCACTTTCCCTTCTACTGTGACACGGGCTTTAGATTTTTGTTTCATGCAGCGGCAATACAATGTTTGAAAAGGAAGAGGCTATATGAACAGCAAATAGAGCAGCTTGGCAATTTCCAGCTGCGTATTCATGATCAGGTGTGAATGCAACTTTGTATATAGTAACAGTTTAGACGATGATTAATTTATTGAACTTCTTTTGCATCTTATGCTAGTAATTTGTGTTACAGATGATAATGTTGGAAGGTGCTAAAGCCACCACAGAAACAGTAGATGCATTAAGAACTGGAGCAGCTACTATGAAGGCAATGCAAAAAGCAACGTATGCAGTGCTATTTATGTTATAAATATTTAGTAATTTCACTCTCAGCATTTCCTGATATTTCTTATGTCTATCATTCTCGTGCTCTGGCTTATACTATTAATGAAATGTTGATTATGACATTGTTGAGTTGCAACATTATTTTCAGAAACATTGATGATGTGGACAAGGCGATGGATGAGATAAATGAACAGACCGAAAAACATGAAGCAGATTCAGGAAGCTTTGGCAGCTCCAATTGGTGCAGCTGCCGATTTTGACGAGGTCATCTTATTATGTTTATTTTGTTTATGCTATTTTCTGATTTGATCGTAGTGTAGTGTCCTTGAGCACTAATGCATGTCCATGGATATTCTGTTTTTTTTTTTTGCCTTTTCAGGGCCAATTGGAAGCGGAACTTGAAGAACTGGAGGGTGCTGAATTGGAGGAACAGCTCCTGCAGCCAGCAACAACAGCTCCTGCAGCCCCGGTGCAGGTCCCAGCTGGGAGGCAACCTACTCGCCCTGTTCCTGCAAAGCCCACTCCTGAGGAAGGCGAATTGGCTGCCTTGCAGGCTGAGATGGCCCTTTGAGCAGGTCCCTTTTCTCAGTTGTAATACAATTGATTTATATTTTCTATCTATGCATTAGTTGAATGCTGGAAATTAGTGTTGCAAACATGCAATTAATATGGCAGTTAACTGGTTTGTGTATGTGCCATTTTGATGTTGGATATTGCACGGTTGAGTGCACTTGTATCATAGTATGTAACCAACTGAGTAAGATCCCCTGTCATAAAATGTTTGAGAACCTTACTTTTGGCAATTGTTCTTATTAGTTTTGCTGCTGGCTTTGATGAAGCCAGAATTTTGCAGGCATTGTTGTGATGATGACAAGTGGCTTCCATAAAGGAATGTATCCACTATGAAGTGGAGAGTTCTGCTCCTCTCATACTCGCTTTTCTGTGTGAATTTATTAAACAGACTAGTGGATGTATATAGAGGTGACAAAATTTGAACATAAAGTCCCCTTCAAAGATTAAAATATACTTCTCTCCTGGAGGAGTTTGAACCCTTTTTTCATGTGTACGTATCAAATATTGATGCATTTAGCTATCTTCTATTTTTGTGTGGTTGAGTTTAACATTTGTTATTAGTTTCAATGTATTGTGGGTACCTCAAACATATGCTACAGGGAAGAGTAATAATAAAAAAAAAAATGGTTGGCCTGTTAACTTTGACGCGGACATGATTGTGTTTTTCGTGTACGGAGGCTATTTTGCAGTCAATACTAAAGATTAATCTCTTTTGAGGCATTGAGAACACTCAAGTGGATTTTGTTTCTTCCAACAAAGCCCTTTTTATACACATGATAAGAAATGAGAATTGAGTTCCTGGGAACATGTTTAAAGAACTTAGTTATATATTAAATGTGTTGGATCTTATTGGTTGGACACTGACATAGACGTGTGCTATGTTTGTTATATATTAATGCTAATGCAAACTGAGGTTTAAAACTGTGCTGAGTAGAAGCTCCAAAACGGAGCTTTCAGAAAAAGTGGAATAATGTCTCGGGACGGAGAATAAGTGTATGAGGGTGGGAAAAAATCTTAATTTTATTATGAGTATATTGGGGGATTTACAAACTAAAATAGGGGGGGAGGGCAAGATTTAAAGATAAAGGCGCAAGATTAGTTTATTTATGGTTTTGATAAAAATAAGTTTTTTAGTAAATAAAGAGTAAATGTTACTTCAATAATTCCAAGATTAGGTATACCTAGTTGGCTAGCCATGGGTAAGGCTTATGCTGTTACAGCTTGGTTCAACCTATAGAAGCTATCAACAGACTGAAGATAATTGTTTGCTTTGTTAGTTTTGCTGACTCGAGCACCACCAAACTTTGTTAGTGTTACACTGACCTTAATAATGCCATTGTTACGATGCCAGTAATTTAATTTGATTATTTTCTACCAGCTTTGGCACAGTGGTAAATACTTACATTGGGATTCTGTTGATATTTGTGTATTATATACCATTTCCATCTATCTCGTTAACTAATACAAGCATAACAGCACGTAAAAGTTTAGTGGCCTGATTAAGTGAATGGGCGGATTATAAAATTAAAAGGACACAGTTCAAGCTGTATCTCTATATGCATACAAGTCTTGTGTTCCTCTTCAAGAACAGTCAATGTCAATGTATGGGGATAGAAGATGAACACAGTTTTTTTATTGAGACTGCCTAGAAAGAAAGTTTTTTTATTTCTGAGTTTTTTTTATATGAAAAATGGGACAAAAAATGAAAGTCTAAATACAGGAAAACCAGAAAAGGGCAATTATTCAAAGTCTATTTTCCAAAAATGTTAAAAGTTGGATAGTCTCTTGGACACTTCATTCAGTCGTTAACATATATAAAACTGTTCTTTAAACATTACTGGATTTTTTAAATGGATTGTACCCCTTTACATGTGTTTAGAGTTGAATGGAATGCTTATAGATTATAGTTAAGTTGTGGGGTAGATGATAAATCCTAGCATTTCAATAACATAAAATTAAAAAAATCGATTGACTTCTACTTCCATTATTAATTCAGAACAATCCTGATTTGTAAAGGTTATTGTAAATCAATATTCTCTTGTATTTAGGTTGCAAAATGTAAAAGCAGGTGCTGAGATGTGGAAAATTTTCGGGTGAATTATTCTTTCGAATTGATTCTCAGCACAAACAAGAATTTTGTGGAGACCACGTCGAACAACAACAATTCCTCCCTAAGCAAAAGGAACCCAGAAACAGAAACCCAATAGTAAAATAAAGGTTGCTTATTCTCCACCACTCACGATTTTATTAGCAATGTTCATTTAAAGGTTGTATAATTTTGCTTAGTCTTTTTTTTTTTTTTGGTTTGGTAAGCATATAATTTTGCTTAGTGATTGCTACTACTTCATTAAGTAGTAAAATTGACCAATTTGCACAAAAATTCAGAGAAAGAGAGGGACAATACACAAAATCAAAAGAATTTCATTGAAAGAATGGAGTTCTGAGAAATAAATACAAAAGAGAGCTAAAAAGAAAACATGGTCAATAGATGAATCCGGTGATTCAGGTCCCAAAGGTTAATTAATGGATAATGTAAGTGAGGAGCAGAGCCAGCAGCATTAGCACATATGCAATTCCTTGGTCCACTGCTATCCCTGCACACACCAAATATCAAACACTTGTATCACCAAACCCAAGTGGAATTGGGACATACATACTAGTATAGATTAGATATATAAAATCATCCATGCATGATGCACCCTCATATAAAAGCTTAAACTTTAAAGAGAGGTTAAAAGAGAAAAAGCACAAAAGGACACATACCATCACTTGAGGGAGAAGGGGCAGGAGCTAGAACCTCAGCATTGATGGATGGTGCCACAAGAGCCAAAGCAAGAGCAAAAATGGACATCACGAAAACCTGAACTCTTAACACTTCCATTGCAAAGATAGAACCACACTACAAACTGAAACTAAAACTGGAACGTTGGTGAAACAATGGTAGGCTTATAATGAATGGAGGGATAGAGAGGAAAGAGAGACAACAAAGGTTGCTTTGGTTGGGAGAATCTTGGAAAAGCAGCAGCCACTCTGGCTAGCAATATTATAAGTTTGAGAACGAAGGGGCCATCAACTAGCCGTTGGTGCATGCCACGTGTAGGAACAAGATTTTCTGCACGTTACACAGTCTAGCTGTACATTATAGAATAGAAAAAATAGAGGGAGACCCTCTTCCAACCAATGATGATGAATGTTCTATCAGCTGCCAGTCTGCCACATGATTGAGTTTTGAGTGAATGGTCCAATATGTACAACTGGTTTCAAAGGATTCAATAATTTTAAAAAGGATTTTTTTTAATCTCTATAATTTTGTATATATTAAAAAAATTTAATGAGTTGAATATACAACTTTTAATATAATAATTTTTTTTATTTCTTAACATATATAAAGTTGTACAGATATAAATAAAAAAATATAGAATTTTTTTTATTAAAAAGAATAATTTTTAAATGTTATTAAAAACATAATTTTGAACACAATTTCTATTTTTGATACTTTAACTAATGCCTTAAACCTTGGGGGTTAGCATTTGCTTTTCAAAGATATCATACAAGTTCGTCTAGCTAATAAGTGCCCATTTTTAGAACTTTTTAAATTTCTAATATGGTAGATAAAAAATAATAATGATATTTTAGATTCTTAACAGTTAAGAACAACAAAACTCCTGAGTTTTCAATCCTGTTTCTGTTTTTACAAACTTCAAAGACGATCGAACCGTTACCTTGGACGGCTACCGTTGTCTCGGTCTGCATGCGGTGGGGCCACCTCCTACAACAAATTTCACAACATCAATGCACGCGCTGATACCATCAGTTACATAATTAGTCGTTATTCTCTATGGTTTGATTGAATGAATGAATAGCTTATTAGTAACTCTGATGTACAACGTTTTTTTTTTTGAAGGCATATATAACGGTTGCATGAAGGACCAATCACAAGTTCTGAACCAAAACAGCATTGAGCTGATGAATGATTTTGAAATTTTTTATAAGAAGAACCCCCGGTAAGACATTCTTTTATCTAGCAAAAAGCTAACAAGTATTCTCAGGGTACTCTTTAAGAAACCAATAAAAGAAAGTTTACGTAATAAGGAGTTGGTATGTTGAACATTTGAAAAAATTGAAATGTTTGGTTTTTCAATAAAAACTTACTTTTCTTGATTCCTTAAAGAGTGTCACAAGGACACTCGTTAGCATAACTCTTTTATCTATTATTTTTAGTACGAGGGGTTATAGTATGAATTTTGACTAAACTTCATCCGACAATATGCAAATAAATGAATGTTGGATCAATGTGATTTTTACAATGTGAAATGAAGGTAATTTAATTAGTACTATATTGCATTTTGCAGATTATCAAAAAAAAAAAAAAAAACTATATTGCATTTTGCAAGAGTTTTGGATTCTCTGAGGTATGCTACTTATGGGTTGGGTTAAACCTAGTCTGATAATGACCCAATTCTTTAGTCGGGCCAATTTTTTGGGAGTAAATAACCAAAATGGTCCTTGAAATTGTAAGGTCGTGTCAAGTTGGTCCCTCAAATTAACGAAATTCCAAAAGGATCCCTGAAACTGTCAAACGTTAATCAAGTTAATCCCTCCGTTAGTCAAGGTTCACTGACGCCGTTAACGGTGCTTACGTAGCACGTTAAGTGCTCATGTGACCTCCACCTTGCATGACAGTTGTACCACAATTTTGGGTATCAACCTGACACTCAAATTTAGGGACTAAAATGATACTTAGTTTGTATTTTAACACTTCACCTTCTTCATTTCATTCCCATCCCTCATTTTTACCTTTTCATCTTCCCGCCCTATCCTTCCCTCTGCCACACCCTTCCTTCTGCAACCGCTCGCCGGAGACCATAGCTCGTCGCCGGGAACCGCACCGGAACTCGCTTCCACTCACAACTCAAGTGTGTATTTTGTTTACCCATTTTGTTTTGGGTTATCGGGTCATGGGTTTTGATTGTTCATCTTCTTCTTCATATTGTGCATATGGCCTAGGTTGTTGGGTAGGGTTTCATCTAAGCCTCTATTACATTAGTTTTGTACTTAGGAATTTGCCCTAGTTATCGTTTTACCCATTGTTGCGCATTCTTCATCATCAATGTGGGTGGGTTTAGGGTTTGTTGCGATGCTCTGTTTGTTTGTTTTGTAACAGAGTATATGAAACGTTTTTTAGTTTATACATCGTTGTTAATGTGCAAAATGAGTACTTTGATCACTGTTATCATGCACCATGGAGGCATATTGTTGAGGAATGAGAGAGGAATTCTGGAGTATGCGGGTGGTGAGATTGATGTGTGGGAAGAGTTGGATTCAGACACACTCAATGTTTTTGATTTGTTTAGCATTGTGAAGGTGTGTAAGGGTTATGATAAGGTTGATAAATTGTTACGGTTGAAGGCAAACAGTGACCTAGATATTGGGTTGAGGGAACTAACCTCTGACAGTAGCTTCATAGATCCTCCAGCACAAGTTCAGCAACAAGTACAAGATCTTCCAGCACAAGTTCGGGTTAATCCACCACAAGTGCATCAACAAGTACAAGATCCTCCAGCACAAGGACAGGCTAATCCACCACAACTGCAGGCTCCACCACCATCACAACAAAGAGTGCAGAGGGTAAGCTGGCTTTTGCAGGGACTGAGTTGATTTCATATATAAAAGTTCAGGGAAGTTTTAATTTTAAGTTGCATATTTTGGGGACTAAGTTGACACTATGTTATCGATTTCTATTTCTGCAGGCAATGAGATATGGTATACGAGGTCCTTATACCACAAGTGCCAAAGGAAACCCCAGTTAGAGGCCCACCAGTAACAGCTCCACCAGCACCAGCCCCTCTTGCACCACCACCAGCTCCACTTCCACTTCCACCACCTCCAATTCCAGCTCCACGGCCTATCATGGTCCAACTTCCAGCACCACCAACTGGATCCAGGGGAGGACAACCACAGTTCATGTCTTTCATTCCAACTCCAAGGAAACCGTGAAGTCAAGACTATTTTGGATTTTGGATAATTTAGTACAATGATATATTTGCACAATGGATGGTGCCTCTATTTTTTGTTAATGACACATGTGAACAATGGATGTTTAGGAAACTTTGGTTGTTTTGGTTATTTATTTTGGAATATGGTGTATGGTTTGTCTGCTGTAATTTCTAGTTTGGTACAGGTTTATATGTACTCTGTTTTGGGTATACTTTTGTAAGACATATTTGGACACCTTTTGGTGCTTCAATTAATATCTATGCAATTTGTCTTTTGGACCACATTTTGGTGCTTCCTTTCATTTTATGTAACAAAATGACACAGTTTGTCTTATGCAACAAAATGACACATTTACTCCAAGCTTGTCATTCATTTCATTTCCAAAATAGGACAATACATTACACATTACATTCCAAAATATGCCTACATCATACCTAAAACTACCTAAGCACTCTACCTACCAATCGACCAAACTAGACAAACGCTTAACAACACACATTACAACAACCACAAATTTGACCATTCTAACATCCGCAACCAAAGTGTCAACCTTGCCAGTTAGCTCCATCAGTTCTACCTTCGTTATTTCCTCACTTCCAGTATCATTAGGAGTTGCACATCTCTCAGGAACCTTGAAAATCTCAGGAATCTCATCCACCCAGACAAGATAGCCACAATTGCCTTCACCCTGCAACAACAATTTGACACAAAGAAATTAGGGTTAGTATAAACTGTGCTCCCTTCAAATTGCAAGAAAGACGCAAACTCTAATGGAGTTTTGGGATTTAATGTTACCAATGGTAAGGGACATTCATAGAAGGCCCTCCCTGGGTTCCTCAGAGTCCTAGAGATTCATAACACAGCTATCCTCTCACAATTGCAAAACAAAGGTAAGGGGTTGTTGATTTCTTCCCCATCAACCCTAGAGCTACTCGACCAAGAGGGAGTTGTGGGTTTCTTGGTTTGTCTTGAGTATGGTAACGGCGAACCACCACCCATCGGCATCCCTTTTGTGTAGTTGCAGTAGGAGAGAGCGAGGGAGAGAGATAGAAACGAACGAAGGACAGAGAGAGTGAGAGAGACGAACCATAGATGTTGGGGAAGAATAAGAGAGATGCTATGGTTTTTGAAAAAAAAAATTAAGTGTCAATTTGGTCCCTGTATCAATTTGGTCCCTCAAATTTGCGTGTACAGTGCCCATCTTACATGGCAGGATGAGTTGACAGCCAAATGGGCACTTAACGTGCCACATAAGCATCGTTAACGGCGTCAGCGACCCCTGACTAACGGAGGGACTAACTTGATTAACGTTTGACAGTTTCGGGGACCATTTTGGAATTTCGTTAATTTGAGGGACCATCTTAACACGACCTCACAATTTCAGGGACTATTTTGACTATTTACTCAATTTTTTGGACTTAGTTTTAGCCTATCGAGGCCCAACTAAGGATTGTGTAAAAATTATAGCTGTCAATTCGGGCATGTCCAGCCCATAGCGAGGCACTATATTTTTGGGTCGGATCGGGCTGGGTCAACTTAAATATGGACTACTAATTTACTAGTCCAGTCCAGCCTTATGCGGGATGCGGGCCAAATACGCTGGCGTATGGGCCGATACGTTTGAATAAAAATAAAAAATTATATATTTTTTAAAATTAATATCATTAATAAATTTAGTAAGTTATAAGTTTAAAATTAATTTTCTTAAAAAAATTATTTTTTATTCTTCAATAATGAGAGATAAACTTAAAATACGTATATTATATATTGCTATAAATATTAATGTGTTAAGTTACGTAATTAATGATAAGTAATTGATGCGTGATTTTTATAATTAAAGGCAAGTGCACCTCGTCGCAATCAAGTAATACAGTGGTGAGACCGGTTATCGTATCCACAGGGATCGGTTGCCAATTACCAATTCACAAGCTTAACAACTATTTAGACTAAAATAAAGTATGAGAGATTAAAACAGCAAATAAAGAAAGCAAAACAATATTTTTGGTCTTTTGGGAATTTTATCGAACACTTGGAAGGCAAACAGAGATGTGGCTAAGATTGTTAGGGTTAGACTACACTAATCCTCCCTTAATTGCAATGAAATGATTATCAACACAAGTCCTAATTCAATTATGACAATCAAGCCTTTTCTAAAATACTCAAGCCTAATGTCTTAGGTGCATTGAGCCTAAAACCCCAAATCAAACCCTAATGTCTTAGGTGGATTAATCTGTGATTTTGCATTAAGTCAAGACTTATCAGATTGCAAGCATTCAACACCTATGTCTAGATTCTTGAACTACTTGGCATATGATTCATGAGCATGCCTTAACACCAACCTTCCAGTCATCTATCAAAGCAACATATCATTCCTATGGGTAGCTAATCCAAGGAAAGCATTAAGCACAGAATCACATACTCATAAAGAAATAGAGACTTGCATTAAAACCAAATCAAATACAACAAAGTTTAGAAAATCTACATCTAAACCCCAACAATGGGGGATCAGTTACTCATATTTACAGAATACCAAACCAGGGAAATAGGAGAAAAGGAGAGGAGAGACTCCATGGGAGCTTTCCTTCTTCTTCACAGCAAACCCTCTCAGCAACTCCCCTCAAGGGTCGAAACCCTAGCTCAGCCGCAGCCTCCAAGTCTCCAAGAGTTCTCTCCACCAAAAAAAAACTCTCTTTTCTGCCCTAAAACAGCAACTTATACCAGTCAGTGCTGCGCGCATTCGCGAGGCGAGACATGTCTCGCGAGGCGAATATTAAAAATCTGCTTCAGAGAATTGAGCTCTCGCGAGGCGAGAGTTTCTTCGCGGCGCGAGACCGAAAGGTTTTTCTTCAATACGCCCGTGAGAAGCATCAGGGCCTGGGCGTGATGGCTTCTGTTTCCATACTCGCGAGGCGAGACATGGGTTCGCGAGGCGAACCAGAAAGGCTTGCATTTTCTCCAACAGTCAGCTTTCAGGGTCGCGGGGCGAATCCAGGCTCGTGATGTCATGCGAACGCACGTGCGAATCCGGCAAGTGTACCGGATCGTCGCCAAGTAATAAAAGATATCGATCCCACAGAGACTGTGTTCTCGAATCACAATTAATTTCGAATCGATTAGATCTGGACTGTTTAAAAAGATTTTTATATTTTTGAAATGGTTTTTGAATTTGAATTTAAGAGATAGATGAGCAGAGATCAAACAAAACAGAAAACAATTGTTTATGATTTTTCAGATCTAAATGGGTTCCTAGGGATTTAGGTTACCACAAGATCGTTTACGTTATGAAGTTGATTACCCTTGTTAATTAGCGAAATTGCCTTGAAGGCGAGTTTATCCTCTGATAGCTTAAGCTCCCTCTCGGGTTACAAAAGCCGTGCCCAATTGACCCGACCCTACTCTCGTGGTAGTCGATCCCAGATTGGACCCTTTGCGTTCCGTGACAACTCGTTGCTCCTCGAGGGACGGCTTCTAACTCTCGTGATTTCAGTCCCAAGTCTGACTTCTATAGGTCCGACACCCAAGTTCACCGCTAGGTTCCTCCTTGAAATGTCTCGGTCATGCAAATAACCCTAGTTCACCGCTAGGTTCCTCCTTGGATCATTCACATCTCACAAACCAGTGGCTGCCTGGCTTTTACGAGTGAATCACCCTAGAGATCCTAAGTTCACCGTTAGGTTCCTCCTTAGAACGTCTATGTCACGTAAATAAACGGTTGCCGAAATTTATGAGTGATAAACACACTAGAAATCAGATCTAAAGCAAATCGTAATTAACAAAGAGTTTACATCAAATTTACATCATAAACAAACTTGGGAAGAGCCCTAATCCCTAGAAACTATGCTACTACTCCAGTCTTGCCATGGAGATGACAAGCTGGGTTGACAACATAATAAAATTCAGAAAAGAGAAAAGAGGAGAAGAGGAGAAGAGAAGAGATCTAAGCCTAGAGTCCTAATGTGTTGTGTTCTCTCCAATGTGTGATTCCCCCTGTATCTGATGCCTTGGTCCATATTTATAGAAATGGGGAAGTTAGAGTCCCAAACCAACTCAAAATCTGATCTATTTCGGTTTCTTCAGGTCCAAGTAATGCGCGTCACGGCCGTGATGGCCATCACGGCCAGGCCGTGACGGTCTCTGCCTCTGCAATTCTGGAAAATCCAATTTCTCGCGACGCGAGATATGTTTCGCGACGCGAGACTTCAGTTTCATGGCCCGTGAAGAATTTCACGGCAGGGCCGTGATGTGCTCTGACTTTTGGTGGTTTTGGGTCATGGTAGTGATGGCTATCACGGCCAGGCCGTGATGTACGACTCTCGACTTCAGCCTTTCTTCTTTTTCAGTTTTGCTCGATCATGGCGTGATGAGCATCACGGCTAGGCCGTGATGGGCTCTGTTTGGCTCATTTTCTTGATTTTAAAGCTCCATCTTCATCCAAACTTCATCATGGTTGATCTTGAGCAATTTACCCTTTATATCTGCAAAACAACACACGAAAACCGCCTTACCCGTTCCAAAGGAAAATTAACCTAAAATCTAATAAAAATATGCCTAAACTACATGAAAATGCATGCAAAATGATGGACAAAGATGAGGTGGAATCACACTCATCAAATCACCCCAAGCTTAAAACTTTGCTTGTCCTCAAGCAATTACTCAGGCCATAAGATATAAATCATTCAAAGTATGGATAGTGAACCAAGAACCCTAGAAGCTAATCCAAGTAATAGGCATTTTTAATAAGCACTCAAGAGATAATCAATTTCTAGTCCAATTAGAAGCTTAGGTTTTTTTTTTTTTTTTTTTCAAGTTCATGTCCTCACCGATTTGGGCACTCATCTCACCTCACTCAAGTGTTTTAGGGTTTATGACAATTCACTCCATTTCCTCAAGGAAAGTATTTTACCATAGGCTTGACTATTAACCAAATCTCTACTTTATTTAAGAAAACACTTAAGAATCAAGAGGTCTTTTCCTTTGGTTGTAATGTGGCCATGGGATTTATTGTTAGGTGGGAAAATCAAAGAAAGGGAATTTTCAAGAAGGCTAGATAGATTATCAAACATTACAAAGTATGACACCTTCTAAAATACCCCTTTTTGGGCTTTGGTTTACTTTTCCACCTTTCTTCCTTCATTTAATTAATATTTTTTTTTCTTTCTTTTTTCATTTCTCACTTTCTTTGTCATCCCCTTCTCCATTTTTTTCTGTTTATTTCATTTTTATTTGTTTGGAGAAGGGGAGCTTTTTAGCTCAAGAGAAATTACTTTCTAGCTTTTTCATCCCATACTTTTTCCAACTACCATTTTGCCCTTTTTGTAATACTTTAAAAGGTGCCATACCAAGCATTATTTATCCAAGCAATTCAAGGTACCAAGAAAAGTATTTTTTTTTTCTTTAGGCTCAAAATTGGGCAACTAAGGGGTAGCATTTATTAATCAAAGCTCGGGAGGCCGGAAAAATACCTAGTGCCTCAATCATTTCCAAAAATGTTTTCAGAAATTTTTAAGTTTTGAAATGGTTTCAAGTCAAGTTCTAGAAAATAAAGTCCATGAGGAATTACAACACTCTAGCACAAGAAATGGGGTAGATTTAGTGAATACCCCTTTTGGCTCAAAATCTTACATTTAGTAGTTCAAAAATCAGTGAGGTACACAAGTCTAAGGAACCACATGCTAATTATCAACTATCAAATGATTATCTCAAGAATTTTTATTTTTAGCCATATCACAAGAATAATGAAAAATTGGGTTCAAAATTCACTATCTCAATTCATTTGGCTCCAAGTTTTTACAATCGGATGCATGTTCTAAGTGAGGGGAAATCTAGAGAATGTGATCATACCAATCTAAGCCTATGTGAATGCAACATGAATGCAACAATGCAAATGCAAAAATAAATACCCCCACCCCAAGCTTGATTACTTACATTGTCTCCAATGTAAATAATCAAGTCGGAGAGAGGAGAAAAATGGAACAACTTACCGAGTCGGTAGCGGGTGTTGGCTTCACATTCCAGTCAAAATTTGGGTAGAAATTTTATCACGGCCGTGAGTCTCATCACGGCTAGGCCGTGATCGTTTCTGGTCCTCAGGAGTTGCCCTGTCACGGCCGTGATCTACATCACGGCTAGGCCGTGATGCTCTCTGGCCTTGGCATCCTACTCATCACGCCCGTGATGGTTGTCACGGCTAGGCCGTGATCCTTTCTGTGCTCTTGTTAAATTCATCACGGCCGTGACCACTGTCACGGCCAGGGCGTGATGGCCTCTGACTTTATCTTTTTTATTGCTCTTCTTCTCTTTCTCAACCTGAAAACACTAGACAAACCTATTAATGATATTTTTGCCTCTTGATCTTCTCAAATTATTCAAGAGGTTAAATCAAAAACAAAAGGAAAAAGGGAAAGAAAACTTGGGTTGCCTCCCAAGAAGCGCTTATTTATGGTCTTAAGCTTGACCATACTTCCTTAAGTCAACCGGGGTCGGCTGGGCGTAGATGTGCAGGCACACTTTTCTTCCAAGGAGCTCCTTCAAATAGCCGTTTCTGCTCATACGGCCAATAATGCTTCCGCTTCGCTCTTTTCCCTCGGAGCTTCCTAGCCTTCCTTCCTCTCGGCGGAAGTTTTGTTTCTGTATGGACAGCATCTCCAATTCCATGTCTGCTGGGTGCATCATTAGCCATGCATACCTTCGGAGTTGCTTCCATGTTCAGTTCTTCTTTTACCACTGGAGACGTTGTATCAATTCTGCACACATGGCTCTCAAAAGGAAGGTTGTTATCAGAGTTAGTCAATTGAAAATCGATCCTACCTTCCTCCACAGTTAGAGAGAGCTTCCCATTCCTTACGTCTATTTCTGCTCCAGCAGTTGCCAAGAATGGCCTTCCTAAAATAATGGGGAATTCAGAATTCCCTTTCATGTCTAATACCAGGAAGTCGGCAGGGATGAAGAATTTCCCTACCTTCACAGGGACATTCTCTAGTATGCCTAGAGGAGTCCTAGTTGAGCCGTCCGCAAATTGTAAGGAGAATTTGAACGGTCTCAACTCTTTACTTTCCAACCTTTCCATGATAGTAAGGGGCATCAAGCTCGCACTAGCCCCTAAGTCACATAAGGCTTGGTCAATTTGCTCTTGTTCAATCGAGCAAGCGATGGAGAAACTACCTGGGTCTTTCAATTTAGTAGGCATTTTAGTCTCTACATCTACTTGCTTTTTCCTGACCAACCTCTGTGGGAAAGGTATCGGGGGTTGGTACGGTGGTGGAGGGACATATTTACATTGCTGCTCTTCTTTTTCGTTCGTGTCCTCCTCCGGTTCCACGTCCATTTCAGCTACCCCCACCCCAAGCTTATCATCCCTCAAGTGTATGACATTGCAATGCTCATTGGGATTTGCTTCGGGTTGCCCCGGGAATGCACCCTTAGGTCTCGAGTACGTCTTTGGCTTGTTGGGCAATCTGGGTTTCTAGCATCTTGTTATGAGTTGCTAAGTTGTCTACCTTAGATGCTAGATCCTTTATTGCCTCACTCACTGCTCCTTCTTCCTTGTTGTCTAAACTCCTCATTCTGTTTTGTCCGAGTTTCGACAAAACTTTCAAATAAAGTCTCGAGTTTAGATCTTTGTACCCGAGGGTACCCGGTCTTTTTCTCTTATTACTTTGACCTTCTTGGAGCTCATGATTAAGCGTGTTGCTTTGTAGTTGCCGTAGGAGAGGTAAGGGTTGTTCCTTCTTTGGTTGTAGGGATTTGGGGGAGCATAGTTGGGCAGCTTCGGGTTCGTATCATAGTAGTTGTTACAAGAGTTCACTTGTTCACCCGGCTTGGGATCCATGTGGGCATCCCATCATGTCATGTCCCTGCATTCCACAAATCTCACAAGCAAGGTTAGTAGCACCTAATGCACTCACATTAGCTCTTTCCAGCCGATCAAAACGTTTATTAAGTGAGTCTATCTTTGACATAATAAGATCTGTGCTATTTACCTCAAACTTACCCCCCGAAATCTTGTTCGGGTTATTACCTCTTTCGGATCCCCATTGGTGGTAGTTAGTGGCGACATTCTCGATGATGTTGAATGCCTCAGTGAGAGGCCTATTCATAAACGCTCCACCGGCTGCAGAATCTAGTGACACCTTCGAAGAGTAGTCTAATCCGTTATAGAAGGTGTGCACTATTAACCACCTCTCGAGTCCGTGATGTGGGCACGACTCCAGCAGTCCCTTGTATCGATCCCAAGCTTCCGATAATGATTCTCCGTCTTTCTGGAAGAAGCCGGTGATCTGGGTTCTTATGTAGGCCGTCTTGGATGGAGGGAAGAATTTCTCCAAGAACGCCTGCTCCATTTGGTCCCAAGTAGTCAAAGTGTTAGCGGGGATTTGCTTAAGCCAGGCCTTCGCCTTTCCAGTGAGAGATGAGGGGAACAATCTCAAACGCACAACATCGACTGAGGCTCCATGAATCCGGATTGCATCGGTGAACTCTAAAAATGTCTCTATGTGATCGGTTGGGTCCTCCGAAGGCAATCCTCCGAATTGATGTTGCCTAATCATGTTGATTAGCATGGGCGGAATAGTGTAGTTCTCCGCCTCAATCTCTGGCCTTGCAATCCCAGTTCGCAAGCCTCTCGCATTTGGGGCTGCGTAATCCTTCAAAGGCTTTGTATCCGGTTGATTCGCCATGAGTGAAATGGGAATCGACCTTTCTTCCTCTCTTAGTAGTCTTCTACGTCTGTGGAAGGTCCTCTCGATCTCCGGATCAATCTCACTAAGGCTCCCAAGACTTAGAGATCTTTGCATATAACACACAGAGAGATGGATACAATAGAAGGAAAAGAATATATATTTTTTTTTTTTTTAAATTTTTCAGAAATAAAAATCAAACAAAAAGAAAAGGTCCAGAAAAATCAATTCAAAATTTGAATTGAGATTCGAAAAGGCACAGTCCCCGGCAACGGCGCCAAAAACTTGATATGCGCTGCGGACGCACGCGCGTTGCGAATCCGGCAAGTGTACCGGATCGTCGCCAAGTAATAAAAGATATCGATCCCACAGAGACTGTGTTCTCGAATCACAATTAATTTCGAATCGATTAGATCTGGACTGTTTAAAAAGATTTTTATATTTTTGAAATGGTTTTTGAATTTGAATTTAAGAGATAGATGAGCAGAGATCAAACAAAACAGAAAACAATTGTTTATGATTTTTCAGATCTAAATGGGTTCCTAGGGATTTAGGTTACCACAAGATCGTTTACGTTATGAAGTTGATTACCCTTGTTAATTAGCGAAATTGCCTTGAAGGCGAGTTTATCCTCTGATAGCTTAAGCTCCCTCTCGGGTTACAAAAGCCGTGCCCAATTGACCCGACCCCTACTCTCGTGGTAGTCGATCCCAGATTGGACCCTTTGCGTTCCGTGACAACTCGTTGCTCCTCGAGGGACGGCTTCTAACTCTCGTGATTTCAGTCCCAAGTCTGACTTCTATAGGTCCGACACCCAAGTTCACCGCTAGGTTCCTCCTTGAAATGTCTCGGTCATGCAAATAACCCTAGTTCACCGCTAGGTTCCTCCTTGGATCATTCACATCTCACAAACCAGTGGCTGCCGGGCTTTACGAGTGAATCACCCTAGAGATCCTAAGTTCACCGTTAGGTTCCTCCTTAGAACGTCTATGTCACGTAAATAAACGGTTGCCGAAATTTATGAGTGATAAACACACTAGAAATCAAATCTAAAGCAAATCGTAATTAACAAAGAGTTTACATCAAATTTACATCATAAACAAACTTGGGAAGAGCCCTAATCCCTAGAAACTATGCTACTACTCCAGTCTTGCCATGGAGATGACAAGCTGGGTTGACAACATAATAAAATTCAGAAAAGAGAAAAGAGGAGAAGAGGAGAAGAGAAGAGATCTAAGCCTAGAGTCCTAATGTGTTGTGTTCTCTCCAATGTGTGATTCCCCCTGTATCTGATGCCTTGGTCCATATTTATAGAAATGGGGAAGTTAGAGTCCCAAACCAACTCAAAATCTGATCTATTTCGGTTTCTTCAGGTCCAAGTAATGCGCGTCACGGCCGTGATGGCCATCACGGCCAGGCCGTGACGGTCTCTGCCTCTGCAATTCTGGAAAATCCAATTTCTCGCGACGCGAGATATGTTTCGCGACGCGAGACTTCAGTTTCATGGCCCGTGAAGAATTTCACGGCAGGGCCGTGATGTGCTCTGACTTTTGGTGGTTTTGGGTCACGGCCGTGATGGCTATCACGGCCAGGCCGTGACAGACTCTGACTTCAGCCTTTCTTCTTTTTCAGTTTTGCTCGATCATGGTCGTGATGAGCATCACGGCTAGGCCGTGATGGGCTCTGTTTGGCTCATTTTCTTCAGTTTTAAAGCTCCATCTTCATCCAAACTTCATCATGGTTGATCTTGAGCAATTTACCCTTTATATCTGCAAAACAACACACGAAAACCGCCTTACCCGTTCCAAAGGAAAATTAACCTAAAATCTAATAAAAATATGCCTAAACTACATGAAAATGCATGCAAAATGATGGACAAAGATGAGGTGGAATCACACTCATCAGCTCGCGGGGCGAATCACCAGAATTCTGCTTGGCTCAATTTCTTCTCTTTTTAGGCTCTTTTTCATCCAAGCTCCATCAAGGCTAATTTCTGAGCATTTTTCCATTAAATCCTGCAAAACAACACACAGAAACCACCTCATCCGTTCCAAAGGAAAAACTATACAAAATCAACACTAAATTGGCCTAACTATATGCAAATGCATGCAGAAATGTACATGGAAAATGAGGTGAAATCACACTCATCAAATCACCCCAAGCTTAAGACTTTGCTTGTCCTCAAGCAATCACTAAGGCCAGAAGATGAAAATAATCAGAGCAATGATAGTGAACTAAGAACCCGAGTAAAATGATCCAAGTAATGAGGCATTCAATTATTTCAGAAGAGACAATTAATTCAAGTCCAATTAGGGGCTTAAGTTTCCTAGACTCACATTCTCACTGATTCGGGCACTCTTGCTCACTTGAAGCTCACCCCAAGCTTGTTTATTTGCTTGGCTCTCTTTCTTGCCTCCCTCACTCAAGTGTTCAAGTATATATAACAATTCGCTCCATTTTCCTCAAGGAATGATTCCTACCATATGCTTGACTATCAACCAAATCTCCACTTCATTTATGAAAACACCTAAGAATCAAGAGGTCTTTATTTGGTTGTAACGTGGCCATGGGATTAATCTTTAGGTGGGGATAACAAGAAAGGGATATTTCAAAAGGCTAAACCAAGTATCAAACATTTCAACACAAGACACCTTCTAAAATACCTTCTTGGGTTTTCAATACATTTTTCCACCTTTCTTTTCTTTCTTTTTCTTTTTATTTCTCACTTTTCTTTTTGTCATCCCCTTCTTTATTTATTTATTAAATTTTTTTTTCTTTTTTTTTATTTGGAGAAGGGGAGATTTTTTTTTTTCAACTCAAGAGAATTATTTTTTTCTGATTCTTTCATCCCAAACTTTCAACTACCTTTTTACCCTTTTGTAATACTTTAGAAGGTCCCTTATCAAGTATATTTATCAAAATTTTCAGGGTACCAAGAAAAGCATTTTATTCATTCAGGCTCAAAATTGGGCAACTGAGGGGTAGCATTTCATCATTCAAAGCTCAGAAGGCCAGAAAAATACCTATTGCCTCAATCATTTTCAAAAATGTTTTCAAAAATTTTCAAGCTTCAAAATGGTTTCAAGTCAAGTTCTAGAGAAATCCATCCAAGAGGAGCAACACTCAACACAAAGAACGGGGGCAGATTTAGTGAGTACCCCCTAATGGCTCAAAAGCTCACATTTATCAGTTCAAGAACCAGTGAGAAACACAAGTCTAAAGAAACATATGCTAATCATCAACTATCCAACATCATCTCAAGCATATTTAATGAAGCCATATCACAAGAATAGAAAATCAGGGTTCAAAAATTCACTATCACAGAAAAATTGGCACTTAGCTCTCACAATCATAAGCTCAATCTAAGCAGGGGTAACCGAATCATGCGATCATGCAAACTTAAGCCTATATGAATGCAATATTTACAATGCAAGCAAAAAGATTACCTCTTGTCTACTAGAAGATGCTCTTTCTCTGTTCTGTCTTGCCTTGGTTCTCTTTCTATTCCTTCTGCAGAGTCTCTCGATCTCAGGTTCGAATTGGAGTTCACCTGGGTCGACTGTACCTCGCATACACTGAACAAACGGAGTAGCACAGAACAAACAGAAAAACAGCACTTGCAGAAATTTACAGCAGAGACACAGAAAATAAGAACGAAAAAAAACACAGTAGGAAAACAGTAAAAATGCCTAAATTAGGAGTCCCCTTTGGTACTCGTGATATTGGCACACCGATCCCCGGCAACGGCGCCAAAAACTTGACACGGACTCGGCAAGTGTACCGGTTCGTTGCAAGTAATAAAACGGTAAGACCGGATATCGTTCTCAGGGATCGTGGACAATTACCACTTCGCAAATTTGACTACTATCTAGGCGATCGAATTTTGGAGTGAAGGTTGTTCTAACATCTAACAAGCAAACAAGAAGAAAATGTTTTTGTTGTTTTTGGATTTTTTTTTTCAAACAGTTAATGTGAAAACAGAAAGATGAATAACAATGAGATAGAATTGCTAGGGTTAGACTAAGCTAATCCTCCCTTGATTGTTATGAAATGATAAGTAACACAGTTTCTAATTCAACTATGACAATCAAGTCTTTTCTGAAATACTCAAGCCTAATTCCTTAGGTGCATTGAGCCTAAAACCTCAAGTTAAACCCTAATTCCTTAGGTGGAGTAACCTGAGATTTTGCATTAAGTAAAGACTTATAAGATTGCAAGCACCTCAAGACCTATTCCTAGGCTCATGAACTACTCGGCATTTGATTCATGAGCAAGCTCTAACACCAACCTTCCAGTTATCTATTAAAGCAACTAATCATTCCTAGGGTGATCAAGCCTAAGAAAGCGTTAAGCATGGAATCAAACACTCATAAAGAACAAGGAAACTGCATTATAATCAAGTCATTTTACAACCAAGTTCAGATAGCAATAGTCTAACCCCAACAAAGGGGAGTTTAGCCACACATAATTGAAAACAAAACAAAAGAAAGAATTACAGAGATGAACAAAGGAGAGAGCTCCATGGAATGATGCACAGCAGCCACAACAACAGAGGATTTTTCTTTAGGGTTTTCTGAATGAATTTTCTTCTGTTCTGCTCAGTTCTTTTATTACTCGTGGCCGGTCACGGCCGTGATAGCCATCACGGCCAGGCCGTGACGGGTTCTGTCTCTTCCAGTTCTGGCCAACTTACTATCTCGCGAGGCGAGCCATTTCTTCGCGACGCGAGCCCACTTTTGATACCCGTGATCTCTGTCACGGCCAGGCCGTGATCGTCTCTGACTTTTGGAGGTTTCTGGGTCACGGCCGTGATATACATCACGGCTAGGCCGTGATCGTCTTTGACTTTTGGTGGTTTTGGCACAATCACTCTCTCGCGAGGCGAGCTATCATTCGCGTCGCGAACCAACTTTTCACGCCCTTGATCTCTATCACGGCCAAGCCGTGATCGTCTCTGACTTTTGGTGGTTTTGGGTCACGGCCGTGATAGCCATCACGGCCAGTCGTGATGATTCCCGACTTTTGGCGCCCTTTTTCTTCAGTTTTCAGGCCTTCTCTTCATCTCAGCTTCCTCATGGTTAAAACTTGGGCATTTAATCAAAAATCCCTGCAAAACAACACACAATACCACCTTATCCGTTCCAAATGAAAAACTAAACAAAATCCAACTAAAATGGCCTAACTAAATGCAAATGCATGCAGAAATGTACATGGAAAATGAGGTGAAATCACACTCATCAAATCACCCCAAGCTTAAGATGTTGCTTGTCCTCAAGCAAAAACCAAGGCCATAAGATGAAAACAACCAGGACAATGATAGTGAACAAAGAATCCGAGTAAAATGATCCAAGCAACAGGCAGTCAATTATTTCAGCAAGAGACAATCAATTCAAGTCCAATTAGGGGCTTAGTTTCCCTAGACTCACATTCTCACTAATTCGGGCACTCTATCTCACTTGAAGCTCACCCCAAGCTTGTTCATTTGCTTGGCTCTCTTTCTTGCCTCACTCACTCAAGTGTTAAGGGAATATGACATTTCACTCCATTTTCCTCAAAGAATGATTCCTACCATAAGCTTGACTATCAACCAAATCTTCACTTTATTAATGAAAACATCTAAGAATCAAGAGGTCTTATTCTTTGGTTGTAATGGGGCCATGGGATCAATTTTCAGGTGGGAATTTCAAGAACAGGAAATTTCAAAAGGCTATACAAACAATCAAGCATTGCAAGGCACGACCTTCTAAAATACCTTTCTTTGGGTTTCAGTTTACTCTTCCACCATTCTTTCATTTTTTTTTCTTTTTCTTTTTACTTCTCATTCCTTTTTGTCATCCCCTTCCCCATTTTTATTTCTTTTTCTCTTCTTTTCTCTTTTTTTTTTTGTTTGGAGAAGGGGAGATTTTGCAATTCAAGAGAAGTGAAATTTTTTCAGATTCATTTTTTTCTTTTCATCATCCCAAACTTTCAACTACATTTTCCAACCCATTTTTGCACAGTACTTTAGAAGGTCCCTCATAAGCATATTTAACACAACATTTCAGGGTACCAAGAAAAGCATGCTATTCATTCAGGCTCAAAATGGGGCAACTAAGGGTAGCATTATTCATTCAAAGCTCAGAAGGTCAGAAAAAACACCTATTGCCTCAATCCTTTTCAAAAATGTTCTCAAAAATTTTCAAGTTTCGGAATGGTTTCAAGTCAA
Source organism: Sophora flavescens (assembly GCA_030762895.1). Lineage (NCBI taxonomy): Eukaryota > Viridiplantae > Streptophyta > Magnoliopsida > Fabales > Fabaceae > Sophora > Sophora flavescens. Next base: position 16,428,231 of record CM061066.1, read on the forward strand.
GTTCTAGAGAAAAACAATCCAAGAGGAACACACTCTACACAAAGAATGGGGGCAGATTTAGTGAGTACCCCCTAATGGCTCAAAAGCTCACATTTATCAGTTCAAGAACCAGTGAGAAACATAAATCCATAGAAACACATGCTAATCATCAACTATCCAAGACCATCTCAAGCATATTTAATGAAGCCATATCACAAGGATAGAAAATCAGGGTCCAAAAATTCACTATCACAGAAAAATTGGCACTTAGTTCTCACAATCAGATGCTCAATCTAAGCAGGGGGCAATTAATTCATGTGATCATGCAAACTTAAGCCTATATGAATGTAATATTTACAATGCAAGCAAAAAGATTACCCCTACCCCAAGCTTAAAGACTTACATTGTCCTCAATGTAAATAATTAAGTTTAGAGAGGGGAGAAAACTGGAACAACTCACCAAGGTGGTAGTGGTGCTGAATCACATTCTTTCTGGTTTTGTTTCCTCGTGCCCTTCTTCTCCTCCTTCTTTCAAAATCTGGAATCACTCAACAAACTATTAACAACCCTCTTGAGCTTCTCAAATTATTCAAGAGGGGAAATCAAAAACAAAATAGAAGATAAAAATAAAAAATAAAAATTGGGTTGCCTCCCAATAAGCGCTTCTTTAACGTCACTAGCTTGACGGATGATTTCTAAGATGGTGCCTCAAGAGGGATGGAGACTGCCTGACGATTAAAATCTCCTCTGAGGTAGTGCTTGAGCCTGTGCCCATTGACAGTGAAAGTATTTCCCGATGATGGATTTTCCAATTCAACTGAACCAAACGGAGAAACTGACTTGACATAGAATGGGCCTGACCATCTTGATCTCAATTTGCCCGGGAAAAACTTGAGTCTTGAGTTGAACAAAGAAAAACTGACCGCCTTCTTCAAACTGCTTGGGAAGAATGTACTTATCATGCCGTAACTTGGTTCTTTCCTTGTATATCCTGGCACTCTCATAAGCCAAGAGTCGGAACTCATCCAACTCATTCAATTGAAGCATCCTCTTATCCATGGCCAGCCTTGTATCAAAGTTTAGGGCCTTCACTGCCCAAAAAGCACGGTGTTGTAGCTCTACCGGAAGGTGACATGATTTCCCGAACACTAATTGGTAAGGTGACATACCAATAGGCGTCTTATAAGCAGTCCGATAGGCCCAAAGTGCATCATCCAATTTCTTCGCCCAATCCTTCCTTGCAGTGTTCACAGTTTTTTCCAAAATCCTCTTCAACTCCCGGTTGGACAATTCCACTTGCCCACTGGTTTGGGGATGGTATGGTGTGGTAACTTTGTGGTTCACCCCAAACTTGGCAAGCACTGCATTAAACTCCTTATTGCAAAAGTGGGTACCCCCATCACTAATGATAGCCCTAGGGGTCCCAAACCGGGTAAAAATATTCTTCCTCACAAAACTGATCACAGTTCTTGCATCATCTTTCAGAGTTGGCACGGCTTCCACCCATTTGCTCACATAATCAACCGCCACCAGGATGTACTTGTTGTTGTAAGATGACGGGAAAGGACCCATGAAGTCAATCCCCCATACGTCAAAGAGCTCCACCTCTAATATACCCTTTAAGGGCATCTCATTGCTCTTGGAAATACTGACGGTCCTCTGGCATTTATCACAATTCATCACCCAAGCTCGGGAGTCCTTGAAAATAGTGGGCCAAAATAGCCCGCTTTGCAAAATCTTCATGGCGGTCCTCTCACCACCAAAGTGTCCTCCATAGGGTGAGTTGTGGCAGTGGGTCAACACCCCATTAATTTCTTCTTCCGGTATGCACCTCCTCAGAATTCCATCTGAACCTCTTTTGAAAAGATACGGCTCATCCCAAATATAGAACTTGGCATCATGAATGAGCTTCTTCCTCTGTTGCGCATTGAAGTCCTTAGGAATCTTATTGGCTGCCTTGTAATTTGCAATATCCGCGAACCAAGGTGCCACTTGCACCACAAACAACTGTTCATCTGGGAATTCCTCTTGAATTGGCAACTTTGCTTCTGCTTGGACATCTGCTTGTGGAAGCCTGGACAAATGGTCGGCTACCACATTCTCCACTCCTTTCTTGTCCTTTATTTCCAAATCAAACTCTTGGAGTAGTAGTATCCACCTAATAAGCCTTGGCTTAGCATCCTGTTTAGTCATAAGATATCTCAAAGCAGAATGATCAGTGTAGACTGTAGTTTTACAACCAATCAAGTAGGATCTAAATTTATCAAAAGCAAATACCACAGCAAGCAATTCTTTTTCAGTCGTAGTGTAATTCAATTGGGCATCATTAAGCACACGACTGGCATAGTAAATGACATGCAACACTTTGTTTTTTCTTTGGCCCAAAATGGCTCCCACCGCATAGTCACTTGCATCACACATTAGCTCAAAAGGTAAACTCCAACTGGGAGGAGCAATGACCGGTGCGGTGGTGAGTTTTTCTTTCAAAATTTTGAAGGCATGCATGCAATCATCATCAAATATAAAAGGAGTATCAGCTACTAAAAGCTTGCATAAGGGTTTCACAATTTTTGAAAAATCTTTTATGAACCTTCTATAAAAACCCGCATGCCCTAGGAAGCTTCTAACACCTTTCACATTTAAGGGAGGAGGAAGTTTTTCAATCACTTCAATTTTGGCTCTATCAACCTCCATCCCCCGTGATGAAATTTTATGCCCAAGAACTATACCCTCCCTAACCATGAAATGGCATTTTTCCCAATTTAAAACGAGGTTAGTTTCTTGGCATCTTTTTAGGACACAGGCAAGATTATTCAAACAGTTATCAAAAGAATCACCAAATACAGAAAAATCGTCCATAAATACCTCAATAAATTTCTCATTCATATCAGAAAATATGGATAGCATGCACCTTTGAAAAGTGACGGGTGCATTGCACAACCCGAAAGGCATTCTCCTGTATGCATAGACTCCATAAGGGCAGGTGAAAGCGGTCTTCTCTTGGTCCTCCGGGTCAACCACAATCTGGTTATACCCGGAGTATCCATCAAGGAAACAATAGAAAGCATGGCCCGCCAACCTCTCTAGCATCTGATCAATGAAGGGTAATGGAAAGTGGTCTTTTCTAGTGGCCTCATTCAGTCTTCTGTAGTCAATGCATACCCTCCATCCAGACACGGTCCTAGAGGGAATAAGTTCATTCTTTTCATTCGCTACCACTGTCATCCCCCCTTTCTTCGGCACAACTTGGACCGGACTCACCCATGGACTATCGGAGATGGGATAGATAATGCCCGCGTCCAACAACTTCACAATCTCCTTCCTCACAACTTCTTTCATATTTGGGTTGAGTCTTCTGGCTTGAATTTTTCCTCCACCCGGATTTTGTGCATGCAAAAGGAGGGGCTTATCCCTTTTAAATCGGACATAGACCATCCGATTGCAGATTTGTGCTCCCTAAGCACCCTCAACAGCTTCTCTTCTTCCAAGGAATTCAACCCACTACTGATGATAACTGGGAATGAAGAGTTCATCCCAAGGAAAGCATAACGGAGATGGGATGGCAATTCTTTCAACTCTAGCACCGGTGGGTCACCCTTGTCTTCAATTCTCACATCTTCCACCACTTTGTCTTCATCAGTATTCACAACCAGACAAGCCTCCAGAGATTTAATCATGAGATCAACTTCTTCTGCACATACTTCTTCTTCTACATCCTCTACCATTAGAGCTGCTTCTAACGAATCCTCAAACTTATGGTGCAAACTCTTGTCAGATAATGAATCAATGAGGTCTACTATCATGCATGTGTCCTTGTCGCTTGGGTGTTTCATTGCCTCAAACACATTAAAGGTGACCTTTTCGTCTTGTACCCGAAGCACCAATTCCCCTTGATTGACATCGATCAAGGCTCTACCTGTTGCTAGGAATGGTCTCCCAAGAATCGAGAGGAGTATCACCATCTTCACCATATCTAACACCACAAAATCTGCTGGAAAAATGAACTTATCTACCTTCACCAACAAATCCTCCACAACACCATAGGGATATGTAATTGAGCGGTCCGCGATTGAAGAGAAATCCTCGTTGGTTTTACCTCACCAATCCCTGACTTCTTGAAAATGGAGAGCGGCATCGATTAATACTTGCCCCTAAATCGCACAATGCTCTCCCTATGTTCGGATGACCAATCGTGCATGGGATAGTGAAACTGCCCGGTCCTTCATTTTTACTTGGCGACTTCCTTTGAAGTATAGCACTGCACTCTTCAGTAAGCATCACTGTCTCCTCCTTCCACCTTCTTTTGTTTGTAAGGATCTCTTTCATGAATTTTGCGTAGGAAGGCATCTGCTGTAGAGCTTCAACAAACGGGATGTTGATTTGTAGCTTTTTGAATACATCCAGGAACTTAGAAAATTGCTGGTCTTTTGCTTCTTTCTTCAACCGTTGGGGGTACGGAATTACAAATATGGGGGTAGCTCTTTGGGATTATCAACCTCTTCCAGAATCTGTCTTCTAGTCTTCTTCTTCGCAAATTCTTCATCAACCAATTTCTCCCTCTGCGGTTCTTCAGCTTCTACATCAATAGGGATAGAGGTAGTATCTTGGGAACCTCCGGGTTCTTCATTGTTTACCTCTTCAAACTGCACCTTATCAATTCCAGCATCACTTGTCTTCTCTTCCTTTTCTTTTTCTTGTGGATTCAACACTCTCCCACTTCTTGTAACAATGGCCTTACAGTCTTCCCTTGGGTTCTTCTCAGTATCCCCAGGCAATTGTCCTTGAGGTCTCTCTGCCATCTGCCTTGCTAGTTGGCCCATTTGATGCTCCAAGTTCTTGATTGAGGCATTCTGATTCTTTATAGTCTCTTGAGTAGCTTGCATGAACTGGCCTAGAAGGTTCTCCAATTTGCTTGAACTCTCTTGAGGAGGCTTTTCTTGAGTATTTGAACTTTGCCCTTGTCTCCAACTAAAGTTGAGATGATTGCGCCACCCCGGATTGTAGGTGTTGGAGTAGGGATCATTTCTAGGCCCTTGGTTGCCCATATAATTTACCTCTTCTTGTCCCGAGCTTCCAACCACATTGATCTCACAGTTTCCATTTGCATGGTTGCCTCCACAGAAATCACACACTGAGGCACCTTGAACTTGAACAGCCTTGCGCTTGAGAATTCTGCAGCTTGAACCGACCCCAATTGCTTGGTAAGAATAGCCATTTGTGCCTTGAGAGCGCCAATTTCATCCAGCTCTAGAACACCTCTATTGACCATTGACCGAGAACTAGGCATTTGATAGTCATTGTTAGCCATGTTCTCAATCAAGTCCTTTGCTTCTTCCGGTGTCTTTTGACTCAATGTCCCTCCTGCAGCCGCTTCAATCATACTTCTTGAATTACTGTTGAGCCCATTAACAAATGTTGCAACCTGCTGCCATGTCTCTAGTTCATGATTGGGACAAGCTGTGAGTAAGGACTTGAACCTCTCCCAGGCTTCATATAGTGACTCACCATCCCTCTGTGCAAAGGCATTGATCTCTGACCTCAGCTTAATCATTCTTGACGGAGGGAAGAATCGAGATAAAAACTTGCTGACCAAGTCGTTCCAGGTGATGATGCTTCCATGAGGATGAGATTGAAGCCATGCCTTAGCTCTATCCCTCAAAGAGAAAGGGAAAAGCCTTAACCGAATGGCCTCATCTGAAGCTCCATTTAACTTGATGGTGTCACACAGCTCAATGAAGGTACCAATGTGAGCATGAGGATCTTCACTCTCCAACCCTCCAAATTGGTTTTGCTGCACAAGGTGGAGAAGTGATGCCTTGATTTCGAAATTATTGCAGGCCACTGCGGGTCTCACAATCGGAGTTCCACATCTATCAACTCTAGGGGAAGTGTAGTCCCCCATTGTTCTCCTTGGTGCATTCTCTTCTGCCATGGTGACAGCTGCTACTTCAATTTGTGGTTCTTGCACACTGGGCAACTCAACTTGTTGCTCTTGTCTACTAGAAGATGCTCTTTCTCTGTTCTGTCTTGCCTTGGTTCTCTTTCTATTCCTTCTGCAGAGTCTCTCGATCTCAGGTTCGAATTGGAGTTCACCTGGGTCGACTGTACCTCGCATACACTGAACAAACGGAGTAGCACAGAACAAACAGAAAAACAGCACTTGCAGAAATTTACAGCAGAGACACAGAAAATAAGAACGAAAAAAAACACAGTAGGAAAACAGTAAAAATGCCTAAATTAGGAGTCCCCTTTGGTACTCGTGATATTGGCACACCGATCCCCAGCAACGGCGCCAAAAACTTGACACGGACTCGGCAAGTGTACCCGTCATTGCAAGTAATAAAACGGTAAGACCGGATATCGTTCTCAGGGATCATGGACAATTACCACTTCGCAAATTTGACTACTATCTAGGCGATCGAATTTTGGAGTGAAGGTTGTTCTAACATCTAACAAGCAAACAAGAAGAAAATGTTTTTGTTCTTTTTGGATTTTTTTTTTCAAACAGTTAATGTGAAAACAGAAAGATGAATAACAATGAGATAGAATTGCTAGGGTTAGACTAAGCTAATCCTCCCTTGATTGTTATGAAATGATAAGTAACACAGTTCCTAATTCAACTATGACAATCAAGTCTTTTCTGAAATACTCAAGCCTAATTCCTTAGGTGCATTGAGCCTAAAACCCCAAGTTAAACCCTAATTCCTTAGGTGGAGTAACCTGAGATTTTGCATTAAGTAAAGACTTATAAGATTGCAAGCACCTCAAGACCTATTCCTAGGCTCATGAACTACTCGGCATTTGATTCATGAGCAAGCTCTAACACCAACCTTCCAGTTATCTATTAAAGCAACTAATCATTCCTAGGGTGATCAAGCCTAAGAAAGCGTTAAGCATGGAATCAAACACTCATAAAGAACAAGGAAACTGCATTATAATCAAGTCATTTTACAACCAAGTTCAGATAGCAATAGTCTAACCCCAACAAAGGGGAGTTTAGCTACACATAATTGAAAACAAAACAAAAGAGAGAATTACAGAGATGAACAAAGGAGAGAGCTCCATGGAATGATGCGCAGCAGCCACAGCAGCAGAGGATTTTTCTTTAGGGTTTTCTGAATGAATTTTCTTCTGTTCTGCTCAGTTCTTTTATTACTCGTGGCCGGTCACGGCCGTGATAGCCATCACGGCCAGGCCGTGACGGGTTCTGTCTCTTCCAGTTCTGGCCAACTTACTATCTCGCGAGGCGAGCCATTTCTTCGCGACGCGAGCCCACTATTGATGCCCGTGATCTCTGTCACGGCCAGGCCGTGATCGTCTCTGACTTTTGGAGGTTTCTGGGTCACGGCCGTGATATACATCACGGCTAGGCCGTGATCGTCTCTGACTTTTGGAGGTTTCTGGGTCACGGCCGTGATATACATCACGGCTAGGCCGTGATCGTCTCTGACTTTTGGTGGTTTTGGCACAATCACTCTCTCGCGAGGCGAGCTATCATTCGCGTCGCGAACCAACTTTTCACGCCCTTGATCTCTATCACGGCCAAGCCGTGATCGTCTCTGACTTTTGGTGGTTTTGGGGCACGGCCGTGATAGCCATCACGGCCAGGTCGTGACAGATTCTGACTTTTGGCGCCCTTCTTCTTCAGTTTTCAGGCCTTCTCTTCATCTCAGCTTCCTCATGACTAAAACTTGGGCATTTAATCAAAAATCCCTGCAAAACAACACACAATACCACCTTATCCGTTCCAAATGAAAAACTAAACAAAATCCAACTAAAATGGCCTAACTAAATGCAAATGCATGCAGAAATGTACATGGAAAATGAGGTGAAATCACACTCATCAATCCTTCACCTGGATCCCACGATTTGCAGCAAAAATGTGGAAGTGAGCGCTCGAAATTCATGCTGACTTCTTCAAATGGGAAGCGCTTTTCAATTCCTCTCGGGTCAAAGATGACCCCTTTATCAACAAAATCTTCCCAATAAAAATGGGGTTCAACCTCTTGGACTGGCCATGGTGCCTGCATTTTTAAAGATCCAAAATCTGGTTTCTCAGGCAGAGGCATGAACTCCATTGTTGATTTGCTTTAAAATGTGAGGTGGCAAACAATTCGAGAGGATCATTGGTGCTGTTAAAGCTTCAGTACAATCTTCACTCCCAAAGCATTGCCAAATCCATCACCTTCCAAATATGCATAAATCTCTGCACAAACCACACAAGTGTTTCTCCCATCACATTCCACACATGCATTGGAACTAATAGTATCATCTAATTCCAAAAGTTCTTCATCATCCCCAAGCATGGTGAAATAGATGTCCTCCAAATGCCTCTTCCTTTCAGGCTCCTTAGTCAAGGGTTCAATGGGGAATGGTGCAACTATGTTCTCCAAAACAGGGTCTTCACTTCTTGACTCGGTTGCTCCCACTTCTTCTTCTTCCTCCTCATCCATTTTGGCATCATCTTCATCATCATCCATCAAGTTCCCATTTGGCATTTCGGATAGTAGGTTAGAGAGTTCCTCAATACGTACCCCGAGACTTCAAATGGTATCTTCTTGGTTTTCTAAACTTTCCATTGTTGTTACCATGAAGCTCTCCAAAATATCCTCTAAGTGAGACCGACTATCCGGAATAGGTTGCTCAGAATTGACTGCGAATTCGGATTTGAAGTTCTCCCAAGCAACTTCCAATGGTTATGGTTGTGCTTCATATGTAGGTGTGGGAGATTCCCAATGTTCCTCTTCATCCATCAAAGTGTTGTTTGGAGGGTTCCCCCACCATGGAGTGGAAGTGTTGGGAAATTGATTTCCCCATTCAGCATAGCCTACTGATGTCGTGCGGATGCACGTGCGATTCCGGCAAGTGCACCGGACCGTCGTCAAGTAATAAAAGATATCGATCCCACAGAGACTGTGTTCCCGAATCACAATGAATTTCGAATAGATTAAGTTCTGGACTTTTTAGAAAGGGGGTTTTGAAATTGGTTTTTGAATTGAAAGATAGATGAGCAGAGAACAATTAAAACAGAAAACAAATGTTTTTTGGGGTTTTGATCTAAACGGATTCCTAGGGATTTGGGTTACCTTTGAGGCTGTTTATGTTGCTAATCTGATTTACCTTTGTTGATTACCGAGATTGCCTTGAAGGCGAGTTTATCCTCTGATAGCTTAAGCTCCCTCTCGGGTTACAAAAGCCGTGCCCAATTGACCCGACCCCTACTCTCGTGGTAGTCGATCCCAGATTGGACCCTTTGCGTTCCGTGACAACTCGTTGCTCCTCGAGGGACGGCTTCTAACTCTCGTGATTTCAGACCCAAGTCTGACTTCTATAGGTCCGACACCCAAGTTCACCGCTAGGTTCCTCCTTGGAATGTCTCGGTCATGCAAATAACCTAAGTTCACCGCTAGGTTCCTCCTTAGATCATCCACATCTCACAAACTAGTGGCTGCCGGGCTTTACGAGTGAATCACCCTAGAGATCCTAAGTTCACCGCTAGGTTCCTCCTTAGAACGTCTATGTCACGTAAATAAACGGTTGCCGAAATTTATGAGTGAATAACACACTAGAAATCAGATCTAAAACAATTATAAATCAACAATGGTTTCAACATCAAATTAACATCATTTACAAACTTGCCTCGGGCGAGCCCTAGTCCCTAGAAACTAAGCTACTACTCCGGTCTTGCCATGGAGATGACAAGTCTGGGTTGACAACATAATAAAAATCGAGAAAAGAGAAGAGAGGAGAAGAGGAGAAGAGATCCTAAATCTATGCCTAGAGTAGTAGCCCCAAAGGTCCGATCATTTACGCCTCTGCCGGTCCCTTATTTATAGAATTGAGCGAGTTAGAGTCCTAATCCAACTCAAATTAGATCCAATTCTGTTACTTCCGAGCCAAGTAATACGCGTCACGGCCGTGATGGCTATCACGGCCTGGCCGTGACGGATTCTGCCTTGAAAATTCTTCACCGGTTGGTCCGTCATGGCCGTGATGCTCATCACGGCCTGGCCGTGATGGTCATCACGGCCGTGATGGCCATCATGGCCTGGCCCCCGGCGACTTCTAACTTGTGGTGGTTTTGGGTCACGGCCGTGATGGCTATCACGGCTAGGCCATGACGGACTCGACTTGACCTTTGTTCTTTTTCGCTTTTGCTCGATCATGGCCGTGATGGGCATCACGGCTAGGCCGTGATGGGCTCTGTTTGGCTCATTTTCTTCAGTTTTAAAGCTCCATCTTCATCCAAACTTCATCATGGTTGATCTTGAGCAATTTACCCTTGATATCTACAAAACAACACACGAAAACCACCTTACCCGTTCCAAAGGAAAATTAACCTAAAATCTAATAAAAATATGCCTAAACTACATGAAAATGCATGCAAAATGATGGACAAAGATGAGGTGGAATCACACTCATCACCTACCATTGGTGGAGGAGAGACAGTTGCCCTTGACAGCTCATCACTCACTTGTTGGATGTTTATGGCCAACTGCAGCATATCTACCCGCAGCTGCAGCTCAGATATTTCCATTTCTGCATCAGATGGCTGATAATAATTATAGTCCATGATCCTGCCAAACCAATTTTCACCTCACAGACAATTAAGCCCAAGATCAAAGAAATACAAATTAAAAAATATATACAAAACTAACTAAGAAGGATATCAAAAATATATACAGAAAAATAAAATAAAAATGTCTAAACTAGTTGTCTCATTTGTTACTACTGATATTGGCAAAGCCAATCCCCGGCAACGGCGCCAAAAACTTGATGCGTGATTTTTATAATTAAAGGCAAGTGCACCTCGTCGCAATCAAGTAATACGGTGGTGAGACCGGTTATCGTATCCACAGGGATCGGTTACCAATTACCAATTCACAAGCTTAACAACTATTTAGACTAAAATAAAGTATGAGAGATTAAAACAGAAAATAAAGAAAGCAAAACAATATTTTTGGTCTTTTGGGAATTTTATCGAACACTTGGAAGGCAAACAGAGATGTGGCTAAGATTGTTAGGGTTAGACTACACTAATCCTCCCTTAATTGCAATGAAATAATTATCAACACAAGTCCTAATTCAATTATGACAATCAAGCCTTTTCTAAAATACTCAAGCCTAATGTCTTAGGTGCATTGAGCCTAAAACCCCAAATCAAACCCTAATGTCTTAGGTGGATTAATCTGTGATTTTGCATTAAGTCAAGACTTATCAGATTGCAAGCATTCAACACCTATGTCTAGATTCTTGAACTACTTGGCATATGATTCATGAGCATGCCTTAACACCAACCTTCCAGTCATCTATCAAAGCAACATATCATTCCTATGGGTAGCTAATCCAAGGAAAGCATTAAGCACAGAATCACATACTCATAAAGAAATAGAGACTTGCATTAAAACCAAATCAAATACAACAAAGTTTAGAAAAGCTACATCTAAACCCCAACAATGGGGGATCAGTTACTCATATTTACAGAATACCAAACCAGGGAAATAGGAGAAAAGGAGAGGAGAGACTCCATGGGAGCTTTCCTTCTTCTTCACAGCAAACCCTCTCAGCAACTCCCCTCTAGGGTCGAAACCCTAGCTCAGCCGCAGCCTCCAAGTCTCCAAGAGTTCTCTCCACCAAAAAAAACTCTCTTTTCTGCCCTAAAACAGCAACTTATACCAGTCAGTGCTGCGCGCATTCGCGAGGCGAGACATGTTTCGCGAGGCGAATATTAAAAATCTGCTTCAGAGAATTGAGCTCTCGCGAGGCGAGAGTTTCTTCGCGGCACGAGACCGAAAGGTTTTTCTTCAATACGCCCGTGAGGAGCATCGGGGGCACTGGCGTGATGGCTTCTGTTTCCATACTCGCGAGGCGAGACATGGGTTCGCGAGGCGAACCGAAAAGGCTTGCATTTTCTCCAACAATCGGCTTTCGGGGTCGCGGGCGAATCCGAGGCTCGCGGGCGAATCACCGAGTCGCTTGGCTCAATTTCTTCTCTTTTTAGGCTCTTTTTCATCCAAGCTCCATCAAGGCTAATTTCTGAGCATTTTTCCATTAAATCCTGCAAAACAACACACATAAACCACCTCATCCGTTCCAAAGGAAAAACTATACAAAATCAACACTAAATTGGCCTAACTATATGCAAATGCATGCAGAAATGTACATAGAAAATGAGGTGAAATCACACTCATCAGTAATGAAGCAAACAACACAGATAGAAAAGTATATGATCAATGATAAGCGTTAAGTTACATGTTTTCATCTAAGAGGCATGAAATTGAGGTTTTATTATTTGTTTAGTATCAAGATAAAACTCTCCGAGAAACGTATGTCTGACAATACAACATCTTTTATTCTTTTAGAGAGTAAGACAATATCTTTTTTAAAACGTTAACTACTTGAGTTCTTTGACAAATTTAACTAGTAAAAATATATTATTCAAAACACCTAGAGGTGGAATTACTATCCTATAAACAATAATGTATTGTTTTTCAATATAGTGAGAATGTGCTGTATAAAAATGTAATGCTTCAGTTCAATTCATATCTTTTTATTTTTAAAGTTCAGGCTAGCGGGCTAGCCCAGTCCATCACGGGCCAGACCACTTGGGCCAATGAATTTTCTGGCTGTGTTGGGTTGGGCCAAAATAATTTATGGTTTGTATTTTATCAACCCAATCCATGCTTAATGTCGGGCTATTCGGGCCAGCCCATCGGATCAAGCTAACTTTGACAGCTCTAGTAAAAATCACATGATGGTCTAAAATTGAGATAAAATATTTAAATGAAAACATTATGAATAACTTAAGTATCAATAATCCGAGCATGAGGAAGCGATTTGCAGAATGGAGTATAGATCTTGGTTGAGTGATGAGTATATTAAATAAGTATTTGTTCCCTAAAAAGTTCTCATTCTTTGGTTTTAGTTCTTGTACTATTTTTTCATAGGTTTGCATCCCTATATTGTTCAAAGTTTAGGAAATGGTCCCCACCGTCAACCTGCCCCCGTTTTCTGCTGACGTAGCTAACGGAATGCCACGTCAGCAATGTCACGTCACCCACGTGGCGTTAAGTTTGCCACATCAGCAGGGACTATTTCCAAAAAAATTGAAAATGCAGGGACGAAATCCTAAGTCAAAATTTATAGGGACTAAAACCAAAATTTGTTAACTTTGGAGGGACTAAAAACTATTTTGTGGCCTTTTTTCAGACCAAGTTGTACAGGGACAGAAAACCACCTCGATATCCCCAAATACTAGAAATTATACCAGAAAAATAAATTCGACAAATTTGTCCTCGTGTCTCTAATGTATGATTTTTTGTTTCTTCTATTTTCTAATCAAATCTCAGAGCAATCAAACTGGAATAAGAAATTACCTTGATACTCTCGAGTACTAGAAATCATACCAGATGAAGGGATTTGTCAAATTAAAACTCGTGACCCTAATGAATGATTTCTTTGTATTTTCTAGCCAAATTTTGGAGCAAGTCAGACAAAAATAAGAAATTACCTCGGTACCCTTCATTATTAGATATATCATACGAAATGAAGGAATTTAGTAATTTTAACCATGTGGTCCATAATGTATGAATTTGTTTTTATTTTCTTTCCAAATTTCATAGCAAGTCGTGCTGGAAAAGAAAATTAGCTCGGTATCCCTATACTAAAAATCATACCGGAAGAAGGAATTTGGCAATTTAAACCATGACAAAACTTGGCTAGAAAATAGAAACAAATCATATATTAGAGCCATAGGTTTCAAATTTGTTGGAACCAAAATGGTTTTGGTTAAATAATCACTTAAGTTTTAATGTTAACAAAAAGGTTAAATTTGTATGGCAAACTTGTGTTAAAGGACTAACTCGTTATTCTAGCTTGCAAAATTGTCGTAAGTATAGCTAAACGAGGAAACTGAGTATAAGTTTCTTAAAATAGCTTTGAGAGAATATTTAGGGATATCGAGGTAGTTCCGTGTCCCTGTACGACTTGGTGTGAAAATGGTTGGAAAATAGTTTTATTTGTTAAAATAAGTTTTTAGTCCCTCCAAAGTTCACAAATTTTGGTTTTAGTCCCTATAAATTTTATCTTAGGATTCGTCCATGTATTTTTATTTTTTTTGGAAATAGTCCTTGCTGACGTGACAAACTTAATGCCATGTGGATGACGTGACATTCTGTTAGCAACGTCAGCAGAAAACGAAAGTAGGTTGATGATGGGGATCATTTCCTTAACTTTGAACAATGTGGGAATGCAAACCTATAAAAAAAAAATATAAGGACTAAAACCAAAAAAGGCCAGGGACCAAAATTTATTTAAGCGACTTTTTTTATGTGAAATGGTGGTCCGTTGTTTTTCTCATTTTCATTTCTTCTGAATGAAACAACGTACTCAAAGGAACGATGCGGTAACGTAACAATAGTAATAAAATAAGGTGGCATAAGCATAGGTGAGTACAATTGGCATTATCCCCATCCAATGCACCTCATTTTATATTGAAGTTCTTTCTGGGAACCGAAGGAAAGGAAATGCCAAGACAATAAAGACGAACTGAGGATCAAACAATCGGAAGCGACAACTTTTTGGGTGCGTGTTAGTTGAACAACTTCCAAGTGGTCAAGTCGGAAAAACCAATCAGTAAGCAAAGAAAATGTCATTGTATAAGAATATGATCACTAATGAATGAATGATAATAAAGAACTGCACTAGCAACTAAAGTTTCGTCATTGTAGGCAAAAATAGGCAACCACGAGAAGGTAGTAGATGCTAGACGGAAGATGAAGCAGTTAAGGACAAAAAAAAATCATATTATTCTGGTTCAAATGCACAGTTAACAACAAACTCAGCACAAACAGCATTTTTGTAAGATCACTTCAAGGGATCGAGGAAAGGTAGTGAGAGGCAAAATGTGCCCTCAAGGTGTCTGAGGATTAATGTCTTGTGCTGAAAGGCGTCAAAAAGCCCATATCTTACTAAAGCTCAGTCCTTAAAGCAAGCAACACCAACCTTAGTCTAAGTGGTGACCAAAAATAGAGGCAGAAAAAGATAATCCTAATATATGTATTGCAACTATAAGCAAAAAGCTTCTTAAACCTCATGAATCTCATGATCAAGACAACAAGAGAGAAGAAAGAAAAGAAAATAACAAATGAAAATGTCATTGGCAACACTATCAATTTTACATTTTAATTGTCAGTGTTTGAGAGAAACACGAGAGAAAGCAGTGAGGCTTCGGTTAGACCATGTAATTAATCAGCAACTGATTTGAGTGAAACAGGTGCTAACTCCAAATAGTCAAAATCCTCTGTTATACCAATCTGCAAAGGGACACAAGTACAAGACACATAAGAGAAGAAGAGAGACAGGAGTTGACAACAGGGCTGGCAACAAGGAAGATTATATTTCAGCTGAGTTGCAGAAGAGGATATTTATCATTTAATGTGGTAAGCTTGTTAAAGTTGCCAAGTTACAT
Organism: Sophora flavescens; assembly: GCA_030762895.1. Lineage (NCBI taxonomy): Eukaryota > Viridiplantae > Streptophyta > Magnoliopsida > Fabales > Fabaceae > Sophora > Sophora flavescens. Next base: position 16,443,679 of record CM061066.1, read on the forward strand.
CATTCTATTCCAAGTAACTATTTGACAGCCAAAAGAAGCCATAAGAGTTAGCTAAGGATTATGCAAAGTGAGTTGCATATTGAAGTCTTAAAACTTAAATGACTGACCTCCTTGTACATGTTTTCAAGTTGCTCCTTTGCCTGAGGGAAGTTGTTTGAACACCATTGCTTCAGAGTAAAGATGTTGTCTGCACATTTTTTTGGCCAAAACAAATAGAGATTATATGTATTACCAATTATCGTCATACAAGTGACATTTCACAATACCAGATACTCCATTTCTCCCCTTAGACACACACTATCCATGGGGAAAAAATGAAAGAGAAAACATATAAGGTAGAACCTGTCCATCTGTTGGCTGATGCATGAGCAACTTCAATTGCTTCCTCTGACAATATTATATTATACCAAAACATCAGTGTTCCAAGTACTTCCAACTTCCAAACTTTTAAAACGTACTAAGATTAACCTTCTATCATGTAAATTGTAATACAGATAAATAACTAAATAAATAATCATTTCCTAACTCATTGCTTCAAAGGCAGCAGGATCGTTATCTTTGTACTTCGCCAGTTCATCCTGAAAATGTCACATAATTTGACTGTGTCAGAAAGCTGAGTTAATACTGATCATACTAATGCACTGTCAACAAATAATCCATTAACCAACCTTCAACTCATTATGCTTCAGCTCAATGGTCTTCAGATCAGCGAGGGCTACCTCCCGTTCATCCTGGTGAAAAAGCAACATTGAGATATATGATGACCAGGCATTTAATTTGTCAGGAGTAAAGCAATTACAACTCACAGATTCCTCTCGCCCCTTCTTTAGTGCCTCACATTGGTCAACAAGTTCTGCATGCCGCTTCTTACTGCTTTGCAGATCAGAGTCAAGTTTGCGGTACACATTCCTAAGCTGTGTATCAAGTTTATATAATAAGGTTATGATAGGATACTATAGAGGGTAGTGACCAACTTATCAACATAAGATGGTATAACAGCACAGTTAATAGCTTTTTCAGTGGAACTTTACCTGATTTCCAGCACAGCTAGGAAGACTCCAGAAGTATACCTGACAAGCAAAAGTATCAGCATTGATTATAGAAAGAAAAACACCAAGAAAAAACTCCACTTTAACTTTGACAATTTCTCCATGGTCACAGATAGCGGAACAAGTATTCAATACAGATGCATCCCTAAGCATTATACTAGAAGTGGGATATTAACTAACTTACAGAGGTTCCTATCTTATCTTTGGAAACAAGGTCATCATCCACTAAACTTTGGACAACATCTTTCACAGACTGAGAGATAACACCCTTCCTGGGACCCAACTTCTCCAGCTCCTTAAGCTGAAATAACAATAATAAAATCACACATGAGTCAGTAAATTGTATGATCAAACACGTTAATCATCCTAAGTAATAACAAAACGGTAAGGTGAAGTGTAAAAGTGTAAGAGTAAATAATGAAATTAGTAATTGGAACTATGGAGGTCCTCAAATGTGCATTTCATCTTCCAATTAATCCACGAATGTGCACATGCTAACTGGCATCAGAGACTAATTTGAAGGATGAAATAAATATTCAAAGACATAGGAGTAACTTTCATCACTCAGAAACTAATATGAGGAATGAATGTTGTATCTTTGAACAACTAATTTGACAATTTATTGAGGCGGTAAGCAAACCAGGTAGAAATCGTGGGATTCGTAAAAGATTTGAAGCATCTTCTCACGCTTCTCTTCCAATGAAAGACCCCTTTTCTTCGACTGCAACAACACAAACAAAACACATTTCATCTCATCTCATCAACCAAATTCTAATTATATTTAGCATTTTCACAAACACGGAGAGAGCGCCCTCCAACACAATTCAAACTGCAGAAGCTGTAGCGAAATATTAAGTTGGAGATGAACAGAGAACAAAATTAACAGAAGAATTTCAAGCAGAGAGAGAAACCCATTTACCATTGCGATTTGTGACGGAGGATGATGAACAAGATTACGGTTTGAATTGTGAGGTTTTCGTTTCCACGATTCTCTGGTTTTGGCGGGAAGACGCTATATTAAATTTTGCAGCTTATGCTAAAAAATTCTCCAATATTTATGTGATATATGGAGTCACACTTTCTTTTCTGTAACATTCTTTCTCTCCATCAATCATAATTTGCTATTTACCAGTAAAATACAATTATAACTCATTAACATTTACATAGATTCTTAGCCTTTGATTTGTAAAGTACATACACCATTTTTTGAGACATTATCCAACACCGTCACCCTATCAAAATCTTATTAATCCGAGTCAAGCTACTTTAAAGACTTATCCGAGAAGGTAAAAGTCTCACATTGCCTATTAGAAGAATGATCTGGACATTTATTAAGAAATTAAAAAAAAAACTAGATGCTAATCCGTAGGATATTAGATATTTAAATTTTCTTATTATATTATTTTAAAATATTTTTTATATGAGTTTAATTGATATAGGTTGTCGGTGTAAAGTTTTTTCACAGTCAATCAATCACAAATCATGATATAAATGATTTTAAAGATGATTTGGATAAGAATCAAAGATTTTTAATAACGTGATGATTTATTATTGGTTGACAGTATAAAAAACCTTTACACCGACAGTGTATACAAATTAAACTTTTTTTATATATCACAAAGATAAAATAATTTTAGTTATACATAAGTAGATACAATAACCATAAATATCATTTTTATTATAATGTGTGGATTGTAAATTTTACACCATCTTGAAATTCATTTATACCTTGATTTCTTATTAGTTAATAGTGTAAAAAAATTCACACGGATAGTGTATACCAATTAAACTTATTTTATATATCTTAATTTTACTTTTTGGAATTTTATTTATTTATTTACGCTATTGTATTTTTTTAGTATAAGCATTAGGAGTTTTAATAATATGACAGATAATTTTCATATTTTTACTTTGTTTTTTTTCCCTGAATTTTTACTTTGTTATTAATGTAAGAATAGCTAATTCTTTGGTAACATTAACTTTTCATAAATTCTAAGAAGACTCTAATATGTTTTAAATAAATTACTCATGGACAATATAATGCCAATCATGGGAATACAAATTTTAACAATATATATGACAATTGACATTTACTCTATTGGCAAAATAATTGTATTTTTATCAAATATTTTCTAAACCAAATATACATTAATTCATTGGTTTAAGTTATCTACCAAAAATAATTAGTTTAAGTTGATGCCATATTATATAGTAAATTAATAAGAAATTTCTAGATAGTAAATGAAGACATATACTTTATTTGTTTTAAATCCAGAAAAACAATTATGATTTTAAAATGTTAAATTATTATTATATTATTTATTATTTTAATATATTTTTTTAAAATTGCCTCTTAATATTCCAAATTCATATAAACAAAAAAAAATTAAAATATTAAATATCATCAACTTTTTAATTAAATTCCTTTAGATTTATTTATTATTAAAATATTTAACAATTTTTTTTATTTTGTAAGTAAACTTTAAAAGGTAAGTAATTTTAAAAATTATATGGAGCAAACAATTTCATATCTGGAAAGTATATTTGCTCTTATAAAAAAAAGTATATTTTCTAAGCACGTATCATGAATAATATAGGACAAAAAAATGATTATATTAGCCACTTGAGATAGAAGTAAAAAAGGATATTTTCTTTTATGTTTTGAGAGGCGATGTCAATTTTAAAAAAAAAATAAATAAATAAAAAAGTAGATGTAAAAATTTGATGTTAGTGGGGTTTCAACACCTCGTTATGTAATTGCTTAGTAGATTTGTTTTTGGGGCTTTTAGTCCCGTATTATACCAACAAAAATTTGAGAGAAATTGAATTTTAACGAATAAGATATTATGCAGGATTTTTTTATATTAGATAAGCAACAAATAACAGCCTCATTTGATTTCTTATATTTTCTTATTTTTATTTATTTTCTTAACTCTGTTAATTTTTACTATTATAGTTTTTTTATAAGCTTTAAAAGATTTACCATTTTTTGTAATTCACTATGCAATAGGCTACTGATTTCGACAACATTTATTTTAACATACATTAGTGTAAGAACAATTCATTATTTGAGTTAAATTCTTTTCTTAATTTTTTTTTATTAAATCACTCGTGGACAATGTAAATTGATTATTGCATCACCAAACATTAACCGCGTACTTGGTAATTGGTATCAGCTATGTTAACAAAATAAATATGCTTGAATTAATATTTGTTTTTAATCAAATATGCATTAATCCAATAATTTAAGCTGATACTATATTTTTTTTAAGTTGATACTATTTCAAAAAAAAATGATACTATATTAAATATCAAATCAATCAAATACTTGTTTAAGATATTAAATGGAGATATATACCTTGTTCATTTTTTTTAACATAACCTTATTCATTTTTGAATTATTAGTATTTTGAGATATTTATTTTATTTTTAATTATTATTATATAAAACTTTAAAAATACAAAAATATTATTTTTTAAAAAAATTATCTTTAATATAAAATAATTAAATATTGAATAAAAATATTAAATACTATATAAAATTTAATTTTAACTTAATTATTATTATATTTACTTATTATCCAAAATATTTATAATTTTATTGATTTTAATTATTATGTTAAATTTATTGTTGTGTCGTTAAAATGCAGGTTAATTATCAAATAAAATAGTGGATAGATCAGGAGTTGCTTTCCTTCGGGAATAGCTATGCTGGTGTTAGTTTAGTTTTAATTCTTTTTCTTTTTGTTCTCATTCTTTAACAAAAAAAAATATATAATAGAACAATAGATAAAATAAAAGAAACCGTGAGAGAACAGTGGTGGAGAGCAAATATTTTTCCCCAACCTAATCGTTAGGATGATAGTTTCTACCTTCTACTAGGTACCCGTAAAAATTATCCACGACGTATAGAGCAATTATCCATATAATGAATAAGGGTTCGGGTACGACTAATTATCCACATATTTGAATGAAAGTAAGGGGGCGGGTACGGTACTATAGTACCCATCCTGCCCTGCACCCACACACATATATGAATATTTATTTATTTACTTATTTACTTATATTACTAATTAATATATATATATATATATGTATATATAAAAATTTAACTATAACACAAATTTTAAAACCACGAATAATAAAGATTCATAACTTTCTAAACCTAACAACATCTATAATTTTTTTTGGATGTTTTTATTTAGTTAAATATTTTCATTTGTAATATGTTATGAATAGATTTAAAAGACATTTGTATATTTGTAAATGTTATAATGCTTCTTTTGTTATTTATTTTTCACCGTTAAAGTGGGATAACAAGTGCGGGTACTGATACTTAGGTATCCAAATGATACGGATAAGAGTACTAAAGTTGATATCCATATGGATATGAGTCCGATTTCGGGTAAATTTTTAAACACGAATATAAGAATGGGTACTATAATACCATACCCATACCTTTTAACGGGAATGTTCTCGAAACTTTATATTATAGTATAGATAAAAAAAAAACAAAAGAAATGTGAGGCAGGAACACTATTGAGGCCTTGAAGGAGGTTTTTACAAATTATTATTATTATTATTATATAGTGAAATAATAGTAATAGACTATGTAATCATCAAAAAGAAAAAAAAAAAGATGGAAGTGAGCCGAGGTGTGTTCAGAGGGGAAAATGTGGAGAAGGATTTGAGGTAATAGAATATCCAGAGACTTCTATGAAAATGATAGTTAATAGAATATAAAAATAATAAATAATAAAAAACATAGAAATGATTTGGCGGGATCACTGTGCTGGAAGCGATTCACAAATTATATAGTTATTGATCAGTCAAAAAAAAAAGAATTAAGAAAATAAATTTGTATTGGAATATTGTATATTTAACACATTAAAAATAGTTTTCAACAAAACATTTTTTTATTGATATTTTAACTAGATCACTGGTTAAAAAGATCATTTTTAATTCATAATACTTGAATCCATACCAGGAACAAAACTCTTTGTCGTTTTTTTAATTAATATATTCATGATTATTTTGAAATTTAAAATTACCTATGCCTTGATAATAGTAGTATATTATTTTAGCAATTATTAATGTTTATTTTGTATTCCTTTAGCCATTTAAAATACAGTCACATAATTATTACATACTACTTAAACACATTTAAACTAGACACGGTAATTCCTTTCCTTGTGAAATAATTTAATTATTTTAAAAGTGTTTAAGTCATCACTGTCATGTATTAAAACTATATGTAATTTATCTTCTCAAGAAGTTTTGATTTGATTTCTACAATTTTCTTTTAATTTAGGTTTTAAACATTGTTGTCAGAGTTGTTAACAGAAAATATTTAGACTTGAAATCCTTTTTTTTTTTTGAATAATTAGTATACGGAAATCATATTAGACCCTGATTAATCCAAGTCGAGTCTGGTGGACTCATTAAGGGCAAAGCTCTTTCCTGTGCTTATTTTTCATTCATGAGATTCGAACATGAGAATTTGCTTAAAAGAAACGAAGTTATAACCACTTGAACTAACAAGCCTTGATAGACTTAATTCAGTTTAACATATTTTTGTGAGATGTAACCGTTATGCATACTAACCTCTTTGTTCCCTTTGGTTAATTTTCTTTTGCAATTCAGTGTCTTTCCCAAAAACCAGGGTTTGACATAGGGGTGACAAATGGATGAATTGGATAAATTTTTATGCGGATTATAATGGATGGATTGAAAACAATTCATTAATCCATTATGATCAATTAAAAATTCATTAAAAAAGATCCAATCCATCCATAATCCATTTAATAAAATCCATTCAATCCTTCTATTAACAATTTTTTTTATGGGTGGATATCAAATCCATCCATAAAAATTATTTTAAATTTTATTACTTTTAAAATATTCTCTCCCTCTCTCCTCTCTCCTCTCTCCTCTCTCCCCCATCTCCTCTCTCCATGTATATATGGTGAGATAATTAACAAATATATATGATTATACACTACAAAAAAACATTTGTTTAGCGACCATAATATTCGGTTGCTAAACAGTGTAAATCGGTCGCTATTTAATTTAGCGACCGAATTAGCTACCGATTAATGGTGGTAGCTGAATACTTGGTCGCTAAGGTTTTAGAGATCGAATTAATATTTCGGTCGCTAAGTAGCGACCGAATATGTAGTCGCTAAAAAATAAAAAACGGTCGCTATTAAGTTGGTCGCATTTTTTGGGTAACCATTTCTAGCGACCGATAATCGGTTGCTAGTTCGGTCGCTAAAGTTGGTTACTGTTAACCTATATTAGTGATGGATTTTCGGTCGCTATACCTCATCTGTAAATGGTAAATAAAGTTTAGCGACCGAATTATCGATTTCTAATTCGGTCGCTAAACTGGTTATTATTAACTTTTTTTTTAATTTTACTTTTTAAAATAAATTTTTTTTCCTGATTTTCTTTAATCGTTAGCAAAATTACTAATAAAACACATCAAATTACTTATGAAATATACAATCATAAAAAATAATAAATATATATAAAAATAATATTCCAAAATGTCGTACAAGAATCGTTTAAAGTCAAAAATATGGGAAAAAAAATCAGTCATGATGAGGGGGAGATGGAGGAATCCAATCATCCTTAGCGTCCGTACCACCGACGTCTGCTAGCTGATCGTCCGCTGGAGTAGCAAGACATCGATGGCTGGCGGCGGAACCGGAGGAGCGGCAACAGCGGCACAACCGCTGAGCATCATCGGGAGCAATCGAGTCTGGATCCTCATCTGCTTCCAACACCACCGCAGTGTCGCGCCTCGCTCGATGCTCGCCGCATCACTCTGGTGTGCTCGAAGTCAATCAGGTAATCCGGTTCCCCATCTGCTGCTCTCTCTCGCTCTTCTCCCGAAGCTCCGCGTTCAGCTGCGTGATGGTGTCCTGCATTTGGTGGAACTGCTCCTGAGGGACGGTATCGACGCAGGAAGGAGCAGGCTTGCCGGACGATGAAGCGATAAACTCGCCTCCCAGGTGTCCGAGGCCATACACGTGCCCCTTCTTGTTCCTGCCCCCGACGACCTCCAAATAAATGGCATTATCATCGACGGAGACAGGAGAGCGGGGCCTATCACCAGTCAAAGCCTCATCTTGTGACTGTGAGGCGCGTGATATGGCATCGTCCTTCTTCTCGTTGAAGCCCACCTACAAAGTATAGTTGAAGAGATTTAGTTAAAATTATATCTAATATTAACAATTCATTTATAATAAATTACAAGTAAACAATAAATTATTTTTTTGCTTACAGCATAGTTACGGGCCTTGTCGTTGACCCATGTCCCCGACTTCAACTTCTTCGTCCTCTCCACCAACTCCATAGCAGTCGGAGCCCGCTGTTTCTGTGCTTTCTGCACAAAAATGTAATATTAAATTCATAAGAATAATTAAAAATGAAAACTAATTAATTAAATAGTATATTAAGTCAAAAGTTTAATGTATTACCAGCTCGTCGTAGTGGGCGGCGGCTGATTTAGACCCACCGGTCCAAGCACATGAGCCACCATCAGAAGCTCGATTACGCCGAGCTGTGGCCTGGATCTCCTGGAACTTCTCGCACTGCCCAAATCTTGGTCCAGCTGCCTCCCGATCTCGGGATCCACCCACCTCCCCTTATTCTCGACCCTTCCTCGCCTTGTTCGTCCGATTCTTCATGACCAGTGAGCCTTTATGCTCAAATATGTCCCTGACGAGAGCCTCTAAAGCTAAGTTCCACCTATACTCTTTCTGCAACTTACAGTTGTTAGGAAATTCATGTGTACATATATATAATGTAAATTTAATTTAAATAACTTAATAAATTGTTACCTTAAACTCTAGAAACAACTGATCCCTATGCCCCAGTGGGATGGCCTTCCATGTAGGCCATGGACCATCAAACTTGCGTCGCAGGATCTTCGATATCGAATCAGAAGGGCCCCTTCATGCGTAAAGCTGCAGCAAAATTAGAGCATTAATAAATGTTCTAAATAAATTTAAAAAAACAAGTAAATAGAAATTAACGATAGTTTATATATATTAAAAAATTAAATTAGCATACTCGTTATCCCCCCTGGGGATAAGAAGAATCCTCCTATTGGATGGACCATGACTCTCCTGTCCCGATGATGATGATGGTCCTGTCGCCGTAGGTGGGGATGATGAGGGTGCAACCTGTGTCCTGACCACATGAGGCTGGGTGGGGGGTGCAACTCCATCACCCTGAGGTGTCCCGTCCACATAGGTGCTGGTAGGGTGGTCTCGATCTGAAGGCTGTGGGTCGGCCGGGGAAGGGACTCTCGCACGACGACCTCCACGACGACCCCTACCTCTAGAGGAATCTGCCATCTGTGGAAAAAATGAAAAGATGATTACACAACAGTGTAAATAATACAAAAATAAATTACCTAATAAGTAGAATGACATTTACACAATGACTTATGACATAAATAAATTACCTAAGTAGAATCTCCGTCACTAAATTCACCCTCACTCTCATCAGTATCACTTGATCGGAATGTACCTTCGCTAGATGCGTCCAACTCGGATTGATCCATTAACTCTCTTTCAACTTCTTCCCCATTTCCGGAAATGTCCGCCAGAGAAATAACAATAATGTCCGGCGTAATTTGCAACGGTACGTGGGGTCTTGAAAACTCATCATCTTGGTACGGAGCATCTTTTTCAGGCTGGTTGATTACATTATCAGTAATTATACTACGAGCCTTTATCTTAATAACACCCTACCAGCCATGATGTCCTTCGGGATATGGCGAGTAATAAACCTGCTCTGCCTGTTGTGAAAAAATGAATAGGTCGTACGCCTTATTATACCTTCGAGACAGCCTAACTTGAACAATACTATAATTTTTATCTATTTTTGTCCCTACGTCAAGAGTAGGATCAAACCAATCACACTTGAAGATAGCTAACTTCATCACGGGGAAACCGGTATAATCGAGTTCAAGGATGTCAGTTAGAACCCCATAGAAATCATCCTCTACATTGCCATCAGTGGCTCGCACACAAACACCATAGTTACACGTCTGCATTCCTTCATTCCATGTTTTTGTGTTAAATTTATATCCATTTACAAAATAAGTATTCCATGATGTAACCCATCTGTTAGGCCCCCATGCCAAATTTGTCAACAATGGATTTTGAACATTGTTTTCTGGATCTAGTACCTAAAAAATCAAATATTATATTATTCTTATACATGCTATATATTTAAGGAGATAAAATGTATTTCAACAAATGAAGGTGCTTAACCTACATATTTACTTGAACCACGTAGCAAAGTGAGAAGTAATTTCTCGATCAACCCGATCGCTTGAAATGTCAAAGTTGGAGATCCCTTAGAAAATTGTCGTACATCCTACATATGGGAGATTAACAAACAGGACGATTAATAATCATAAATGTCAATTGAACTTATAAAAGACATTGTAGAAACTTACTCTAAATATGGCGCGACCTCTTCACAATTTTGAAGGATATACAGATGAGCAGCATTAATGTCACGCTGCTCCAAGGAATATCCTTTTGATTTGCCACTAAATCTGCCCGGATAGTTGAATATTGATATAGGAGGACTAGTTGAACTTCCTTCTCCCGAATCAACGTTTCTAGGCATCCTTGTCCTTCTCGTGTTAACTTCGTCCGGATAGAAATAAGAGGCAAAAGTGGAAGTCTCCTCTACTAAGTATGCTTCACAAATGGAACCCTCCACTCGTGCCTTGTTCTTGACTTTGTGTTTAAGGGAGTGCAGGAACCTATTACAGAGGGATACATACAAATAATTACTAGTTTTAGGGAAACCTAAACTACGCTCTCGTGTTCGTGAATTTCATATGTATTAAGTAAAATAGTTGATGTTGTTTACCTCTCAAATGGATACATCCAGCGGTATTGGACTGGGCCACCAACTCTTGCTTCGTACGGTAGATGAACTGGCAGGTGTTCCATGGAATCAAAGAAACTCGGCGGGAAGATTGCTCCATCTTACATAACAAAACGGGTATCTTGACTTCCATATCCTTTAATTGATTCACATTTAGTGTTGTCGATGTAAGCTCCCTGAAAAAGTGGCTAAGCTCAACAAGTGGGTTCCAAATTTGCTTCGGTAATGCGTCGAACGCAATTGGAAGCAACCGTTGCATGAACACGTGGCAATCATGACTCTTCATTTCATGTAACTTTGCTTCCTTAATGTCAACACATCTACCCAGATTGGAAGCATACCCATCTGGTAACTTTAGTTCTTTAACCCACTTACGAGGCGACCACTTTCTGTGCTTTACTTAGTGTATAACTTGCCTTCGGTTTGATAAGTCTGCCACGACCACCATCCTGCAACTGAATCTCCTTCCGATTACAAATGTCAGCCAGGTCCAATCGGACTTTATTTGTATCCTTTGTCCTCCCCTTGATGTCGATCACAAATGTCAAACACATTCAAAAACACATTCCTCTCGAGATGCATGACATCAATGTTGTGACGGAGAGTAGCCGCATCCTCCAATACGGCAACCTCCAAAATATACTTTGTTTTGTCCAATTATGGTTGACGCCATAACCAGGAATATGTTCTCCTTGGACGAGCGGTAAGTACTGTACTCTACGCCATACATTAGGACCAGTCAACCGTGGTGGAGGCGGTGTTGTCTCCGCACAACGCTTCTTGAATGCATTCTTGTTCCGCCTATAAGGATGATCTTCTGGAAGGAATTGACGATGACAATCAAAATATGAGATCTTTCGACTATTTTTAAGCGTGAATGCCTTCGATCGCTCCATACATATTGGGCATCCAAGCTTCCCCGCGGTCATCCAACCCGACACCATCCCATAAGCAGGAAAGTCGTTGATCGTCCACATTAAAGCTGCTTTCATGATGAAATTCTTTCTCAAAGATACGTCATATGTCAACACACCATCATTCCACAGCATTACCTTTTGGATTAGACGGACCCGGAATTATGACTGTTAGGAACATAAACTCCCGCTTCATGCACATCCCCGGGGGAAGATTGTACGGAGTCAGGATAACCGGCCAACAAGAGTATGCTTTTCCAGACTGCCCAAAAGGATTAAATCCATCAGTAGATAACCCCAATCGGACATTCCGAGGGTCCTGCAAAAATGCCATATGAACCCTATCAAAATGCTTCCACGCTTCTCCATCAGATGGATGACACAAGACATCTTGCTCCCTCTCATGCTCACTATGCCACCTCATGTGAGCTGCGCAGCGGGCCATCGAAGAGTACAATCTTGTAAGTCTTGGCACGAGCGGAAAGTACCACATCTTTTTTAGTGACCTCTTCTTCTCAATGCCCATCCTAATGGTTGTCTTATACCGATCCGCACCACAAAATCGACAACATGTTATGCTTTCCGCTGAATCATCCTTATAGTACAACATACATCCATTCGGGCAACAATCAATTTTCAAACACCCTGCACTCCAAATTTTCCACAGACTTCTTAGCATGATAAAAACTAGTAGGCATCCGATTGTCTTCTGGCAACGCCTTGGACACTGACCTGGTGAGGCGATTAAAACAGCCTTCTTGCATATTGTAGTCAGATTTGATACTCAACCATTCCATGCACATCAACAACTCCGTGTACTCCCGACATCCTTCCCACAATGGAGATCGTGGCATCACTCAAAGATATCATAGAATCTTTGAGCTTCGGGATTCGGATTCTCCTCTATGTATTGGAAACCCATTCCACCATCTTCTCCCCCATCTTCTTCTAGTACAACACCAACCGATGGTCCATCATGATCCATTATCATCTGCTCGTATGGATTCAATTCTTCCCTCCGGTCACCACTTCCATAGTACGAACCTTCAACCACAATCGGGTTTAAGTCAGGCAACATCTCACCATGGTTACTCCACCAATAGTAATCAGGCATGTAGCCCTTCTCATAAAGATCGGCTACAACTCCATCCACGCTTTTGAAAGATTGACACTTGCATCTTTTGCAAGGACACCTCAATTGATCACCGCCCAGCCGTATAAATCTCTCCTGGCTAACAACAAACTCTATAAACTCACCCACTCCAACTCTATACTCTTCCCTAAGACGTTTATTCCGATACAACCTACGATACATCCATTTCCGATTCTCCGGAATATCCATTGCTGACAATTAAATAGCCTGACCAATCCTACAATAACACTTATATATTACGGTGCATTCCAATAACTCCATCAATCTCGTTCTTATGACAAGATATGAACCTATCTCATTCGAGAAGAAACCTTTGCCACACTCGGCTACTAATAGTTATTCCCATATTCAAATACCTTATACTTGACAAAATTTCGGCAGCATTTCCCATCGATCTCCAAGTTACACGACTCGAGCACGGTGAGAATCACCGCGATCAAGTATGCACCAGGAGAACAAAAGGAAATGCATCAGACAGAGATTTCAACAAGTATATAAGGCATTTGAACATTGATTTAGACTATTGTACGAGTGTGAAAAAGGTTTTTTCCCAAACTGTCCCACTTGGACAATTCAAGATTCAATACAATGAGCATGCATACCTTGATAAGTTACGCATGCTCATTACTATTGAATCTCAAACAGGAAACTAAGGCTTTCGTAAATTAATTATTAACTCTAATAGAAAATAAAACCATTAACCTATAAATATTGCAACATTGTTGAGCTTATATAAATTACAGCGTAAATCAATACAAACTTAGATTAAATATTGTAGCAAACATCCTATTGAGCTCCGCTCTCCACTAACAAGTAGCAGTTAATTGTCAAACACATGCATAATTTCTAAATTATCAAGACACAACCAAAGATCCCGCATTTCGGACAGGATCACATCCTATTGAGCTCCGCTCTCCACTAACAAACAACACATATTGACAAACACATGCATAAACATTAAATTATCAACATACAATCAGACAAGATCACATCCTATTGAGCTCCGTTCTCCACTAACAAACAACACATATTGACAAACACATGCATAAACATTAAATTATCAAGATACAATCACACAAGATCACATCCTATTGAGCTCAGCTCTCCACTACCAAACAACACGATAATTCACATAATACATTACACTGAGTGTTCAGAGAACTTACCTGAGAGAGAAAACACAACCGAGCAAGGATAAGGGCAGGAGCCGAAGCCAATAGAGAGTAGAAGAATATGACAACAAGGACCTATCGTGCATAAATGAAATTAGTCATTTCAAATCAAATCACTATTCTATATATACAGAATCTAGTACAACTATTTATAAGACTAGAAACACATAAATTAATATAAAATAGAATCAACAATATACGGTTGCATAAAACATCTTTATATTAGAGTTAAATGTTAGATATTGATAAATTTTTCCTAGTCTAGTTGTCGCCCAATTAATAAATGAATTGTAAAGGTGAAACAACATACATTATTAAAATAAATAAAATTAAATAAAAATAAATAAATTTATATTTAATCAAGCAAGAAAAACAAGAGAAAAACATGGTAGGAAATCACAATTTATATCCAAATACTATCAGCAACCCTCGAATAAATTCTAAGCATGAGAAAAACAAGATTGAACACATGGAACGTTTAATTATATCAATCGAGAGGAACACAAATTCAGTAAGTGTTAAATTCTGATATTGAGTAACAACAAGCCAACATAGCATACCAAAATAATAAGGGTTTCATCATCCCCATTGTACAAGAAAATCTAAATAGAAAAACTCATAGGAAGCATCAATACTACCCTCATTTGTTATATGATTAGATCAATTTAGATTTAGCTCTAATGCTTTATGCAAACACAAACACGAAAACCTCCCAGTCACCACCGTGTTCACACCATCACAGACCACATCAGACACAACTTCTCCCATTCATTTATATAAACACAAACACGAAAACATTTGTGAATGATAAAGAAGTATTTAAAATCTGACACATGTAAAAACGAAAATTAAACATCAAAATCCAACCACAAACCACATAGCAAAAGCAAAACACAGAGTTTTCAACAACAAATTTGTTACCTGTATTTTGTGAATCCGCCGACAGCTAACGTATCTCCCCAGTCCCCAAGCGAATGGATGAGAGAGACCTTAGAAACACATAGAGAGAGAGAAGCAGAGTGAGATAGAGAGAGATGCGAGAGAAACAGAGACAGAGAGAGAGAGAGATGGAGTAGAGGAGAGCTTACCTGAGCAGAGGGGATGATGGTGGTGACAGGAGGTGTCTTGTGGTGGCCGGAGCGCGCGGCTAGGAAGAGAGAAACAGTGAGACAGAGAGAGAGAGATGCGAGAGAAACAGAGATAGAGAGAGAGATGGAGTAGAGGAGAGCTTACCTGAGTAGATGGGAGAGAGATATGCGACGGATAAAATGAGGAAGAAGGAGGTTCTGTCGAATTTAGGGATTTCAGTTTTAGCGACCGAATTAGTTCGGTCGCTAATTCGGTCGCTAATATGGTTTGGTTGAATTTGAATTTATAATTTTAGCGACCGATTTAAATTTCGGTCGCTAACACGCGCTATTTTATTTATTTTACGTGCTGTTTAGCGACCGAATTAAAATCGGTCGCAAATATAAAGAAAGTTTGACAGTTGCATTTAATTCGGTCGCCATTTCGGTCGCTAACAATTCATAAATTTCTGAATTTTACTTTCCTTTGTTTAGCGACCGATATAGCGACCGATATCTCTGCTACGCTCTATTTCGGTCTCTATTTCGGTCGCAGAATCAACTCTAACCAGTGTTTCATGTAGATCCTACAATCGGTCGCTATTTCGGTCGCCAAAAGCAACCAAAATTTTCGGTCGCTAAATGACCTTTTTTTGTAGTGATATTCGATGTATGACGATATGCGAGATTACTCAATTACCTTAGTATACAAAAGAATGACATGGATAAGTTAATTAATAATATAAAATGTTGAACAAGGCATAACCATTGGAAATATAAATTGTGGCATTCAGTTCGTGCTTGGAACGGGAATTTAATTTCCTAATAATAGGTGTTATTTATTCAATGTCAGTATCTCATTAAATTCCTAACACTAAATTTTTTTTTATTGGCTATGAAAAACATCATCAAGCCTTTAGTGTTGGAACCACAATGAACGTTACTCTCATGGCCTTCCCAGCGCAATGTTGATACCATGAAGTCATGAACTTTGCAGAGGGAGAGAGCGATAGTTAGATTTAAGAGAGAGGGATGGAGGGTTAAAAGTCATAAAATTATTTAATTTTTAATAATTTTTAAAAAAATTATTGATGATTTGATTTCAGTTTTTTTTTTTTGAAAACTGAAAATGATTTAAAAAAACAAAATGGTTTTAGAATGTGTTAGTTGGTGTCTCAAAATTCAGTTATAAGCTAAAAGATCCTTTTGGAGGGAAAATCAATTTTGGCAGTTGCAAGCATAACTTATTTCTGTTGCAGCACAATTGGATGGTCAAGGGCTTGAGCTAGATTGGCTTCTGAAGGCTCTCTCCTATATAATCATAGGCATAGGCTATGGATAATAGAGAGGAGTGATCTGAGATTGTATCAACTTGTACTTTTTCTATACTTGTAAAATCATAGAGTTAGGATTGATCAAGAGTTGGTGAGCATTAGAGTGAATAGGCTTGGGATCTTGAATCTGTTTTTTTTACAGGGTGTAAACAAGGGCCAAGGGTAGAACTCTTTTGGGATTAGCTTGATGATCTTGTAACTCGATTCAATCATAGTGAAATACCTTTGCTCTCTCCCCGTGGATGCATGTAAGCCCCACCGGTTGAACCACGTAAATCTTGGTGTGATTCTTTCCTTCTCTTCTCTCTATTAGCTTCAGATCAGTAATTGTGTTCATTAATTTGCATCGATGTGTTTTCGGTACTGATGTGCTCTTGTTTCATTTGTTTCAGTGTGCTAAAACCACAACAAGTGGCGCCGTCTGTGGGGATTGGAACAAGGTGAAGCAAGAAATATTTCAGCATGGGATCAACCAAGTTTGATATAGAAAAATTCTCTGGATCAAATGACTTTGGCCTATGGAGAATAAAGATGCAAGTTGTTCTTGTGCAACAAGGTCTTGGAGATACTCTGAAGGGAGAAGCTGCACTTCCAATAACTCCCACTGCAGCAGAAAGGAACGAGCATATCGATAAGGCAAGGAGCATAATCATCCTATGCCTTGGAGACAAACCCCTCAGAGAGGTTACAAGAGAGCCTACTGCAGCCGCACTTTGGCTCAAACTTGAGTCTCTCTACATGACCAAGTCTGTGGCAAATCGATTGTTCATGAAGCAACAACTCTTCTCATTCAAGATGAGTGAAGACAGACCTGTAGCAGAGCAGATTGTAGACTATAACAAGATTCTTGATGATCTTGAGAATCTTGAGGTAACAATGGATGATGAAGACAAAGAACTAATTATGTTGAGTGCTTTACCAAGCTCCTATGAACACTTCAAGGATGCAATTTTGTTTGGTAGAGATCAAACAATTACTCTTGATGAGGTGCAATCATCCATAAGGACAAAGGAATTTCAAAGGAAGCAAGAAGCCAAGGCAGAAGGAAAATGCAGAAAGTTTGAATATTGTGAGAGGCAGACATGAAAGAAGGAACGGAAAGCAAGGCAAGCACAGATCAAAATCAAAGAATCTAGAAAAATCCAAGTATAAGTGCTTTCATTGTCATAAGAAGGGTCACTTCAAGAAAGAATGCCCTGAGAGGAAAAATAAAGGAGCAAAGACATCTCAATCATCAGGTGATGCTGCCATTGTGTCATCGGGCTTTGAATCTTCTGGATATGAGTCAGCAGAAGCTTTGGTGTTGATAAATACAGAATCAGAAAAGGATTGGGTGCTGGATTCAGGATGCACCTATCACATGTGTCCAAGAAAAGACTATTTTGAGTCTTTAACCCTATAAGATGGTGGAGTAGTCATATTGGGGAACAATAAGCCATGTAAAGTTCAAGGCCAAGGCTTAATTCGGCTAAAGATGTTTAGTGGACAAGAGATAATTGTCTCAGGTGTCAGTTATGTACCAGAGCTTTAAAGAAACTTACTTTCAATTAGTATGTTTGATAGTTTAGGTTACATAACCAATATTGAACATGGCATGCTTAAACTTTACAAAAATAGTAAAATTATAGCTAGAGGCATAAAGAAAAATGGTCTATACATATTAGATGGCTCTACTATTATTGCTCAGGCTGTAGTAGCTAGTCATACACTCACTGATAAAACTAAGTTGTGGCACATGAGGCTTGGACACATTAGTGAAAGGGGCTTAAAAGAATTAAGCAAACAAAACCTCCTAGATAATGATGAAATAGGAAAGCTGGATTTCTGTGATCACTGTATCCTAGGCAAGGCACATAGAGTCAGTTTTAACAATGGACTGCACAGATCAAAATCCATTTTTGAATATGCACATTCAGACTTATGGGGGCCTGCTAGAACTATGACTCATGGAGGGGCTCCCACTTTCTGTCTATTATTGATGATTACTCTAGAAGGGTTTGGATCTACATACTTAAAAACAAGAGTGATACGTTTGGAAAATTCAAGGACTGGTACACTCAAACAGAAACTAAAACAGGTGCCAAACTGAAATATTTGAGACTGACAATGTCCTGGAATACCTTTCAGAGCAATTTAATAAATTCTGCAAGAGTGCAGGTATCCAAAGGCACAGGACAGTTGCAGGAACTCCACAACAGAATGATTTGGCAGAGAGGATGAATAGAACAATCCTGGAAAGAGTGAGATTCATGTTATTAAGTGCCGGACTTACAAAGAGCTTTTGGGGTGATGCTGCTGTAACTGCAGTATATCTCATTAATAGGAGTCCATCTTCTGCAATAGGGTTCAAAACCCCTGTAGAAATGTGGAGAGGCAGACCTGCAGACTACTCAAACTTGAGAATATTTGGCTCATTGGCCTTTGCTCATGTTAAACAGGATAAACTTGGAGCAAGGGCAATTAGGTGTGTGTTCATTGGTTATCCTACTGGCATAAAAGGATACAAATTGTGGAGATTAGAACATGGTGAACCTAAGCGTATAATCAGTAGAGATGTAGTCTTTGATGAGACTAGGATGGCCATGCTAACAAAGGATCAGTCACCAATTACACCTGAAGATGCATCAGATAATACTCAAGTTGAGGTGGAGCTTTCCACAAGCAGAACCATGACTCAACCTGCTCAAGATGAAACAGAACCAGAGGAGCAACAAACTCAACCAATGGCAAATGATTATAATTTGGTCAGAGATAGAGCAAGAAGAAATATAGTTCCCCCAAGGAGATTTGGTCAGGCAGATCTTATATGCTATGCTCTAAGCATTGGAGAGGAAGCTCAAGCAAATGAACCAAGTAACTTCACAGAAGCTGTAACAAGTAGAAACAGTGCAGAATGGTGGAAGGCAATGGAAGAGGAGATGAAATCCCTTGAACAAAACAAGACTTGGACTCTAGTTGATACACCAAAGGGCAAAAGGATAGTAGGCTGCAAATGGATCTTCAAAATGAAGGAAGATACTCAGGATACAAACAAGGCTAGATTCAAGGCAAGACTTGTGGCAAAATGGTTCTCTCAAATTGAGGGAGTTGACTATAATGAAATATTTTCTCCTGTAGTCAAACACTTCTCAATAAGGATCCTACTTGCCCTGGTTACTCAATTTGATATGGATCTAGAACAGCTCGATGTCAAAACTACATTCCTTCATGGAAATTTAGAGGAAACAATATATATGCATCAACCCGAGGGATTTGACAAGTGCAAAGACAAGGTGTGCTTATTGAAGAAATCTTTATATGGTCTAAAATAAAGTCCTAGGGAATGGAATAAGAGATTTGATGACTTCATGATGAAGATGAACTTCCAGAGAAGTAGCTATGACAGCTGTGTATACACTTTCAAAGAGAATGAAGAAGTAATCATCTACTTACTCCTTTATGTAGATGATATACTTCTTGCAAGCTCTAAAAAGTCAGAAATTAAAAGGATAAAGGATCAACTGAAGATTGAATTCGAGATGAAAGAACTTGGAGGGGCTAAGAGGATCCTTGGCATGGATATCACCAGAAACAGAAAGACTGGAGAGCTACTGCTGTCTCAGTAAGGATACATGCAAATGGCAATTAGAAGATACAAAATGCATGAGTCTAAGTCAGTTGGAACACCATTAGGACAACTTGATAAATTGTCAGTGCAACAAGGGCCTAAAACAGAAGAGGAAAGGCAAAGGATGATATCAATTCCATATGCAAATGCTGTTGGCAGCATCATGTATGGAATGGCGTGTTGCAGGCCAGATTTGGCTTATGCTATAAATGTGGTAAGCAGGTTCATGGCAGACCCTGGACTAACCCACTGGAAAGCCATGAAGTGGATACTAAGGTATTTAAATGGCACTTTAAGCTCTGGACTCTTGTTCAGAAGAAGTACTCTTACTAAGGATGTGATAAAAGGCTATGTGGATTCAGACTATGCTGGAAACATTGACACTCGAAAATATGTCAGGGTATGTTTTCACAGTATTTGGTACTGCCATCAGTTGGAGATCAGTTCTGCAATCAGTGGTGGCCTTATCAACTACACAAGAAGAATTCATAGCACTCACGGAAGGGGTGAAGGAAGCAATATGGCTAAAGGGAATCATTGGTGAACGTGGAGTGCCACAGAGCTGTGTCACAATTTTCTGTGATAGCCAAAGTGCTATCCATCTCTCCAAACATCAAGTATACCATGAAAAATCTAAACATATTGATATTAAGCTTCATTTCATAAGGGATGTAATTGAGGCAAAGGAAATCCTTGTTGAGAAGGTTTCAACAGAGGACAATCCAGTCAATGCCTTAACCAAGTCCCTACCTTTATCCAAGTGCAAGCATAGCTTGGACTTGATTGGTTTTCAGTAAGAAGATGAAGGTTGGTGAGAGAGCAAAGCTATGGAACTATGATTGAATGGATTTAGAGACAAGGTGGAGAATTGTTAGTTGGTGTCTCAAAATTCAGTTACAAGCTAAAACATCCTTTTGGAGGGAAAATCAGTTTTGGCAGTTGCAAGCATAACTGATTTCTGTTGCAGCACAATTGGATGGTCAAGGGCTCGAGCTAGCTTGGCTTCTGAAGGCTCTCTCCTATATAATCCTAGGCATAGACTATGGATAATAGAGAGGAGTGATCTGAGATCGTATCAACTTGTACTTTCTTCTATACTTGTAAAATCATAGAGTTAGGATTGATCAAGAGTTGGTGAGCATTAAAGTAAATAGGCTTGGGATCTTGAATCTGTTTTCTTTACAGGGTGTAATCAAGGACCAAGGGTAGAACTCTTTTGGGATTAACTTGATGATCTTGTAACTTGATTCAATCATAGTGAAATACCTTTGCTCTCTCCCTGTGGATGTAAGCCCCACCGGTTGAACCACGTAAATCTTGGTGTGATTCTTTCCTTCTCTTGTCTCTATTAGCTTCAGTTCAATAATTGTGTTCATTACTTTGCATTGCTGTGTTTTCGGTACTGCTGTGTTCTTGTTTCATTTGTTTCAGTGTGCTAAAACCACAACATAATGGATAAAAAATGATCCATTACTTTTTGTATGTTGGTCCAATGGATTTCAAAAAAAGATGGATGTATGATTAACCATCCATTAAAAAAAAATCCAATCCAATCCTATCCATCTTTTTTTCTTTTTTATAAATGAATGGATTTGATGGATTTTCTCAATGAATGGATTGGATGGATGATGGATTGATGGATTATTTTGTCACCCCTAATTTCACGTATAAGGAAAAAGAATGAAGGATCATTTATCAAAAAAAGAATTAAGTATCAAATCTAAACTTTTGTGAAACGTCAAGGGCATAACTAGAGTTTTACTGTTTTAGCCCAAGTTAATGCACATAATTGAAATACAACCTGCTATTGTTGAGGGAACCTAGCTCATAACTACATTATTTCCTGTTTCTGTCATTTGATTTTATAACTTTTGAAATAGAAAAAAGAAGTGAATACATGAATAAAATAACAAGAACAAATGAACAATGGCAGTCAATGGTGACATAATTCCTTACCCAAGACCCAACAACTCCATCCTAGATTGTACGTGCAAACGAAAAGATAAGGAAATTTAACTAGTGATAAAATAGCACTTCTACGTATTATAAACCTATTTCATTATAATAAACTGAATGTTACGTAGTACTAGTACGTTGCAAATTTTCCAATTGGCAACCCAATTGCTTGACGTAATTAACTACTCTTGCTTATTAAATAAACTCTAATGGGTAACACTAAAGTAACCTAGTTTGGGTTGCTTAGAGCCTCACTATGCCACATAACATTTAAGCAAATCACTCACGTTTTGCTTTAATAGACAACACTTAAACAGTTACTTTGATTTGCTTGTCTTTCGTTAAGAGGATCCCATTATGTCACAATATTTAAGCAACTCATCCACATTTCAAGCAAAAATTAGTTTTCTATTCATAAACAATTCACTGATTTCTTATATAAGCAACGGTACATTATTTTAAGCAATCCACTGTAGGTGAAATGATCAACTCCAATAGAAAAAAATAAGCAAGGATTCCTTGTTTAACACATACATTTAAAAACTCAATAAGCAGCTCCAAAGCTCTTAATATAACCTATTTATCCTTAATCAAGATCCATTATCAAAGGTAGGTGGGAAGCATGCAACCTGTCTCATTTAAAAATTAAAATTGCCATGCTTTTGCTCACCAGTTTTATCACTTCATGAATAAATTAATTCAAGTCTTTTAGCTTTTTCTTTTTCAATTTAATGAAATGAATGCTTTGTTTCAACTTTGAATCACGTTTGTCTAATCACGTTTATGCAGATTATTCTGAGTTGAGTAGAGTCTTGAAGGATATGAATTAATATATAGTCGTTGCAAACTGTTTTTGACAGTGCTCCTTTTCTATTTAATGGCATTTTTCTCCAAAAAACTAAAAAAAAAAAAAAAGTGTTTCGGCGGCTGGTTTTGGTTTTGTCAAAACCAGCGAATGCGTGTTTGACTTACTATGCTGTTCTTTTCCTTCATACATTCACTTTCTACATAAATGAAATGTGAAAAACCAAATGGTCTCCTTCTATGAAAAACACACCGACATGCATAGCCAATTTGTAACATTACAAGATAGGATTTGATATTATAAAGTTTATATTTATAACATAAACTTTCTTGATTCGCTAGCCTAAGCCTCATCTTGTTGGTCCAGAGATGACAAGTTCAATAGGACTCATACTGTTGTTGATGCTTTGTGCTGGTCTTGCAATTTTAGTTCATGCACAGCAACAAACAGGTTAGCATTTGTCATCAGCATTGTGAGAATGAGTCTCGATGTTACTTTTTCTGCAACAATGATAATTAATTCATGACATGGAATATTTTTGTCCAAGGTAGCCTTTAGCTTCTCTTAAAGGGTACTTAATATATAATCATTCATCTTGTTCATTATCTTGGAGTACTGCAAACAGTAATTGTGGAAACTTCATAGTTTTATTTTTTTGTCACCCCTATCTAATTTTTCATTTAAACCCATGACAAATAAACCAACTATATGCTTGTGGGGTTTGCAAATCTTATCCCATTTGAAGTGTAAACAAGTTAAAATCTTGTATTTGTCAATTGTTCAGGCTTTATAAGCATTGATTGTGGTGGTCCAGAGAATTTTGAGTACACAGACGAATCCAATAATATAAAGTATAGCACTGATGGAGCTTACATACAAACAGGAGTTAACAAAAACATCTCCTCTGAGTATGCATATCCAAATAATCCCAATCTGCCATTACCACTCTCAGATCTCAGAAGTTTTCCTCAGGGAGAGAGGAACTGTTACAGCTTAAAAGCTGGAAGAAGAGGCAGTTTACATTTGATAAGGGCTTCCTTCTTGTATGGAAACTATGATGGAGAAAACAAGCTACCAGAATTTGATCTCTATGTTGGTCCCAATTTCTGGTCATCAGTGAAATTTAGAAATGCTTCAGAGGAAGTTAAAATGGAAATAATCAGTATGGCACAATCAGGGGTGACAGAAGTTTGTCTTGTGAACAAGGGAGAAGGAACTCCTTTTATCTCAGCATTGGAACTTAGACCACTCAATAGTTCCATTTATGATACTGAGTTTGGTGAATCTGCTTCACTGTTACTTTTCAAAAGATGGGACATTGCATCACTCAATGGAAGTGGTAGATATGTAGATGATATTTATGATAGAATTTGGTCCCCCTACAATTCCTCATCCTGGGATTCTGTCAGCACTTCTTCAGTAATAAATGTCAATGGTGATGGCTATAGGGCACCACATGAAGTCATGAGGACTGCCGCTAGACCAAGGAATGGTAGTGATACTTTGGAATTTTCTTGGACCCCGGATGATCCAAATTGGAAATTTTATGTCTACTTGTACTTTGCTGAAGTTGAGCATCTTCAGAAAACCCAACTGAGGAAATTCAATATATCCTGGAATGGATCTCCTTTGTTTGAACCCTTAGTACCACGCTACTTACATTCAACCACTTTATCTAATTCAAAGTCCTTGGTGGCAAATGAACATCGAATTTCTATACACAAAACAGCAGATTCAACCCTTCCACCTATTCTTAATGCAGTTGAGATTTATGTAGTAAGACAGCTGGATGCGCTACCAACATTTGAACAAGAAGGTATGATATTGACATGTTTTCTTTGAAAAACTTTCATGTTCAAAAGCAATGTTATATACTGACTCTAGAATAAGAACAAATTATGGTGCAACCTTACCAAATAATGGTATTAATTGCCTATGTTTCACAGTTTGTTTTTTTTTTCGGGAAAAGGCTAAAGTTGATATTAAAAGAGTACAAGGGGTACTCAATAACCCATATACAAGAAGTTAGAAATCAAAAATTGTAATCACAAATAACACTGCAATCCTAGATTACACAGACAACTGACAGGATCAATGCACCAGTCTGAAAAAGAGCAGATAGCACCATGTGATTTAGCTGTAAACCACCTCCAAGAGCACACATTCACCCTATCCAACAAATAGATCATATAAACTTGATCATTCCCAAACACAATCTCATTCCTAAGCTCCCAAATACACCAAACGACCGCATGCCATACCAATAACCAAGCACCCTTATAGACAGTTGATGCCATACCAATAATCACAGTTTGATTATGCCTTTAAGCATCAATTCATATTTTCACAGTTGATGCTATGCTGGACATAAAAGAAAATTATAGAGTTCAAAGAAATTGGATGGGTGATCCGTGTGAGCCAAAGGACTACCCTTGGGAGGGCTTAAAATGCAACTATACCACTTCACTTCCTCCCCGGATTGTATCACTGTGAGTATTCTCTGCATATCCTTTTCCTTCTTCTCATTCTCCCATTAGGAATGTCCTTTTGAATAACTGAGGTATTGTTTTTGTCTATAACTTCATGTCAAGATATTCAAGTTTAGAATTGACAACATTTTATTTTGATAGGAATCTGAGTTCAAGCAGTTTGAGTGGACTAATAGCTTCTTCCATTTCTAATCTCTCTTTGCTGGAATCTTTGTAAGTACACATCTTGAAAATTATGAATACTTACGAAATATCATCATGCTAAACAATACTGTTTTTGTCATCATAAATTTATTGCCACTGAAACTACATTATTTTGACTCAGGGATTTATCTAACAATAGCTTAACTGGGTCAGTGCCTGAGTTTTTGGAAGAGTTGAGATCCCTTCAATATTTGTAAGTCTTGAAATTCTGGTGGTAATTGGTATTAGCCCTTATATCCACAAACTGGTAATGACTGATGCAAGAAAAATCAAATTATTTGTAGGAACTTAAAGGGTAACCAACTTTCAGGTCCTGTCCCTACCCGTCTTCTAGAAAGATCAAGGGATGGATTACTTACACTGAGGTATTGTAGGCCTGGAGATGCTTATTGCAAATCTAACTAGTTTCATTTGTCTTCAATATAACACCAAACTTTACGTGTAAATATCACCCAACTATCTTGTTTTCTATCATTTTCAGGGTGGATGATCAAAATCTCTCTTACTCAGATAGCAGTAACAAAAAGAATATTGTTGTTCCTATAGTAGCATCAGTATCATCGGTTTTAGCTCTATTGGTTGTTTTCAGTCTCATTTGGAAACTTAGAAAAAAGAAACAAACAGGTAATTCTTGCTTTAATGATATGAAACTTCTTCCACCTGATTCACAAAACCTGAAGAACAGAACATAAAATAAAAAGGGAAGGAAAATATTGACCTGAAAAACTGGAGAGAAAGTTCACAAGTTACAATTTAACCACACTTACAAGTAAAGGGCTTTGTTTCTATAATCTCATTTTGTTTCTTTTTGAACTAAGATGAGGAGATGAATAAGCCCAATAAAGAAGGAAGAACAGTGGCATCAAAGAACTGGCAATATACATATGCTGAGGTCTTGGACATCTCCAACAACTTTGAAATGGTGATTGGGAAGGGAGGATTTGGAGCTGTGTACCACGGTCTGATGAAAGATGGCAAGCAAGTTGCAGTCAAGATGCTTTCCCCATCATCATCTCAGGGCTCAACAGAATTTCAAACTGAGGTAATTTTTTTTATTGTGATCAAACTGAGGTAATTAGTACCATGGATACATCATAGATTCAATGAAAAAGCAATTCAACATCAAAACCATCATCAGAAAATAATCATGGGTTGCAGGCTGAGCTCTTGATGACAGTTCATCACAAAAATTTGGTATCCTTCATTGGTTACTGTGATGATGATAACAAGATGGTACTCATATATGAGTACATGGCTAATGGCAACCTGAAAGATTATCTCTCAGGTAGATTGCACCTCATTTACTTGCTGTGATTTTTTAGCATCACTTAATATTTGAACAAAGAGAGAGAGCATGTTGCAATGTGATATATCATTGTTGCAGATATAAATCCACATTGCTTGAGTTGGGAGAGTAGACTTCAGATAGCAATCGATGCCGCAGAGGGTTAGTATTGAAGTTTCAACTAAAGGAATAAATAACTATTGTACTCATTTTTGTGTGACTATATTTCTTCTATGACTAACAAGTAACAAGTAAGAACTTGTTGCCTTGTAAGTGCATAAGTTGTTTTGTGCAACTACATATTTTTGCAATCTGTAATGATGTGTTTGGACCTCAAGGGTTGGATTACCTACACCATGGATGCAAGCCACCAATAATACACAGGGATGTGAAGTCAGCCAACATTCTTTTAAGTGGAGACTTGGAAGCTAAGATAGCAGATTTTGGCCTCTGCAAGGTGTTTAGGAATGATAACCAAAATGCAGAAGCTGTAGTCATGGGTACCACAGGGTACCTTGACCCAGAGTAAGTCCTCATCATGTGGATCCATTTTTATTTGGGTGCTAAGATTTAAGAAAGTTAAATTGCTCAGGAAAAAAAAAATCAGTCTAATAACACCTAGTCATACTACTAGTACATATTGTCATGGATTTGCAACATGACACTAACTACATTGTCCATTTATTCAGGTACTACAAACTTCGGCACTTGAGTGAGAAAAGTGATGTCTATAGCTTTGGAGTTGTTCTATTGGAATTAATCACAGGTCGACCTGCAGTATTAAAAAGCAAGCCATTAATGCATATACTAGAGTGGGTAAGACCTGGGATTGAAAGAAGGGATTTGAGCCTAATTTTAGACCCAAGTCTCCAAGGAAAATTTGATGCAATTTCAGCATGGAAAGCATTAGGATTAGCAATGGCATGCACTGCATCAACCTCTATTCAGAGACCTACAATGAGTGTTGTGTTAGCTGAGCTAAAACAGTGTTTTAAAATGGAGTTGCCTAGCCATAGTGAATTATTTGAGCACCAGAGAGTGACCTATAGTGAATTTTATAGTTCATCTGAAGTATATTCCTTGGATAGTGACTCTATCACATATCCTTTCCCAAGGTAGTGTAGGTATACATTGAGGGATTAAGATGTATCCAATTAAACTGTAAATTGTTTTTTTTTTAATATGAAATACATCAAACCACTTTTTAGTTGAAAGAGAACGGTAGTACATATAATAACACGTGATTGATACGAGTGGTAACAAGTTCGGGTTCCTTAAATAAGTGATTAGGGATTCGACTCCTGATTCTTAAGTTCCCCGATGAAGTGAAGATCAGTTACTGATATGTTGGGTGGATACTTCATATCAATGACATGATTACATAAAAAAAAAAAAAGTTGATACAATGATTTTAGAGTACCTAGAAAGCTCAATGAAAGAAATTTCATTTACTATATTTCAGAATATTATAATCATGATAATCATTATTCTCGAAAAAAAAATTGTTTCCTATGTGATAGTATCCTTATCTTCCTACACCTCATTTTAATAATCAATATTTATTATCAATATTAACAATTGTAATGTAAAAGTTACGATAAAAAAGAACAAGTATAATTACTTGGATATTTCTATGGTGTTTGGGCTAATTTAATTGTTTTGATGTAGTTTTGATATCAGTCAGATGGATGAAGGAGTAGCATTGAATGGTTTAATACTTTTTTATTTATTATTGGTTAAAGTAATATTTTGGTCCTTATACGTAACACGAATTCTCGATTTAATTCCTATACATAAAAAATTATTAAAATGGTTCATATACGTATAAAAATTCTCATTTTGTCCCTACTGTACAAAATTTTATTGACAGATTTGATAATTTTTTGCTCGTATAGTGACTAAATGGGTAACGTATAGGGATCAAATGAAGACTTTTTATATATATAAGAATCAAATCGAAAATTCGTATCACATTTAAGAACCAAAATATTACTTTAACCTTTATTATTGAATATACAAGGATAATTGGGTCAAACATAACACGTCAACCAAGGTCTTACTGCATTCACGCGCTCGCTGCCTTCTCAATTGCACGTGCTATCTGGTCCAGTGTCTGGTCCCATGCGAATTTCATAATAATGTAAGCCAAAATGCAGGTGCTACGGATTTTTCATTAAACTGGGTTCCTTTTAAAAATTATTTATCAATTTAGGTTTATTCTGAAACTATTTATCAATAGGGATCATTTTAGGTAAGTGGCATATTTTATTTTATTTCAATCTGATAGGTCAAAGACGTTACTGCAGATGACGCCTACCCATTTTTTAAATAAAAAAAAAAGACAAAAGGGAGGCGCCACTGCAAATGGCGCCTCCTGCACTGTATCACGTGGTACTGCAGGGGGCGTCCCCCAACCCCAACTAAAAATTGGACGTCTGCAATTTTAAAAGAACAACGCTACAATTTTTAAAGGAACAACGCTACAAAAAAAATTATACTATAAGTATAGGGAGTAACGATGACATTAATGATAAAGTATCTATTTAAAGCAACAAGAGACAATAAAAAAAAATATTGATATTATATATTTTAAAATATATATAGTAAAATATATCTTAGTTTTAAGTTTTCTATATTCTTACATGTATATGATATGCGATTAAATGGATCATTATTCAATTTTTTAATTATATTAATTCAACCTTGCTTTCCAATAAAAAAATTCCTTTTTTATTTTCTTAACTATTACCCCAAGACAATGGTTAACAAAACTATATTTTAAAAAATAACAAGTATAGTTAAAGATAATTAATGATATATAATTAATATAATACATGTTAATTCGTATGCAATTCTTAAATCAATATGCATTATAATAATCAAGACTATATCAGATCATAAATCATCCATTCTTTAATTAATATTTGTCACATTGGCATCATGTAAATCTATGCATAGCATGGTGCAGCGACTGATCAGTTCATGGGCCCGGTCGTGCCCCTCAATTTTCTTTTATTCTTTTCAAGGATTGGTTTACCTTCAACTATATTTTTTTTCTACCCTAATACAATAAATTTAAAATTAAATAATATTTTAATTAAAAATTATTTAACATAGGTAATACCGCTTCCTAATTCCTGTCCTATAATCCCGGAATCCTCATTATTACGGGATTTTTTTATTGCTTCTTGTTGTTTTAAATAGATACTTTATCATTAATGTCATCGTTACTCCCTATACTTATAGTATAATTTTTTTTGTCGCATTGTTCCTTTAAAATTACAGGCGACTTTCTTTTAATTCTTATAAGGTAAATTTTTTTTACTACTGTAATAATTGATGAATATTTATTGGTGTAAATTGTTATTGCTATTATTTTTTTATGCCTACTGTGATATTATTTGCTAGTCATTATTACGGGATTTTTTTATTGCCTCTTGTTGTTTTAAATAGATACTTTATCATTAATGTCATCGTTACTCCCTATACTTATAGCATAATTTTTTTTGTAGCGTTGTTCCTTTAAAATTACAGGCGTCCAATTTTTGGTTGGGGCTGGGGGGACGCCCCCTGCAGTGCCACGTGATACACTGCAGGAGGCGCCACTACAGGGGAAGGCGCCATTTGTAGTGGCGCCTCCCTTTTGTCTTTTTTTTTTAAAAAAAAAAGGGTAGGCGCCATCTGCAGTGGCGCCTTCAAAGGCGCCATCTGAAGTGACGCCTTTAACATGTCAGATTGAAAAAAACTAAAATATACCACGTGTCCAAAACGTTATCATGGGATTTCTTATATAAACAACGGTACATTATTTTAAGCAATCCTGGATGAAATGATCAACTCTAATAGAAAAAAATAAGCAACGATTCCTTGTTTAACACATACATTTAAAAACTCAATAAGCAGCTCCAAAGCTCTTAATATAACCTATTTATCCTTAATCAAGATCCATTATCAAAGGTAGGTGGGAAGCATGCAACCTGTCTCATTTAAAAATTAAAATTGCCATGCTCACCAATTTTATCACTTTATGAATAAATTAATTCAAGTCTTTTAGTTTTTTATTTTTCAATTTAATGAAATGAATGCTTTGTTTCAACTTTGAATCACGTTTGTCTAATCACGTTTATGCAGATTATTCTGAGTTGAGTAGAGTCTTGAAGGATATGAATTAATATATAGTGGTTGCAAACTGTTTTTGACAGTGCTCCTTTTCTATTTAATGGCATTTTTCTCCAAAAAAACTAAAAAAAAAAAAAAAGTGTTTCGGCGGCTGGTTTTGGTTTTGTCAAAACCAGCGAATGCGTGTCCAAGTTGACCAGCTACTTACTATGCTGTTCTTTGCCTTCATACATTCACTTTCTACATAAATGAAATGTGAAAAACCAAATGGTCTCCTTCTATGAAAAACCCACCGACATGCATAGCCAATTTGTAACATTACAAGATAGGATTTGATATTATAAAGTTTATATTTATAACATAAACTTTCTTGATTCGCTAGCCTAAGGCTCATCTTGTTGGTCCAGAGATGACAAGTTCAATAGGACTCATACTGTTGTTGATGCTTTGTGCTGGTCTTGCAATTTTAGTTCATGCACAGCAACAAACAGGTTAGCATTTGTCATCTGCATTGTGAGAATGAGTCTTGATGTTACTTTTTCTGCAACAATGATAATTAATTCATGACATGGAATATTTTTGTCCAAGGTAGCCTTTAGCTTCTCTTAAAGGGTACTTAATATATAATCATTCATCTTGTTCATTATCTTGGAATACTGCAAACAGTAATTGTGGAAACTTCATAGTTTTATTTTTTTGTCACCCCTATCTAATTTTTCATTTAAACCCATGACAAATAAACCAACTATATGCTTGTGGGGTTTGCAAATCTTATCCCATTTGAAGTGTAAACAAGTTAAAATCTTGTATTTGTCAATTGTTCAGGCTTTATAAGCATTGATTGTGGTGGTCCAGAGAATTTTGAGTACACAGACGAATCCAATAATATAAAGTATAGCACTGATGGAGCTTACATACAAACAGGAGTTAACAAAAACATCTCCTCTAAGTATGCATATCCAAATAATCCCAATCTGCCATTACCACTCTCAGATCTCAGAAGTTTTCCTCAGGGAGAGAGGAACTGTTACAGCTTAAAAGCTGGAAGAAGAGGCAGTTTACATTTGATAAGGGCTTCCTTCTTGTATGGAAACTATGATGGAGAAAACAAGCTACCAGAATTTGATCTCTATGTTGGTCCCAATTTCTGGTCATCAGTGAAATTTAGAAATGCTTCAGAGGAAGTTAAAATGGAAATAATCAGTATGGCACAATCAGGGGTGACAGAAGTTTGTCTTGTGAACAAGGGAGAAGGAACTCCTTTTATCTCAGTATTGGAACTTAGACCACTCAATAGTTCCATTTATGATACTGAGTTTGGTGAATCTGCTTCACTGTTACTTTTCAAAAGATGGGACATTGCATCACTCAATGGAAGTGGTAGATATGTAGATGATATTTATGATAGAATTTGGTCCCCCTACAATTCCTCATCCTGGGATTCTGTCAGCACTTCTTCAGTAATAAATGTCAATGGTGATGGCTACAGGGCACCACATGAAGTCATGAGGACTGCTGCTAGACCAAGGAATGGTAGTGATACTTTGGAATTTTCTTGGACCCCAGATGATCCAAATTGGAAATTTTATGTCTACTTGTACTTTGCTGAAGTTGAGCATCTTCAGAAAACCCAACTGAGGAAATTCAATATATCCTGGAATGGATCTCCTTTGTTTGAACCCATAGTACCACGCTACTTACATTCAACCACTTTATCTAATTCAAAGTCCTTGGTAACAAATGAACATCGAATTTCTATACACAAAACAGCAGATTCAACCCTTCCACCTATTCTTAATGCAGTTGAGATTTATGTAGTAAGACAGCTGGATGCACTGCCAACATTTGAACAAGAAGGTATGATATTGACATGTTTTCTTTGAAAAACTTTCATGTTCAAAAGCAATGTTATATACTGACTCTAGAATAAGAACAAACTTTGGTGCAACCTTACCAAATAATGGTATTAATTGCCTATGTTTCACAGTTTTGTTTTTTTTTTTGGAAAAGGGTAAAGTTGATATTAAAAGAGTACATGGGGTACTCAATAACCCATATACAAGAAGTTAGAAATCAAAAATTGTAATCACAAATAACACTGCAATCCTAGATTACATAGACAACTGACAGGATCAATGCACCAGTCTGAAAAAGAGCAGATAGCACCATGTGATTTAGCTGTAAACCACCTCCAAGAGCACACATTCACCCTATCCAACAAATAGATCATATAAACTTGATCATTCCCAAACACAATCTCATTCCTAAGCTCCCAAATACACCAAACAACCGCATGGCATACCTATAACCAAGCACCCCTATAGACAGTTGATGCCATACCAATAATCACAGTTTGATTATGCCTTTAAGCATCAATTCATATTTTCACAGTTGATGCTATGCTGGACATAAAAGAAAATTATAGAGTTCAAAGAAATTGGATGGGTGATCCGTGTGAGCCAAAGGACTACCCTTGGGAGGGCTTAAAATGCAACTATACCACTTCACTTCCTCCCCGGATTGTATCACTGTGAGTATTCTCTGCATATCCTTTTCCTTCTTCTCATTCTCCCATTAGGAATGTCCTTTTGAATAACTGAGGTATTGTTTTTGTCTATAACTTCATGTCAAGATATTCAAGTTTAGAATTGACAACATTTTATTTTGATAGGAATCTGAGTTCAAGCAGTTTGAGTGGACTAATAGCTTCTTCCATTTCTAATCTCTCTTTGCTGGAATCTTTGTAAGTACACATCTTGAAAATTATGAATACTTACGAAATATCATCATGCTAAACAATACTGTTTTTGTCATCATAAATTTATTGCCACTGAAACTACATTATTTTGACTCAGGGATTTATCTAACAATAGCTTAACTGGGTCAGTGCCTGAGTTTTTGGAAGAGTTGAGATCCCTTCAATATTTGTAAGTCTTGAAATTCTGGTGGTAATTGGTATTAGCCCTTATATCCACAAACTGGTAATGACTGATGCAAGAAAAATCAAATTATTTGTAGGAACTTAAAGGGTAACCAACTTTCAGGTCCTGTCCCTACCCGTCTTCTAGAAAGATCAAGGGATGGATTACTTACACTGAGGTATTGTAGGCCTGGAGATGCTTATTGCAAATCTAACTAGTTTCATTTGTCTTCAATATAACACCAAACTTTACGTGTAAATATCACCCAACTATCTTGTTTTCTATCATTTTCAGGGTGGATGATCAAAATCTCTGTTACTCAGATAGCAGTAACAAAAAGAATATTGTTGTTCCTATAGTAGCATCAGTATCATCGGTTTTAGCTCTATTGGTTGTTTTCAGTCTCATTTGGAAACTTAGAAAAAAGAAACAAACAGGTAATTCTTGCTTTAATGATATGAAACTTCTTCCACCTGATTCACAAAACCTGAAGAACAGAACCTAAAATAAAAAGGGAAGGAAAATATTGACCTGAAAAACTGGAGAGAAAGTTCACAAGTTACAATTTAACCACACTTACAAGTAAAGGGCTTTGTTTCTATAATCTCATTTTGTTTCTTTTTGAACTAAGATGAGGAGATGAATAAGCCCAATAAAGAAGGAAGAACAGTGGCATCAAAGAACTGGCAATATACATATGCTGAGGTCTTGGACATCTCCAACAACTTTGAAATGGTGATTGGGAAGGGAGGATTTGGAGCTGTGTACCACGGTCTGATGAAAGATGGCAAGCAAGTTGCAGTCAAGATGCTTTCCCCATCATCATCTCAGGGCTCAACAGAATTTCAAACTGAGGTAATTTTTTTTATTGTGATCAAACTGAGGTAATTAGTTCCATGGATACATCATAGATTCAATGAAAATGCAATTCAACATCAAAACCATCATCAGAAAATAATCATGGGTTGCAGGCTGAGCTCTTGATGACAGTTCATCACAAAAATTTGGTATCCTTCATTGGTTACTGTGATGATGATAACAAGATGGTACTCATATATGAGTACATGGCTAATGGCAACCTGAAAGATTATCTCTCAGGTAGATTGCACCTCATTTACTTGCTGTGATTTTTTAGCATCACTTAATATTTGAACAAAGAGAGAGAGCATGTTGCAATGTGATATATCATTGTTGCAGATATAAATCCACATTGCTTGAGTTGGGAGAGTAGACTTCAGATAGCAATCGATGCCGCAGAGGGTTAGTATTGAAGTTTCAACTAATGGAATAAATAACTATTGTACTCATTTTTGTGTGACTATATTTCTTCTATGACTAACAAGTAACAAGTAAGAACTTGTTGCCTTGTAAGTGCATAAGTTGTTTTGTGCAACTACATATTTTTGCAATCTGTAATTATGTGTTTGGACCTCAAGGGTTGGATTACCTACACCATGGATGCAAGCCACCAATAATACACAGGGATGTGAAGTCAGCCAACATTCTTTTAAGTGGAGACTTGGAAGCTAAGATAGCAGATTTTGGCCTCTGCAAGGTGTTTAGGAATGATAACCAAAATGCAGAAGCTGTAGTCATGGGTACCACAGGGTACCTTGACCCAGAGTAAGTCCTCATCATGTGGATCCATTTTTATTTGGGTGCTAAGATTTAAGAAAGTTAAATTGCTCAGGAAAAAAAAAAATCAGTCTAATAACACCTAGTCATACTACTAGTACATATTGTCATGGATTTGCAACATGACACTAACTACATTGTCCATTTATTCAGGTACTACAAACTTCGGCACTTGAGTGAGAAAAGTGATGTCTATAGCTTTGGAGTTGTTCTATTGGAATTAATCACAGGTCGACCTGCAGTATTAAAAAGCAAGCCATTAATGCATATACTAGAGTGGGTAAGACCTGGGATTGAAAGAAGGGATTTGAGCCTAATTTTAGACCCAAGTCTCCAAGGAAAATTTGATGCAATTTCAGCATGGAAAGCATTAGGATTAGCAATGGCATGCACTGCATCAACCTCTATTCAGAGACCTACAATGAGTGTTGTGTTAGCTGAGCTAAAACAGTGTTTTAAAATGGAGTTGCCTAGCCATAGTGAATTATTTGAGCACCAGAGAGTGACCTATAGTGAATTTTCTAGTTCATCTGAAGTATATTCCTTGGATAGTGACTCTATCACATATCCTTTCCCAAGGTAGTGTAGGTATACATTGAGGGATTAAGATGTATCCAATTAAACTGTAACCACTTTTTTGTTGAAAGAGAACGTCATACATACAATAACACGTGATTGATACGAGTGGTAATGAGTTCGAGTCCCTTAAACAAGTGGTTAGGGATTCGACTCTTGACTCTTAAGTCCCCGGATAAAGATCAGTATTTCATATCAATGACATGATTACATAAAAAAAAAATACGTACAATGATTTTAGAGTACCTAGAAAGATCATTGAAAGAAATTTCATTTACTATGATTCAGAATATTATAATCATGATAATCATTATTCTCGAAAAAAAAATTGTTTCCTATGTGATAGTATCCTTATCTACCTACACCTCATTTTAATAATCAATATTTATTATCAATATTAACAATTGTAATGTAAAAGTTATGATAAAAAATAACAAGTACTTGGATATTTCTATGGTGTCTGGACTAATTTAATGCAGTTTTGATATCAGCAAATAGATGAAGGAGGAGCATTGAATGGTTTAATATTTTTTTATTCATTATTCAATATATCGTCCTTCTTCATTTACAATTATATCCTTGGTCAAACTTTACACGTCACCCAAGGTCTTACTTCATTCACACGCTCGCTGCCTTCTCAATTGCGCGTGCTATCTGGGCCAGTGTCTGGTCCCATGCGAATTTCATTTCATAATAATGTAAGCCAAAATGCAGGTGTTAAGGGTCGATCACTAACATCCAAGAATAATCCAACGAATGCTATCACTTTAACACGTGATTAATTACACATTTTTAATATATACTTATTTTAGGGTTGGACTATGGTGCATCACCCACATTTTACACCACCCACTACATTACCCATTTGTCAAATTTTGAGTCAATCAAATTGTCATATAGGTGATCAAAATTTCAAACTTTCTGGTTGTATTATACTGTAGTCAAACTATATGAATATAGTATGTTGTAGTATAATATATGTGTTTTTGTATTTGTAAATTTAACTCATATTAAAATAATGTTTTTTATTAAAAAACTGATTATATTACAAATATTATTGACAGCGAACATTATTTTAATTCATATTAAAATATTATTTTACAATATAATCAGTTTTTTTAATCAAAAAATATTATTTTAATATGAGTTAAATTTGTAAATACAAAAAACACATATATTATATTGCAATATACTATATTCATATAATTTGACTACAGTATAATACAACTAGAAAGTTTGAAATTTTAACCAACCTATGTGACAATTTGATTGGTCCAAAATTTGCCACATATGAGTGGTGTAGTGGGTGGTGCAAAATATGGGTGGTACAACTTAGCTCAACCCACTTATTTTAATCATAAAACCTATGAATTTCATATATATCGATTCATCCGGTTCAATCAATAACTCTCTGGTTCGACCAATGACCCATTGACTCAGTATCTTGACGAAGTCGATGATCGGTCCGTTTTAATAACACTGCTTTTTTAAATTTACTCTAATAACTTAAAAAGTTTAGCGTCTCCCACTCGTACAAGGTTCGATCCTCAACTTTTGCGACTTCAATTTTTTTTCCTTTTCCTTTTAAATAAACAAAACATGTGGTGTGTTCTTGGAAAAATCTGCAAAAGCTTATAGAACACACAATCTATCGACTTAAATGGGAACAGATGGCCATCAGCCTAAACAATTATGTTTTGTTAATGACCATCTTCTTTATATTAATAACCTATTGTTATTTCTTAAATTTATGATTTAAAATTTATATTATGGATGGTGTCGGTCACACTTAAGGAAACAATTTTCATATTATAAAAGTATTTTCAATTTCCCATAAACTTTAATATTATTATTAACCAATTAAATGTTTATAACACTACTGTTTTCATGACATAACAATATTGTATTCTAAGAAAAGTTTTAAATAATTTTAAAAAATTAGAATGAACCGCCAAATATTCTAACTCAACCTTAATAACCTTTAACCCTTCATTTGGAGTGAAAAATAAAAAATCAAAGAATTCATCATGGCATACAGAAGGCTTAACTGGGTAATTCATATTCCATTATAGTACACCTTTCGTGACATAATCACGTTATCTTCTAAAAAAAATCAAATTTAAAAAAAAATATATAATGAACTTCCAAATACCCTAAATCAACCCTAATAACCTTTAACCTTAACTTTGGAGAGAAAAATAAAAAATAAAAAATAAAAAATTTATCTTGGAGCATCTTGGCCTAAGGAGGACATAATTGAGTCATCCACTATAATACTGCTTTCGTGATCGTATGGTCTTCTAAATTTTTTAATTTTTTTTAGAAAAATATATAATGGGATTCCAAATACCCTAACTCAACCTTAATAACCTTTAACCCTAGATTTGGATTGGAAAATAAAATATAAAAAAAAATCGTGGGAGCTCATTGATACGAAAGCAATATGATTATGTCATGAAAGCAGTAGTATAATGGATTACACCCAACTATGTCCTCCATAGGTCAAGATGTCCCAAGATGTTTTTTTCAACTCCAAATCTAGGGTTTAAGGTTATTAGGATTGAGTCAGGGCATTTGGAAGCTTATTCTATTTTTCTATAAAAAAAATTAAAAATTTAGAAGACCGTATGGTTATGTCATGAAAACAATAGTATAGTGAAAGACCAAACTAAATCCTTCGTAGGCCAAGATGAATATTTAATTTTTATATTTTACTCCAAAGCTAGGGTTAAAGGTTTTTAGGGTTGAGTTAGGGTATTTGGAAGCTCATTATATTTTTTTCTAAATTATTTTAGAAGACAATATGATTATGTCACGAAAGTAGTAGTATAGTGGATGACATCCAACCAAGTCCTCCGTAGGCCAAGATGATTTTTAATTTTTTTTTCACTCCAAAGTTAGGATTTAAGGTTATTAAGGTTGAGTTAGGTTATTTGGAAACTCATTCTTTTTTTTTTTAATTCAATTATTTAGAAGACAACATGGTTATGTCATGAAAGCAGTAGTATAGTGGATGACACCCAACTAAGTCCTCCATAGGCCAATATGATTTTAAATTTTTTTCACTCCAAAGCAAGGGTTAAAGGTTATTATGGTCGAGTTAGATATTTGGAAGCTCGATCTATTTTTTTTAAAGTTAAATTATTTAGAAGACAATATGGTTATGTCACTAAAGAAGTATTGTAGTGGATAACTCTTGAGTTAGGTTATTTGGAAACTCATTTTACTTTATTTTACTTTTTAATTCAATTATTTAGAAGGCAATATGGTTATGTCACGAAAACAGTAGTATAGTGGATGACACCCAACTAAGTCCTCCATAGACCAAGATGATTTTTATTTTATTTTTTCACTCCAAAGCAAGGGTTAAAGATTATTAAGGTTGAGTTAGGTTATTTGGAAACTCATTCTATATATATATTTTTTAAATTAAATTATTTAGAAGACAATATGGTTATGTCACGAAAGCAATGGTACAGTGGATGACACCCAACTAAGTCCTCCATAGGCCAAGATGATTTTTAATTTTTTTTTTCACTCCAAAGCAAGGGTTAAAGGTTATTATGGTCGAGTTAGATATTTGGAAGCTCGTTCTATTTTTTAAAAAATTAAATTATTTAGAAGACAATATGGTTATGTCACGAAAGAAATATTGTAGTGGATAACTCAATTATGCCCTCCTTAGACCAAGATGTTCCAAGATATTTTTTTTTATTTTTTATTTTTCTCTCCAAAATTAAGGTTAAAGATTATTACGATTGATTTAGGATAATTGAAATCGAAGATCATTCTTTATTGAACTTTGTTTAGAAGATAATGGTCGAACCAATGAGTCATTGATTGAACCGATATATATGAAAATCATAGGGTTTTTATATATATATATATAAGATCACTCAAAAGTTGTTCTGGTAGCACGGTGGTTGTATTACTTGCACTATTTCTTGATGTTTCAGTGCTCGACTCCTCCCAAGGTGCATTTTGGCTAACAATTTTGCATCGGCTGTGCTTACACTGAACAGAGCGCGCGTGAAAGCCTGCAGGACCTTGGGTAGTGTGTTAGATTTGACCACGAAGGATATAATTGTAAATAAAAAAGATTGATATATTTAATAATAAATGATAAAATATTAAACCATTAAATACTATCCTTTTATTTATTGGTTTAATCAAAACTGTATCAAAACAGTCAAAATTAAATACTATCCTTTTATTTATTGGCTTAATCAAAACTGCATCAAAACAGTCAAATTAGCCCAGGTATCATAGAAGTATCTTAATTACTTTTTATTCTAATTTACATTTGAGTAGGCCAAGAATTTTTGTTATAAATTTCTAAATAAGTATAACAATTTTGGGACAGTCATGGCTTCCTGATCCAACCCAAAGCACAATAAAGTGGGTGTTATTTTCTTTGTGAGATTTTGCCTTTGGGATAAAGCCAACAACTTTAATATTTTCTTGCTAAGAGATAATAATCAGTGAACAGCTTAGACATGCATGTCCATAAAAGAAAGAGTTTATGCAATGTATGGTGGTTTGTTAGTCAATTCCATCACCATCTTATCTCCAAATTGGCACAAGAACGTCGATCTTGTCTGTTGTTTAATAATTCATTTAATATAATATAGTTTGGAAGCCAAAACCTGTTGGCACACAACCAACAGTCTACCCTCAACTCGGGCCTCGGGGAGTCGGGGGATTCTACAAAGCTTTTTTCCTTTGGAAACTCTAATCCCTTGATAGCGACCTGCGTACACTAATAACTAATAAGTGCAAGTTTGCTTTTTTTAGGGAGTGGCTTATATATTAACATAATACTAATAATATTATTAATAAATAATCCACTGATGTGTTAGTTGCAACATTTATTAATCAAGTTTAATTATTTTTTAAGGACACCCCACACTGATTAATCTCTTCAGGCCAAAAACAATATAATTAAAGTATTAATCCCTTCTCATATATTATTTCATAAAAAATATCCCTTCTCATAAGTAGCATCTTCATTTCCGTAAAAAAAAAAAAAGAAAAAAAAAAGAAGGTTGCATCTTCATATAATCATATTATTCATATATCAAAGCCTTATTTCAATTAAATGTGAGGTTTTCCTTATTATTGCATCTAACTTCTTCTAAGTACTATTAAGCTTAATTTTTAACAATAAATTTTCGAATGCTAATAAGTACTCTTAGGACATTATTTAAGGAGTCAAAAAAGAAAAATTTGTATGAAAAATATGTATTTAGCATTTCAAAAAATATAACATTTAGTTTTCCAATACAAATTTTCTATTTATGGGTTGCTTAACCAATATCCTTAGTATACTCGTTAGCAATACCTTTTTCTTGATACTCTGAGAAGAATGATTTTGTAATCTGTGTCCTTTTTCCGTACTACTATAAATTTTTATATGGAGAATTGTAAAATTGTACGCTAAGAATTATAATGCTTAAAATTCATGATTTTACATTATCATTGTTGTAAATAGAAGTCCTTAGTAATTAAATGATAATGATTAAAGGATAATAAATCTGTCATATAAAAAAGGATCATAAATCTCAATCATATTTTCATTTTTTTTTATGTAAAAAAGTTTAGATAAGTTGGATCCCGGGAATATTTTCATGCTTTGAATTGTGATAAAGATATAAAATCATATTATATGGTCAATGTTTTATACTAAAAAAAGTAGAGTTTAATTGTTATACATTGTTAGTATAAAGTTTTTTATATTATCAACTAATTACAAATCATAATATAAATTACTTTTTAAAGATAATTAAGATAAAAGTCAAATATTTTAATGATATGATAATTTATGATTAATTTTAGTATAATTTTTTTTACACTATGCTTACCAGTTAATGCATCCTTAAAAATAATTATACTCGATGCTTACTGATTCAAAAAAAAAAAACAGTTGGACATTGCAGGATCCCTCTCAAAGTTTATGTCACACACACACATACTTACGAGAAATTAACTTGTAACAAAAAGACAGAGGACATTATGAATCAAGAGCAAAAGAAATTATTAAATAGTCACCGTCACTTGACATGTATAAAAACATCTGGGTTAATTGTAGTTTTGATTCCCTGTGTGTATGTGTGATTTTGATTTCTAAAGTTTTTTTCGTGAATATATGGTCTTCATTTTATTAATGTTGTAAATTTAGTTATTCTATCCAATGTCTGTCAATTTTTTCGATGATGAACATAGAGGAATCACTCTTGTAAGTACAGAGGTTCTCTCTCCTCGCGTCTCCGATTCAACCTAATTCAGTGGTTCCTGTCTATTATTTACTAGTCTTGTCCCTCATTTTCGGGGTCTTTTTTGGTTCCACCACGTAATCATTTACCTCGAAAGCTCGAAAAAATTTTATGCACTTAGAACAGTGGTTAGGTGTGCTTAAAAAAGTAGTCCATCTATGTTGATAATTGAAAAAATAACAAACATTACCAGAATGACCAAATTTGCAACATTGAAAATATAGGGACCGAATATGTACGAAAAACATTAGGAACCAAAATCGCAATATATTAATAATAGAGGGACCAAAACTGTAATTAAGCCAAAACATTTCTTTTAATAAATATATAAGAACGTTTTTTATATGGCTACACATTCTTTCACAACTACACATTGTTACATGTATGGGGTGCCTTGACAACTCTTATCTAATCTAGGGTCTCCACACGGTCATATTAAAATTTGAGAAGAAGAAAAAAAACAGAAATTATATTACAACAAATTTGGGATATCATACCTGTTCTTTTGGTTTTTTTTATGTATTTTTGATATGTATATAAAAAAGATGAAAAGATAAGTGAGATAGAGATAAACATATGCAGTATCTAAAATTGATATTTAATATCATAACTCGCAAAAAAAAAAAACCTCCACAAAAGCAAAAAGACATCTACTAGTTAGCAAATCGCTTTTACATTATGGCATGAATGTAACCCGCAATTGATATGTATGTATATAAAAAAGATGAAAAGATAAGTGAGATAGAGATAAACATATGCAGTATCTAAAATTGATATTCAATATCATAACTCGCAAAAAAAAAAAACCTCCACAAAAGCAAAAAGACATCTACTAGTTAGCACATCGCTTTTACATTATGGCATGAATGTAACCCGCAATTGGCTACGTGTTTTGCGTTGCATTACAACCGCTCGAATAGCCCTCCCTAATGCTTTGTTTGGTAGAGGAGGAAATAAGAAGAGAAAAAAAGGATAAGAGAGAAAAGAATGAAAAAATGATATTTTTCTTCTGTTTGATAGAGAAGAGAAACAAAGAAGAAAGAAAAAAATGAGGTGGGAACCACCGAACATTTTTTTCTCCTCAAAGTTGCGAAGAAAACAGGAAGAGAGTGGAGATCTTGGACGTGAAATTACTTTCTACCCTAAGTTAAGAACTCTGTGAGCATTGAAATAAATAGACTGAAACTAGATGTAATATTATTTTTGTTAAAAAAATTTGAACCGTTAAAATATAATACTCGAGACCTCAAGAGTACATAAATAATTGCTCGTATAAAAAAGTTTAATTATTGAGTAGGTTCCTGAACTATTTTGGAATTTTCAAATAGGTCCCTATACTAAAAAAATTATAATTGGGTCCTCGAACTTTTATAAAGTTTTCAATTGGGTCCCTATACTTAAAAAAGTTTCTAATTGGGTCCATAAACTTATATAAAATTTTCAATGGAGTCCCTGGGGTGGGGTTCCGTGAAGAGGTTTTTAAGTCTGTTGATGTGAAACGTGACCTAGAATTCCCCCAAATTTGTATTTAGAGTTGCAAGAGACCAAAATGTTGAGCCAGAAAACCAAAACGTGACCTTCAATTGCTTTTCCTCCATCTGAACAAATAGTTCATTCCTTTCTCGATTTATGTTTTTTTTTGTAATCATGATATAGGTACGAAGTATCCACCACCGTTAGTAGTGACTAATCTCCGTCGGGGAACATGTCGGGCACACAAGGTGGGTTCTTCCCTCCCAACCAGGTTTTCTCCATACACAAGAGTCAGGATTCGAACCCTTGACCACTTGCTTAAGGTACTCAGGTCCCTTACCACTTGGACCCACCATGAGACGCCCCGACGTCCCATTAAAGAAAACACATAATATTTAGGATCTAAACGTGTTATTATCGTTAAGCGGATATATTAAAACGGCAAAAAAAATTTAAAACTTAAAATTATAAACACACACACACACACACACACACACACACACACACACACATATATATATAAAGACGCAACTATAATATATATAGACATGTTGATACAGGTACTGTCAAGAGATTCCCATCAGTAGGATCCCAAAATATACACACTAGTACAAACTGATATAAACAACAGAAGATAATACGCTTCAAAAGACGCACTGGCCGTAGACTCTCTACTCAACTACTCGGGTCCACTGCTCGT
This sequence comes from Sophora flavescens, assembly GCA_030762895.1. NCBI lineage: Eukaryota > Viridiplantae > Streptophyta > Magnoliopsida > Fabales > Fabaceae > Sophora > Sophora flavescens. The sequence goes on from CM061066.1 coordinate 16,488,330, forward strand.
CCTCCAGCATCTGGTTCATAAGGGGTTTCATCTAGCTCCTCCATAGCTAGCTCCTCCACCGAGTCTTCTTATAGCGGTCACATAAATAAAACATACACACAACAACAAGAAAAAAGGGATAAGAAACAATATAACGTCAAACGTGGAAAGGGTTTAGCACCATTTAATTCTATAACAGCACACAAACATCCGTCTCCAAAAGTATAAGTATATATATGTGACACAATCATCCTCAATCCATATCCAGGATCTTTCCTCTACCCTCCATCATGATGCAATGCAAATGTTGTATGAATCATCTCATCAGGTATCGGCCATATCCGGATATCCAACACAATGACACGTCCCAGAGGCCCCGGCGCACACCCTCGTCCGCGGATGGAGGATGCCCATGCAAATCAATGGCACTATAGCTACACAATCTGGTGCACACCTCTGAACCACGGCCAGGGTGCTGATGCAACACATGAACTATAGCTACAACTAAAATGAAATGATGTCTGGGACGGTCCGCCGTTAGCCTAAACTCCGAGAATTCTCCCTCCAAGGACTAGACCCCACACAACCATGTTTCGGGTCCACCATATCATGTTTCAGGTCAACTATATCACAAACCATATTTCAGGTCACCCCCTAGTTCCCTAACCGCTCATCATAATCTCATAAATAACCTCAATAATAATCTCGTCTCATCAATCTCATCATCATATCATAATAATCATCTCGGTTAGGCACTACTAACACATATATAATATGAATTCCCCAATACATCATTGACCGCGCTGTCGCCACGCGCCAAAAAGAACGAGCGATTATAAAATAATGCAGTATAGTGCGACAACTCGGATCGTCTCTCAAGGACTCTTTAGGTGTTGTTATTATTAACAGAAAATTAGTAAAAGTTAGAACTGGGGGTTTTGAGATTTGAAACTAAATTAAGAAAACAAAATAATGAAAACAAAGTAGTTAAAGAGAATAACAAATAAACAAAAGACGATTAACCTACTGTTCTCGGTTTCCCACTATCATTGATTCATGCAAATCCTAAGCAGATACTAATCCCCTCCCGGTTGTAGCAACAATTAACAAACGAAAACCGCTACTACAGATGTATGTTCCTATTCCCGAAATAACAAACGGGATTAAGCTCTCATGAACAAACGAACATGAATGACCACACGCGAAATAACAAACGCGATTATATATAGGAACATAGCATCACCGAAATGAAACAATACCACACTATACATTACTGAAATAACAAACAGAAACATATAATATGGCATTGAAAAGAGAAAGGCAAATGAAACAGGAATCACAGAACCTCAAGTGATAACAGAAACCAATTACAAGAGATTAATCTAGGAGACTAATTCTCCATTACGAAATAAACATTAAACTAAGAGAAAAACAAAAGACTAACAAGTTCAGAAACTAGCCAAAACTGGCTAATTCTGACTCCCCTCTTCAGTTCTGCCTAAGACTACTTATATACACGTTTCTGGAATCCAAGTCCTCGCGAGGCGAATTATGCGAAAGGTCTGCAACTCTTGGTCTTCTCGCGAGGCGAGCATATCTTCGCGAGGCGAACTCTTCAAATTCCCAACTGTAACGCCCGTGACCTCCAGCATGCCCAAACCGTGATCGTCTCTGACTTTTCCAAGGTAGCATTACTCGCGAGGCGAGTACGGTCTTCGCGGGGCGAGACAGAAAGTTTTGCAATTTTCAGGAACAGTCACCTTCTGGTTCGCGGGGCGAACAGTCTTCTCGCGGGGCGAAAGACTCCAGATTTATTCCTTTTATTAACCTGAAAATAAGAAAATATAATAAGTATTTTATTTAACTCTAAATCAACTAAATTAACTTAAAAACAATTTACAGACTCAAAATATTACTTAGAGACAATCAAGTCTAATTTGGGTAAAAAATGATATAAAATAAGCACAAAGCCAAGGTCTTTACTAGTTAATAAACCAAATCAAACAGAGGCTCATCAAAATACCCCAAACTTAAACTTTGCTTGTCCCCAAGCAAACTACACTCAAAAACTTAAAAAGACTAAAGACACGGCAAGCTCAAAAGATTCAATCAACTTTCCATAGATTTCAAGCAATTTTTCAAAACAATTTTTCTTTCAATGTTCCCCCCTTTCAAGCAAAGCAATCCCCACATTCATTTATTCTAAACAATTGAGAAATTAATCATTCAGACAATCAGAAATCTAAGCAGGGGGTCAAAGTTACACATAAAAGGGAGATCACCAAAATCAAACAACTGCCTTCCTCACAAGGGAAATTTGTGTTTCACTCATCGCTCAGTTTGTCAGGCTAACAACATTCACTCAATTTCACTTTTAAGAGCACTTCCCATAAATTTGATTTTCATCTCAAAATGGTCCCCACAGAAAATATGCAAGCAACATCAGAAGGTCTTTTATGGGTTGTAATGGGGCCTGGCTAAGGGTAGGATATACAAAGGAAACTAGGCTGAAGACCCTAGGAACTAAGAGAGCATGAAACATTTTTTTACACTGAAATTCCACTCAAGTTCCTTTTCTTAATTTTTTTTTCTTTATGCTTCTGGGTGGTTACAACCTTTTTATTCAAACAGTCTTTTTGAAATTTTTGCACTTTTATTTTATTTTTTTATTTTTTTTTTCATTTTTACACTTTCCTTTTTTTTTTTCTTTTTCCTAATCCCAAACAACACATTGCACCTTGCAGCCACCCCAAACTTTAGTTTCTTGCATCCATTCTAAGATTACATGCTCTCCTAGTCCTAAGATCGGGTTAACATGGTTTTCCAGATTTTTGGGCTTATAACATTAGGTTATCAAGAATTAACAGGCTAATAGGCTCAATGGGGCTAACTAAGGAACATGCATTAGGAATTGGTTTATTCAGGCCAAGTAGCTATTTACAAAGAAAATGCCTAAATCATATGAAGCAAACACATAATCATGCAAACCAAAAAGAGATTCAATCAAATTCAGGAAAGTGCAACTTAAAAAGTGATTTTCACACAGTTTAAAACATGTTGGAGGCTCAAAAACCTCACCTGGACATTTTTGCAAATTGCTTGAAAGAGATTCTATCCCTAGTGTGTGCTTCCTATCACCCCAAACTTATCATAAATCATGCCATCATAACAAAATCTCAAAGTTCAGTTTTCAATCATATGGGGATCATTTTTTTCTAAAATTTTCAAGTCCTAGGGGGAAAACAGTCAAAACTATCATGCAATCAATCTATGCAAAATCAATCAAACCCAATAAACTTGCCATAACCAATACACAAACACAACTCCTGAGCTTATCAAATTATTCAGGAGCTTTATTAAAAACAAAACAGAAATAAAAGTAAGGAAAAGAAAATTAAAAAGGAGAAAGGGTAAGAAAAACTCATTGAAGGGCGGTTCCACCGGGATCCCATTGCTTGTAGCATAAGGCCCACGTGGTGGCCAAAGGACTGAAGTTCATTCCAAGCCTCCCTAACTTGCAGCTTTGATGCGGAGGTGAGCACTTGACAATTATAATAACCTCGCTGAGTGCGGCGGACTTCTCACTCCCCTTCAGGTCACAGTTGACCTCTCTTTCAACTTTGTCCATAAAATCCTCCCAATAGAATCGGGGCTCAACCTCTTGGGTGGCCAGGGTGCCAAATCCAAGGGTGCAAAATCCAGAGCTGGTTCCTCGGGGGAAGTGGTAAACAGTTAGAGAATGTTCTTGGTGTTGCTTCAACTTCTGCAATGTCTTCATCCACTGCACTAACAAAATTTTCACCGCTATACACGCAGAAATTTCAAAGACACACCACACAAGGGTTAGAGTTAGAACATATATTACAAGAAAATGAATCAGAAAAAGTTAGAATGTCTGGGAATTCTTCAATCAATTCATCCACCCCATTACTCTCAACACATTCAATTGTTTTACTTGAATCATCTACTCCCAAAGGTTCTTCTTTATCTTCAGGCACGGGGGAGCAGACGTCCTCTTGATCCTCCTGATCTAAGTTTCCTGAACAGAACAAACCTGCAAAACGATCCGCATTTTCTATTTTTCCTGAAAAGTATAAACCTGTAAAACATTCAACACACAAAGTAGTTCCGTCACAATAACAAGCATTAGGATCAGGGGATTCAACACATAAACCATCATCAACAGAAACATTATCATCAGAATTATTATCAAAAGTATTTTCAGGAATAACCATCTGTGAATCCTTATGTTCCTCAAGGGGCTGTGGAGTTCGTATTGCAGCCGAGTTGGCGGTAACTTGATCAATTAGAGCCCACAACTTTTGAGATTCAGCTTGGTCCCTCTGTTGGGCTTCACGATTACTTGCCTCCATTGCCTCCATCCTCTGTTGAAATTCAAGATTGTATGCCATCCGTTGATTGTTCTCTTCCATTTGTTGTAGCATTGAAGCAATCTCATCCAAGGTGCTCTGTGAAGATTCGGATGGTGCAGAGGTGGTCACTTGGCTAGGATAGTATGGTGGTGGCTCATTAAAACTAGGATAATACATGCAAGGTGGTTCATAATAAACATTAGGCAAATATCCATACATGTAATTATCCATGGCAATCAAACAACCAGACAAGCAGACAAAACTAACTAGAAAAGAGAAATTTTTTTTTAAAATTTTTATTTTCTGCTAATAACAACAAACCAGAGTCCCCAACAATCGCGCCAATTTTTGGTCACATTGCCGCCACGCGCCAAAAAGAACGAGCGATTATAAAATAATGCAAGATATAGTGCGACAACTAGGATCGTCTCTCAAGGACTCTTTAGGTGTTGTTATTATTAACAGAAAATTAGTAAAAGTTAGAACTGGGGGTTTTGAGATTTGAAACTAAATTAAGAAAACAAAATAATGAAAACAAAGTAGTTAAAGAGAATAACAAATAAACAAAAGACGATTAACCCTCACTTCTCGGTTTCCCACTATCATTGATTCATGCAAATCCTAAGCGAGATACTAATCCCCTCCCGTTTGTAGCAACAATTAACAAATGAAAACCGCTACTACAGATGTATGTTCCTATTCCCGAAATAACAAACGGGATTAAGCTCTCATGAACAAACGAACATGAATGACCACACGCGAAATAACAAACGCGATTATATATAGGAACATAGCATCACCGAAATGAAACAATACCACACTATACATTACTGAAATAACAAACAAAAACATATAATATGGCATTGAAAAGAGAAAGGCAAATGAAACAGGAATCACAGAACCTCAAGTGATAACAGAAACCAATTACAGTAGATTAATCTAGGAGACTAATTCTCCATTACGTAAAATAAACATTAAACTAAAAGAAAAACAAAAGACTAACAAGTTCGAAAACTAGCCAAAATCTAAGTCGACTCCCCTCTTCGATTCCGCCTAAGACTACTTATATACACGTTTCTGAATCCAAGTCCTCGCGAGGCGAGGCGAATTATGCGAAAGGTCTGCAACTCTTGGTCTTCTCGCGAGGCGAGCATATCTTCGCGAGGCGAACTCTTCAAATTCCCAACTGTAACGCCCGTGACCTCCAGCATGCCCAAACCGTGATCGTCTCTGACTTTTCCAAGGTAGCATTACTCGTGAGGCGAGTACGGTCTTCGCGGGGCGAGACAGAAAGTTTTGCAATTTTCAGGAACAGTCACCTTCTGGTTCGCGGGGCGAACAGTCTTCTCGCGGGGCGAAAGACTCCATATTTATTCCTTTTATTAACCTGAAAATAAGAAAATATAATAAATATTTTATTTAACTCTAAATCAACTAAATTAACTTAAAAACAATTTACAGACTCAAAATATTACTTAGAGACAATCAAGTCTAATTTGGGTAAAAAATGATATAAAATAAGCACAAAGCCAAGGTCTTTACTAGTTAATAAACCAGTCAAACAGAGGCTCATCAATCATCATATCTCAACATAACTTATCCTTTACTCAACCTCTAAGCATAATCATAACACTCATCACATCATACCATCATATCATCAAAATCATAATCATTATCATCATGTCATAAAATCATCATTACATTCATATCATCATTTCCAAAAAAATAATCATTATCAAAATCTAATAAAATAATAATAAAATAATAATATAACATATTCATAAATTAATCACAACACTCATAACATCATCATCCATCAATCACCAATATTCATTCAACCAGTCAAGCAGTCCAAGCAGGCAACAATTAAATAAAATAATATATAATAAACGTAACGGCGATAAACGCACAATCTCAATATCATCACAGGTACCACTAAGTAGTCCCCAGTGTGATATGGACATTGTCCGTTACTCGCTATCATGTAGGGTTTAGGTCGCCCTACACCAATATCCAATTAAACGTCACCGTGCCGTTTCCGACGTTAAATAATTTCTTTCCCCCACCTGAAGAATGTATGACCTCGGAAACGCTACGAGAACACTCCTACTCGACTCCTATCGAATCTGCCTCACACCAAACAAGGTCCCCGAATCTCCAAGATCCCACCTAAATATCACATTTTGAAATACACCAAATAAGAAACTCAAAATCTGCAGTAAGCACCACAAGATCGACCACTGTTGCGGCTCTATATCTCACAATCTAGACCTTTATTTAAAAACGTGAACGGTAACATTAAAGAGCTGTGTTTCTTTTACCTTATCCAAAAATTTCAGCTCGATCCAACGATGGATGAGCCTAGGATGAACCTCCCAAGATGACTGGTCTGGAGCTACCCGAGTTGAGCTTATCTCCTTCTTCTGAGTCAGATAACTCATACTTTGTGTATTTCAATGCAATTTCAACCGTTGGATATGAAAAACTGTCAACCTAGGACCTCTCTATGAATTTTGAACAAGATCCAACGGTGGTAGAAGGTGTAGTGATGGCTTTTCTAAAGCTGTTGCAGCTCAAAAATGGTGGTTTAGGCTCTTGATAGCCTTCCTCACTCTCAAACTCTATCCCTCTCTCACTAGTTCTCTCCCTCTCTCCCTCTCTCTAGAACTCTCTAGTTTCTGCTCTGGCTTCTCTCTAAGGGCTGCTCTTTGTTTCTGTTTGAAATGGTTCAGATGAGGGGTTGAACCTTTTTTATTTATTTTTTCTCAGTTGCGCACGGGCGCTCAGCGCTGGGCATGCAATCAGGGGCCCTACATGCGCGACATGTGGTAGGGCGAAGCAGTTACTCGGCGCTCAACGCCACCTCCCAGCGCTCAATGCTGGCCTTCTGGCAACCACACCGTTTTCGCGCGTTTCTTCGCGTTCCGAGCTTGTTCGAAGTCCGATTGATCTCAAATTTGAAACGTAGGCTCATTAAGACCTAATGAACAACTTCCAACCATTAAAAATGCCTCATCTCAATCATAACTCCAAATTTCTTGTTTCACATTCAAATGTCTCAAAGACGCTAACCGAGAAACCCTAATTTTGTTCCTACATTCAAACTCACTCGATAAGACCGCGTACTTGCCATACAAGGATCTCTATGCCTTAAACAACATCTCAACTATATAATCCAAGTCCTAAACCTCATCCTCATACATAAATCATACATAAAATAATGGATGTTACAAACCACGTGTTGGTCCCCGATTTATGTTTTACGGCTGTATATCAATTCCTTGAAATAATTCCATCCAAAATAGTTCTCTCACTTGCAACCTACTATATTTCACTTAATCTTGTTACATCTTGCTATATTGTTGTGACAATGTCTCAAGGTTCATCTTCCAGCCAAACTACTCATAAATGGTCAGCTTGGATGAAATCAGTTATATTCCGTCCAATTCAAGATATCATTAACGAATTTTATAATTTAGGGACTCCATTGAAAAATTTTATATAAGTTCAGGAACTCAATTAAAAACGTTTTTAGTTTAGGGATCCAATTGAAAACTTTATAAAAATTCGAGGATCTAATTACAATTTTTTTAATAAAAGAATCTATTTAAAATTTCTTAAATAATTCAGGGACCCACCCAAAAGTTAAACCTAAAAAAAAAAAAAAAAAAGCATACCAGATGCTCCTTGAACAAACTAGCAGCATCGGCCAAGATGTATCCTACCTTTATTCACCGTTCATGTCAATTGAGGGATGGTGATATGCTTTGCCCTTCACATCATCACGTGTGTACGGCACACCTTTCTTTCTTTTTTTTAAATTTATTATATCCACTAGATGTATTTTAGCTACCTTCAGTACCCAGACTTGCCAACACTAATTATAACATTCCAAAACCATCTGCGTCAATTTTGGATTTAACATACAGATGTAGATGCTCTGGCTGTGGAATGGCATTTGATAAAAAAAAAATATAGTGAATTTAACATGAAAGAAAATAACTATTGCGTTTGACATTACGGCTGAAAAACAATCATTAATATCTGTAGTGGCCGATGAGTAAAACCCGATCATCGAACTTGAATATCCGATCCAATAAAAATTGGAAGGATAAGATGTTATCTTTAATGATCCTGATATTATCTCAGATAACCTTATCCGATTAGAAGAGATAAATCCCTCAAATTAAGGTAGGAAAGATAAGATATTATCTTTAATGATCTTGATATTATCTCAAATAACCTTATCCGGTTAGAAAGAAGAGATAAATCCCTCAAATTAAGGAAATCATATCTCAAAGAAGATTTAAGAGATAAAAAGAGATAAATCCAGATCTCTTAAAGATATGGGGATCCTATTATAAAAAGAGGAGAACCCAAGAGAGAGACTCACTTTTGAACAGAGCTAGGTGAATCTCCCTTAAGCGTATTAGAGGAACCGGCTTGACCAAGAGACTATTGAAGAGTCCTTGATTGAGATCACCGTATGGCCAATGGTTGAACCTAGAACTACGTCTGGCTTTGATTCCCATTGGGATACGTAGGACTAGAATACAATATTCTGTCAAGCCATAATCTAAAACAACCCCTGTTCTTCACTCTCGATTAAACGTTCTCCGTTTCGATTCCGGTAAGTCGGATCTTGACAGGAACATTTGGCACCCACCGGGAGCCGAGGTGAAACTTTCCCCGGCCGAACCTCCAAACATCATTCTCCGTGTGAACCGCCCAACGCCATACTCGATGATCCACCTTCTCCAGCAAATACAATGTTGTCGGCATCGAAGGCACACTCTGTTGTAATGATGCAGTTGGTTATGTGATTCGGATTTTGGGCGTCACACGCCCCAAGTTTCCACAACAGCTCGGCCTTAGAGGGAAGAAGGTATCTTAGAGAGCTTGGCCATCACAGCACAACTCGGTCTAGGAGAGCTCGGCTACCACAGCTCGGCCTCAAAGGGAAGAAGGTATCTTAGAGAGCTCGGCCACCACAGCTCGGCCTCGGAGAGCTGAAGAAGATATCTTAGAGAGCTAGGCCACAACAACTCGGCCTCAAAGGGAAGAAGGTTTCTTAGAGAGCTCGGCCACCACAGCTCGGCCTCGGAGAGCTGAAGAAGATATCTTAGAGAGCTCGGTCACAACAGCTCGGCCTCAGAGGGAAGAAGGTATCTTAGAGAGCTCGGCCACCACAGCTCGGCCTCGGAGCAGAAGAAGGTAACTTAGAGAGCTCGGCCACAACAGCTCGGCCTCAGAGGGAAGAAGATATCTTAGAGAGCTCGGCCAACACAGCTCGGTCTAGGAGAGCTCGACCATAGTAGCTTGAGGGAATGCCTAAACCAGAGGCCGCGAAATGCTCAGGTGATATTGTTCTTTAAATCTAGTTTAAATCTAATATGATTTGATATGTTTTTCTCCACGCCTTTGATGTTGTGTTATGTAGCATCATATCATATTATTTACATATTTGAGCAAAGTGATGTTCGGGTGATACCACTCCCAGAGTCACAAAATTTGCGACTACAAAGTGCTCTACCAAATGCCCACTGCTGCCATTGACAGAGAGTGTAGGCTACAATTGATTGGGTAGATGCATATTAGAGCACACCAAGTGTTCGACAAAACTCTCAGGGAAGAAAAATTCATGTTTCTTATTGATATTATTACAATAATTACTGTCATCTAGTAGTATAACTATTAGATTCTTGACTAACATTGAAAAACTGATTCCCACCAACTGTAATTCATTGATTTGACGTGATTGGTCAGTTTGAATTCACGATGAAATCAATCCAAGTAGTGGAGAAGACCTTAATGGTCGAGTTTGTCGCTCTCGGGCTAATAAGGAGAGGCCAAGTCTGAGTTCATCAAGTCTATAATGGCCGAGCTTCTACATACTCGACATTCCATGGTCGAGTTTGTCCGAATCCGAGTTTATCAGTTTTAGAAAATGGAAAAGTCCATTAAATGGGAGATGTTGGAGGAATGTCAGAGACTCATGACACCATCCATAGTCTTAGCCCAGGAAGGAATGAGTAGATCACGGGAAAAGAAAAGTGAAAGTTCTTTCTATAAAGGTTCCCAAAGATGACATCTCAAGGTCCAATAATCAATAGGTCATATTTAACAAAGTACCTAAGCTATTGGAATGATAGTATGCTAAAAACGAAGATTTTGGAATTCCCTTAAGGAAGTTTCTTCCACTTTAATGATATTAGAGGAGCCAGATTTATGCCATATATCCTTGCACATTATGTTAAAGGCAAAAATGGAAAAATGCATGGGTAGATGACGTACACCGCTCCAACCTCAAAAACCAAATGAATGAGAAATGGTTTGCTTTGGAAAAAGGTCAAATCCGATTGAAAAAACCTTATAGCTCATTAGCATGGTTATTTATAGCAAGTAGAAAAAAGGCCAAACTCTACTGGAATTTTGTGAAGATTTCTATAATTGACCTCTCTTCCAATTGTCATAGTGATGGCCGTTTGCTTAATTAATTGTTCATTTCTTGTCTTCTTTCATTGCTACTAAGAAATTTGAATTGACTATCATCTCAATGCCTGGAAGTTTCTTTGCATTTAAACAAGGACTAAAGCTTATAAATCGTGCTTAAATTTCTACGTTGAGCACTTCCTATTCCCAAGTACATAGCTTGATAAATCATGCTCAATAATGTTTCATGCATAACACCAAAGAATTTGGTAATTGATGCATTGGAAATATTTGTGCACTTTATGAGCACCAAGGAGCATGATCAAACAATACAGCATGTCCTTTGAGATGAGTATTCTGTCTACTATGCTTAAAGATAAATGAAGACAACAGGTCGAGCTTCGGCTCCCTTGAAAATAACAGGTCCAAGCTTCGTGCTTCCCTTTCCACAAGGTCGAGCTTCGGCTTTCTCAAAGCTCACAGGCCGAGCTTTGCTCCCTTAAAAACTCACAGTTCAGCTCCGGCTCCCGAAAAAATTATCAGGGTCGAGCCAAAACTCCCTCTCACAATTTGACTAAGAGGAAGACGAGTCGGAGCTCCTCAAATTAAAACCATAGAGGCCGAGTTAGACTCCCTCTATAAAAATCATAGAGATCGAGCTCAAGCTCCATTGAAATGGAATAGTGTGGGGGAGAACATCTCCCTTGGAAAATAAAGTTCCATCAGCTCGAGCACTTAAACACCATACTAACTCACAAAAAACAAAAAGCCTAAAAAGGTTGACCGAGCTAAAGTCGAAATGCCGGACCTAAAAAGGTAAACAAAGAACCTAAAAAGGTTGATAGAGCTAAAATCGATCGAGCTGTTGTCGAAACGCCGAACCTAAAAAGGCAAAAGCCTAAAAAGGTTGATTGAGCTGAAAATCGACCGAGCTCAATGTCGAAATGCCGGACCTAAAAAGGAAAAAGTCCTAAAGAGGTTGACCGAGCTGAAAATCGACCGAGCTCAAAGTCGAAATGCCGGACCTAAAAAGGCAAAAGTCCTAAAGAGGTTGACCGCGCTAAAATCGACCGAGCTAAAGTTGAAATGCTGGACCTAAAAAGGTAAACAAAGAACCTAAAAAGGTTGATCGGGCTAAAATCGACCGAACTAAAGTCGAAATGCCTGACCGAAGTGGCCGACCAAGCTAAAATCGAAAGGCCGAACCTAAAAAGGCAAGCAAGAAAAACATGAAATAGTTAACTATGATAGGGCCGAGCTCAAAAAGCTCACGAGGCCAAATTAAAATGCCAAACACAAAAGGCGAGTAAAAACTTAGGAAAGTTAACCGAGTAAATCCAAATGCTGGGTTAAATACCATAAGTATGAAGTCTTTATCATTCATAAAGCAAAAGTACATAGGACATAGCCAAGAGTACAAAATATCTTAAAAATTTGCTAAGTTACTCATGGGCACTCCCATAAGCAAAGACTCCATCAAGGTTGGAACCAATAGTGCCTTCAGCTTGCGGAAGAGCAACCGAGGATGGCTCGGGCACGACCACTTCAGTTCCTCGGTTCTCCTCCTCTCCCACAACCTGCTCTCCATTATTCTCCTGTTCCTCATCATCGAGCCCGGACAAAGGAACCATAATGCCATCCTTATTAAAATCCTTGTCCATATCGGCTCTGGAAAGATCAGAATCGGGAAGAAAGCGCTGGATTTGTTTTATAGCACGCAAGAACCCAGAAACGCGTTACCTTATAATATGGGCTTTAGGTTACTTCAACTTGAACTGAAGCTTGGAATTAGTCTTTTTCTCAGTAGCAAGAAACTGCTAAAGATTGTCAAGGGAAAACTTTAAAGCCTTGGCAGCCCTCTGAAAGTCAATATTTCATTTTAGAGAGCTCAGATTGAGGAGATGAGTTGGTCTTCTCAAGCTCGACATTTCGAGTTTCCAATTACCCAATTAACCGAGCCTGCTCTTCACACTTTGCCACGACTTTTCCAAGCTCATCCCCAGTACGCAATGTTCGGGCAGCTTCAACCTTCATGCTTTTCATCTTCTTCACATAATTAGAAAGCCCATGGGTTGAAAAACGGGTAATGGAGGAGACTCGGAGAGCATAAGCAGTCGCGACTTTCATGCTCGCATCAGGGACCTATTCAAGTAAAAGCCGAGCCTATGCTGGCTTAATAACTTGATATCCACTAAAGGGCCCGAGTTAAAATTGTCTAGCCAAGAACAAAGGGCAGAAGCCCAAAAACCTGAGGTCGAGCATTGCTCCCTCGCACCAAAAAGCCGAAGTCGAGCTATGCTCTCTCGCATTACGCACTGAAAAAAGTCGAGGTCGAGCAATGCTTCCTCCTTCGCACTAAAAATCCTAGGCCGAGCACAACACATTCGCACCAAGATAATGTCCACAGCAGATCATGCATGTTAGAGACCCAAGATTTGAAGGAAATCCTGTTAGTGTTCGACCACATAAGCCGGAATCCCAAGCAAGACTTGGCTTCGCATAAAAATCCAAGCAGTGCTCGGCCAAGTAAGCCGATAACCCAAGAAAGACTTTGTTCTATGAAAAACAGATTTCCGAGCAATGCTCCCACGAATCATAGTCCAGAGCCCTCGGCACCAAAAAGCATGTTAAGATATGCGGGTTGACATTTAAGCTCTTTCGCTTATTTCAAGCTCGGAGCTTGGGGGGCTTATGGGGATAAAGGAAGGATATTTTCCAAAATTACAGAGAAAGGATATCTCTTAGCCTACAGCCCGATTGTTATTATGAGGAACTTGTTTGAAAACTATTTTCTCAAACAAATTGGAAAAGATATTAGGAAAGTTTATTCTGAGACACACCTTCAAAATCGGTAAAAATAATGACATTCAAGGTCAAGTTTCAAGTTAGTAGGTATTTCAAAATCCACCATATGAAAGGGTTAAGGGCTACTCGAAGAAAATGTTAAGAGCTCTCAAAAGCTTCAAAGACCGAGCTACATTCGGAAAAAGGTGAGTCAAGTTCAAACTCTCAAGATAAGCATCTTGAAAGCATTAAAAATTTCAGCTGAAATACAAGCCTGAGGTAAATTCCTAATGACCGAGTTTGAGCTTGACTTTCCAAAAGATCAGTTCGAGCCTAAATCATTGATAAGTTGAATCTCAGCTACCAGCTTCTAAACTTGTCTTAACAAAGGTAAGATTGAAGTATCCTCTTTTCAGAACATGTTACTGGCCGAGATGTGAAGCTCGACCACTAAACTCGAGTACTGCCTGAGATGTGAAACTCGGCCACTGAGCTTGATTAGTCGAAGTAAGAGGATCTATGCAAATCATGGACTTTATCGACACTAAGGACAAGCTCGGATTCTTTCATAAAGCTTTTGCGCTCTTCAAAGCTCATAGCTTGGGGGGCTTGTGTATGGGTCGAGGTGTCAAGGTCGGGCACCGAACGTACCGAGAAATCTATTGAGGCCGAGGTACCAAGCTCGGCCACCGGGAAATCAAAAGAAAGGATTGTTAGGCCCAAAGCCACTAAACTCGAATGTTAGCCAATGTATGAAGATTGGCCATCGAATTGTGGCAAAAAGGGGAGAAGTCTTACTCAATAAATCCTGAACTCAGATAATTTTAAAGCCAAGCTCGGTTCCTGTCATGAAAACTTCTACGCTCCGTTGAGCTCAAAGCTTGGGGGGCTTGTGTACTGGCCGAGGAGTAAAACCCGGTCACCGAGCTTGGATACCCGATCCAATAAAGGTGGGAAGGAGAAGATATTATCTTTAATGATCCTGATATTATCTCAAATAACCTTATCCGGTTAGAAGAGATAAATCCCTCAAATTAAGGTGGGAAAGATAAGATATTATCTTTAATGATATTGATATTATCTCAAATAACCTTATCCGGTTAGAAGAGATAAATCCCTCAAATTAAGGAAATCATATCTCAAAGAAGATTTAAGAGATAAAAGGAGATAAATCCAGATCTCTTTAAGATATGGGGATCCTATTATAAAAAATGGAGAACCCAAGAGAGAGACTCACTTTTGAATAGAGCTAGGTGAATCTCCCTTAAGCGTATTAGAGGAACCAGCTTGACCAAGAGACTATTGAAGAGTCCTTGCTCGCTGGTATTCATCGGATACAAAATTAAGGGATTGAGATCACCGTATGGCCAAGGGTTGAACCTAGAACTATGTCTGGCTTTGATTACAATTGGGTTACGTAGGACCGGAATACAATATTCTGTCAAGCCATAATCTAAAACAACCCTTGTTCTTCACTCTCGATGAAACGTTCTCCGTCTCGATTCCGGTAAGTCGAATCTTGACAGGAACAATATGTGTTTTTAGATTACTGTTCTCATTTACTAATTTTAAAAATGATTATAAAATCGTCATATTATTTTTATTATGTTTCTTATTTTTAAAGATTTATACAGGAAACAATGAAAACATAAAAAAATTGTTTTCAGTGTTTTTTGTACAAATTTTTGAAAACAAAAAACAAGATAAAAACTATGTGTCAGTTTTTTAATTATTTCTAAAACAAAAAATATAAACAAAAAACTGAAAATAAAACAAACATTTCCCAAATAATCTACTTATATTTTGAACCCAATGTTCATGGAAAATTACCATGACCGGTGAATGGAGTCAAAATAACTTAATATTATAACATTGTGTCACTTTAACTTGCAAAATTGTATAAATCACATCTCAATCCTAAGACTTGTTCAACTGTAGACAATTAAACCTCCATATCACGTAGCTATAAGAATAAGATAATCCATACTGACATCATAGAACATGGTTATCCAATCCAATATAAGATCATAACGTTCTTTGTTTTCTACGGGAAGCCCAAGACCGTAAGAAGATATATGATGCTTATGATATTTGAACATCAAGTTTTAGTTATAGTATGTGTTTATTTCCATCTCTCGTTTATTTTTTCATTTTTTTTATATATATGTATCCAAAAAAACCAAAGGGACATATATAAACAGTACAGTGTCCCAATTTTATTGTTCAAATATAATGCTCCAAATACCAGTATGCAGATACAAGCTACGCCTAATAGCGATTTTTTTGGCAGCGGGTCTATATGACCGTCACCCGCAGCTCATCTTGGTTGGTAGCAGAGCAGGGCTTCAAGGAAAATGACGAACTTTTGAGATATGAAGCCTTCTTGTCATTCAGAAGAGTCCAACTGTCTGGATGCAAATAATTTGTTTGAATAAATGGTTACTAGAAACTTATGCAAAGCCAATAGACTAACTACAATAATAGCGGGGTGGTCGGACCTGCTTAGGTGAGGCCAAACTTTAAATTTTCTTAACTCCACTAACACATTTTCTCAGTTTATTCGGATTTCTTTATGGAATTCGATTCATTTTAACACCCGGAATCAATAAGATCTTTCGTATGCAAACCGTATTATAATTGCAACAAACTAGTATGCTTTTTCAGTCTACTTTTCTTTGGACAAATCTCAAGTATAACATCTTAGAGGCTTTGATAATATTATTTTCTAATTTTTATTAATAAAATTATAGCACAATATATTTATATTAAAAAAAACACTAAACATAATTAACTTTTCCATTGTCTTTTACTCTTCACCCCAAAAGATAAATGGGTCAACACACTAGCGAACGAGCAATCCGCTTGGTGGGGTCAAAGTGTTAACATCAGTCATGGAAGGCGACAAAACATGAAAGAAAACGCTGAACAAGTCATCATTTTTCGTGTCAAAATGGGTTACACGAGGTTGATGTTGAGGATGGATGAGGACGACGACTGAGTGCCAAGTCCGAGACAAATCCCCTTCTGCTATCGTCAAAATGCAGTCTCAGCCGTTTATCTGGACTTAGCTTGGATTCACGACATCTGGATTTTGCATCATGGCTTGACTTGGACCCTCATTTCTTTATCATAATAATGTACACATATTATTATATCTCAATCCAATCTAATGCCTAACATCAAAAGATATTTGCACTTGTGGTGCCAGGATCCCTTATTTGGTGGTTCTATATTCTCCACAACACAACTCGGACCCCTTATAAACCACAAATATTATTACGAAAAAACTATTCTCAATAAACAAAATTCATCTTTTAATTGTGTTTTTAACCATTCCTGTATACTGCGGAGAACTTGTGATTGAGATAAATCAAAATCTCACATATGTTATATAAGATTATAATTCAAGTACCAACTACAAGATCTCCGTAGCACAGACCACAGCACACAGATAATTGATAGAGATAGGAGTAAAACACATTAACACAACAATTTTGATAAAGAGAAACATTACATGAATAATTTGCATAATAACAAGGCACAGGAGCTCGGTGCTACATATTAGACATCTGTACATAAATGAGATTAGCAAGCGGAAAGAGTGATAAACATGGTAATTTAGTTACTACATTGACAATAATCCATAATAATATCTGCTTAACTATACAAAAGCTTAGGATGGTTTTATCACCCAAATCAATGCATGATGGCCTTCATTTCCCATAAAAATCTCAACCCAAAATGAAGATTCTATCTTTCGCCCATACCTTAGAATAAAAATATTTACACAGAATCTTCACCAACTCAGCTGCTTCCAAGATAAATCTTTGAGCATTCCTATCCCCACTTCATCACATTCTATACAAAATCAGAGAGAAATCGAACAAAATAACCCAAAATGGAATCACAGATCACCATCCCAAAAAACACTCCCTTCACTTCACTAGCTCAGAAACCCAATCAACATCCGGGACTCCACCCGATTGACCCGAGCCCTGACCCGACCTATCCAGAGAATTCTCTTTGCTCAATTTCTCAAACATCTTTGCCCTTATGTCCCTTCCAGACTCCACCCTCTCCATCACCGGCTCCTCCTCGCAACTCTGATCCCAATGATCAAAATAGCCAACGCCACCGCGACCCGCCACCTGTGTCGTCGGGGTAGTAGGGAGGCTATTAAACCCGGGTCGGAGTACGGAACCCCTCGGAGACCCGAATCCAGGTGAACCCATCGGAACAACAGCGTTTCTACTACAAGGCATTGATTTCACCTTCCCTATCTGCAGGTTCCGCAGAGAAGCCACCATGTCATTGACGGAGCTTCTCGTCATCGGCGACATAGGCGGCGACTCCGGTGGCGAAACAGACGCCGGAGAAGACAAAAACGGCATCGTTCCCTGTCTCAGAGGAGAACCGTCGTAAGAATCAACGCTCCTAGGGCTGTGCTGAGGAACCATCCTCAGCTGCTCCGGCGTGTGAGCGAAGAAGCAAACCCTCCTCCGGCAACTGGTCCCGTCCTTGCACGGCTGCGTGCGGTAACGCGCCGGGTGGAGCCAGCACTCGAAGACGCCGTGCGCGTACTCACAAGCGTCGCCCTTCTTGCAATTTCCCTTGCGGAAATCGGGGCACGCCGTGCCGGAGTAGTGGAACTTCCGGGGATCCCTCCGGCGAGCCTTCTCTCCGGGATGAGCGTACGGACATTCCGTCCAGTCATGTGACTTGCCACGTGCGCACCTCCGAACCTTGAACTCGTACATGCGGAACTGGTCGCACGAGTAAGCGTCAACCGGAGCATCCGATTCTCGACCCGCCACGTCAGAATCCGAGTCCGGGTCCGCGTCGTTAGAGGGGAGGTAACGCTGCAGCGCCGTCAGGGCTTCCTGCATGTAATACGGAGAGTAATCGCCGGCGCTGGCATTGCCGTCAGTGACGCCGTCAAGAAGGTAAGGAGAGTAGATATCCGCCGTTGGATCAGGCCATGGGGGTACGTGGACGGTTGGATTTGAGCGATGGTGCTCCCCGAGCATCATGTTTTGGTTTTATCTGGAAGTGGATGTGGATGTGGATGTTTACAGAAACATCGACATGGTTAGCTTCGTATATAAACTGCAAGGTAACTATGGTTTAATCGTGGTTTGGTTGCAGTAGACCATGGTTAGGTTAAAAAAATCAATGAACTGCGATTTTTCCACTGCGGTTAAAGGAGCGAAAGGGCGGCTTCCTGGTTTGCCACGTAGGTGAAGGGTTGTGGAACTCTTGGTCCACGTGGAGTGTGACGATTAGACAAAATGATCGCACTGTTTTCCCCTTGGGCATTTTATCTCTCCCACGCCCTGGTCTTCCGAAAGCGCTGGATCCTGTGATACGCCATATTAATATTAATTCATTATTATACTGGGTATCCATAAATATAATTTAATCTCTTTAAATGAATAAAAAAGGAAAAGGTCAGTTCATAAATCCAATAAGTAAATAAAAGGAAAGAGTGAAAAATTATAAAATATAATAATAATAAGCTCATTGGATGGTTAATGAATTACCTATCTTGGTTTACCCATCAATCAAGTTCAATAATGTCATGATCCGAATTTCGTAACCATGACCGGCCGAAAGGAAAAGACTCCTATTTCCGCTTCGCAACCTTTCAAGCATACATAAATCCGTTTCATCAAAAGTAAACGATTACATTCATTAACTACAACAATATAATGAATATAATAGATCAAAGTAGCAACACTTAAATTACAAAGTCCAAATTAAACTAAAACAATTTTAAACTAAACTATGGTAAGTTCTACGGTGGACAAGTAAGATGGGTAGTATCATGGTGCACAACTTATGATTACCGTCGGATTAAAAAAGTGTTCAAATTTTGTACCACTCCTCCCACACCACATCACATCAAACTCCATTCCTCTATGCAATCAACCCCAACAGTGTCTCCCCCTCACCTCAATGGCGGCAACAGATCCGACGACGACGACGCTCGTTGGTGAAGGAAAAACGTTGAGGAGCAGGGGTGGGTGGGTTGCGGTTTGCCGGAGAGCGGAGAAATGGCTAGGTTGTGGGGGTGGTGGCCGGATCTCGATCTCCCCCACTGTGAAGCTATTAGAGAGCGACGATGGAGGTACGGGAGGCACGCGGTGGCGAGATGGAAGTCGTGCGCGTGGTGCTCTGATGGTTGGGGATGTCGTTCAGCTGCTCCGCCTCATCGACGTTGAAGGGAGCCATTAGTGGATCTACTCTGAGGTCGGGTTCCACATGTTGTCGAGGCGAGGGCAGAGCTCCTCCTCCCCTTGCGTTGTGTTGTCGTGGCTGCAGTTAGGGGTGTGGGATGGTAGTGCTGAACTCGAGTGGTGGAGATGAAGGGTTGAAGAAGAACTTCAAGACCAACTTCACTCAGGAGCAGAGAGATCGGGTGCTGGAGCCTAAAAGGGAGATGGTTGTCGGTTACAGAGCTGGTGGATAAAGGGAAAATGAGAGAAAAAGGAGAAAAATCAGGTGTATGAAGTCTATTATTAGATATATGAACCTTTGCAATCAAACGGCTGAGATTAGAAATAAAACTTGTGCACAGTGGTACCACCTATTATAGTGGTCCATCGTAGAATCTGCCTTAAAATATGGGTACAACCCATTAAAACTCCCACATGACATCCAAGACTCCTGACGGCTTTGCAGATTCCTGCAACTGGAAAATTTAAATATGGGGCGAGTCTACTGACTCGGTGAGGGAACTCCCCAAACACAAGCAAACATGCAAGATAGAATAAAATTAGCATACAGTTCTGCAAACATTCACTCCTTTCAACATATAACCCATGTCAAAATCAGATATCGCAAAATCAATACACAACATTATATAACATGTGGGTTTCTTGCCCATTCAT
Organism: Sophora flavescens; assembly: GCA_030762895.1. Lineage (NCBI taxonomy): Eukaryota > Viridiplantae > Streptophyta > Magnoliopsida > Fabales > Fabaceae > Sophora > Sophora flavescens. The sequence continues at coordinate 16,508,788 of CM061066.1, forward strand.
AGAGTACATGTGCAATGGTTTTCCCTTTATTAAATTCTCAAACTCATGTCCCGCTCAAAGGGGGATACATATCATATCATATAATATACATCAAATCTTTGGGTCCACTTGGGGTTGTTCTCTCAAGGTCCCCCGTCCTACCGGTTTTAATTTTGTACCCCGGAGATATCGCACCCTCCGACCTACATCTACATCCCTCCTCAACACCTAAGGTATCTAACAAGGTCCCCTCATCCCCAATGGTGATATTTATATACCGGAGCCTCTTGCTCCCTGGTTCGCCTACCCAAAGATTCATAATCATTCTTTGACAATCCATTCCACTAAGTACTTTGCATAATAGCATCCTCTTATTTAAATATAATGTAATATTTCGCATTACACTCAATGAGACACCCCGTTGTGCCATTAAGTTAAGACCTTATTAATTAAATCTTAATCGCTTATTTAACATTAATAATAACCCAAAACTACGAAGGAATTAAAAACTTCGTTTATAATCATATAACTTCTGCAAATTTAAGACACATCAACGTTATAATATATAAATACACATTTGTTTATTCATTATATTACCAAAATACTGTTTAGGGTATCCCGTTAGTAGGATCCCTAACAGGTATATTTAAACAAACTATTATTTAGAGGAAAAATATAAAATAAAGTAACCGACACACTGGCCATACTTTCTAACACCTAAAACATTAATTCACAGCTCGACCTCCGGCTTCTGGTTCATAGAGAGTTCCATCCAACTCCTCAGCGTCAAGCTCCTCCACAGGGTCTTTTCCAACGATCACATCAGAAAGAAAAATACAGTAGACAAACATATAGGGGATAAGAAATAGTTCTATCATAAATAAAATGGAAAAGAGTCATAGTATATAATACTATAAATGTCACAGACAAATCACACATAACTAACAATCATCCTCAAATTATGATATCTTCCTCTACCCTTACTCTCATGCAACTACACCTTTATTCTAACATGACCACCACCTGATCCTGTCACCATCCCTCATCTGTATCGGTACACACTCTCAATTCCTGTTAGAGTGTTCCACCCAGTGCACATCCTCATTCCCGTTAGGATGTTCACCCACTGAATGACACACACACTTTCTCGTTAGGATGCTTATTCAAAGAATGACACTATCCCCGATAGAGAATAACTGCATAATACAAAAGTATCCTCATTCTTGTTAGGATACGAGACGACTCATGTAACACCATGTTTTTACGATTTTTACCATTTTGCTGTTTTTACTGTTTTTCAATTATCGGTAGGATTTTAATTGTTTGTAATTTTTATATTAGATCTATAAAATGTTTTTTTAATAAAATAAAATCATTATTATACTCTACCTTATGTTAGAAGCTTACGGTAAAAATTTGGGTTTAAAACTCAGACGAAACCCGGTCTGCAGACAGTAAGATTTTACTGAGCAGAAAACTTAATTTTGACCCGAGAACGAAATCATTTAGGTTTATATTTTATTTCCAACCATAGTGGTTATTTTGAAAATTTTCAAAATAAATAGGTTATTATATGTTATTCAGGTGAATACTCGACGATCGGGGATCGACGAAATCGAGAACGGAGGTGTAGATACAAAACCCGATGCCAGACGGATGAGAACAATGAGTCATTTGTGATGACTCATAGGGGTGAGTCATAGGGGTTAGTCATCATGTATTAAATGCATGTAATGACGACTTAAGTGCGTAACGTCCATAATACCCTTAATCCTTCAATGTAACTTCAAGTGTGCCATGACAACATTTTACTATTTAGACCCTAGAAACTCACGGTCAACTCCTCATAACCCACACTTGGACATTTCATTTCACTCATTTCTCTCATTTGTTCATGTTGTTCTTAATAAACTTAAGAAAAAACTCTAATTTCTTCTTCTTAAATTTTCAAAGGAAGTAGTAGATTTTGATCATTTCTTCAAATTGTAAAGGTAGATTCTTGTGATTTATGATCATACCTTCCCTTTCCTTCACAACTTTTCTTTCTATTTAAAGTTTTCACAAATTTCAAATTCTTAGATAAGAACTTCAAAAATCTCTAGAAAATCATAGAAAAATCATTTTAATGTGATTCCACTTTATATGATCTTCATATGAATTCTATTTTCATCATCTAAGAGCTTGAAAAATTTAGAGATCTCTAGCCTATTTTCCTTGACAAGGCCGAACCTAGCTCTCAAGTGAGTTAGATGGTTTTCTTTCATTTTTAACTTTTTTTTTTTTTTTGATGATTCATGGCTAGGTTTTGTTGATTCAAACCTTGAGCTCTAGGTGAACATTATCCTCTTCTTGCTTGAGTATCAAGTGGTCACCAAAGGTATGTGGTAGATTACCATCATCCTACCTTAGGGTAGATATGTTGGTGGTTTATTGGTGTTTAAGTGGTCTTGTAATTCCTAAGTATAAATTTGTATATTTATTTGCATATGTGTGTGATCCTCTTGGAGGATTTGGTTTGATATATGTTGGTTGTGATATATGTGGTTTTGGTGTTATTGATCTTTAATTGGAACCTTGGTTAATGATTGATTGTTGTGAGAAACAAAAATGCCTAACATGATGAACTAAGGCCATTTGGCCATGAAGAGTTTAATTGGTTCTATGATGTTTTAAATTGTTTGAATAATTTTGATGAGGATTGCATGATCATATAATACTATAGAAATTTGTTTGGATTGATTTGGATGTATATGTTGAAAGTTATGGATTTATGAGTCCTTAGGGACTAAATTGCAATTTTGAGAATTTCAGTGGCTGCACTGAAATTCATGTACTTGTATGTTAAGATTGTAGTACTTGATGAGACAAAATCATAGAAATTGGTTTGGTGTTAATTGGATTAATACATAAAAAGTTATAAGCTTTTTTGTAAAAAATGACCTTTTTGTAATTATTGAAAAATATTTGGGGCAGAATGTGATTTCTGGAAAATTTGAGGGCAACTGAAAAATATTTCTAAAGAAGTTAGTTTAGTGTGATTTGAAGTTATAAGGTTTTAAGTGAATAAGGACCTTTTTGTAGTTAATGGAAGTTTAGGGACTAAACTACAATTTTCAAAAATAAATGTTATTGAACAGTTAGAAACTGTTTTCATGCTTATTAGGGACTAAACTGCAATTTTAAAAAATAAATGTTATTGGACAGTTAGAAACTGTTTTCATGCTTATCAAACTGTTCTAAAACTCCAAAATGAGTTTTGGACTATTAGAGTGTGAAATCGTTGAAAAATGATTTACGCGATTTACAAAATAAACGATGTTCGATTAGATTCTTAAAAATTTTGTATAAATGGAGATTTTGATGGAAAATCAATGATTCAAAATTTTCATATGAGTAATATAACCTTGGAGAGTAATACATTTGAGGTGAAGAACCATGTTTTCAAAAATATGGCTTTTGGGCCTAAATTCAATAAAAAGTGGCGAAACCATTGTTAAACGTTTGTAAGGTTTTTTGAGAAAATGTTTTGGAGAAATTGATACCTACGTATCTTTGAGGGAAATTAATCTTGAAAATGGATTTGATTTTTATCTAAAGGTGTTGATTTTAAGTTAAAAGGATTTTAGTCTTCAAAGACTAGATTTTACTGTAAAATGTAAAAACCTAGGTCAAGAATGACTTAGTGAAAATACGAATGTAATAATTTATGACGTGGGGTGGAACACGATCTTACGTCATAAAGTATGGATAATTTATTATCCATATTCCATAAAATTTAATGGACTCAGAATGATTTGTTTTATTGAAAGCCAAAGAAAAAGGCTCAATTAAAAAGTACAGAGAAATAAATAATTGGACTTGTGTTCCAATCTCATAATGTGTTAGGATTTTAATCAAGTACTTTAAGAAAACTTTGCACAAAGATGAAAGGTTACTTGAGAACTTTAGCTTGATGATTAAGTATCGATGATACGGACTTAAGAACAACTAGCATCTTTTATAGTATGCTGAAAGAATTCCGAAGGAATCACGATGTCATTCGTTGGATAGACGAGAAGAACGCATTTCGGGCAAAGTTTGCCTAAACACATAGTGAAACTATGTTTTGTAAGCCCGTTGTGTCTAGGAGATTGAGCTAACACTTTAATGCGGGTGCAAATTTCGTAGTGACGATCTATTGATGCTTGGGGGTGTCTGGGTATGAATTACTCATATAGTCCCAGTTGGTTGCTCTTCTGTGGCATGTTGATCTTGCAATACACAGACATACTCTACTAGACATTATGTATTTTCTGGTATTTTAGGATTTTCTCGAAAAAGCCATGTGCACCTTATTGACTCTTGACACATTCTATTGCCCAAGGCTGGCATAATCCAAAACAATCCTCTGAACCACTCTCTCCGACTGTTTGTTAAAACCATGGTATAGGGAATCAGAGGTTATTCCTCGAGTCTTAGATGTCTCTTATCTAGGGAACGCGGTGCCTTGTGATTATGTTGTTGTGAACACTATTATTTCTGTTGTGATGGATGATATAACTATTTATTGATATTTGTACGTACCTGTGTGTCGTACCACTGCATGTCTGTCTTAAGTGTAAGATGAACGGAAATCTCACCTCATTTTCGTATTTCCTGGTTTGCTGTTTTCTATCTTACGTCGGGCGAAGATGACGACAGCACTGTTTCTCCATCACACCCTGCTGGAGTTTGAGCGTACTTGGAGACATGGACACAATCTCGAGGGCTTTAGTATAATAGATTTTTCTCAGTATTTTGTGTCTGGCCAGTCTCGTGTCTATGTTATATTTTGTGGAGCTATGTCTCTAAAGATATTATTATTATAAACATATTTCCAGTTGTTGTTATTTACTGGCATTGGTATTTCCGCCTTCTTTTTGAATATGTATGACTAATGGTACTTGGAACTTGGTTTGTATAATATTGATGCATAAGTTGATGTTATATGTTAAAGAGTATGTCTGATATTATTTGCAAAAGAGAAAAGAAAAAAGTAAAACAATATTTTTGGCAAAATAATTATTTTCCGCTTTACTCGGTCTTATAAAAATAGAATTGTCACAGAAAATGTAGCGCCCCAGAAGGGTGTTACAATTCACCCATAACTATAAGGGTATCACGGTAGTTTTCCCCATTCCCGTTAGAGAACCGACCCGTGACATCCTGTATCAATGATCGGATACTCTGACCTCGCGTGTTCCCAACATACGATCGTGAACAACAATGCAAATACACGAACCTCACCAATCGACATTAATAACAACCTAGTGCCTCAACTTTGCATCAAAACCCCAACACATGTTCTATGTCACCACTCCTCTTTGAAATAATTAGTTTATGCTAAGCACCTCTAAGTCACCATTTATCCTCACCCCCAAACAATTATCTCCCAAACAACTTATATCTTTGCCTAAAATCCACTAAGCACAATATTAAAACCAGGCAGATCATGCATAACACAATATCAGAAAATATTGAAACACCAAAAATAGTACGTCACATGCAGTGGAATACATTAACCAGCGTATTACAGTAAATTCAATAACATAAACTCAGACATCATCAAATACTTTAAATCAACGTAATGTCGATAAACCTACAATCCCCGAATCACCATTAGTTTTACAGAAAATGTTTCCAATGTGATTTTGGTTTTGTCGATTACTCGACTACTAGTAGGGTTTAGGTAGCTCTACACAATTTCTATATAATATACTACTTATTGATTCCGACGACATAGTGATCCTTTCCCCCACCTGAGTTATCATCGGAATCCCGAATTCGACGTTCCTCGTTAACACACCACACGTTACCAATTCCTCCTTCAACCAAACAACACAATAACAAATTAATCAACAAAATCACCCTTCATCCTAGAATAGCTAGGTTCAACCACTTAATTCAAAATAGGGTTATGGTTCTTTTCTCATTCCAATCTTTTGGAGTCTAGTTCCTATAGTATTAACTAGCATAGATTAATTGTTACCATTCAAAAATATGAAATAAAATTGCCTAACCACTTTGGTTAGGGTTTCGGCCTCATGAGTGAAATAAGGCTAGGAAATTATTTTGAGTTCAAACTCTTGGATTTAATATCACAAGGCATATTAGAAGCAAGCACAAGCATCATTAATTACAAATTGAAAAAAAAAACATCATACCCACAGTCAATGAGGGTTTCGGCCCTAACTAGGAAAATAGGGTTAGGAAATTATTTTGATTTCAAGCTTCTAGATATAACAACTATAGGTTTTAAGGAGCTAAGATCAAGTGTCGTACTTTAAAGATTGAACAAAATCTTATTTACCCAAAAACACATAGATTCGGCCTCACTAATAAAAATAGGAAGGAAAATGATTTTGATCACAAGCTCTTAAATGATGATAGTAGGAGTCATTTAGAGATCATAGTAATTGGTTTCACATTAAAATGATTTTTCTACAATTTTCTAGAATTATTTGAAGTTCTAGATCTAGGAATGTAAAACCATGAATTAGTTGATGATCATGGAGATTGATGGATGATTAATGAAGCTAAAATGACCAGGAAGAGATTCCTTACCTTGGAATGAAGAGAAATGATCAAGCTTGGAGGTTTCCTTCAAGAACAACAATGGAGTTTTTGTGGTTTTTGTGAAGAAAAGTCTTAGAATGAAAATGAAGAAGAAGAAGTGAGTGAAAGGGGAGGGGCTGCGGTTTGGGGGGTATTTATAGGGTAGATCTTAGGCTTTGTTTGGTTCTTAGGATTTAAATTAATGGGTTTTATGAATATTAAATAATATAATAGTTAACTATGGTTAATAATTAACTCAACTAAGATTACTTTGCTAACTATGGTTAACATCATGTGGCCAAGAATTGATGAAGGGTGTGGCTGATTTTGGCCCACAATAATTAACCTTGGTTCCTTAACCATGATTAAAATTTAACTCAACGTCGGTTGGGTTAAGCTTAGGGGTATTTTGGTCATTCCACTTGAAAATTCATGATTACTAAAATTTAAGGCCGGATTCCTTGTCCTCTCTGTTACATTAATCTCTCCTAATACCTCAGCTCTATAATCGACTCTGTCGTTTACCAGACTTATTCCTCGACTTAGATTTTACGCGTTTTCTTAACGATTACTCCCGAATAAAATAATATTATTTATTCTTAACAAATTTTTTCGAAACTTGGAAAATACTCCATAACAAAATATAAAATCTAATGGTTTCGTTCACGAGTGAAAATTAGGGTTTCTGTTCAGTAAAATCTTACTGTCAGTGAAAACGCAAACCGGTTCCGTCTGAATTTTCAACCAAAATTTTTACCATAACTTTCTACCATAAGAGAGACTATGAATATGATTTAATTTTATTCAAAATCATTTTCTAACTCTCAGATTTATATATAATTAATTATATTTTAATCGGTTAAACAATGTAATTAAAAATCAGGTTGTTACACTCAAGATCATTCAATCAAGGCATAACTCAATCATAAAAAAAAATTCAACCAAGGTAGTAACATATATAATGTGAAGCAACCATGTTCCTATTTTCCACAACAATTCAATATCCACATAAATCCAATATAATTTACCTCCTCATCATATATACTCAAACTTTTATCACCTTTACCCAAGTTCAACCAAAGAGAAATTTAATATTCTAAAATTAAATAGCATTAAACTATATACTAACAATTACATAATTAAGGTTTGAGTATCATCATCAATTACGCATGTCATATTCATAGACTAGAAAACCAAAGCTAAAAAAACATATAAAATAAAATAAAAGCACACATCTGAAATTTGTGTAACAAAACTAAATTTGTTACAAGAGGCAGAGTAAGGTTCACATGATTTGCAATATAAAGAATATGATTCATCATGGTAGATTAGTTATACCGATCTTATAGAAAGGAAGTCCATAGGTACATGATTTCTCTAAAGTTGTAGTACTGGATATCACTAACCATAAAATTAAATCAATTAAAAGAAAATACAAAATCAACAAAAGAAAGACCAGCAGAAAGAATTCAATTCAAACTTTCTCACATGTCCACGAAATATTATACCATCATACATTTATAATATATACTATAGCATTACTTATGAACAAGAGGCAAGCAACCATCAAAACTCAACATGTTAAACTTAAATCAAGAGAAACCAACATCCATGTTTATTATTACAAACTACTAAATATGTGAAGGCAGAAGTGAGAGTATTCCATGGGACTCTCAAAATTTGTCAGAGCTAGTATTAAATCTCAAATTATAAGTGAACATAAATTAAAGCAAGATTAATACTTACAGTGAAATATTTCATCTAAAAAATCTTTTTTTTTCCTAAATTTTTTTTAAAAAAATAATCAGCATAAAAAAAAAAACCCCGAAAGAACACCTACTTTATAAAAATGCAGTATAATGGTCCTACCCATTAAAAACACTCTTGGTATAAACCCATTTAAACTTAACTTTCAAGCACCTGAACATGTCTCTTATACATAATTTCCCTCAATCCCTCCATGTACGTCACACAAAGCATTTACGAATTATGCAGTAGAAAAAGCATAACAGAGCACCCATTTCAAGTGCAAACAATAATCCCCCTGTATCTTACATACCCAACTTGTTAATACCTCCTCACTTAATCCATTAAAAAATCAACGCCACACCTCAAGAGTAAGCTACATGTTTAATCCAAAAAAAAAAAAAACTTATAATCAAGTCTTGTAATGATTCTCAAAATCATGGAGTTTACAAGTTCATAACATAAAGGATAAATATAAAAGATTGTACTCACACTCTATATGTCATATATTCATCAAGAACAACACACATCCCTCACCTTAGGTTGATGTTCTTGAGTTCCAAGAGCCAAAAACGAAAATGAAGAACAAATGAGAAAAAAAACCACCATTGGAGCTCATCCTCATGCCTCTTTCTTCTCTTCCATGCTCAAGCCCTCTCACTCTCTCTAACTTAGGTCATGTTTGGGAGGATCGGTTGGGGTGGGATGATTAGTAATGGAGTGGAGTAGTGTAAATCCATTAACCCATTGTTTGAGAGTTTTTTTATTAATGAAGTGAGATGGTGTAGGATGATAAATCAAACCACTCCACTCTATCCAAAACCCTCATTTTTATACCCTCCAAATTGAGGGTTTGAGATTTTCTTCTATATCCCTCATGAAACTCCCAAACAATGGAGTGTGATATTTTTGTCTTTCCATTTCACTCCATTATTAACCACTCCATTACTAACCACTCTACTACATTCCCATAAAAACTTCCAAACATAGCCTTAGGGTTTCTATTCTTTTTGACAAATGGCAAATGGGGAAAGGGTTTCCCCTTTTTAAACTAAAACCCTAAGGCATTGATAATAATGTTATCCACTAAAAGAGCAATATGGGCAAGACCCAAAAATTAATATTTTCTTATTAGCTAAATTTTAATTAACTTGCTAAGGGTATATTGAGTTATGCACTACCTTATTCATATCTTAAAATCACAAATTAATTACTAGAGATCATAAAATAAAAATAATCACCACTTAATATATTAATTATTGACATAATCATAATTATTAAAATACACATGTATGACAATTATGCACAGCCATTTTCATGCCTTAAAATCCTTAGTTAGTTCTCTAAAGGAGAGAAAAAAAATCGAAGGACAATTTTTTTAACATATTTTATTATTTCAAAACATTTATATAAAAAAATGTCATGTAATCTTTTTACAATGAATTTTTTTTATCTTATCGGGTATGACATCATTTAAATATTATAATTAAAATTATCAGGTATTACAAATACATTATTAACCACAATTTTAAATTTCCTTAACCGTTGTCGCCGAAATGAGTAACTCATAATTATCTACTGAACTGCATTAATCACAATTTTGAATACCGTTATTATCGAGATGGGTAACTCATTAAGCATTCATTGAGCTGCATTAACTAAGCTTTTGTATATTATTAATCATGTTATCAGTTAACGAATTACCCATCTATTACATGTATATTCATTAATCAAATTCAACATATCATTACCTATAACTTTAAATATCATTAATCATTGTTGAAAAATTATCCCAAAATTGTTTCATTTTGGTTGTATAAATATCATTATTGTTTTTTTTTATCCACTTTCTTTTTTCAAGTACTTTGAAAGTGGGGAAACTAAGCCTAGCCCACGGTGTGGGAGTGAACAGAATAGTTCAATTCTATTGGGAAATAAAACCAATGGGCAAAGTCTTTTTTTATTTATTGGCGTTAATGTCATGAGTTTATTGTTATTGAATTCTTTTTTACCACTTGAAGACTTGGAAAGTAACGCATCACATGATAAGATTTTTTTTTTCTCACTAAACGAGAAAACGAGTATGTTTTTTTGATATATCAAAAGCCATTTTGTGTGTGTGTGGGCATGGCATTAAGACCATTGTTTTTTACACCAAAAGAAAGGTCATTCTTTTGTCCCAAGCTAATTTAACTCACCGCGGGAGATCAATCAAGCTAGTTATTATATTATTATAACCACAATTTAAGCACATTCATTAATTTCTTTTAGGAAAAAAATAAATAAATTGATCCTATATATTTATTTTATTTTTCATATTGATCTATATATTTTTTATTTTTTAAATTGGTCCTATACGTTATGTTTCATTTCTATATTAGTTATTTCCGTCAATTTTGATCTTATGGAGTCAGATCAAAAGCCACGTATCGAACTATGATGATAGTAACGTCGGATTAAAACTAACGACGTTAGGTCAAAATTAACGAAAATGATTAAGGTGGAAGCAGAATGTAGCATATATAACCAATTTAAAAAATAAAAAATTATAGGATCAACATAAAAAATAAAAATACTTTTTTTAATATGAATTGAACATATAATACAATTTTGATTCAATGATTTGAAGCAGTTTGTTCTGAAATATACAAAAATGAACAAAACAAAAGAACAGTTCTAAGGAATGAAAGCTTTCTTGATGCTGATGTTTTAACAAATGTTCAAGATATAGACGAGAAATCGCTACTGAAAAATTACAGGAAAAGTAAAAAATTGATAAGCTTGTTGCACCGTATTGATAAAGGATAATTTAGCATAAAAAATTTCTATACTATGATTAAATTGATTATCCATGCAAAATAAATCATACAGGAAAATAAATCATAATTGATAAATGATTTATTTTATATGATTTTTGGTTTATGTTATCGTATTTTTATTTTTTTAAATATTTTTTTCAATAAATTATATGACATATAGTCATCTTACTTTAAAAAAAAAAAACTTATATAGAGACGTGGAGCTAGCTTGTCATTTCATGAAAACGACTTCGGGATGGTTAAATAAATGAGTTGGAATTTATAAAAAAATACTTTGTACTTTATCTAACAAAAGTATTAATATATACTTTTTTTTTTCGGTACAATACTATTTACTTTATACAATGCAAAATTGTGGCTGCAGTGCGGTTCATATTATTTACGAAAAAAAATTTCTTTATCTCAAATCAACGTCACTTTGGACTTGATGGCTAATCTAATCTATTACTGCTTTCATGTCACCACTAGTCATTTCTACTTACCCATCGGCCACCGTCCCTTTTTCTTCTTCAGATTTGTCATTATTTTGATTTTTCTTCAAACAAAAACAATTTTATATTAATTAATCCCTATGAATACTAATATGTATCGATTTAAGAATAAAGAGCTTGGATCATGTGCCATGTGGGAGAATATACGAAAATAAAAATAAAAATTCCGTATAAATTCTTTGCAAAATGTGAAAATTTAGTGAGTAAATAGTTTTGGTAAATTAATTATTTGCTAGCATTGTTGACGCGTGCGAGACTAACGAACATCCGTTAAACGATTATTTTTGTAATAGTTTATTATAAATAAATTTAACATGAACAACATTAAATGTATTATTTTTTTAAATATAGAATAATATTATTGTGTGCAAAAATTAGATTCATATATTCAATAGTTAATCAATAATAGGCTACATTACAAATTTGTATGATAAAAATTTTAGTAGCTTTTATAAAAGCTTGATTCTTCATTACATATATGAGTTCATGATATGTAATATGTTAATATTTTATGTTTATGAAAAAAATACACACTTTCATGATATTATATGTTATTGTATTGAACATTTCTATAACAACAATAGAAGAAACTTTGATAAAAAAATAGCAATCATAGTTTGATATTCAACAGTATTTTAAATATGTATGATCATGTTATTTAGGGTAAGTTATAATATTAGATTGTTATGTTCAATTTAAGTATCATAAAGCTGTTGTAAAAACAATAAATATTACGAATCAAAGGTAAATAATGAGGCGTGACACAATGACTTTATTTTTTCATAAGTAAGTGACACATACCGCCTTTATTCGTCCACAATAAAATCATGCTACAATATAAATTTAAGAAAATGCCCTAGTATAAATAACACAATAATTAAATAATTATATTTTAAGAAAATGTCATATGACTAAAATATATGTGGATCCCGTTAGTGACATATGTTACCCGTTTATTCGTCCACGAAAAATCAAGCTACCATTTGTTTTAAACAAAATATCTAATATTTAACAATTTAAAATAAAAAAATTTAAATTTAAAAGTTTTTACAAAAAAAACTTAATTTAAAATTTTAGTATTTTTTAAAAAATGCTAAAAAAATTTATTAAAAAAATGTTTTTGTCAATTAAAAAAACTTTCGGTTAAAAAAATAAATATTTTAATTAAAAAAAGTTAAAAGAAAAATTTTGTTTAATTTTTTTTTAAAATTTTTTTAAAAAAATAAAAGTGTAAAAAAGAAATGCGAAAAAAAATTTAAATAAAAAAAGTTTTCGATTTTTTTTGTAAATAAAAAAAAATAAATAAGAAATTTTTTTTTAAAAAAAAAGGATTTTTAAAAAAAATTTCGAACACTTTTTTTAATGATTTTTTTTTGTGATTAAAACAATATTTTGAATAAAAAAATCAATTTTTAACTTTTTTTTAATTTTAAAAAATATTTGCTTACAAAAATATTTTTTTTAAAAAAAAACGACATATTTTTAAATTTAACTTTTTTTCTAATGGAAATTTATTAAATAAAAAATTAATTTTTTTAAAAAACATTTATTTTGTCAAAAAAATTTTTTTTTCAAAAAATCGGAATTTTTTTTAAATAAATTTTTTTCTTTAAACAAATATTTTGAAATCAAGCTACCATTTTTTTAAACAAAATATATAATATTTAATAATTTAAAATAATTATTTATTTAATTTAAAAGTTTTTTTAATAAAAAAGTTTTTTAAAAAAACATTATTTTAAAATTTATTTTTTTTCTAAAAAAATGCTCAAAAAAATCTAATAATTTTTTTTGTTAATTAAAAAAAAATCAGTTAAAAAAATAATTGTTTTAATTAAAAAAAGTTAAAAGAAAGTTTTTGTTTAATAAAATGTAAAAAAAAATTATTTTTAAAAAAAAAATGGAATTTTTTTAAAATAAAAAAAATTGAATTAAAATAATATTTTAAATAATTTTTTAAATTTTCTTTTATAAAAAAAGACAAAATTTAAGTTTAAAAAAAATGCTACAGTTGCGCTATTATTTTTTTAATAAAAAAAATTGATTTTTAAAAAAGAATGGGAATTTTTTTATACAAAAAGATTCTAATTAAAAAAATATTTTTACTAAATTGTATTTTATTTTATTTTAAAAAGAAAGACAAAATTTAAATTTAAGAAAAAAGATACTGTAGCGCTGTAGTGCTACAGTAATGCCACGTGTCAGCTCTTCAGCAAACTTGTTATGAATAGTAAACATATGATCCACCTATTATATGTATATAGATATATTATTGTATATTATTATTATTTTGAAACATATTTTTATTTTTATTATTTAGATATTAGTATGTGGGTTTATTTTGTAAAAAAGAATAAGCTGAATATATGCTTTTGTATTAGATGAGTGGAAAATTGGAATTATACATGCACAGATTCAAGGAAAGCTATGCTATTTATAGATAGCAATAGCAACTAACAGACTCCTATCCTTTAGCAATACCAACTAACTAACAAAATTTGTAACAAACAAGGCATATACTTAGGGAATTCCTTCACTCCCCCTCAAGTTGGAGCATGTAAGTTCTTAATGCCCAACTTGTTTAACAGGAATTCGAACCTTTCTTTGCCTAATGGCTTAGTAAAGATGTCTGCCACTTGATTATCAGTACCAATCTTCATAGGCTGAACTTCTTTTGACTGAATTCTCTCTCGAACAAAGTAGCAATCCATCTCAACATGCTTTGTCCTCTCATGAAAGACTGGATTCATTGCAATGTGAATGGCTGCTTGGTTGTCACAATGAAGTTCAGTTGGTTTCTGTTGTGGTGTTTCAAGTTCATCAAAGAGCCACCGAGCCAAATAACTTCACTAACGATTTGCGACCATGCTTCTGTATTCTGCTTCGGCTGATGATTTTGCCACAACAGTTTGCCTCTTGGTCCTCCATGATATTGGTGACTGTCCCAGCATCACTAGGTAGCCAGTGCAAGACCTTCTGGCTAGTGGACATCCCCCCCCCAAAATCTGCATCACAATAAGCTTGCAGGTCGAGACCTCCTTTTACTGGAATAAAAATTCCTTGACCAGGGGTAGTTTTAAGATATCTCAGGATCCTATCCACTGCATCCATATGAATCTGTTTAGGATTAGTCATGAACTGACACAGAGTGTTAACAACATAGGTGATGTCTGGTCTTGTTATGGTTAGATACAAAAGTTTCCCTAGCAGTTTCCTATATCTGGTTGCATCAGTGTCAAGTTCCTCTTTGTTAAATCTGAGATTACAATTCTGTTCCATAGGGAACTTACTGGGCCTGCTGTTCTGCATCTTTGTTTCATGAAGGATGTCTAGAGTGTACTTTCTCTGGCTCAAGACAATTCCATTAGGTGATCTTGCTACTTCCACTCCTAGGAAGTACTTCAAGGTTCCCAAGTCTTTGATGCTGATTATGCAGATCTGTTTCTTTTGTCTTGTCATCATTCAATGGTGAATGAAGTTGAATGTCTTGATCATAGTTTTCAGATATTGTGTGCTGTTCCTTAGAAGTTTTGTCATGAGATTCGCATACATGTTTATAGGGAAAATCCTTTTCACAGAAAATTACATCTCTTGACACAAAAAATTCTTTGTTAGATATATCAAACAATTTGTATCCCTTCTGTCCAGTAGGATAGCCTACAAAAATGCAAGCTTTCCCCCTTTGATCAAACTTGCCTTCTTTTCTAGTTTTCATAGCATACACAAGACAACCAAAGACTCTTAGATGATCATAATCAGGTTTCTTTCCTAACATAATCTCATAGGGTGTCTTGTTGTTAATAACCTTTGAAGGTCTATTTATCAAATAAACAGCTGTAAGAATACATTCCCCCCAAAATTGTATTGGAAGACCAGAATGGAATCTTATAGCTCTAGCTATTTCAATAATATGTCTGTGTTTTCTTTCCACTACTCCATTCTGTTGGGGAGTGTAAACACATGTTAATTCCATGATAATTCCCTTTTCTTTGTAAAAATTTTGCATATTAGTTGAAGTGAATTCCTAACCATTGTCACTTCTGACCCTTTTGATTCTCTTTTGAAATTGAGTCTTTATCATGCATACAAAAGATTGTAGATAGTGTTCTACCTCTGATTTGTATTTCATTAAATACACCCAAACTCCCCTACTATAGTCATCAACTATGGTAAGAAAGTGATATGCTCCAATGCTTGACTCAGTGTTATATCTACCCCATATATCACAATGGATAAGATCAAAACAAGCATTAAATTTTATTGAACTTAAGGGAAAAGATAACCTAGTTTGCTTAGCCCTTATACAAGAGTCACAAACTTTACAATTCTGGTTTTTATTCATAGAAGCAGATATGCCTATGCAAGACAGTTTTGCATCAGAAGTGTGGCCTAGCCTAGAGTGCCACAAACTAAAATCTATTGTTTTTCCTACCTTCATGGCTATTCCTCCATCATGTGTTGGTTCAAGGAGGTATAAACCATCTTGACATTTACCCTTTCCAATCAGTTTCTTCGAGGGTAAGTCCTGCACAACACATGAGTTGGCTATAAAGGTTATGGAACAGTTATTTTCTTTAGTTAACCTACTGACAGAGAGGAGAATACAATGGAAATCAGGAACATACAACACTTTATTGATGTTTAATCCATTTGACAAATTAACAGTTCCTATTCCCTTGATTGGCACACTTGTGCCATTGGGAATTTTCACAGATTGACCATTAGAAAGAAAGCTTTCTTGAAGATTATTTTGGTCACACGTGATGTGTTCAGTGGCCCCAGTATCAATTATCCAGGGCCTATTGAAGGAGTTTATACCTGCTAGAGTTTTACCTGCCATGTTTACACTTGGTTTTGATGATTGTGCTATCGTGGCTGGTTCTACATCCATTTGAAGCTGCTGCATTAACTTCTCATACTGTTGAGTTGACAGTCCAGGAACAGGGCTTTCATCTGTGCCAACTTGATTCACCTTGAAACCACCTTTCTTGCTCCAAGATCCTATCTTTTCTTTCCTTTCTTTGTATGGCTTTCTCCAGTCTTGTGGATAGCCAACTATCTCCCAACATTCTTCGTTAACATGACCAATTTTATGGCAATGATCACATTTTGGTCTATCTTTCTTGGTTCCTTTTTTATTACCTTGAATTTGGAAAGCCGAGGCTTCTGCAACAGGTTTGCTCATTGCTGAAATCATCCTTTGCTTTGTTCATCCTCTCGCCACTAGATGATAAGCCTTGTCCAAGATTTAACTTTGGAGCCATGCTGAGAATCTGTGTTTTCACTGTACTGAAAACATCATCCAGGCCCATAAGAAAGTCATATAATTGATCCTTTTCTCGTATTTGCTCCAATTGTTTCTGCACATTACATGTGCAGTTTCCACAATCGCATTTTGGCCAAGGTGTTATGGATTGAACTTCATCACATAACCCCTTTAATTTGGTGTAGTATGCTGGGATTGATAACTTTTATTGCCTGAGAAGACTTATGGCTCGCCTTAGTTCATACACCCTAGGTGCACTTCCTTTGGCAAACCTATCTTCAAGATCCACCCAAATTTCTCGTCGTGCGCTCTGCGTGCTGACACACGCTCCCTTACTTCTTTATCCATTCCATTCCTCAGCCAACCCTTCACCATTGCATTGCAACGCATCCAATGGCCAAGATTTGGAGAATCAGTCTGTGGCATGGAGATGGTGCCATCCACAAAGTCAATTTTGTTCTTGGCATATAATGCATTGCTCATGTCTGCAATCCATTCGCCATAATTTGTATTGTTGAGTATTTCACTCACAAAAAGTTGGCCAGTTTGATCAGAAGGATGGAGGTAGTATGGAGACATATGATCGATGGCTTCTTCACTACAAGATTTGTTCTTTTCTTTTCTTGAAGAAGAGGAAGGTTCTTCTTTCTTTGGATTTTCATCTTCTGTATCTGACATGATTGCAAGGCAGTATCACAATCCAGGATTTTAGCTCTGTGATACCATGTAAAAAAGGAATAAGCTGAATATATGCTTTTGTATTAGATGAGTGGAAAATTGGAATTATACATGCACAGATTCAAGGAAAGCTATGCTATTTATAGATAGCAATAGCAACTAACGGACTCAACTAACAGACTCCTATCCTTTAGCAATACCAACTAACTAACAGAATTTGTAACAAACAAGGCATATACTTAGGGAATTCCTTCATATTTCGAGAATACTTTTTTTTTTGAACAAAAGGGGCAAGGCCCCAAGTAACAACAGAACTATAAACCCCGAGAGAAACAAGTTCCATTTACATCAACCCTTAAGGCATTAGAAATAAAATAAGGTGGGAAATAAAAAAATCTGACATCACTGCTAGAAGATAAATCTTCCTTTGCAAGAGCATCTGTAACTTGATTTGATTCTCTCAAAACATGTGACCATTTGACCACATCACCATTCCCATGAATAGTAGCAACCAGAGAATAACACATGCGACCTGCTACAACCATTCGACGAGAGAATGATCGCACCTTGGGAGTCTGAGTAAACATTTATGCACCTGAATCCTCTACTCCAAGCAAGCTTCAAACCATGAAGGATACCCCAAAGTTCTGCCTCTAAAATAGAGACAGTTCCCAACTTAACATAGAAACCAAAAATAAAACTTCCCCCATCATCCCTCAACAGGCCACCACACGCAGCATTAGAACCTACATTAGTTATCGAGCCATCACAGTTGAGAGTCATTTCCCCTTGATTCGGAGGATTCTAACTGATTTTGTAACACCCGGGGCTGATGAGGGTTGGGAGTGGTCGCTGGTGCAAGAAGGCACGGATAAGGAACGACTCCTGACAGACTTCTAGGTTTGTGGGGACAGTCATCAATCCTTTAAACATTTAGGGATGTTACAAATTTAAACTTCCTCGTACTGTTATTTTTCCAACCAGCAACACGCCCAAGATCCTTATCACTAACTTCAAGAGCCTCAATCATTCTCCTAGTCATGAGAACAATCTCATTACTAGACCATTCAACAATATTTAAAATCAGATTGTTCCTCCTCCACTACACTTTATCCAGCATGACACCGAAAACTCTAGTCCAACTCACGCCATTTTGCTCTTCAGTGTTACTCAAATTAGAAAACAACCAGTCCTGCCAATCTTGCTTAATTAAAGAGTGGAGAAATCTGCAAACCAATAAAATCTCCCAAGCTAATTTTGTAACGTCATTCATTATATTAGTAGTCCAAATTAATTTTTTATAAAAAAAACTTTAAAACATTTAAATTAAATAGTCAAGTCAAAAAAAAATTCACAATATATTTAAGTCCAAAAGTATCTCGTATATTCAAAATAATTAAATAAAGTAATACTGCTAAATAAATCATTATATCCAAATAAAACAAAACCTCATGAAAATTAATTATTAAAATCACATAACTGCTTTACAGTTGGTTTTGCCTCAACACACCGACGTCTAATAAACCAAAAGAATTAAATAAAAATAATAAACTCCCACTAATATCTTCAAGACTCTCAAGATGTTGCATCATCTATTTCGTCACCTGTAAACTTTGAAAGACAATACCACTGATGAGATTTATAATCCCAGTAAGTAACACAGTTCTAAAAGATTTTCGAAAAGATGTTGCTTTTTCAAATGTACAGAATCGAAAAAACAACTATGGTAATCCGTCATTTCCAAAATAATATACCTCAAAATTTTCATATGAATTAAGGATAATCAATCCAGTCTCACGAAATTCATGCACAAGTCATGACATCATCAATATATATATATATATATATATATATATATATATATATATATATATATAATACATCACTAAAGTACGTATAACATAAATAAAATCATACAAATGATATCTTTTTGTGTCCAAATAATCTTAATTTATCATCCAACCCTCTTTTATTTAATTACCCAATTTTAGTCTATGAGCTCATGACAAAGGCAATGGCGTCCCACTGACTTCCCATTCCCAGAAGAATGTATCTATAATGGGTATTCTCCTTCCCATAAGGAGGTATCTGTCTCCCCCTTCTAACGAGGAGATATCTGCCATCCCCTACCCAAAAATGAGGTATCTGTCTTCCCGTCTAACGATGAGGTATCTGTCATCCCCTTCCCAGAAGGAGGTATTTGTAACGATTATCTCTATCCAAGGGAGATAACTAAATACACGCATGTTACCATACAATCATTCCAAAATAATCTAAATACATAACATCATGTCACATGCATTATAATTCATCAAGTTCATATGGAAACAACATTAAGATATCACATATCATAAAAAGACATACTTAAATAATAATAACCATATCACCCTATATTCAAAACAATCTCATAATAATTAATCACCAACAAAAAATTATTTAACTTTAAGAATAAAACCCCAAATAATTACTCTTTAATTTCATACTCAAACCCTTTAAAATTATACCATGGAAGTTTGTAACACCCCCACTAGGCATTACTACGTTACATATGCAGATTTAAATTAAAAGATAGTTTGTTGGTTGTTTTTTCGGGAAATTATTTTCTTTCAAGTCCAAAAACTGGGGTATAACAAATTTTCTTCTATGGATAACTCCGAAACCAAAATACATACATTTAAACAGTAAAGTCGCATTTGGAACAAAGTCGCCACAACGTACAACATCTCTCAAAAGTTTCAAAATTCGAAGGGAAAAGTGTAAACTACAAACTGATACATATAACACTACATTTACCGACCTCTTCAGATATACGACCCAACCCAGACTCCTAAGCTGGTCACTCTATCAAACATTCATTGGAGAGACCCCCCGTGGTCATCCCCCAATCAGAATATTCCTTCAACCATTTAAAACGAAGTCTTCGAGCTATTTAGGAAGACTCATATGCACCATCGGTACTAGAGTACCAAGGTACAACAGCAAAACCAGAAGAAACCTGATATATTTGTAAGGGTGAGATACCAATATATGGATTGGACACAATAACCATATGCACTATACATGCATCACATCAACATATTAACAATTACCAAATATTAATAGATGAATCAACAAGTATTATATAAATGGATTTCATACCCGTACAGTCAGCTTTTATGAAGATTATGCATGACACTTCAATATTCAGGCTCTAAAGCTTAATCTCCAGATATCCCAACATCCTCAAAATGAGTTGATCAGGCTCGATACATCGTCTCATCGGCTAGCTAATCACAACAATAATACATCGTCTCATTGTCCATTTAAGCACAACGATATGTACATCGTCTCATTGTCCATTTAGGCACAACGACACACGTACATCGTCTCATTGTCCCTTTTAAGAACAATGATAATACATCGTCTCATTGTCCCTTTTGAGAAAAACAATAATACATCGTCACATGATACCCTTTCTATTAAGGTCTCACGTTAAACCACGTCGGGCACGTCTGCCATAAATGCAAATGTAAAACATTTTTGTTCTCGATATTTTCTTTGTGTTCATTCTCATTCGTTGTCGAAGCTCGAAAGCTAACGACTTTACATAATTTTCATCATTTGAAATTATTCAACATCAACATGGGACATGTAGTCCGAGTGCTCAATCACCACGCCTTAGACCGATGCACCAGTCTTGGGCTTGTGGTTATAGAAAACATCTTACAATTTTATCCATGTTTTATTTCAACATGATTAGGACTCTTAGTCCATAACACCATGATTAGGACTCTCGGTCCACAATACTTGACACGGATCAAAGATCAACGTGCACATTATAGAATACTTGAAGCGACGTATCGGGAGCTATATTTGATTTCCACATATTCTTACTTTTGGTTCAGTGAAACAAAAATACCAAAATAAAACCTCGGTAACCTATCCAAGTTATCGGAATATTTTCAAAGAATTTAGTAGGAAATCATTTCCTTGAGAAAATCATTTATAAAACATTTATAGGAAAACTACTTTCTTTTGAAATACTTTCGTTTTTCCAAAATACTTTAACACTTCATCAAATCTTTTTCTTAAAATTATTTCTAAATAGAATAAAATCAAATATTTCTCAAAGGTTTTTCTTTCATAAAACACACGTCTCTAAAAGATATTCTCTTGTGTAAAATTCTTATTCATGAGAAGGTAGCTTTCCTTTAACTTAAAAATATTTCAACACATGTTCTAAAAATCTCATCTATAAAAATAAATACATTACTTGAATATTTTGTTTCCAAATCATATTCTTTAATCAAATAAAACTTCCAAAAGTAATATCTTTGTTTCAGGATCTCATAAACCTTATTAAGGCTTTTATTCTCATAGTTATTTGAGTACTGACAAATGTCAGGCTTCTCAGACATCAATCAATCATCAATATAATATCAGTCAACAGTATAACAGTTAATAACAGTCCATGACATATATGATTCATCATACTTTAGTCAAGTAAATAATCAAGTAAGAAATCAACATCAGACAGTTACTACAACAGTTCAAGTATATAAATCGTTCAAACATTGATTCCAATATTATAACACGATCTAGATAAATCAAATAATTCACATACACACATGCATGCAGTTATTGAGTATCCCTCAGGCAAGCTCCCTTTACCTGTGGTGAAGGTTAAAATGCTTGTTGTTTGAAGTATCGAACCACAAATGTCCTTGCTTACTTCGCGATGAATGTCTAGGTTTATGAACACAATACCATAAGTTAAAAGTTAACAAAGAACACTAAACCAAGAGGGTATAGGTTCGGCCATGGCATAAAATAGGGTTAGAGGTTTTCAAACAAAGAATACTACTCATGGATTAATGATCCTTAAGTGTTAGGAGTTCATAACCAAGGCTCACTTTACAAAGATAGAACAAAAATCCCACTAAATCCATGCTTGGGGTTTCGGCCTCTTTAGCATAAGTAGGGTAGAAATTTCCAACCCTTCTAAGCTCTTAGATTTAGCGTTAAAAGATACCAAGAAGTCTAAACTCATGATCATATTTGGAAAATTGAAATAAAGCATACTAGGTCCACAACCACATAGGTTCAGCCATCATAGGATAAATAGGGTAGAAATCTTTATACTTTTCAGTCTAAGTCGAAAATGAAAACAAAACATCCTAGGCCATTAAGGGGCAGATTAGACCATCATAGGAAAAGGGAGTTAGAAATTTTTGTTTTACACAAACTCTTAGTATGATAAAATACATGTAAATAGAAGACTATAGAATTTGGTTTCAACTCAAAAGGAGTTTTCTACCATTTTAGAGAGATTCTGGAAGTTTAAAGCACATAAAGGACACATAAAGTAAACTATGAAATAAAAGAAGAAACTTGTAAAAATATTTATATGAGAGTATTACCCTTAGTGTTAGGAAGAACTTTGATGAAGAACTTGAAGTAAAAAGACAAGTAAAAATGAAAGCTTTAAATGTTTGAAGTTAGAAGAGAAAGGAAAAAGTAAGAAAGTGATGAAGTGAAGAAATGAAATGGGTATTTATAGAGGGGTGAGAGAGGCACGAAATTGAGGAGAGAGGAATGAGCTTGGAGGACAAGTTTTGATCTCGTTCCTTGTTTGGTTTGAGAAGAGAGAGAGAAAAATGAGTTTTTAGAATATAATATGTTATATTTCAAAAAGTGTCATCATGACCACTTTTTAGGAGGTAGCTTAGGCCATACCTCTAGTGAGTCACCTCACTCCCTCATCTCACCTCAAGCCTTTTATATCTCCTATTCTGCTTCATTGTATAACCGGTTCAAGTTTCCGATTGTATTTCGTCCGGAATAAATATTATATTTTATTTCTGAACTCAAATTTTCGAAAATTTCCAATATCCTACAAAACATCATAAGAACACTAACCGTTTCGTTCACGGGTCAAAATTAGGTTTTCTGCACAGTAAACTCGTAGTGGCAGTGAAAACGCAGATCGGCTTCCATCTGAATTTTCAACCGAAAATTTTACCGTGACTTCATATAATATAACAACACAAGAAAATGATTTTAGTTTAATTAAAATCATCCACTGAGTTTAATCTAAAATAAACATATTTAAATATGTATTTACTGCTACAGAAAGCAAAGGAAAAACAGGGTGTTACAATACTACCCCTTTAAAAAGAATTTCGTCCTCAAAATTACGTAACTTGAAACTAAACATGATCTCTCACTATCAAGATCATAATATTAGAAGAAAGTATCTAAAAGAATCCCAAAAGAATATAGAAATATCCAGTGTGTTAAGATCCTTTAGTAGGTTCAGGGAGGTAAAAATGTATGATCGGTACACGTTTACAATCATGAATCTAAAAAAGTTTCTCCTTTCACTAAAATTTCTTGGTCAACAATTTAAAAGACTAACAGTTTGATGATAATTCCAACTGAATCACTTCCACCGAAAGTAAAAGTGATTAGATTAAGTTTCATCAAGAAACTTCTTTTATAAACATACCCATCTCGTGCAACAACAAGGCAATTCACAACTCTAGGAAAAGAAAGATTGGATCCAAAGTCTAAACTGACCACAACAATCAAAAGAAAAGGGAACTGGAATAAATTTCTTAAAGAGACTTTTATTCCCAAAAGTCATAAGAAACATACATTCACTGGAAAGACTAGTAACATAGGAGACCTTAGAGAGTCAAATACTTAAGGGCGTGAAAACACGATTATACTTAGAATCCTATTACAAACTTAGAATTATGGATCATTAAAGTACATACTTCATATATAGGACTCCTATACTTAACAACGTCTGGTGATCCACTTGCTGAGATTCCTGAAGGACTCTACAACTTTCTGCCATAAGACCTTCAAGTTGTGAAATTTTCAACACTACTTCTGCTGTAAAAGATCGTCAGATTGTGAAGCTCCAGCGCCAGTCATGGTGTAGACTCTTCCCTTCGCCGTGGGTCTACCAGTCCTTGAGGTGTTGACAGCCTTTTCAAACCACGGTGCATTACAATTCCTTGAGAAGTGTCATTGTTGTCCACAATTGAAACACTTCACTCCTTTGCATGGGCAAACAATAGCCATGTGATCTGGGTATCCACACTTGTAACATCTCCTAACTTGGTCTCGATTTTGGTTCTCATTGACTTCCTCTTCCCGATTCATAAATATTAGAACGATTCTTTTGTTGATTCTGGTTATTTCCTTGTGGTCGGAAATAAGGTTCCCTCTGATGCTGCCTCCCCTTCTGATTTTGATTCTTATTTTGATACTGGTCTTTGGAAGGAGTGGGTCCTCCAACAGTTTCTCCATTGCCTCTTTCCTTCCTCATTAGTTCCACTTTTCTACACTTCTATACTAAGGCTTGGAAATTCCGGATTTCAAATGGCATCACAGATCCCTTGATCTCGAAGCGCAGACCGGCTTCAAACTTTTCGTACTTCCACTCCTCATCGGGGTTGTTCTGGAAAAAGCGGAAATATTTGGCAAGGGACACAAACCTTGCCGCATATTCCTCCACTATCATGTCCCGCTGACTCAGCCTCAGGAATTCCTGCTCTTTCTCTGTCCAAGTACTCTGGGGAAAATATTTGTCTAGAAATTTGTTGCGAAATACTCCCCAGGTGATTACCTGATGCTTAGCTACCAGCAGCTGTCTGGTACCTTTCCACCAGTATTCAGCATCTCCAATCAGTTGGAATGCTGCATAAGGCACCTTTGCTCCCTTTGGGGTGTGCACCAGCTCAAAGATCTTCTCCAGCTCTTAGATCCAAAGATCGGCTTTAGTCGGGTCTACGACCCCCGTTAAACTACGACGGATTCTGGCGTCGGAAGGCATTCAGATTCTTCCCTTCTGTAGCCTGTTCAGCTCTTTGCTGGTCCTGTTGATTCTGGGCAGTCGCGTTGGCAGTCTGAAGAGCTATGGCAGCAGCAACGTTAGCCAAAGCTTGGGCAGCGAAGTCCATCCCGCCATTGCCTCTGCCACGACCACCACACCCGCGCATTCCTCATGGTTCCACAACTGACCTACCGAACAAATCAGTCAGGCCACAACCAGGAAATGAAACGTGTAAAGGCGTATCAACACATATTACTTCTAAGAAGTAATCCAAATAAAACTTAATTCAGAGAAAACACAACGTCAACACAACATACCTATTTCCTAAAGATCCCGAAAGACTTGACCAGCTCTGATACCACCTGTAACACCCCCACTAAGCATTACTATGTAACACATCCGGATTTAAATTAAAAGATAGTTTGCTGGTTGTTTTTCGGGAAATTATTTTCTTTCAAGTCAGAAAACTGGGGTATAAAAAATTTTCTTCTATGGATAACTCTGAAACCAAAATACATACATTTAAACAATAAAGTCACATTCGGAACAAAGTCACCACAACGTACAACATCTCTCAAACGTTTCAAAATTCGAAGGGAAAAGTGTAAACTACAGACTGATACATATAACACTACATTTACCGACCTCTTTAGATATACGACTCAACCCAGACTCCTAAGCTGGTAACTCTATCAAATATTCATTGGAGAGACCCCCGTGACCATCCCCCAATAAGAATACTCATTCAACCATTAAAACTAAGTCTTCGAGCTATTTAGGAAGACTCCTCTGCACCATTGGTACTAGAGAACCAAGGTACAACAACAAAACCAGAAGAAACATGATATATTTGTAAGGGTGAGACACCAATATATGGATTGGACCCAATAACCATATGCACGATACATGCATCACATCAACATATTAACAATTACCAAATATTAATAGATGAATCAACAAGTATTATATAAATAGGTTTCATACCCGTACAGTCAGCTGTTATGAAGATTATGCATGACACTCAATATTTAGGCTCTAAAGCTTAATCTCCGGAGATCCCAACATCCTCAAAATGAGTTGATCAGACTCGATACATCGTCTCATTGGCTAGCTAAGCACAAAGATAATACATCATCTCATTGTCCATTTAAGCACAACGATATGTACATCGTCTCACTGTCCATTTAGGCACAACGACACATGTACATCATCTCATTGTCCCTTTTAAGAAAAACGATAATACATCGTCTCATTGTCCCTTTTGAGAACAACAATAATACATCGTCACATGATACCCTTTCTATTAAGGTCTCACGTTAAACCACATCGAGCACGTCTGCCATAAATGCAAATGTAAAACATTTTTGTTCTCGATATTTTCTTTGTGTTCATTCTCATTCGTTGTCGAAGCTCAGAAGCTAACGACTTTCCATAATTTTCATCATTTGAAATTATTCAACATCAACACGGGACACACAGTCCGAGTGCTCAATCACCACGCCTTAGACCGTTGCACCAGTCTTGGGCTTGTGGTTATAGAAAATATCTCACAATTTTATCCATGTTTTGTTTCAACATGATTAGGACTCTTAGTTCATAACACCATGATTAAGACTCTCGGTCCACAATACTTGACACGGATCAAAGATCAACGTGCACATTATAGAATACTAGAAGCGACGTCTCGCGAACTAGATTTGATTTCCACATATTCTTACTTTTTATTTAGTGAAACAAAAATACCAAAATAAAACCTAAGTAACCTATCCAAGTTATAGGAATATTTTCAAAGCATTTAGTAGGAAATCCTTTCCTTGAGAAAATCATTTATAAAACATTTATAGGAAAACTACTTTCTTTTGAAATCCTTTCGTTTTTCCAAAACACTTTAACACTTCATCATATATTTTTCATAAAATCATTTCTAAATAGAATAAAGTCATATATTTCTCAAAGGTTTTTCTTTCATAAAACACACATCTCTAAAAGATATTCTCTTGTGTAAAATTCTTATTCATGAGAAGGTAGCTTTCCTTTAACTTAAAAATATTTCAGCACATGTTCTAAAAATCTCATCTATCAAAATAAATACATTACTTGAATATTTTTTTTCCAAATCATATTCTTTAATCAAATAAAACTTCAAAAAGAAATATCTTTGTTTCAGGATCTCATAAAGCTTATTAAGGTTTTGATTCTCATAGTTATTTGAGCACCGACGAATGTTAGGCTTCTCAGACATCAATCAATCATCAATATAATATCAGTCAACAGTATAACGATTAATAACAGTCCATGACATATATGATTCATCATACTTTAGTCAAGTAAATAATCAAGTAGAAATCAACATCAGACAGTTACCACAACAGTTCAAGTATATAAATCATTCAAACATTGATTCCAATATTATAACACGATCCAGATAAATCAAATAATTGACATACACACAGTTATTGAGTACCCCTCATGCAAGCTCCCCTTACCTTTGGTGAAGGTTAAAGTGCTTGTTGTTTGAAGTATTGAACCACGAACGTCCATACTTACTTCGCGATGAATGTCTTGGTTTATGGACACAATACCACAGGTTAAAAGTTAACCAAGAATACTAAACCAAGAGGGTATAGGTTCGGCCATGGCATAAAATAGGGTTAGAGGTTTTCAAATAAAAAATACAACTCATGTATTAATGATCCTTAAGTGTTAGGAGTTCATAACCAAGGCTCACTTTATAAAGATAGAACAAAAATCCCACTAAATCCATGCTTAGGGTTTCGATCTCTTTAGCATAAGTAGGCTAGAAATTTCCAACCCTTCTAAGCTCTTAGATTTAGCGTTAAAAGATACCAAGAAGTATAAACTCATGATCATATTTAGAAAGTTGAAATAAAGCATCCTAGGTCCACAACCACATAGGTTCGGCCATTATAGGATAAATAGGGTAGAAATCTTTATACTTTCCAATCTCTTAGACTTAGCATCCAAATGTATTAAGGAGCTCAAGTCCATGATCATATTGGAAAATGAAGAACCTAGGATATGAGCAGGATAAGTTGTTATCCTATCTGACGTTTGGTGTCCACCAGATAACCAACTAGACAGCATTATAATTTAAGTATGAATTTTAAAATTTTTCGTTTTTATTCTAAATGTTTTTATCTTTTATTAGATTTACTTTTTTTTTTATAATTTTCATTATCTAAATTTATAATAAAAAATAAAATTATCCTTATGATAAAATTACATATAATGTTTTAAATTTTTTAAATATTGTCTAACTAAAATTAATTTTTTATATTTTTAAATATTCATTTTTTGTTTTTACTTTACATATAGTTAAATTATTAGAATAATTTTTTATATTTTACAGCTTTTAAAAATAATATAAAATAACAAACTTAGCATTGTGATAAAATAAAAATAAATTTTAAAATTGATTATTAATATTTTTATTATTTTAAATATTTTATATTTTATTATACCTTATTTTGGTAATCATGTTAAATTTTATTATACTTTAAATTATTATTTTATTATACTTTAATTATTTTATATATTATATATTTTTATATTTTATTATACTTTAAATCACCCTATCCTACTTGTTACCAGAAAAAAAAATCACCTTATCCTATCCTGTTGAGTTCTAACCCAGCCCTCCCCTCATGATAGAATTTTAACTAGATTGACAGGATATGATAAGTGACAGGATTGACTTATCCTATCCTGCTGGCTCACCAAACAACAGTTTCAGACAGGATATGATAGCTTATCCTATCCTGTCTCTCTTATCCTGACCACCAAACGGGCCCTAAGGAGCTCAAGTCCAGGATCATATTGGAAAATGAAAACAAAACATCCTAGGTTCACAACCATCATAGGATAAACAAGCTATAAATCTTTAAACTTTCCAATCTCTTAAACTTAACATCCAAATGTATTAAGGAGCTCAAGTCCATGATCATTTTGGAAAATGAAAACAAAACATTCTAGGTTCACAACCATCATAGGATAAACAAGCTAGAAATCTTTAAACCTTCCAATCTCTTAGACTTAGCTTCCAACTGTATTAAGGAGCTCAAGTCCATGATCATATTGGAAAATGAATACAAAACATCCCAGGTTCACAACCATCATAGATTCATAGGATAAACAATCTAGAAATCTTTAAACTTTCCAATCTCTTAGACTTAGCATCCAAATGTATTAAGGAGCTCAAGTCCATGATCATATTGGAAAATGAAAACATAACATCCAAGGCCATTAAGGGGTAGATTCGGCCATCATAGGAAAATGGAGTTAAAAAATTTTGTTTTGCACAAACTCTTAGTATGATAAAATACAAGTAAATAGAATACTATAGAATTTGGTTTCAACTCAAAAGGAGTTTTCTACCATTTTAGAGAGATTTTGGAAGTTTAAAGCACATAAATGACACATAAAGTAAACTATGAAATAAAAGAAGAAACTTGTAAAAAGATTTACATGAGAGTATTACCCTTAGTGGTAGGAAGAACTTTGATGAAGAACTTGAAGTAAAAAGACAAGTAAAAATGAAAGCTTTAAATGTTTGAAGTTAGAAGAGAAAGGAAGAAGTAAGAAAGTGAGGAAGTGAAGAAATGAAATGGGTATTTATAGAGAGGTGAGAGAGGCACGAAATCGAGGAGAGACGAATGAGCTTGGAGGGCAAGTTTTGATCTCGTGCCTTGTTTGGTTTGAGAAGAGAGAGAAAAATGAGGTTTTAGAATATAATATGTTATATTTCAAAAGGTGTTATCATGACCACTTTTTAGGAGGTAGCTTAGGCCATACCTTTAGTGAGTCACCTCACTCCCTCATCTCACCTCAAGCCTTTTATGTCTCCTATTCTGCTCCATTGTATAACCGGTTCAAGTTTTCGATCGTATTTCACCAGGAATAAATATTATATTTTATTTCCGAACTCAAATTTTCGAAAATTTCCAATATCCTACAAAACATCATAAAAACACTAACCGTTTCGTTCACGGGTCAAAGTTAGGTTCTCTGCACAGTAAACTCGTACCGGCAGTGAAAACGCAGACCGGCTTCCGTTTTAATTTTCTACCGAAAATTTTACCTTGATTTCATATAATATAACAACATAAGAAAATGATTTTAGTTTAATTAAAATATCCACTGAGTTTAATCTAAAATAAACACATTTAAATATGTATATTTTGCTACAGAAAGCAAAGTAAAAAAAAGGGTGTTACAAAGTTTAAGAGGAGGGTGTTTACTTACTTCTCTTAGATCTTCGAAAGCTCTAAAAATCATCCGTGACAAAAGCTAGTGCTTCCCTAACAATTCTTCTTCCCTTCACTAGCTTTCCTGGATCTGTGTGCTGCAACGGTTTCGCCGTCAAGGTAAGAGTGTCTCTAAGAATAAAACCTCAAATAATTACTCTTTAATTTCATACTCAAACCCTTTAAAATTTATATCATAAAAGTTTAAGAGGAAGATGTTTACCTACTTCTCGTAAACCTCCGAAAACTTTAAAAATTATCCATGACCAAAGCTAACAATTCTTCTTCCATTCATTGGCTTTTTTTGGATCCGTGTGCTCGAACGATTTCAATGCCAAGGTAAGAAAGTCTTTCACTCCCTCACTGTACTTACTGTGTGGCGCACTCCCTCTACGATAAAAGAATACAATGGTGCCTCTCGATTCTTAAAAAAACTGCGATGGTTATTATATATTGGGTATGTTTGATTTCTTATTTTATTTTATTTTTATTAATTGTTTTTCTTTTAGAAAAACTTTTGTTGCATTTTATAAGAGTTGTGCAACTATAAGGGACGTATTTAGCATCATATTTATTTATTTATTTATTTTTATTTTCTTTTTTTTTTTAATTTCAAATTTTAAATTCTTTTAATAATTGAAGAATGGCAATAAATTCTTAAACTAGCATTTTTTTTACACTAAACCTCACAACAAATTAATTTTCTTTATTAAAAAGACTATATTAAAAATTTTAGGATCTTAGGGCTCGTTTGGTGGTCAGGATATGATAGAGACGAATATGATAAGAGAACAGGATAAGAGTAGGATATGATATGAGCAGGATAAGCTGTTATCATATCCGACGTTTGGTGTCCACCAGATAACCAACCGGACAGTATTATAATTTAAGTATGAATTTTAAATTTTTCGTTTTTATTCTAATTAAATATTTTCATCTTTGATTAGATTTTAGTTTCTTTTATAATTTTCATTATTTAAAATTATAGAAAAAGACAAAATTATCCTTGTGATAAAATTACATATAATTTTTTAAATATTGTCTAACTAAAATTAATTTTTTATATTTTTAAATATTCATTTTTTGTTTTTACTTTACATATATATAAATTATTAGACTACTTTTTTATACTTTACAGTTTTTTAAAATAATATAAAATAACAAAATTAACATTATTATAAAATAATTTTTTTTAAAAAATGAATTATTAATATTTTTATTATTTTAAATATTTTATATTTTATTATACCTTTTTTTGGTAACCATGTTAAATTTTATTATACTTTAAATTATTATTTTATTATACTTTAATTATTTTATGTATTATATATTTTTATATTTTATTATAAATTTTAAATCACCCTATCCTACTTGTTACCAGAAAAAAAAACCTTATCCTATCCTGTTGAGTGCTAACCCAGCCCTCCCCTCAGGATAGAATTTTAACTAGATGGACATGATATGATAAGTGACAGGATTTCCTTATCCTATCCTGCTGACTCACCAAACAACAGTTTCAGACAGGATATGATAGCTTATCCTATCCTATTTCTCTTATCCTGACCATCAAACGGGTCCTTACAAACTTCACGGTCTTCAAAGACATGAAAATGGGTCTCCATATAGCTAGCCTTCCAAATGAAATTTCGTATCCTTTCTGGCCGTCTCCAATGACAAATAACATAAAATAGTTTCTTCCAAGGGTGAACTGCATTCCTCTGAATAGCACCATACGCAGATGCTAGAGAAAACGATCCATCATTCTCATATTTCCAGACCAAGCAATCATCATTATTCGACTCTCTGGGAGGGAGAATGCCTCTGATTCTGTTGGTGATGGAAATAGGAATCAGATTAGAGAATAAATCAGTATTCCAACTACCATATCCATTCACAAACTCAGTATCCATTCGGCTGCATATGATCCATGAGAGGACCTACATTCGGAATCCAGCTATCCAACCAGAATCTAGCCTTAGAACCATTACCAATCCTCCAAGCCAAATTTTCATTAAATAGATCCCAAGCACTACATATTCCCTTCCAAAAATTGCTTCCTGGAAGGTCTTTATTTATCTTTGGAATAATATCCATGCCACATTTGTACTTGCTTCCGATGACACAAGTCCACAAAGCATCATTACAAGTGCAAAGCCTCCAATTTGCTCTCAATATAAAAGCAAGGTTAGCATCCCTAGCTTTCCTCGGTCCAAGACCTCCAAACCGTTTTGGTCGGTACACATTACATTATCCCGGGCAATTAATAAGGCGAGTCTTCCTCCCTTGATCCGAGTCTCCCCAAATAAAACCCCTGCAGCCTTTGTCAGTTTCATCACATAAAAGATTTGGGTAGGTTCACGGTTGCATGCATAAGTAGGAAGAGCTTGTAGCACCGACTTAATTAAAGTAACCCTTCCCGCAAAGGATAAATTCTTTGCTTTCCAAAAACTTAATCTCTGGTTAACCTTCTCCATGACAAATTTGCAAGTATTCTTGTTCACTCTCTTGTGAAGAATAGGAACTCCGAGATACTTCCCCAAGTCATCTGTCCATTGAATACCCAAAGCTTCACTTAATTGCTGCTTGGCATGCCAACCCACATTTTTGGAGAAGAGACTCTAGACTTATCTTTGCTTATTTTCTATCCCTAGTTGCTACAAAACAGGTTAATAATATGCTGGAAAACCTGAACTTGATCCAGACTCGCCTCTGCAAATAAAAGAGGTCATCTGTGAATGCCAAATGAGAGATTTTTGGACCAACTCTGCTCAAGCAAATAGACTTCCATAATTTGTGATCTACTGCTAAGGATATCGTTTGAAATAATTGTTCAATGCAAAAGACAAAAAGATAAGGTGATATAGGGTCACCTTGTTTAATACCTCTAGACGGATTAAAAGCCTCAAAAGTATCACTATTCCATAGCATGCGCATATTGGGAGAAGAAATGCATTGTCAAATAATCTCCATCAGTTTAGCCGGAATGCCATTGTCTTGTAGAGTGTCCTTGATGAACTGCCATTTTAGCCTATCGTACGCTTTTTCAAGATCCACTTTAATAGCCATCCAACCTTTCATACCAGTCTTTTTCCTCATATAATGGAAAATTTCCTGCGCTACAATGATATTATCTCCACTTTGTCTTCTAGGAACAAAACTGCTTTGACACGGCCACTAAGTTTGCCCTTAACACCATGGAGCCGATGAGAGGTAATTTTAGCAATCACCTTATAAGAAACGATACAAAGACTTATAGGCCGAAAATCCTTCATAGAAGTAACCACATCTTTCTTGGGGATTAAAGTGATAAGGGTGTCGTTGATCGCCTACACTTTGGTAGGATCTTCAAAAACCTTGCAAACTAACTCACAAAGATCATTACCAACCACTTGCCATTGACTTTGATAAAAAATAGCTTGGAAACCATCGGGACCCGAGGCTTTAAAGCTACCCATATGTTTGACCGTGTTATGGATCTCTTGTCTAGAAACTGTCATCCCTAACCTGTTAACTTCCTCTTCACTTAAGCTAGGAAAAACTCCAGCTAAAACAGGAGGCACAAATTGATTCTCATCATGAAACAGATTCTGATAGTAATTAGTAACCATTGTTTCAATGTGAGAAGTCTCACTAATCCACTCCCCCAATTCATTTTGCAACATATCATAGCTATTTTATTGGAATCAACGTGGTTTTGAATTTAAGAATCTCTAAGTTTTGATGCTAACAAAAGGATTAAATTTGCTTGACAAAGCGATAGTTGAGATCTAACAAGTGAGTTCAGTTTATGCAGGAATATTCAAAATAATATAAGGTATACAATGCTTGGACTCATGCAAAGAATTACCCGTCCAAAGGTAATTTAAACTGTTTATATCTTAATTGATAAGTAGATTGGTTTTCATTATTAGACGATGCTATAAATGAATACCTAAAAAAAAAACTTGTTAGGTATAGCAAGTCCAAAGACTTGAAAATAAGCACATCCATTTTGCCACGTCAGCAAACGAGGGCTATCCTTGAAACTCAAGTATACATCCATGGTGCTTAACTACAATTCAGTAGAAGTCCATATGCCACGTCATTGGACGGAGCTTCTCTTTAAGGACTTAGCAAGTCCAAAGACATTAGTAGACCAACGCTTCTATCACATTAGTAGACGAGCGCTTCTGCCACATCCGTGGACGAGCAGAATTGAAATCTTGTATAGATGCGTTCTTAAAACTAAATAGCCGGTGCCATATGTTTTATATCCTTACTACCTTGAATGTGATTTAATGCAATCGGGTCCACAATGAATTTATTTCAAATGATTGATATTTATTTCAAATGAATATCTGTTCTTTCCATTTGTCTTTATCTGACGATTTAATGTCTTATTTCCCTTGAGAAAATTCATAGTACCATCAAGGAAATACAAAAAGCAAATAGTACAATTGGAATTGCAAAACGATCTGTACGATGACAACTTTATTGTTAAACAAACGCTGGTTTATACACAAAGGAGAAAAGAAAGGTTTTGAGGTACAAATGCTCAGAACTGTGAGCCTCCATTTTGTGATTTTCTGATAACCAATGATACTTTTCAACTCACCAAAATCAAGCTATCAGTCACAACGGATATCATGCATTTAATGTTATCTCTAAACGAGATTATTCAAAGTAACCGTTGAAGAATTACAAGAGTAGAAGAATGTCATTATATAAGTAGAATACCTCAGATACTGAAGAAGAACTTTTTGCTAGCTAACAACTTCTGCCAATACAAGTTTTGAGAAGACAAGCTCTTATTCCTTCCTTCTTTCAAAAGCAAAAGTTTGTAATCTTTTAGTTTGAATATTGTTGTAATATTCAACTGATCTTAAACTATCATACTCTCACACTTAGTTAAGAAGATCAACCTTTAAATCTCTGTGATAGAGTTAGAGCCTGAAGAAGCTTGGTAAGAAAGGAATACTGGTAGCATGAAGAGGCGTTGAATACTTGTTGTGTAATCTATTTGGAGAAATAGTGGAAAAATCCTTCAAGTCGAAGGGATTGGACGTAACTCTTGGTTGGAAGAGAGTGAACCAGGATAAAATCTCTTGTGTGAATTTTCTATCCTTAAACTCTTTAGTTTATTTGCTTATACTAACGGTATGGTTTTGATATTGCTTTTGTTAATCTTTTAAAAAGATTTCTTGTGTGCTTTATCTTTTTATCTTCTGCTTGTGAAAAAGTTGTTCAAAAGATTTTTTGCTAAAATAATTAACAAACACAATTCAATTTCTTGTGTTTGTTTGTGCTAATTTCATATTCCTCCTTCTCCGGACTGTTGTCACACCGTGGAAATATATCGTATTTCGATCACCACACTGAAGCCATATTAAGGCAACTATGTTAATTAGAGGAGAGTGAAAATTTGTCATTTTGAAAAACTGAAAGCGCAAAACTAAAAACAAAACAAAAAGTTGCGTAATCCTAACTTGTTTGTGTAAGATTGACTTGTTTGATAAGTAGATATGTAATAAAAAATTCTGATAAAAAGATTTTATGTATAAAGCTAATCTCAAATATTTTTGTTTATGTTACTGTTGAGTTTACATGGACGATACTTTGTTTTTTGGATAAAGTCAAATACACAAAACAAAAAATATTGAAGGAAATTACTAATTGTAACGTCTTTCACTCTAAACATTTTTCTTAAACATGAAATTGAAAATTTTCCACTCCAAAGGCATGCACAGGAATGTTGACAGAAGTTAAAAAGGATCAAGATCGCACAAACAAAATAAATCAGGCTAACCAATCTTGAGAAGCTCTAAACAACACCGCCAAACAATTAACGTGCCAATATATTCCATCATGCTATAGCTACATCATGCTTTTGCTCGATTTATAGATTTTTCTGTTACAGTTCCGTCTACACATAAACGTTTGAGATTGCTTAATGCAGAAGAAGTCTGAGACTCAGTGAAGCCGGTTGTGATGAATATTTGCCACCTTTTGGTTTGACCTTCGCAACTGGTTTAGCTTTAGAATTTTCTTGGAGCTTCCAAATAATATATATATATATATATATATATATTTCATATGAATTGATGGATAAATAAATGACATGTAAACCTAGCTCTCTTTATATAGTCTCTTAATAAGCTGTTAGCACCGAATCATTCTTGTTCACCTGTTAATTGGTTATATTCCTTCTGTTAATTTTGCTTAGTCATTACTCATTGCCTCTGATTTAACTTGTGAACCAGTTTGGAAACTATATATATATATGTATATGTGAGCGCGCGTACGTGCGCGTGTGCGTGTGTGGGGCTGTGATTAAAACGAAGCTTTTATTGCAAAATTTCCGTTCTAATGAGCAAAAATTGAACTTGAACCATCACTCCACGAGGAGTTGCAGGCCTGGAATTCTTACGTAACAGCGTGCCACTCATCTTCATAAGCATACCTATCATGACATTGTTGAAGACATTAAATACGACATTGTTGCAACCTATTATACTTTTTCGAGTTTCGACAGCGACAAGGGTCGCATCATAATGTGACAGTCTCTATCTCGTATGTATTCATAAAACGTAAAAGATATAAAAGAAAGAGAATAAATGCATATTATATCATAATAACCGGGCAGAGGCTGCCGCATTGAAACATAACTTCAAAGCGGAAAAACTAAAACATAATTTAAAAGAAACACAACAGGAAACATATAACGAACGCAACCTCGATGTCACATTACAGAGCTGGTATAACCAATCCGATAAAACAACTCGGATAAACAAATTAAAACTGAACATAAACTAAACTACGAGTAGCGGCTCCTCAAAGTCGTTCCTCAGCAAGCTGCTCACCGTCCGCTGCATATCCAAAAAGATATATGCAAACAAACAACAAAAGACGGGGAGTAAGAAACATATATATCAACTTAATGGCATGGAAGCAGTTAGCAAGATGAACATGCATCATATAAACATAGCATATCAAACATAATCATCTCATCATATTAATATCATATATATATATATATATATATATATATATATATATATATATATATCATGTAAAACCAATCTCGAGTGCTACATCGTACGTGATATTTTAAGGCCGAAGAGTATGTTAATTAAAATTGGCTATAAAACAATGAGGTAATTTTTTCCTTTTTCGTAAGTCGCAAATATAAATACTTTGATTCAAGTGAATGGACAATAAAATATTCTATTACCCTTTTTAGGGTTGTAAGTTCGAAAATCATTTACACAAACACTAGTGGAAATAATGTAATATACGGGAACGTTTTACGTCAGTTGACCATATGTTTGACGTTAAAAATGAGGCGGTGACAGTTTTGTAAATATTAAATCACTATTTGTGTCAGTTGTGTAACACTACAAGAAATTAAGCTATTTCCCAGGGCTTTTTACCCAGGCAAAAAAATCCCTAGGAAATTTTTACATTTCCCACGGCCAAGACCATCGGAAATGTCTCGCTTGATTTCCCACGGCTTGGTCCCTAGGAAAAAGAGGCGCCAAACATTCCCGCTTTATTTCCCACGGGCTGGGCCGTAGGTAACAGAAAGCACTGTTTCCCACGGACCGAGCCCTGGGAAATGGCTCAGTTTTCCCACGGGCTTAGCCGTGTCTAGTCAACACGGAGTTTCCCACGGACGTCCCGTCGCAAAATAGGCGGTGTTTCCCACGGCTGTGACGGTCGGAAAGATAGGCGGTGTTTCCCACGGCCAAGCCCCTGGGAAAATGTGTTAACCTACTGTTCGCCTTCCTCCTCTTCACTCGGTCCCTTCGCGCCTCTGGTGTTTGGAGAAGAACACAGAACAACGCAAGTACGTGTTCCCAAGACCCTAACCCTAAAGTCCTCATCTGCACTCCACTCAACCTCACCCTCCTCGACATCACGGCCTCACCATTCCGGGCTCGCCATTGCAGAGGGTTTCCCGCGCTCTGGTAAGTCCCTGGTCTAATACTGATGACAAATTTTTTTTGGTTTTGTTTGCTTTGGGGGTTTGAATATAGAAACAAGAACTCCCTTGTGGTGGCACAAATACAATACTGCTTGGGGCTTGGTGTGAATTTGATATGCAGTATAACTGTAAGAATGAGATTGGTTAAAATGCTTGAAAGTGTAATATTGTCTTATGGGGTTTATCTTATTTCACAATTGGTGGGCTTGTTTCAAAAATTGCTCATTCAGGTCATTTTACTTGTTGGTATACATAGTTGGTTATTGCTCATTCTGAATGAAAATGAAAATATTTACTTGGAAAATATTTCGGTTTTGTTTGTCATCTCAGAAACAAGCCATTGTTGATAAGCTATATAACACCAATAGCAGTCTAGCACCCCATGTTTATTCAAAATATAATGCAATTTATGAACCAGAAAATTACAGTTTATGTAGGAAAATGTACGTGCAATTGTGTAAAAGCATTGTCTTGATTACTATCAAAAGTGAATGTTGATTAATGAAGTCCTAATAAGAGGGGGGGAAAAAGTGCAGAAGTTAGAATGTCACCTACTGATGAAAAGAGTATAGAAACTTATTTCTTCTCAAGATATTTTGTGCTATTTATATGTAAATTATTGTTTTATTGTCTTTATGTGCAAATTCGTCCTTGGTTTTCTGTCTTCTGTGCAGAGGGAAAAGAGTATTGGACAATTTTTACGGATGTTACATTGAACATTTGATGCAAATATGCATTGAGCCAGTCTCTGCAAATACTTGATGCAAATTCTCACCTGCACTTATTATTATTTATAATTAGTAGAGGTATTGACCACAGGGGACAAGGGGGAAATAGAATATGTGTTTGCTTGCTTGAGTAGTGGAACTTTCCTCAGTTGCCCAATCTCAGAATCATGCCATTGGCTTGCTTTTCAACTCTACCATCTAAAGTTAATTGAGTAAGTTTTTCATATGTACTGGTGTTCTTGGTAATTGGGGAGCAACTTTGTTTGATAATTAACCCTTTATGTTTGTTTTCTGTTATTGATTTGTCTTGGAGTTCTGGACATGATAAATGAAATCCCATTTTGCATTGAGAATGAGCTTGACTGTTGATCATTGGCTGAATTTTCTGATTCAATATTTAGCATATTACCAATTTGATACAATGCATGAACCATTAGCTTCTTTGGATGGAATGAAGATTTAATCATTGAAATCATGCATGCAGTCACAGGTGCAACATGATTTTCCTTCACGGGTTTGATTATATCTAGGTAAGTATATGCTTAACATGTGTGTTGGTGCGGTTTACTTGATGGAACTGCTGCTTAAGTGCCTTGAAGTTACTGTTACGTGAAGGTTTATTTTATGCTAACATGTTAAATTGTGCCTTGAAGCAACTGCTTGTTTCTGAGATGACAAACAAAACCGAAATAGTTGCAGAATTGTGTTCTACTATGAGTTATATATTATGAAAAATTATTTATGACTTGCTTATACATGTAACTTGATTATATATCCAATTGACAGGTGATGTTTTCTCTGGAGTTGGCCCTCTGGCCATATCTGCAGCAACGATAGTTAAGCGTGTTTTTGCTAATGACTTAAACCCGTATGCTGTTGAGTATCTGGAAAGAAATACTGTTCTAAACAAACTTGAGAGGAAAATTAAGGTAAGGTTGCTTGTCTAGTTAGTTGATTGTAAAGTATGCAAGTGTTCAGGTATCTCTTTCTGTTATCACATGCCTAAAAATTATTTTACTATGATTGCTTTGGATATCTAAAAAATTTGCATTTATTTTGCATTCTTCAATTATCATCAATCATTTTTGGGGATTCCTTTTGCCATCTTTAAGAATAGGTGACTCCTTTTAGTGTGTGAAATTCATTGAGAGATTGTACCCAAAAAAAAATGTGATTGCTATTCTCTTATTGTTAAAATTTATCTGGATTTTTTATTAATATGCATAAGATGGATTGTTATCCTTCGAATCGTAGTTGGGTGTATGATAGGCTATATCCGAAAAGAAGGGGTTTGAAACCAACTTTCGTAGATGGGGTTGAAGAGTTTGTTACCCAAGCAAAGCGACAAAAGTGTTTCATCGATGATGGAAACCGAATTAGATGTCCGTGTGCTAAATGCCGATGTCGAAAGATTAAGAGTGAAGACCTTGTGAAGACTGACTTGTATATGAATGGGTTCCAGGAAAATTACTTGATTTGGACTCTCCATGGTGAAGAAGTGCCACATGTTGATTTAGGGGTTGACGAGAATTGCACGGGTGCCCCAAGCACTCGTGCAGATATGGGATGTGGGGAACAGTTTGTGTCAATGCAGGAGATGGTGGTTGATGCTCTCGGGGTAAACGAGGCGCATGATTACGATAACACTGAAGATCTTCTGAATGAGGAAGCACAAAGATTTTATAATCTTTTAACTGAGACAGCAAAAAAGCCATTGTTTGAAGGGGCCTCAGACTCTAAATTATCGCTGTGTGTGAGCCTTTTAGCCTGCAAGTCCAATTGGAATATTCCTGAAAAGTGTTTGGATTTTTTTATGAAAATGCTTCAGGACGTGACACCTATAAAAGGAGTTGTACCAAAGAATTATTATGGTGCAAAGAGGTTAGTGTCGAAGCTGGGATTGGAAGTCAAGAGGATTGATTGTTGCATTAATGGATGCATGTTGTATTACGACAATGAATTCGGTATAAATGATGGAGCTTTGGTCAAATGCAAATTTTGTCAAGCTTCGAGGTATTGCCCTCCCAAGTCTGGGACAAGTAATAACAAATCAATTCCCGTAAAGGCGATGTTCTATTTGTCAATAGTTCCAAGGCTACAGAGAATGTTCGCATCAATGCAAACTGCAGGAAAAATGACATGGCACTTTGAGAACAAAAGAACTTCAGACGTCTTACGGCATCCATCCGATGGCGAAGCATGGAAGCACTTTGACCGGGTACATACTGATTTTGCTTCGGATCCACGTAATGTACGACTTGGTTTAAGCTCCGATGGTTTTACCCCGTATATCCAAGCGTCGCCTTCACCATATTCTTGTTGGCCCGTAATTGTTACTCCATACATTCTTCCTCCTAATATGTGCATGTCGAAACCTTATATGTTTTTGACGTTTCTCATACCGGGACCATCCAATCCGAAGGCTGGTATTGATGTTTATTTACAGCCTTTGATTGATGATTTGAAGAGGTTGTGGAGCGGCGTGTTGACGTACGATATCGCAAGGAAGGAAAATTTTATAATGAAGACAGTTTTGATGTGGACCATTAATGACTTCCCTGCTTATGGTATGTTGTCTGGTTGGGGGACTCATGGTAAATTGGCATGTCCACATTGCATGGAGTATACAAAGGCCTTTACCTTGAAACACGGGGGGAAAAGTTCTTGGTTTGGCTCGCATCGTATGTTCTTGGAAATGGATCATTCATTTAGACGGAATAAGAATGCCTTAAAAAAGGGGGAAGTTGAAAAAGATGCACCGCCGCCTAGGTTCAAACCGGAAGAGATTTGGAGTAGAGTAAGAGAACTACCAAAAGTCATTGGCAATGGTCGTGTGTCCAAATTACAAGGATACGGGGAAGGCCATAACTGGACAAAAAGAAGTACATTTTGGGACCTCCCGTATTGGAAAGATAATTTGTTGAGACACAATCTCGATGTTATGCACATAGAGAAGAACTTTTTTGATAACATAGTAAACACTGTCATGAATGTCAGTGGGAAAACCAAGGACAATGAGAAGGCAAGAATGGACTTAGCTTTGTACTGTAGGCGACCGGAGTTGGAGCTAAAGTCGCAGGCTAATGGGAAGATGTTAAAACCGAAAGCTAGTTACACTTTAATCGCCGATGAAGCAAAGACCATTTGTCGCTGGATAACGTGAACTTAGGATGCCGGCGGTTATTCTTCCAACTTAGCAAGATGTGCCGATGTTAACAAAGGAAGGATGCATGGGATGAAAAGCCATGATTGTCATGTATTCATGGAATGTTTACTTCCTATTGCTTTTAGTTCATTGCCCGTGCATGTCTTGAATCCGCTTACTGAATTGAGTCAATTGTTCAAGGATTTGTGCTCTGCAACGTTGAGGGAGAATGACCTGATTAGGATGGAGCAAAATATTCCCATAATTCTATGCAAGTTGGAGAAAATATTCCCCCCTGGTTTCTTTGATTCTATGGAGCATCTCCTAGTACATCTCGCGTATGAAGCGAGGCTTGGTGGACCGGTTCAATATAGGTGGATGTATCCATTTGAAAGGTAATATAACCATCATAGAATTTTAATTGGACTTTTTTCTATTCGAAGTGAAAGGATATGACTATGAACTTCTTGTTGTTTTATAGATTCATGGGTGATTCGAAACGGTCGGTGAAAAATAAGGCTAAGGTTGAAGGATCAATCTGTGCGTCTTACTTACACCGCGAGACAACCCATTTTTGTTCCCATTATTTCAAGAACTTCATGTTGTCACCAAAAAATAGTAGGAATGAAATGGAAAGTGAAAGTGAAAGACATCCGTTAACCTTGTCGGGTCTTTTGCCAGCTCTGGTCGTGCTTCCGGGAAGGAGACCTCTCACCGGGTTACTCCGGACAAAGAGAGGAAGTCGGCTCATGTTCATGTGTTGATCAATTGTATCGAAGTTAAACCATACCTTGAGTACGCATTTCGTATCTTTTTCTTTCGAATACCTAATAGTATATATTTTTGTGCTTATAATATATATTGTCCAACTTTACAAATGCCTTCTTGATATCTCGCAAACAAAGAAGCAAGAACAGTCCACTCGTATACATCTTGAGTTTCCAATCTGGTTTAAGCAACAAGTTAGTATCTTAAAAATCTTTGAATTATCCATTGTGAGTAAAATGTAGACATGATTTTTTAGAACTGACATATGTAGGTTTACCGTGAGCAACCAACTCCCATCAACAAACACTTAAGGAACTTAGCCGATGGTCCTAATACTGAAGTCAAAGAATGGCACACTTACTTCGTGAACGGGTACAAATTTCATACCCAATCATGAACGGAGGGCAAAAAAACCATCAACAGCGGGGTCCATGTAAAGGGTCTCACTGAAGGAACTCGAAGATGACTTCTACGGCGTGATCCAACATATATATGAACTGGTGTACCCTTCTTTAGACTATACTAAAAGAATAGTTCTATTTTAT
Organism: Sophora flavescens; assembly: GCA_030762895.1. Lineage (NCBI taxonomy): Eukaryota > Viridiplantae > Streptophyta > Magnoliopsida > Fabales > Fabaceae > Sophora > Sophora flavescens. The sequence continues at coordinate 16,552,578 of CM061066.1, forward strand.
TGTAATCGGGTTCGATCCGTCCGGTAGAGGCACAAAATTTAACCCGAAATGTAATCTCGTGGACATCCGAATGAGTAGAAGATATCAAAGGGATGATCCGTTTATCATAGCACAAAATGTGAGACAGGTGTATTACGTACCTTATCCACCAACTCGTAAGGACAAACGAGGTTGGTCCGTCGCCATCAAGACAACACCAAGGGGTAGCATCGAAGTGGATGATTCAGAGGGAGAGGTGCCTTATCAAGTGGATGTAATGTCACATGTAGCTGAAGTCATTGAAGTTGACCCTATTGATGGCTTAGGGGACTTGCAAGTAGTCTGGTGAAGAAGTGAATATCGCCAATTTGTCATCCATCCAGGAGCATTTGGATGAAGAAGACGATAATTCCACCGAAGAACATGAAGAGACAGGATCTGAAGATGATGAGGAAGAAGATAATGACTCAACAGAGTCAAGACGATGACTCAAATTCTGAATAAATCATAGTTAATTTGTAT